>JAAGEH010000293.1:9257391-9341547 GCA_011751065.1 Lasiurus cinereus
GCATTATAACCTGATGCTTTTAGGCCCATTGCCAATTTAAAAAAAAAATTGGCAATGGGCCTAAATAGAATCTTTTTGAAAGAAGACAGAAGGAAGGCCAAGAGATACATGAAAACATATTCAAAATCACTATCTGAGAGATACAAATCAAAACAATAATGTGGTACCATCTTACACCCATCAGAATGGCAGTCATCAACAAACGACAAGTGCTGGAGAGGATGTGGAGGAAAAGGAACGCTCGTGCACTGCTGGTGGGAATGCAGACTGGTGCAGCCGCTGTGGAGAACAGTATGGAGTTTCCTCAAAAAAAAAAACAACTAAAAATGGAACTCCCATTTGACCCAGTAATCCCACTTCTAGGAATATATCCCAAGAAACTAGAAACACCAATCAAAAAGGATATATGCACCCCTATGTTCATAGCAGCACAATTCACCATAGCTAAGATTTGGAAGTAGCCTAAATGCCCATCAGCAGATGAATGAATTAGAAAACTATGCTACATCTACAAAATGGAATACTATGCTGCTATAAAAAAGAAGGAATTCTTACCACTTGCAACAGCATGGATGGGCCTGGAAAGCATTATGTTAAGTGAAATAAGCCAGGCAATGAAAGAAAAAAAATGCATAATCTCACTCATTTATGGAAAATAAAAAGCATTATAACCTGATGAATAAAAAGATAGATACAGAGGCAGTAAAGCACCCAACAGACTGTCAAATTACAGCAGGAAGGCTGGGGGATGTTGTGGAGGAAGGGAAATTGATCAACCAAAGGACTTGTATGCATGCATATAAGCACAACCAATGGACACAAGACACTGCAGGGGAAGAGGGATGAGGGCATGCAACAGGAGGTAGGGGAGGCTGGGGAAAGGCCAATGGGGCGGAAAAAGGAGATATATGTACTAATATATGTAATAATTTAAACAATAAAAAATATTTTTTTAAAAATTGAATAACATGTGTGACCTATTGGCCATTGTGACCAAAGAATCTAATTATGAATCTTAAAATACATTTCATTGAAGGCTTTCCAGCATGCCCAGAAAAGCTGAATAAACTGAATTGCTCAATTGAATTGCTTAGTTTGTCCTGGGTAGTGGTGATTACGGAGTACTTATTTTTCACATTGAGTGTCATTTGGCTCAGTAGGGATACTTCTGGTTCTTAATGGTAGTCTATGCATTCTACATAGGGAAAGGTAGTTATTTTTGTACTTACAGGATTGGAAGGAATGCAATTGGTTCATTTAACTACTTTAATTTGAGTAGGAATTAAATAAAGAGGAGCCAGAGTCCTTGATAAACACTACTTAGGATTATTTCTGTCAGAAGACCTGCCTGTGGAATTAGGCTTTGAGAAGTATTAAGAGTAGACACTCTGCTAAATAATTTATAAAGATCACATGGAGTTCTCTCCTAAGTAACATGCGATGTCCTCTCATTCTTACAGCTGGAGAACTGGAGTTCACAGGAGTAGGGGATGGTAGAATTCAATGTCTTCCAGGTGATTTTTAAGTTCCCTCAGGTAAAACACCTGGCTGATTGAACCATTCCTGCTGTTTATTAGGGGCCTATGTTTGGGTGACTCTGCCCTTCACCCCATCAGAGATATCCCTTTGAGTTCTGTGAAAGCACAATAAATGTGTTTGCATTCAGCCATTATTATTTTTCGAAAAGGTCCCTGGATAGTTTTGATGTGTAGAAAAATAAAAAAAGAAAGTGAAGAGTGAAGTACTGCCCATTTACAAACCACAGTTGGATAACTCTTACTCCCATCTTCAGACGTGGCTGCTTCAGAGTTTACATACTTTTATAAATAATCAAAAGACACTCAGAATAGGCATTATCAAAATTGTCTTCTATAAAATAGTATTCTAAAGTAAGTTTTTAGGCTAGCCATAGGAATAATTTTCATAATTCATTACACAGAAGCTTAGTGGCCTACATTAGCTTGATACTGGTCTGCATTTATCAGTAACCCTTATATTTTATTATTATGTTGGGTCTCCATATATCAAAGACCTGTATCTGGCTGTAGCAAATTCATAATTTTCACAATTATGGATGCCCATTAAAACCAAAGAAACTACTTTGGAAAGAAGTAGATTCAATATATCCTGGTTAACTAGTTTTGTTACTCATTTTTCTGTGTCATAGTAATGCATTATTTTCTTAAATGTATTAGTTTTATTTCATTATTAGTTTTATTTCATGTTATTAAAAATGTTTTTTAAATTATTACCTGAGCATTTTTTAAAAGCAGGCATTCAGACCTAGATATAACTGTTGACACAGTTTTATTATCAGGCAAAATTCTCCCAGGATCTTGTTCAATATGAAATAATTGCCAATTAACTCTATGGTAGAAATGTATTGGGTGAAGACAAGATCACAGAACTACAGTATAAAGAAAATTGAACTAAGACAGTTATTTTCAAAGCTGGCAGCATGTTAGACTCACTTTGGGACAGTTTTTTAAACACTGGCTGATGCCCAGAACTTACCACAGATCAATTAAGTTAGAATCTCCTGAGACAGGCCTGGATATGAGTACACTGTTTACACTCTCTGATGATTTTAATGTGTAGCTGTAGTTAAGAACCACTGTCCTACAGCTTAAACGTGAGGGTAGACTTGTCACTTCATAATTATTAGGCAATGCTTCGCAAACGTTAACCTGCTTTGGAATCAGCTGGAATTTTGTTAAAGTGCAGATCTGTCATGGTAGTACAGGATGGGGCTTGAGATTCTGCATTTGCCACAGGCATGATGGTGATGATGTAAGGAGCACGTTGAGTAGCAAGGGTTCTGACTTGGCTGCACAATGGAATCATCTGGGGAGTTAAAAAAAAAAATCCAACAATGTCTGGGTCCCACCTATGGAGACTGATTTCATTGGTGTGGAATGTGCTCTGGGTATCAGAGCTTTTAAAGCTTTCCAAGTGATTCTAGCAAAGTCTGAGACCACTGCCTTGGAGAGACTATACAGACAGAAATAAAGACCACTAGTAAAACTGAAGGAGGAGGGATTTGAAGAGCACCATGTGCAGGGGATGAGCTGTAGCTACAGACAGGTTCATGGCCTATGGACCAGCATCTAAAAAGTCAGGGGGGCCAAAACTGGTTTGGCTCAGTGGATAGAGCATCAGCCTGTGGACTGAAAGGTCCCAGATTCTATTCCGGTCAAGGGCATGTACTTTGGTTGTGGGCACATCCCCAGTGGAGGTTGTGCAAGAGGCAGCTGTTCGATGTTTCTCTTTCATCAGTGTTTCTAACTCTATCCCTCTCCCTTCCTCTCTGTAAAAAATCAATAAAATATATATATATTAAAAAAATAAAATAAAAAGTCAAGGGGGTGAGTGCATGAGTAGGGGGATGAAGACTAATAGGAGAATAAGTACACATATGTTACAACTTAATCAATAAAGAAATTAAAAAATAGTAATAAAATAAAAAATAAAAAGTCAGGCTTTTCATCCTAGCTGGTTTGGCTCAATGGATAGAGCATCAGCCTGCAGATTGAAGGGTCCCAGGTTCGATTCCAGCCAAGAGCACATGCCTGGGTTGCGGGCTTGATCCCCAGGAGGCAGCCAATCAATGATTCTCTCTCATCATTGATGTTTCTCTCTCTCCCTCTCACTTCCTCTCTAAAATCAATAAAATACATTTAGAAAAGAATTCAGGCTTTTCATTTTCTCTAGAAGATCTGAAAGCTCTGCCACCACTGGGTTTGCATTCCCCTATGGTGGCAGGATTAAGCAGGGGCTGCCCCTTTAGAAGGTACGTGCACTTTCTCCTGTGCCAAACCTACCTCTCCCATTTCATTTATTTGTATTTCCTGCCTCACCCCCGTGGGCAATCAAGTTTGAAAGCTCTGGTTGAGCAATGCCTACTGCACACTAGCATGACTAGCAACTCCCTAGCAAAGTTGTCTTTAATCAAGAGTGATTGCACATAAAATTAATAATTAGCCTCCTCAGTAGAATTTGTAGACATTGCCCTGGTATATGCATTAAGGAGCTGTCATTCCTCACAACTTATATTTAGAAATATTCAAGGCCACACATTTAGTGAGGAACCCATAAAACAAGTGCACGCTTTCCCACTCCCAGTTCCAGGTACTAAACCTCAGCATGTGAGGATAATAGAAACAACCTGGCAGGTGATGAGAATTTGATAATAGACCCAGAACATCTACCTATTAGTGCCAGGCTCAGAGTCAAGGCTCAATCAATGTCAACCTGCTCGTACTACCCAGGTGGAGTCTATGCTTTCCACTTGTGCACAGGGGGTGGGTATGTCCAGTGCGTGTTGGGTGGCAATTTTTAGATTATGCTGTGAACTCTTTCAAGGGACTACAAGCTTGGAGCAAAATTTCCTATCTTGTCAAGAGTCAGAAAATATTTTGTATATTAACCCAAACCAATCAACAACAACAACAACAAAACCCTACTGGAGAGAATTAAAACGAAAAGGCTCTGGACTTAAAAAGCCCTAATCCACCGGGGGAGAATTTGTCATCCACCATTTCCCTACCTGTGTCCTCATCTTTGTACTAACCACCCTGTGTGGCCTTGGTTTGGTCATGCACTTGACTGGGTTCCAATAGCTCTCTCTCTGAACCATCCATGGTGGACAGTGGCCTCTCAAAGCCTTTGTCCTCTGAACACAGGGCCTTTATTCTGAACACTGGTTAATGGACCTGCCTTGGGAGCTTCTGGCTGGGGTGCTGGGAAACAAGACCAATTACAGATTAATTATTTAATAATCCTCAGAAACTGACACTTGAATATTAGAATGCCTTCTCACCCCGAATTCCACATTTCAGTTTGGTCTTCTGAAGAAATGGCATCTAATCTCTCAACTAAAGAAAAAAAACGTTGATGATGTAGTCTCTAAACTATACCTTTGTGTTCTTTCTATTCAAAAATGTAAATCCTCCATTGAATCCTGTGAGCGTATAAAGAGGACAGGAGACCCTAGCCACTGTGGGATGAGATCATAGCTTTTTAATGAACATTAGAAAAAAAAAAGCTATAAAATAACCCTCAGACACCTCAACTTTCTCAGCCAGCGCGGCCAGGAAATCATAGTCTAGTTAAAGTTGACAAAGAAGAGGGTATTGCTGTCCTGGAGACCAAAGACGCTTTAAATACAGGCGACACGTGTGTCGTCAACAGATTCGGCTCCGTTACTAGAGGCTGAAGCTCAGGAAACTGAAAACTGGGCCAGAGGAGGGGAATGGGTCTCCCTCCTGAAGTTGGCGTTTCCCCCACGTGGTGAACACAACTCCAGGGAACAGATCCTAAGGCCGATGCTCCCACCATCTCTGTGTCCGCTTGGGCAGCGGCGTGACATAAAAACACAAGCCCCGCTGCTCAGCCCTGCGCCCACGCGGGAGCTGGGACTGGCTCCTGCGACCCGGGCGGCCCGCACCCCTCCTCCTCCGAAGCGGGCTGGTGACCTTCACCTCCCGACCGGCACGTCCTCGGGGCGTCCAGGCTTCCGGTCCTGCCAAGCCCGCGAGGCGCGCGGTGCCCGGCGCCCGGGCCACTCGGGGACCCCGAGGCGTGAGGGGAAGACGCAACACGGAGCACCGTGAGCTGCCCGCCTGCGAAGCCCCGGGCAGGTCGGCGAACTGGCCCCACTCCTCCGCGGAGGGCTGTACCACGAACTTGCGGTGCACGTGGAGCGGGTCGCCCTACAGGCTGGGGACTTCTGCATGAGCAGCTCGTGGCCCGTGCCCTGCGGCAAGGACGAGGAGCGGCTCACCGTGTCTGTCAGGGTCCCCGGGGCCCCGCAGGGAGGCACCGGGACCGCCACCTCTGCCTCCGCCGCCGCCGGCATCGCCTCCTCCCGAGGCGCACCCAAGCTCCGCACCGCCCCCCGCCTGCCCGCAGAGCCCAGGGGCGGGGACGGCGGCGGAGATGGGGGTCCTGGCGGAGCGCGTTGCGCGCGCGCGAGCCTGTGCTCGCCCCAGAGCCCGGCCCGCCCAGCCCTACCTGCCCAGCCCTGGGGCTGCTCTCCCGGCGCGGGCGCGGGCGCGGGCGGTCCAGCCTCCGAACGCCCGGTCCCCTCGCGGACACCGGCTGGCTCCAGGCCCCGGAGGAGGGCGTGCACGCCCCTTTCCTCGGCTTCCCCACCTTCGAAGGGGCGGTGTCCTCAGGGAGTTGGAGTCCTGGTTGGGGTACAGGGCTGCCCCGCCAACCGGCTGTGACGCGTTACCTGTCGGACCTGTGCGGAGGCACGCAGCCCCCGAGGAAGGTAGCCGTAATCTGAAAACCCATGGCAGCTGATACATATCCTGAGAAGAGCAGCGGAGTTTAAAATCCATCCGTAGGGCCATCCGAGGCTCAGATGTCATGCATTTCCAGTAAGTACCAGGGAACACAGCACCTCCAGCAATGCAGGTGAAATCTGGACCTTCCTGTAGCTGAACCCATTTCCCAGGAGAACTCCGGCTGGGAATTGCAAGATATAAAGTGGTTTAAGACTAAAAAGCAGGACTTTCTAATCCCCTGCTTTATGGACACTGTAAGGCACAGTAGTTAACTGGAATTAGGTAGGCATTACACTATGAACAAGGTCTATTTGGCACTGGGTCCTGGGAAGATAGGCGCGTTGAGTCTAAATATAAAATTACATTTTAGATGTTAGGGGTTTTCTCTTCTGACAAAATAATAACTTCCAAGGCAGGGTTTCTCAACGTTATTGCTGACATTTGGGATGGATACTACTTTTTCCTGGGGTGCTACCTTGCGTATTTTAGGATGATTTGCCGCATCCCTGCCCTCTATCCACTAGATGCCAGTAGCACTCCATTCCTCCCCAGTCTAGACACTCCACCCTGTCTCCAGAGGTTGCCAGATGTCCCCAGGGGGCAAATCTGCCCCTGAATGAGAACCACTGCTTTCAGTGGATGCTAAGAGCATCCTTTGGCCTTTATTACTCGCTTGTACCCAAGCTACTGAAAATAGTCCGCTTTCTAGTTTCTCATCAAAATTAGAGAGATTCCCTTTAAAACTCTAGGCTGAACGCATCAGACCCAAAGTTGTATTTTTGCAGTTATCACTCTATTGCACGGTCTTCCATATGCAGATGTACAAATCTGTGCTAATAAGACAAAAATACTTTCTCTGGGCTACTGATTACAAAAGGTACCTATTCTGGGCAGACTAATTATAAAAGTGCTCCTTCCAATCTGTCAGTAAGACCTGATGGTCAGAACCCTCTCATCCCCACCAGTACTACCACCCACGACCAAACCACCATTACCCCTTCTGACTAAAACACTCTCCTCATAAACTTTTGCCCAAAAGTTTACGTACTCCCAAAGTCCATTGACCACATGGCAATCAGAGTAGTACTTTTTTAAAAAGATAATTTAGCAGAGACCGGTTTGGCTCAGTGATAGAGCGTCAGCTTGCGGACTGAAGGGTCCCGGGTTCGATTCCGGTTAAAGGCATGTACTTGGTTGCAGGTACATCCCCAGTGGGGGCGTGCAGGAAGCGGCTGATCGATGTCTCTCTCACATCGATGTTTCTGACTCTCTGTCCCTTTCCCTTCTTCTCTGTAGAAAATCAATAAAATATATAAAAAAATAAAAAGATCATTTAGAATGCATGTTCTATGTAATTCTTTCTGTTCTATGCAATTCTTTAATGCATAAAAACAGACCTCAAGAAAATCCAAATGTTGGAATTAAGAGAAAAGAACTTTATAGCAGTTGTTATAAGTACATTAAGACTGTAAAAAAGGATCAAAAGGAAGAACAGATGGGGAATATCAGCAGAGAAATAAAAATCACAAAAAAATGTTTTAAAACTGAAGAGTACAATATCTGGAACGAAAAATTTGCTGGATAATCTAAACATCAGATTGCAGGTTGCAGAAGATATGATTAGTGAAATTGTAAGCAGATTAATAGAAATTATCTAGTGTGAAGAACAGAACGATTTGGTCGGTATTATCTCCATTTATTTTCAGTTTGATTTAATTTTTACATTTATCTTTAATTACAGTTCACATACACTATTATATTATTTTCAGGTCAAGAACAAAGTGATTAAACATTTATATACTTATGGAGTGATCACCCCAATAAATCTAGTGATTGCTACATTATTGATTGCATGGTAATGCTTACCCAAGGATCCATTATGGGAGAGACCCTATATACCATCAGGTAGACAAACAATATATAAAAGAATCTTACTAATCAATACTAAAAAAACAACTAAATAAAAATGAGGGAAAGACTTGAAGAGACACTTCATAAAAAAGGATAAACTAGGGTCCAACAAGCACATGGCAAAGTGCTTATCACTAGTTGTCAGGAAAATATCAATTAAACCAACTAGAAAAATACTACTTTACACCCACTAAGATAGCTAAGATTAAAAAGACAATGGCAACAATATGGAACCAGAGCTTTTATACATTTACAGTGGGTGTGCAAAATGCCACAGTCTTTGAAGAAATTGATATGGCAGCCTTTTACATAGTGAAACATGCACCTTTACAGTAACCACAAAAATCTCAATCCTAAGTATTTATGCAAGAGACATTAAAACATATGTCCACAAAAAGACTGATACACAAATATTCATGGCAGCTCCATTCACAATATCCCAAAACTGGAAATAACCCGAATATCAATGACATTTTATAAACAGATGGTGATATAGTCACACATGGAATACTACACAGAAATAAAAATAATGGGCCACAGCCTGCGTGGCTCAGTGTTTGAGCGTAGACCTATGAACCAGAAGGTCACGGTTCGATTCCCGGTCAGGGCATATGCACAAGTTGGGGACTCATTCCCCGGTGTGGGGCATGCAGGAGGCAGCTGATCAATGGTTCTCTCATCACTGATGTTTCCATTTCTCTCTCCTTCTTCCTTCCTCTCTAAAATCAACTTTTAAAATTATTTTTTAAAAAATTATTAAAAAAATAAACTTTTTAAAAAAAATAATGAGTATCTGGTGCACATAATAACATGGATGAACCTGGGAAAAAACATGCAGGCAGACATAAAAGAATATATATTGTGTTATTTCTTTCAAGTGCCATTCACAAACCAGTAAAACTAATCTCTGGTGATAGAAATCGGAATAATGGTTTCCTACGGAAGGACTAGAATGATTGGTAGGGGTCACAGAATTTTCTGGGCTGATGGAAATATTCTATAATTCATTTGTGTACTGGGGATCTGTGCATTTTGCTGCACATAAATTTTTAACTTAAAATACTTTCATAAAATAATTTTTAAAGTACAATCCAATGTCGTATATTATTTTTCTGATCTTAATTTCTGCCACTCACTCTCTTGACCCTTTGTTATTTCTCATCCTTTGTACTTGTTATTCTTTCTGCCTGTAAACTACTGTCCTCTTAGATAGCCACGCTATTTTAATTTTACATGAACCTATATAAGTTTTTGCTTCATCATTTAATATTAGGTCTGTATTCAAATATGGGCCTCAAAGCAAAGAGGTACACCCTTACTATCTTATATAACACTAGAGGTCCAATGCACAAAATTCGTGCAAGGGGTTTGGTCCCCCGCTGCCGTGGCAACTGCCTCTGTCTCAGCCCCACCTGCTCTGGCAGCTACCTCAGCCCTCACAGCCCTGGCTTCATCTGGAAAGTTGTATGGAGGGATGACAGGTCTAATTAGAATATCACACTTTTTTTATTATTATAGAAGATAGATCATTATAATCAAAATCTATACCCATTTCCTGCTTCATTTTTTCCCCTCTTTTTTTAACATTTATCACCATTTGTATGTATTTGTGAGAGCAGAGACTTGCTTCTATTGTTTGCTATTATATTACAACCTCTAGAACACTTCCTGGCGCATAGTAGTCTCTCTACAAATATTTGGTGAATAACTGTTACACTGAATATGTCTTCAAGCTTACTATACTGAAAAAAATCAAAGTTATATTCAGTCAAAAGTAATACTTTTAGGTAAGTATTTTCTCTGTATTGCAAATTAATCCTGGGATAGCTATTATTAAAGCACCACAGGATTTTTCAGCAGACTCAAATAAAGATTTTCTGATTCCATTGTGTTTTATGAAAGCTTTGTGATAAGGAATGCAAAGACAGTTAAGTATTCCAAAAAGTCTTATACCCTCCTCCTACATTTCTTTTGCATAAAAGTTTCACAATTTTATGCAAAAGAAATGATGGGTTTTAAGATATTCATTTTATACATAGATGCAATGTGGCCCAATCCAATTATCTGAAGAGCTACCAGATAAATTTTAGACCCAGAAGAGACCTTAAACATCATCTAATAGAAAAATCTAGAAGAAAACTCAGCAAAGTGGGAACAGAGGGAACATGCCTCAATATAATAAAGGCCATAAATGACAAACCCAGTCAACATCATACTGAATGGGCAAAAACTAACAGTGTTTCCCTTAAGAACAGGGATGTCTGCTAACTAAAAGTGTTTCCTTTAAGATGTGGAACAAGACAGAGATGGCCACTTTCACCACTCTTATTCAACATAGTACTGGAAGTCCTAGCCACAGCAAGCAGATAAAGAAGAAACAAAAGGCATCCAAAATGGAAAGGAAGAAGTAAAACTGTCATTATTTGTATGACATGATACTGTATAGAGAACCCCAAAGATTCCACCAAAAAAATAACTAGAACTGATAAATGAATTCATTGAAGTAGCAGGATACAAAATAAATATCCAGAAATCAGTTTTAAACACCAATAATCAACTAGTGGGAAGGGAAACTAAGAAATCAATCCTGTTTACAATTGCATCCAAAAATAAAAATACCTAGGAATACATTTAATCAAGGATGTATGTAAAAGATCTGTACTTGGAAAATTATAAGACACTGAAGAAAGAATTTGGAGAAGATAGGAATTTGTTCATGGATAGGAAGAATTAACATCATTAAAATATCCATACTACCCAAAGCACTCTATAGATTCAACACAATTACTATCAAGATATCAATGGCATATTTCACAGAACTAGAACAAATATTTCAAAAATTTTAATGGAAACACAAAAGATACCAAATAACAACAACAATCTTGAGAAAGAAAAATAAAGTTGGAGGAATCATGCCACCTATTATAGGCCATAGTAATCAAATCAGCATGGTACTGACATAAAAACAGACATAAAAAAAAAAACACAGACATATAGATCAAAAGAACAGAATAGAAAGCCCAGAAATAAACTCATGCCTTTATGCTCAATTAATATTCAACAAAGAAGGCAAGAACACACAATGGGGTAAAGATTTAGTAAATGGTGTTGGGGAAATTGAATAGATATATGCAAAAAAAAAAAAAAAAAACTCTGCTTTTAGCAAATAAAAAAAAACAGAGGCTCAGAGGGGTGAAGCAATTTACCCAAAGACACACAGCAAATTCGCCTCTGACACATGGCTTTTTTTTTCTTTCTAGCACTTAACCACTATCCAACAGTAATCTACCAGATGACTTCTGGGCTCTTTCCCCCGTTAGCATGATAAAGGCAGGGACTTGGCCTGGTCTCTTTCCTGGGAGGTAGAGTGTGGTGGTTAAGAACTTGGCCTATAAAACCAAATTTTGTGGGTTTGCCCCTCTATGGCCTCTCCATACTTCCATTTTCTTGTCTATAAAATGGGGATAATCATGGTACTTACCAGGTAGGCTTGTTATGAGAATTAAATTAGTTAATATATGTAAAGTGCCTAGTGTCTATTAGATCAGGGTTGGAGAACTCCGGCCCATGGTCATATAAGGCCCATGAAATCATTTGGTCTGGCCCTGCCAAGGCATTAAGGATGAGTTAATTAAATTATTGACCAAAGATAGCAGGCTAATTTTAAAGTTGATAATTTTGTATGGCCCTCAAATGTTGTTATAAATATCCAAATGGCCCTTGGCAGAAAAAAAGGTTCCCTGTGAATGATCAAGCAGTATTTGTTGAATGAGTGAAAGCTAGAGCTGTGTGAGGGGAACAAAGACCGCAAGCACAGTACTTTGTTCGGGTGGTAGTTGAGATGGGAATTGTCCCTGGCATCCACATGCAGAAACCTCTGGACTTGGCCTACACAGAAGGCTGGGCCCCGTCCCAAACAGCCAACTTGGGAAATAAGCCTGCTAGTCTTTATGTGTCAATCTCTCCCCACCACACCCTCTTTTCCTTCCTATCCCCAGTTCCTTGAGCCCTGTGCCAAGTTCTTTGCTAGACCCTGGCAACGGTATGCAATTGACTAGACACTTTCTCTGCCTTTGAGGAGTCTGCGGCACAGTAGGGAAACACTGTGCTGAGCGCTAGAATGGGCAACGGATTGGGAAGGGCAGAGGAGATACAGAAGTTCAAGATGGAGAAGTGGCACCATGACCAATCCTGTGCCCTCTTCTTCTGCCAGCCTGGAGACCTCCACACTCGGTGCCCTTGGAGGGCCCCCAGTCCAGGACCAGGGCCATAACTTCAGCTGGAACCAGTTCTCAGTCAAGAATCATCAAAGTACAGCGAACCCCTGTCCAAACCCCGGGCCAGGAAGCCAAAGCTATAGATTCCCTGCAATGCACCAGGCCCTGGGCTGGGACCAGATGCTCTGGAAGAGGCGTCCTCTGAGCAGAGTGCTTTGGAATTGCGGCAGAGATGAGCTGGGAACTGGGGAAGGAATTCTCCAAACTCAGCCTAGCTTGAAAAGTCTCTGATTACCACACCAACTGGAGATTTTTAATTACTTATGAATTCCATAGGATCCCAGAAACAGGGTGGTCAAAGCTGCTGGAGATAGATTTCTCCAGCTGCATTTCTCTCTTTTTCGTGCTGCATTTAAAATTCTATCTCAATTTGGCTTTATTTGGCACTAAAGTGCCCCTTTCATTTTATCTCAAAAATCTTCAGCTTTTTATTTCTCCCTCCACCCCACCTTTCAGTATCATTCCCTTCATCGAGAAGTATTTATTGTTATTTTTCTAAAGGAGAGATCCATCTATCCCTCATTATCCATCCATCTATCCACTCATTCATCTATTCAGCACATATTTATGGCACTCCTTCTGGGATCAGGGACTAGGCTGAAGCAAACTTTGGTTTATTCTCTTCCTATGAGTACAGCATGTCCCCCACAGAGCCAGGGAGTGGCCATCTCATGTTTTTGAATACCTACCTCACAAAAAGGCCCTGTGTGATTATTAGTGCCTAGACAAGCAATGGCAGCTGTGAGGTCGATTCCTTGGCTGCAGAGACCCTGTCTGGTTCACTCCTGTACTCTGAGGAGGTCAGCACAGAGGGGTGCCCACTAGCTGCTCCCAGATGGAGCCTTGTCCATGTCTAGCTCCTTAGGTACATGGTGTCAGGAAAAGACCACACATGACCTTGGATTCTGGGCATGATTTCTGCTTCTGCTATTCAGAGGCCTCAGTGAAGAGAAATTTTGTAGACTGCCCCCACACCTCCAGAAAAGAAAATGCTTAAAACAATCTGGTGGAAGAGAAACTGGGAATAATGGTGCCTTAACGGCCGGCAAAACAGAACACACTTTTAGGAAATAACCCTATGGAGGGACTCAGATTGTGATTTTACTGGAGAGCCCTCCTATTAACAATCAGCCCTCTGTTTCGTTTGCTGTCTTTCCACCTGCCTTTTTCTTTCCTTAATGTCCCCTTTCCTCCTGATCTCCTGGTCCTGGGCCAGCTAACATCTACCAAGATTCTAAAATCAGCTCCTTCAGGGTCAGCCTCTGAGAATTTAAAGTGCCTCCAGAACCTGGGAACTTTCTGACACATGTGAGCACAGACACACATAGACATACTCAGAGACACAGACACAGACATCCAGAGAGACGCATACACAAACACAGACCCACAGAGACACACCCTCAGACTCACACAAGCTCGCTGGTGCAGGGGCCACGGGGTTTAACGGAAGCCTTCCTCAGGAGCCCGTGGAGTCCCAAAGAATGACCTCGAGCCCAAAACTTTCCCTGAATCCCCTGACAAATGTGTCATCAACTCTCCAGTTTCGGGGTTCTTTTTTTCCAAAACGCTTTTTCATATTAATTATGTAATGAGTAGGCATTTATAAATCACCAGTGATGTACCAAGTTGGGGGGATGGTGAAAGCAGTTGGCAGGGGGTATGGGCAACAAGAGGCTGCACTGACAGTAGAGCATTATCAACTACGTCAATGATAAGTTCTCCTCCCTGCCAGGGGGACCGTGCCCCGGCACCACGTGCTTGGGGTGCCACTGTAAATAGAAGGATTTATGTCACCACAAAAACAAGGACAATGTGGCAGTGCCCTCGGCGACCCCAGATCTGTCTCTTGCTTCAACAGTGTTTGGACGGAACAGACCCAGGGATGCCCCTTCTCCCAGCCTCTGGCCACTCCCCTGCATCTTACCCATCACCACCTTCAGAACTACCTCCAAGACCAGCCAGCACACCGGGTTGTTTTTGTTTTGGGGGATTTTTTTTTCCTACTTTAACTCCTCATTGCCAAACAATCATGAGCTCCCAAATCTGTCAGAATTATTCCTCCCAGGTGGAAGCTGTGGTCAACCGCCTGGCCGACCCGCCTCTGCAGGCCTCCCACACCTACCTCTCTCGGGGCTTCTATTTCAACCTGATGATGTGGCTCTCGAGGGCAGGGGCCACTTCTTCCCCGAGTTGGCAGAGAAAAAGCGTGAGGGCGCTGAGCATCTCTTAAAGTTGCAAAACCAGCACCATGGCCGCATTCTCTCCAGGACACGCTGAAGCCTCCCCAGGGTGAGTGGGCAAAACTCAGGGCCATGGAAGCCGCCCTGGCCTCGGAGAGGAGCCTCAACCAGGCCCTTTTGGAGCTGCAGGCCCTGGGTTCTGCCCACACAGACCCTCGCCTCTGTGACTTCCGGAGAACCACTTCCGGGTAAGGAGGTGGAACTCATCAAGAAGATGGGCGACCACCTGACTCACCTCCGCAGGCTGGCCAGTCCCCAGGCTGGGCAGGGCGAGTATCTCTTCAAAAGGCTCACCCTCAAGCATGACTAGGAGCCTTCAGAGCCCCGAGGCTTTTGAGGGGCCCTCTGCATTCCCCTGGTGTCTGGCTTTTACCTGAGCCTCTCCCAAAACTACTAGCCATTCTTTTAACCACCCTGAAGCCCTCTCCGGGGCATTGGACCAAATGAAACAATAAAGCTTTTTGCAGGGGGAAAAATAAAAAGGAAAATGTGTCCTTGTTTTACAGAAAGAAATCAGAAAGAAGGTAATTCTGACACATGCTACAACATGGATGAATGTGAGGATATTATGCTAATGAATAAGCTACTCGGAACAGGACAATTCCTGTATGATTGTGCTTTATATGAGGGACCTGAAGTACCAAATTCACAGAGACAGGAAGGAGAACAGTGGTTGCCAGGGGTGGAGGAAGGGGAAATGGGGAGTTAGTGTTTCGTGCATGCAGAGTTTCCGTTTTGCAAGATGAAAATAGTTCTGGTGCTGGATGGTGGTGATGGTTGCAAATAATATGAACTCACTTAATAACACTGGACCATACACTCAAAAATAGTTAAAATGGTCAACTTGATGTGTGTTTTGCCACCTTAAAAAAAAAAAAGTCAAGAGCAGTCCAGCATAGGCAAGATAGGACCACACAGACCCAGTCGTCCCCAATCATGTAACCTTGAACAAGCCACATTGATGTTGGCAGCCTCAGTCCCCCACTCTGTGAAATGAGATTGTTAATTCCTACTATATCTGAGCAGTCAAGGTGGCTTAAACAAACCAGGTAACGAGCCAACCAGGTATGTAATTCAATCATGAGAATTTAAGATTTTATTGGAGAGGTATTATAGGAATGTGCCCCTGGACCAGTGGACAAGTGGCCCCAAGGGGTCAACCAGCAGCAGAGGTCAGGAGGGTTGAGGAGCAGGGCTCAGCGGGCGGTAGGGAGATAGGAGACTGATGTCAGTCTCCCAGCCTGGTGTGGCCCTTCCAGATGGCAGGGGCTTAGGAGAAAAAGAGGATGCCATGACTTCCATCTGAGGACTCAGATTCCATCCAAAGTGCTTTTCTGAGTCCTTTGGCTAGTGACTGTGGTCACTTTGTAGTGAGTTGATTAAATTTACTCAAAAGACACCAACTTGATGCTTGGCTTGGGAAGAGTCTGAGCACTGCTCACTGTACATCTGGGAACATCCCGGATGATGGAGGAGGGTGACCTGCAACACAGGTCAGTGCCCTCGCACTTTTTCTCTGCCAACACAGTGAGGGCCAGGGGGATGCCTGACTTTGGGGCCAGCATGCCCACATATCTATTCAACAAAATAAGGAACAATGATTCTTCCTGGCAGTGGGGTTAAAGCACAAGTAAAACAGACAACATCCCTCCCCTCATGGAGCTTACATTCTACTTAGGGTCAGTGGACAAGGAGTAAATGCACTGCATTTCACACATTAACAAATGTTGCTAGAGAGAAGAATGATATGAAATAAGTCAGATGGGAATGTTGGGTTGGGCTAAGGTTTGATTTTAGACAAGGTGACCAGGAATGGTCTCTATAAACAGACCTAAATTTAGGGAGTGGGGGAAGTATGGGGAACAGCAGGTACAAAGGACCTATGGCTAGTGTGGACTTGGTGTGTTGGAAGGACAGTGAGGAGGCCAGGGTGGCTGGAGCAGAACAATGTGGGAATAAGGTCAGGAGGAAGAGGATGAGGGGCAAGGCAGAGTATGAAGGGCCTCATAGCTTATTATAGAGATACTAGAGGCTCGGTGCACAACATTCATGCACCGGGAGGGCAGGGTTCCACAGCCCAGCCTGCACCCTCTCGTAGTCCAGGACCCCTTGGGGGATTTTTGACTGCTGGGAGTGGGCCTAAGCCAGCAGTCAGACATCCCCCGAGGGGTCCTTAGCACCACAGTTGCACTCATCAGCCATGAGCCTGGCTTCTGGCTGAGTGGCACTCCCCTGGTGGGAGCACACTGACCACCAGGGGGCAGCTCCTGCATTGAGCACTTTTTCCCCTGGTGGTCAGTACATGTAATAGCAACCTGATGTTCCACTGTTTGGTCAATTTGCATATTGGGATTTTATTATATAGGATTGGGGAGCATAGAGTGTTCAAGTAGCGAAGTAGTATGGCCCGACTTAAGTGGAAAAGCCTGTAGGGATATGGGCCAAAGCAAGGATAGATGTAATGAAGGGAGAGAATGCCAGTGAGTCCCAGATGGAGGTGGAAAGAGGTGGGCTGTCCCAAATGCTATGGGCAGAACTGGGCGGCCTGGTACAATCTCTCATGAGAGCCTTGGATCCTGTAGGATCAGGCCCCCACAAGTCATCCCGAACCTCCCTCTTCTGACACTACCTCACCAGTCACTTTGTTTTAAAACCATGGCATCAGCTCTGCATCTGTATTATTGTCACCCACCTTCAATGGGTCACCGCGTCCTGCCCAGCTCTGAACTGACGGGCCTGTGCTGCATCCCTACCTTGATGTCCTTCAGGCACCTGGGTGTGAGGATTCATCCCTGAACTTCACATTTTACCCTCTCAGAGCCCCTGCTTCTCTGCACCCTCACTTCCTGTCACCAGAGCATCCTGAGATCAGACCCTCCTCTCTCCACTCTTCCCTCCAGCCACCTCTTCCTGCTCCTCCTCCACTCAGCCCCACCCCAGGAAGAGTCCTCTTACCGTCCCAAGGCTAGCCTAAATATTCCAAAAATGGTTTTAGTTTTTAAAGTCTTATCTGTTAGAGATTTGTTCTGAACATTATGGGTAAAATGATATGTCTGAGATTTCTTTTAAAACACCCCAGCAAAAATCAATTACGTAGTATAAAATGAAGAAGGTGGGGGGAGAAGGAAGAAGATGATGCTGGTTGGACCTGAGTGGCAGGTACTTGAGGATTTGTGTGTACTGTTCTCTCTGCTTTTATAGATTTAGTGAAAAAGTAAAAATAATGCAAATAGGAGCACAGCCTTGCTGAGGCCTTCAGGACTCCCTGGTGCCCTCGGGACAAAGTCCACTTTCAGAGAGTGAGGAACAAGGTGGGTGCAGCTCACCAACGCAGTTCATAATTCCTGGCCCATGATGATAATTAAAACCGCCTACAGACAGTACAACCCTTCCTGCCTGGACCAGCATGGACAGCCCCCACCGTGCCCTCCCCTGCACTCCAGCCCATCTTTGCCCTGGCACCTGGCCCCCTTGTTTCTCTGGCAATCCTGGCCATTTTTCTTGCCTCAGTGCCTTTCCCTATGTTGTTCCTTCAGCCTGGAGCATCTTTCTCACAAATTTTCACCCACTTACTGCTTTTCCTGAGGCCTTGGATTCAGCATTGCCTCCTCCAGGAAGCCCTCCTAGACCTCCCCAGTCCTGTGTTGTCCCAATTGCTGTCCTGTGTCCACTGTGCTGGGAGAATCATCTCTGCTCCAGATAGGGGAGCGGGGACCAGGTCATCTTGTCCCTATCACATGTCTGGGCCTGGCCCACAGTGGATACCCACTAAATATTTGTTTAAAAAATACATGAAATTTGTTCCTATTTCTACTTTCTCTCCTTGCCTACCGTGGGAATAAACATCTGTTAACTGCTCAACATCAGCTTTAAGCTAAATATTCTGATTTATGGAAGAGGCCTCTCAATCCAGCCATCCCACAAACACCCACAATGCTCCAGTTCCCGGAGGGAGATGCCCCTGCCCCTCACCTTTAATAGTTCGTCTGAGGGTCTGAAAAGGCTCACCTGCAAAGTCTGGAGGCCCATGGTGCTCTGAGGTTCCGTTCTGTACCTCACCAGGACATGGGAATCACCTGAGGCCTGCCCCATCCCAGACCGACTCAGTCTCTGCACTAAGGCCCAGGTGCAGAGTGTTCAGCGCCATCACGTGATTCCAATGTGCATCCAGCGCTAAGCACCATTGGCTTAAGTCAGAAACCAACCCTGTGGGGAAGAGCCAAAAGCCTCAAAACACCTGCTACCTGCTAAGGGCATTTAAGCCCCGCCTCGGGGTGTAGGCTGCAGCTCCTGCAGGTGAGTAATAAGCGGGCGGTAGCCCATCCTGTGTGAGGTGCCGGGCTCCTGGTGTGGCCGTGTCCTCCCTGAGCCCTCTTCCTAGGGATTGACCAGACACCTTGCTCTTGTTCAGGTAATGAGCCACGAAGCTGTTTGGGGACCTGGCAGGGTGCTGCTGTCTTCCTTTCCCAACGCCAGGGGCTCTCAGACGCCTCAGAGGGGGGAACTCTGGGTTTACAGAAACTGTGCTGAGGGACCAGGATGGGAAAAGGGGATGTGGCAGATGTCGGGTCTGTTTACTCTGTAGAACCTGATGGGAGCTTGCAGGGTGCGCAGAGCCGAGTGTGACCACACAGCAGCCTGGGGATCTGTGTGCCCTGGGCCTTTACTGTGTTCTCTCTTCCTGAAATGTCCCTCTGGGCGTTTTCACCCAATTTGGCCCCTCCCCCAAAGCCTTCCCAAGCCTGGGAGGTGGGCCTGGTCTCCAGCCTCCTTCTCTGCTACGACACCTGCCTCCCCTCTGGGCCAGAGTGAGCCCTAAGGGAGGCCTGACTGTGCGCTTCCCTGCATCACACATGGTGTCTGCATGTGTCGCACCCATGTTAGCAAAGCCCTGCGGGGAGCCAAGCAATGCCTGTTCCTGGGGCCCACAAGCCCTGCCCAGAAGTCCCAGCCCAGCCCTGGCGTGTCTGCTTGCTGACCTGTGCACCTTGGAGTGTCCACAGTCCCAGCAAAGAGGCAAAACGTGTCCCAAAACTGTATCAACTTCCCCTTCTGTAATTAGCCCCTCAGGGCACGTGCAGAGCACTGTATTCAAAGGTTAACTTGGAGGAGGAGTGGGGTTATTGGGAGTTAATGCTCAACACATTTCTGAAGCCTGTGTTAGTTTAGAGTCAGGGAAATACTGCTTTAGAGAAGCCAGCTCCTGGATGATGTAATATGTCTTAATTTAACACAATTCTCAGTTCGTGAATGATGCTCAGAGTCAAAGCTTGGCTCTATCGAGAAATTCATGGGAAGCAAAAAAATGTCCTGCCACTGGCCAGTGAGGCTCAGTTGGTTGGGTGTCATCCATGCACCAAAGGGTTGCTGATTTGATTCCTGGTCAGGGCACATGCCTGGGTTGCAGGCTCTATCCTTGGTGGGGGCTGTAGGAGGCACCCTATCCATGTTTCTCTCCTTTCCTCTCTAAAAATCAATAAAAAATATTTTTTAATGTCCTATAATGACCCAACTAGAAAAAGTAACTCAGGATCATTAGCAAGACTTGGCCAGGGTCCCTTGGCTAGGTCTCTGCTACCTGACACCCAAGACAGGGGTCTCTGTGTAGGGATCAGCAGAACTGGCCTGAGGCTGGGCATGTGTGTGTGTGCATCTGTGTATATGTGCATGTGTATGTGTGTTCATGTGTGTGTAGATAAAGCCTTTTAGTTCATGGCATTGGTGGCGTTTGCCTAAATAAAAAGTTTGGCTTTCTCTGGAACTCAAATTCAGAAGCTACTGGTAGAGAAGGACAGAGGAGCCAGCTCTCCGGGATGCTGCAAATAGCAATGTGAGGGAAGGAAGCACACTTT
The DNA here is from genome assembly GCA_011751065.1 of Lasiurus cinereus. Classification (NCBI taxonomy): domain Eukaryota; kingdom Metazoa; phylum Chordata; class Mammalia; order Chiroptera; family Vespertilionidae; genus Lasiurus; species Lasiurus cinereus. The sequence continues at coordinate 9,277,962 of JAAGEH010000293.1, forward strand.
GAGCTGTGACTAGAGAAGCCTGTGAAAAACAGAAGGGTTTGCTTTGCAGTTGTTTGTGCAGGATGGCCCCAAATGGAGTGGTTTGGCCAAATCTATGACTTTTAAACTGTTTCTCCAGACGCATCAGGGAGAGGAGAGGATCCTGTCTGATCTGAAGCTGAGCTTTCTCTGCTTATGTCATCTCATCCTATATAATGAAAGCCTAATATGCAAATCAATCAGTGGAACAACTCTCGCTATGATGTGCACTGACCACCAGGGGTCAGTGCAGAAGCTGCCCCTGGTGGTCAGTGCGCTTCCACAGGGGGAGCACCACTCAGCCAAAAGCCCTGAGCCAGGCAGTAATGGGAGCCTCTCCCACCTCCCCCACTTCCCATGGGGAGCAGGCCTAAGCCATCAGTCAGACACCCCCCAAGGGCTCCCAGACTGTGAGAGGGCACAGGCCAGTCTGAGGGACACCCCCTCCCCCAAGTGCACAGATTTCGTGCACTGGGCCTCCAGTATTTGATATTTTATTTGAAGGAATGTGGCATCCATCTGAACCCCTGGATCCACTTCAAGGCTCCTTATGGCTATACGTTCTGGAATGTAGCAGAAGGATGAATGGTCCTAGAGTTAGGTACTGACTTGGGCCTCCTCAGAAGCAAAAGCATTTTATCTCCTGACACCAAACCGGCCTCCTACTTATGTGCATTCAGACAGTCCCATAAACTGAGCTGGTTGGGTCACTTTCAGTGGGTAAGCAGCAATGAGGTGGAAACATGCAGCAGAGTATTTCAGAGATGACCTCTATTGTTTTTATTGCCCAAAACACATGCTTTTCTATTTTCCAACTTCTCATCCTACAGGTTAAGTGCCATGGTGGTGACTCAGTGTTTTCCTAATCAGACCTTTTATACAGATTGTTTGCTTAGTGATCCAAAGCATTGATGCAGGAATCAGACAGATCTAGGATGAAGTCCTGGCCCTGATGTGTAACAGCTAGAGCAACTCTGGGTTTCTGTGGGAAATCATGTCTGAGAGGTTTCCCCACCTGCAAAATAGGACTGTCTCTACCTTACTATTAATGTTGCTTCATTTAATCCTAAGTGTCTAACACTCCTAGCATGTAATCAATGTGTTTGGGCCATTGCCTCCTGAAATAGGCCCATAATCCTAGTATACTCCAGACTTATAAAATGCCATATGTCTTCTGACTTGGAGAGGTAGGCTATAGCTTCTCATTAAATCTAAATAATCTTCTTGAAAGTGGATATTACAACAACTAACTTTTGTGAGATGGGTGTTTTAAAGGGGTCAGAATTAGTAGCAATGACTTACCTTTCAGTCATAAAAAGAAACTTTTCTTTACGGGTCATGAAGAAAAGAGTTTACTTTTAACTAATTGAGATTACTTAAAAGTAAAGGAGAGCCCTGGCCAGTGTTGCTAAATGGATAGAGCGTCAGCACATGTGCCAGAATTAGTGGGTTTGATTCCCAGTCTAGGGCATGTACCTAGGTTGCAAGTTCAATCCCTGGCCTGGAGGGGTGCATGTGGAAGGCAACCAATTGATGTGTCTTTCTCACATCGATGTTTTCCTCTCCCCATTTATTCCCTCTTTTCCACTCTCTGAAAAGCAATGAAAAAATATTCTTGTGTGAGGGTTAACATTAAAAAAAGTAGATGAGAGGATAGGACATGGTGACTCTCTGGCCTGAGCTTGCAGGGCTGAGATTGTCCTACAATCAGGTAAAGGTACCTCCTGCTTGAACATTTAATTGAATTAACCGGAAGCCTGTATTTTTTTAAGCCAATTTTTGTGAGGTGCTTCTGCTAATATTCAACAACTGAAAGACTATGGACGCCACAGAGGCCCCTCTACTTCACCTGGGAGGTGGGGAATTGGGGAAGTGGCCAACATGACCCTGTCAACAGAATGGTTGAGAGCTTCCTTAATGTCCCTTTGAATGGTTGTGTCACTTTCTACTTCTCCAGACTGAGCTGTGCTGGGCAGTGTGGGAGGGACTGGTCAACTCCAAGAAGTAATTTGCATTTTTCATTTGCAGATTTGCAGACAAATTATAGGCATTCTTGCCCAAGCTCCTGAAGAAATAATGTTTAAAACAGGTAAAGGCACCACAACAAAGCCTCAGTCAACATGTTCTCCTATCTTGCTGAGGCTGGCTGGTAGTGCTTTGGTTTTGGGACTTGTCCCTGGCTTAGTAGCCAGCTGTTGCCAGTAGTGCCTACAGTTCTGAAACTAGATTCTGTTGTTCTGTTTCCAGGTCCATTCTTTCTCCTGGTCTTTTGCTGGTTCTTCATTCTCTTGGACCCTAATATAAATGTCACCAAGACACAATTCTTGTTCTGTTCTCACACAGAGTTCATCTCTCTTCTTAAGACATCAGTTTTGGCTCTCTAATCACTTATGGAATTCAAGTTGTGTACACGATCCCTTCCAAATTGATATGTCTAAATTAGTCTTTCCTATTGAAATTATTCTCAGCTATTTTACACTCAAGAATAGAGTAAATAACTCTGGTCTTCTCTATCCAGCTTTCTCTTTTCTATAGTATAGTCTCGCCCATTCTATATACTTGGAAACCATATTCATTATACAATTTTAAGAAATGTCATTCCCTGCAGCCTTGTAGAAAGTTAAAACTTGGCCTGGTTTTAATAACCTCCTCTAATTGAGGATCTACTCCTTTTGCTACCCTATCATCCACCTCCCTCATCCAACAAATATTTGAGTACCTACTTACTCTATGCCATGCATTGTGAGGGGCCTGAGAAATTGTACCTAAGACACACATGGTCACATTATCACTGGGAGTACAGGAAGAAAGATACATAAGAAACAAGAAAATAATGGGTGGTGATAAAAAGCTATGGAGAAAATGAAACAGACTGAGTGGGAAGATAATTAGATTCTCAGATGGGAAAGAGCTAGAAAGGGAGTAGACTGGGACCAGCTCACTCAGGGCATCACAGAGTGTGGGTTTTCTTTTAAGATCGATGGGCAGCCAGTAGAGGGTTTTTGAGTAGGAGATATTACATAATCAGATTATTGTCTTTAAAAGATCACATGGCTTCTATGTCAAGAACAGGTTAGAATAAGGCAATGGTAGAAGCAGGAAGAATCATTGGGAAGCAGCTGCATAGTGAAAATGAGAAATGGTGGTGGCCTGGTTCGGGTGAAGGCAGTGTACAAAAGAATTAAAAGGAGTGGATCACACTTGAGACTGTCCTGACCCAATGAGCTAGTGCAGTGGTCAGCAAACTCATTAGTCGACAGAGCAGCAAAACTGCAGCTCATGAGCCGCAGTTTGCCAACCACTGAGCTAGTGGGAGGAGTGGGCCATCTTCCTATCATAGCCTGGTTGGATTCCTTACTCTCCTGCACATACACTCTATATACAACACGTTGAGCACACCCACATGGAAGGGTTCAGTGTTTTATTTCTTTCCATCCTAGCCATCAAGGGCCCAGTTGAAGCCAAACTGCCTCTGAAAGGTGTCCCTTCCATATGTAGCCTAGGACTGGTCTCCTCTGAGCTCCCACAGGGCTCATCACCTATTGAGCTGGGGTGGTGATGCCTGTGGAAGCGCACTTCCTGATTCTGCTCTCCATTCCACTGTGAGCCCTTTAAGGGCTTAGGACCTGGGTGGCTTTAGCATAGTAACCCACTCACTGGATACTGAACATTGCTTTGTGACTGTCCTATCTATAGGTGGTTTACTTCTTCCAGCCAATATGCCGACTTCAGAAGCTCCAGAAGAGAGGCTGAGAAAATTTAAATATCGAGGCAAAGATGCATCTGTAAGTATGAGGCAACAGCTTCACTTTATCAAGGACTAGTTCAGTAAAACTACATGTGGAAATGCATCAAATATAGAGTGGAGGGTGGGGAAAGGAGGTGACAAAGCAAATATAGCAAAATGTTTAATGTGGCCCAACCAATATGGCTCAGTGGGTGAGTGCCAACCAATGAATCAAGAGTTCACCAGTTTGATTCCTAGTCAGGTTACATGCCTGGCTTGTGGGCTCAATCCCCAGTGAGGCACATGTGGGAGGTAGCCAGTTGATGTTTCTCTCTCATCAATGTTTCATCTCTACAGCTGCTGGGCTGAGCACCAGAGCCTGGGGCAGGGAGTCTGAGCTGTGTGTGGATTCTAAATCTGAGCTTCTCTAGGTTCAGTTTTCGGGCTCTAGCTCTGTGTCCCACATCTATGTACTTTCGCTGCAATATCATACATGGCTGAGTACACCTTACGAATCTGACAGGCATCTGAGGATGGGAGAAGCCCCCTGGTTAGGGTACTACCCAGAGCCAAATCATTCTTACACTCTTTCCAACAAACCTGGCTGTCTGGCTTCCAAGATTAGTGCAGATTAAAGGAAACCAATTAGAACAAAACATTTGAACCCTCTACATGGGAAGCAGCAGGAAGGGCTAAGAGATGAAAGGGAGAATACACAGCAAGGGTCCACTTAGCAATGGGGCAATAGTACTGTTGATTCAATGGCCCTGAAGGTATTCCTGCCTTGTCGTCTAACACCACAGTGACCTTGTTCTCCAGCAACAATTACAAGGCTTGTTTAAGGATTATCTGATACCTACATGTACATTTTCTTAAATTAAGCAAGTCTTTAACCTAAAACTCATCCATCTGTATAAGTTGAATCATTTCTCTAGGATTCTCAATATATACTATGAAGCCTGAGTTTCTCTTTATATGAGAAAAGGGTTGTTTTTACTTTAAATTTTAATCTCCCTCAGTTTGGTGTCCAAGTAAAACTCATGAGACTGGATTAAGATTTGAATAACCTAGCCCAGTTGCTATGACTCAATGGTTGTGCATCAACCTTTGAACTGGAAGGTCATGGTTCAATTCCTGGTTTAGGGCACATGCCCAGGTTGTGGGCTCAGTCCTCAGTGTGGCGTGTGCAGGAGGTAGCCAATCAATGATTCTCTCTCATCGTTGATGTTTCTCTCCCTCTCCCTTCCTCTCTTAAATCAATAACAAACATATTTAAATATATATATTTGAATGACCTAGAGAGTGGTTCCCTAACAGTGGAAATGGCCAGGAACATCTGGGCTTGGGCAGTCTGTTCATAGCCCAACCGGATCCCTATCGTTGGGAGTCCCAGGCCTGCTCTTCAGGATCTAATCAATACCAATGAATTCACGCTCAGACTCAAGGCAATGGACACTTTGCTCAGATGTCTCTACCGCTGATAATCCTGGTCTGCTAAGGGCACAAGCAATCTTCCTTCACTTTGGGAGGGAGATTGACTATTCTTCTAGATATGGTGTAGTTGAAGACAGCAGAGGAGGTCAATCGAGCTAGGGCTAGTTTCACTGTGATTTTAACTCTTCCAGCCTGTTGAATCTGTAGAGTGAAATCGGATGCTTTAAGTGTGTCCAGAATTCTAACAATGGTAACAGCCTGACCTCCCAGCTCTAAGTACCCAGTTCTTTCTCTCCCTCACTAGATGATGCGACAACAGCGGATAGCAGTCAACGTGCAGCTCCGAAAGGCCAAGAAAGATGAGCAGGTCTTAAAGAGAAGAAATATCACCAATCTCTGCTCTGACTCAGCTTCTGAAGAATGGACCAAAGAGGTACGTTGGGAATGTGGCATTTAGAGCAGTTGTGTATAAAATATATCCTTAGTAAATTTATCTGGCTTAAAAATTTGGTTCAGAACTTGCAAGCTCTAATTGGGGGTCTTGAAGGAAAGGGATGGAGACATCGTGGTTAGATTTAAACTGGTGTTGTCAGAAAGCTCGGGGTTATTTCCTTTGTGGCTGTGAGTCTGAGATCAAGGCTCTAATGGGGGAAAGTGATGCTTCTAACTGAAAATTTACTTGCTGCCATTCAGCCAGAAGCAGGGAATGAGGGGTCATGCAGGTTACCTCTCAGCAGAGGCATCTAGTTACTCAACATGTAAAGTCTTGCCTAGGACTTGAATGCTGCCATTTGTCTTCCCTTCTCTATCTACCCTAACCTTGTGCAATACAAGTCCTGGGTTGAGTCCTAGCTGGTTGTGATCAGTGGGTAGAGCATCAGCCTGTGGACTAAAGGGTCTCGGGTTCGATACCAGTTAAGGGCATGTACTTCAGTTGAGCTCCCGGTGCTCATTGGGGCTCGTGCAGTAGGCAACCAATCTATGTGTTTCTTTCAGTCTTTCCCTCTCTCTTCCACTCTCTCTAAAAATCAATAGAAAAATATCCTTAAATGAGGATTTAAGAGAAAAAAATTGCAAATCTTGGGTTGACTTTGAAGTCAGTACTGTTTTTTTTCTGATCTTTCCAGAATGCCCAGATTGGGAGGTTTCCCTTAGAACCCCAACAATGTCGTATCTACATGCCTTTGATGATCTGCCACTATGAGTGGCATCACTGCACTCTGCTCAGCTTAGACCTCTTAGAGGCAGACTGGTTCAGTCTGGGCAAGAGGAATCAATGATGTGTTACTGGCCATCAAATAGAAGAGCTGTAATCATTCTCTGAATTGCCATAGGACTCTGAACCATCTCTCTACTTAACTTCATTTATTAAGAATAGTCCCCAGGTGTCCCCCATCCAAGGAAGATGAAACTATGAAATTAAAGACTTGTTTCTCTTTTTATCCTATATAATTATGCCTTTTAAAAAAGTAAAATGTAATTCATGGACCACAGAATTCACTTTTATAAAGTATATAATCAGTATTTTTTTAGTATATTCACAAGGTTGTACAACCATCATCACTAGGTAATTTTAGAACATATTCGTCATCTCAAATAGAAACCCCATATGCAATAAGGAATCACTCAATCCTCCTTCCCTCTAGTTTCTGGTGACTAGGAATCTATTCTGCCTCTGAATTTACCTATTCTAGGTATTTCATATAAATGGAATCATAAAATATGTGACCTTTCATGCCTGGCTTCTTCAATTAGCATACTGTCTTAAAAGTTCAGTCATGTTGTAGCAGGTGCCAGTCCTTCATTTCTTTTATGGCTGAATAGTATTTCATTGTATGGATATACCACATTTGGTTTATCCATTTATTACTTGGTAGACATTTGAGCTATGTCCACATTTTGGCTATTATGAATAGTGCTGCTATGAACATTTGTATACAAGTTTTATGTGAACGTTTTCAGTTCTCTTGGGTACATACCGAGGGGAAGAATTACTGGGTCATATGGTAACTCTGTTTAACTCTTTGAGGAACTGCCTGTTAAAAGCTGAATAATGCCTACTCCCCAAGGTCTCCATCTCCTAACCCCCATCATACTTTATATGATGAAAGGGACTTTGTAGACTTGATTAAGTTAAGGATCTTGCAATGAGGAGATTATCCTTGATTCCCTGGTGTGTTCAATGCAATCACATTAATCCTTAAAATACAAAGGATGAAGGACAAGTCAGAGCAGAAGGTGATATGATGACAGCAGCAGGGATTGGTGTGCTAGGCTTTGAAGATGGAGGCACATGTCACAAGCCAAGGAACACAGCAGCCCTACTAGGAGCTGAAGGGCAAGAAAACAGATTCTCCCCTCATAGGCTCCCAGAGGAACCAGCCCTGCCATCACCATGACTTTAATCTGGTGAAACTGATAATGAACTTCTGACCTCCACAATTGTGAGAGAATAAGTTTGTGTTGTTTTAACCCACTAAATTTGTGGCAATTTTCACATTAGCAATAGGAAACATACTGCCAACTATTTACACAAATAAGCTGTACCATTGTACAATCTGATATTCTAACCAAATATTATTGTCCATTTTGGGATGGTAGGCATCTAGTGCATGCTAAGGGCTATATTGTTCTGATTTTTTTGTTTTTCTAATGACTAATGAGCATTTTTTCATGTGCTTATTGGCTATTTGTTTATTTTCTTAGAGAAATGTCTGTTCAAACCATTTACCCATTTTTTAAAATCAAGTAATTTGTTTTTTATTCTTGAGTTGTAAAAGTTCTTTATATTTTCTGGTACTACAATCTTACCAAGGTATATGATTTGCAAATATTTCATTCTATTTTATGAACTATCTTTTCACTTCTTTGATAGAATCCTTGAAGCATAAATGATTTTAATTTAGAAACATTTCGATTCATCTAGTTTTTTCTTTGGTTGCATGTGCTTTATTTACTTTTTGAACAATTCCTATTAAGAGAAACCAAGATGGTAGTATAGGTAAACACCTAAACTGCTGCCTCACACAACAATTTCAAAACTACAATTAAAAGACAAAATGGACACCATCCAGAACCACAGGAAAGTTGGCTGAGTGGAAAATTTACAACTAGAAGAAAAGAGAAAAGCACATTGAGACTCAAAGGAGCTGCAAAAAACTGAGGCATGGAGATGCACACGGAGAAAACTAGTGGCTGAGTGCGTGGCTGGCTTTCTCAAGCGGGAGGGAAGCAGAAGCTCCTGACTGTGCTGAACTCCAATTCCGGGCAAGATCCTAGGGATCCAGACTCATTCAGGGGGAATTTGCACTGTCATGAAAAAAGAAAAGCACACTGAGACTCTGGGGAGCTGTGGAAGGCAGAGGTCAGGAGGCACATAAGTGCAGAGAGGACTGACAGCTAAGTGCATAGCTGGCTTTCTCAAGCAGGAGGTAGACAAAAGCCCCCTACTGTGCTAAACTCCAGTTCCAGGGGAGACTCTGGGAATCCAGATTCCTTCAGGGGAAATCTGGACTGTCTGGCAGTGGGCTGAACTTGAGGGTGGCTTTCTCTCAGAGAGCTTTAAAGCAATAAATGAAGGACACTGAGACCCAGGAGTCTCATAGGGCAGAACTAAGAGAAAGCCAAGGATGACTGCTCTGCCCTGAGGCTCTAAACCATCCACGCTGAGCATAGAAACTTTTGCAATTTTGCAAGTCTTGTCTCATAAGGGTGTCTCCAGGACAGAAGTTCTCCCAGTGTAAAAGCAGGTGATCTTCACAGCCAATTGTCTTTGAGGTCAATTTCCTGCTAGTGATACCAACAACAATAAACACTTAACTACAACAGGGCTGTGCACACAGTCCACAAAGGGGTGCACCAAGAGTGTCCACCTCAGGTAACTGGGGAGGCTGAGCCACTGGTCCCTATTGGACACCCAGCACACAAAGCTACTCTACTAACTCTGAGAAGCAATGAAAATGCGGAGACAAAGGAACAGATCACAAATGAAAGACATGGAGGAAAGCAAATGACTGGATAGAGTTCAAAACTACGATTATAAGGTTTTTCAAGAATTTTAGAGAAAAGGTTGCTAAATTTAGCAAGACCCTCAAGGATATGAAAAAGGACCAACTAGAAATTAAACGTAACTGACTGAAATAAAAAATATTATACAGAGACCTAACAGCAGCCTAGAGGATTGCAAGAATCAAGTCAAAGATTTGAAATACAAAGAACAAAAAACACTCAACCAGAAAAGAAAAAAGAAAAAAGAAACCAAAAGTTTGAAGATAGTATAAGGAGCCTCTGGGACAACTTCAAGCATACTAACATCAGAATTAAGGGGGTACAAGAAGAAAAGAGAGAGCAAAATACTGAAAACCTATTTGAAGAAATAATGACTGAAAATTTCCCCCACCTGGTGAAAGAATAGACTTACAAATCCAGGAAGCGCACAGTACCCCAAACAAAAGGAATCTAAAGATGATCACACCAAGACACATCATCATTAAAATGCCAAGAGGAAAAGACAAAGAATATTAAAAGCAGCAAGAGAAAAACAGTTAATTACCTACAAGGGAGCACCCATACGTCTGTCAACTGATTTCTCAACAGCAACTATGCAGGCCAGATGGGAGTGGCAAGAAAGTAATGAATAGCAAGAACCTACAACCAAGATTACTCTACCTAGCAAAGCTATCATTCAGAATTGAAGGTCACATAAAGAGTTTCACAAATAAGAAAAAACTAAAAGAATTCATCAACACCAAACCAGTACTATAGGAAATGCTGAAAGGTACTCTTTAAGAAGAGGAAGAAGAAAAAGGTAAAGATAAAAATTATGAACAACAAATACATATCTATCAACAAGTGAATCTAAAAACCAAGTGAACAGAAAATCTGATGAACAGAATAAACTGGTGAATATAATAGAATCAGGGGCATAGAAAAGGAGTAGACTGACAATTCTCAGGGGGAAAGGGGAGTGGGGGTGTGAGAAGAGACTGGACAAAAATCTGGATGAGGACAGTTGCGGGAAGATAAGGGCAGAGGATGGGGTGGGAACTGGCTGGAGGGGAGCTATAGGGGTGGAGAAGAACAATTTTAATCTGAACAATAAATATTTATTTTTTTAAGATTTTTAAAAATTTTATTCCTTTTTAATGTATTTTTATTCATTTCAAAGAGGAAGGGAGCAGGAGGGAGAAATAGAAACATCAATGATGAAAGAGAATCATTGATTAGCTGCCTCCTGCATGCCTGCTACTGGGGATCAAGCCCACAATCCTAATGTGTGCCCTTGACCAAAATCAAACCTAGGACCCATCAGTCTTCAGATTGACACTCTATCCACTGAGCCAAACCAGCTAGGGAGGTTGCATGTGCTTTGTTTTTATATGTTTTCTTCCATTTTTTAAATTAGTGTATTACATGTTTACATATCTTCCCATTGCACCCCCAAACCCCACTCCCATATATGCCCTCACTCCTTAGTGTCTTGTGTCCATTGGTTATACTTTTTGCATTTGTACAAGTTCTTCGGTTGATTTCTTATCTACCCCACCTTTCCCTAACCTTTCTGCTGTAATTTGACAGTCTGTCTGATGATTTACTGCCTCTGTATCTATCTTTTTATTCATCAGTTTATAATGTTCTTTATTATCCAGAGATGTGTGAGATCGTGTGGTATTTTTCTTTCATTGACTGGCTTATTTCACTTAGCATAATGCTCTCCAGTTCCATCCACATTGCTGCAAATGGTAAAAATTCCTTCTTTTTTATGGCAGCATAGTATTCCATTGTGTAGATATACCATAGTTTTCTGATCCACTCATCTGCTGATGGGCACCAAGGCTGTTTCCAAATCTTAGCTCTTGTAGATTGTGCTGCTATGAACATAGGGGTGCGTATATCCTTTCTTATTGGTGTTTCTAGTTTCTTGGGATATATTCCTAGAACTGAGATTACTAGGTCAAATGGGAGCTCCATATTTAGTTTTTCAGGAAACTCCATACTGTTCTCCACAGTGGTTGCACCAGTCTACATTCCCACCAGCAGTGCACAAGGGTTCCTTTTTCTCCATATCCTTGCCAACACTTGTCCTTTGTTGATTTGTTGATGATAGCCATTCTGACAGATGTGAGATGGTATTGCATTGTCCTTTTGTTTTTTTTTCTTTATTGAATATTTTATTTTTTAATAAAATTTTATTCAGATTATTACAATTGTTCCTCTTTTTTCTTCCCATAACCCCCCTCCACCAGGCTCCCACACCTCCCTTTGACCTTACCTCCCCATACCCATTATCCTCATCCATAGATGTATGATTTATATCCAGTCTCTCCCTTCATCCCCCTTACCCCTTTTCCCCTGAGAATTGTCAGTCCATTCCCTTTCTAAGCCCCTGATTCTATTCTAGTCACCAGTTTATTCTGTTCATCAGATTTTTAATTCACTTGATTTTTAGATTCACTTATTGATAGATATGCATTTGTTCAAAATTTTTATCTTTACCTTTTCTTTCTTCTTCCTCTTCTTAAAGAGTACCTTTCAGCATTTCATATACTCCTGGTTTGGTGGTGATGAACTCCTTTAGCTTTTTCTTATTTGTAAAGCTCTTTATGTGACCTTCAATTCTGAATGATAGCTTTGCTGGGTAGAGTAATCTTGGTTGTAGTTCATCACTTTGTATATTTCTTGCCACTCCCATCTGGACTGTATAGTTTCTGTTGAGAAATCAGCTGACAATCGTATGGGTGCTCCCTTGTAGGTAATTAACTGTTTTTTTCTTGCTGCTTTTAAGATTTTCTCTTTGACTTTTGCTCTTGGCATTTTAAATAAGATGTGTTTTGGTGTGTTCCTCTTTAGATTCCTTTTGTTTGGAGTTCTTTGTGCTTCCTGGACTTGTAAGTCTATTTCTTTCACCAGCTGGGAAAGTTTTATTTTTTCAAATAGGTTTTCAGTATCTTGCTCTCTTCTGGCACCCCTATAATTCTGATGTTGGTATGCTTGAAGTTGTCCCAGAGGCTCCTTACACTATCTTCACATTTTTGGATTATTTTTCTTTTTTCTTTTCCAGTTGAGTGTTTTCTGCTTCTTTGTATTTCAAATCTTTGACTTGATTCTTGCATTCCTCTAGTCTACTGTTAGGTCTCTGTATAATATTTTTTATTTCAGTCAGTGTGTGTTTAATTTCTAGTTGGTCCTTTTTCATCTCCAGTTGGTCCTTTTTTATCTTAACTTGGTTCTCACTATATTTATCCATTTTTTTAGGAAATTCTTGAAAAACCTGATAACCATGTTTTTGAACTCTATATCCAGTTGATTCTTTTCCTCCATTTCTTTCATTTGTGACCTGTTCCTTTGTCTCTGCATTTTCCCTGCTTCCCTGAGTTGGTAGAGTAGCTTTGTGTGCTAGGTGTCCTATATGGTCTAGCAGTTCTGCCTCCTCCATTACCTGAGGTAGACTCTCTTGGTGCACACCTTTATGGACTGTGTGTACAGTCTTTTTTGTAGTTAAGTCTTGATTGTTGTTGGTATCACTGGGAAGAATTGACCTTCATGCCAATTGGTTGTGAAGGTCAGCTGTGTCTACACCAGGAGAACTTCTGTGCTGGAGTCAGCCTTATAATAAAAGACTTGTAAGATTGCAAAAGCCTCTTTGTTCAGCTTGGGAGAGGACAGAGTCTCAGGGCTGAGCAGACAGCCTTGGTTTCCGGTCAGCCCTGCCCTATGCAGCCCTTGGGTCTCAGTGTCACTCAGCAATTGCTGCAGCCCTCTCTGCGCGTACCTGTGTGCCTCCAGACCTCTGCCTTTCCAGCTCCCTAGAGTTTCCATGTGTTCCGGGAACCCATATGAGTCTGGGTCCTCAAGGTCTTGCCTGAAACTGGGATTCAGTGCAGATGGAACTGGATTTCAGTGTAGTTGGGAGGTTCTGTCTTCCTCCCGCTAGAGAAAGCCAGTGGCAAAATCAGCAGTCAGCCCTCTGTGTGCGCACTCATGCTCAGATGCCTCCAGAACTCTGCCTTTCACGGTTCTCCTAAGTTTCTGTGCACTCCTCCCTTTTCACGACAGATCAGACTCTCCCTGTATGAGTCTTGCCTGGAACTTGGGTTCAGTGAAGTCAGAACTAGGGTTCAGTGCAGTTGGGAGTTCCTGTCTCCTGTTAGAAGAAGCCAGCCAGGCACTTTGACACCCGTCCTCTCTCTGTACCTCAGCTTTTTGCAGCTCCTGTGAATCTCAGTGAGCCCACCTCTTTCCTTCTAGTTGTAGAATTTCCACTCAGCCAGCTTTCCCGTGGTTCTGGATGATATCCGTTCTGTCTTTTAGTTGTAGTTTTAAAATTGTTTTGTGAGGTGTTTTACCTATGCCGCCATCTTGGTTTCTCCCCCCGTATTGTCGTTTTGCTTTGAATCTCTCAGTTATTTAGTAACTTTGAGCATGTTTTCATGTGTCTCTTGGCCTTCCTTCTGTCATCTTTCAAAAAAAAGCCTATTTAGATCCCTTGCCAATTTTTTTATTGGATCATTTATCTTCCTTTTATTAAGTTGTATAAGTTGCCTATAGATGTTGAAGATTAAACCTTTATCAGTGATAACATTTGCAAGTATGTTCTCCCATACTGTGGGCTTTCTTGTTTTGTTGATGGTTTCTTTTACTGAGAAAAAGTTTTTGATGTAGTCCCATTTGCTTATTCTCTCTTTAGTTTCCATTGCCATAGGAACAGTATCAGTGAAGAAGTTCCTTTGGCATATGTCTGAGATTTTGCTGCCTGTGGATTCCTCTAGTATTTTTATTGTTTCCCATCTTACATTTAAGTCCTGTATCCATTTTGAGTTTATTTTTGTGTATGGTATAAGTTGGTGGTCTAGTTTCATTTTTTTGCATGTATCTGTCCAGTTTTCCCACCACGATTTATGGAAGAGACTGTTTTGACTCCATTGTATGTTCAGGCCTCCTTTGTCATGATTGGTTTGAGTCTATATCTCGATTCTCTATTCTATGCCATTGATCTATATGTCTGTTCTTATGTCAGTACCAAACTTTGTGATACAGCTTGAAATCTGGTATTGAGATTCCACCTACTTTGTTCTTCTTCCTCTGGATTGCTGTGGTTATTCAGGGTCTTTTTATATTCCAGATGAATTTTTGGAGAGTTCTTTCTAGGTCTGTGAAATTTGCCACTGGTGTTTTAATGGGGATTGCATTGAATTTATAGATTGCTTTGGGTAGTATGGACATTTTAATAGTGTTGATTCTCCCAACCCATGAGCATGGTATGTTCTTCCATCTGTTTACATCTTCTTCTATCTCTTTTGTCAGTGTCCTGTTGTTTTCCGTGTAAAGGTCTTTTACTACCTTAAGTTTATTCCTAGGTGTCTTAATATTTTTTTATGGTAAATGGGATTGCTTTTTTAGTCTCTCTTTCTTAAGTTCACTATTGGTGTATAGAAATGTCATACATTTCTTGATATTAATTTTTTATCCTGCTACATTGCCAAAATCATTTATTAAGCCTATTAATTTTTTGATGGAGTCTTTTGGTTTTTTTATGTACAATACCATGTCATCTGCAAATAAGGACAGCTTTACTTCTTCTTTTCCAATTTGGTTGCCTTTTATTTCTTCTTTTTGTCTAATTGCAATGGCTAATGCTATGTTGAACAGGAATATTGAGAGTTGGTATCCCTGTCTTGTTCCTGTCCTTAGGGGAAATGGTTTTAGTTTTTGCCCATTGAGTATGATGTTAGCTGTGGGTTTATCATATATGGCTTTTATTATTTTGAGGTATGATCCTTCTATTCCCACCTTGCTGAGAGTTTTTATCAAGAAAGGGTGTTGGATTTTGTCAAATGCTTTTTCTGCATCAATTGATATGACTAAGTGATTTTGTCTCTCAATTTGTTCATGGGATGTATCACGTTTCTCAGTTTGCGGATATTGTACCATCCTTGCATTTCTCGGATAAATCCTACTTGGCCCTGGTGTATGATCTTTCTGATGTACTGCTGGATCCAATTTGCTAGAATTTTGTTGAGGATTTTGGCATCTATGTTCATGAGTAATATTGGCCTGTAATTCTCTTTCATTGTGTTGTCTTTATCTGGTTTTGGTATTAAGGTGATGCTGGCTTCATAAAAGGAGCTTGGGAGTGTTCCTTCTTGAATTTTCTGGAATAGTCTGAGGAGGATAGGTTTTAATTCTTCCTTGAATGTTTGGTAAAACTCTCCTGTGAAGCCATCTTGCCCCAGGCTTTGGTTTGCTGGAAGCTTTTTGATGACTGCTTCATTTCTTCCATAGTTATTGGCCTATTGAGATGTGTCAATTCTTCCTGATTGAGTTTTGTAAGGTTATATTTTTCTAGGAAAATGTCCATTTCTCCCATGTTGTCCAATTTGTTGGAATAGAGTTGTTCATAGTACTTTTTAACAATGCTTTGTATTTCGGTGGGGTCTATTGTTATTTCACCTCTCATTTCTGATTTTATTTGGATCTCCTCTCTCTGCTTCTTTGTGAGCCTAGCTAGAGGTTCATCAATCTTGTTTATCCTGTCGAAGAACCAAGTCTTGGTTTTGTTGTTCTTTTGTATTGTTTCTTTGGTCTCTATGTCGTTTTTCCCTGCTCTGATCTTTATTATTTCTTTTCTTCTGCTTACACTGGGCTTCTCTTGTTGCTCTCTTTCTACCTCTGAGTTGTAGGGTTAGGTAATTTATTAGCATTGTTTCTTTTTTTTCTTTTTTGCAGTAGGCTTATAGAGCTATGAACTTCCCTCTGAAGACTGCTTTCACTGTGTCCCATAAATTTTGGATTGTTGTGTTTTTATTGTCATTTGTTGCCATGATGTTTTTTATTTCTTCCTTGATCTCTCTGGTTACCCAGTTATTGTTTAACAGCATGCTATTTAGTCTCTATGGGTTTGATTTCTTTGGATTGTTTTTATTGTAGTTGATTTCCAGTTTTATGCCACTGTGATTTGAAAAGATGCTTGATATGATTTCTATCATCTTGAATTTGAAGAGATTTTGCCTATGACCCAACATATGATCTATCTTTGAAAATGACCCATGTGCAGTTCAGAAGAAAGTATATTATGTGGCTTTGGGGTGAAATGTTCTGAAGATGTCAATTAATTCCATCTGGTCTAGTGAGTCATTTAGGATTGATGTTTCTTTGCTGAATTTTTTTAGAGGATTTATCCAGTGGTGATCATAGGGTATTAAAGTCTCTTACTATGATTGTATTGCTGTCATTCTCTCCCATG
The DNA here is from genome assembly GCA_011751065.1 of Lasiurus cinereus. Taxonomy (NCBI): domain Eukaryota; kingdom Metazoa; phylum Chordata; class Mammalia; order Chiroptera; family Vespertilionidae; genus Lasiurus; species Lasiurus cinereus. Next base: position 9,294,383 of record JAAGEH010000293.1, read on the forward strand.
ATATCCTCCAGGAGATTTTTTTATGTATTTGGGTGCTCCTGTATTGGGTATGTATATGTTTACCAGTGTTATTTCTTCTTGTTGGATTGTTCCCTTTAGTATTATGAAGTGGCCTTCCTTATCTCTTGTTATGTCCTTCACTTTGAGATCTAATTTGTCAGAGATAAATATTGCTACCCCAGCTTTTTTTTTTCATTTCCATTCGCCTGAAAAACCGTTTTCCATCCCTTCACCCTCAGTATATATGTGTCTTTTTTTCTGAGGTGGGTTTCTTGTAGAGAGCACATATATGGGTCATGTTTTCTTATCTAATCTGTTACCCTATGTCTTTTTGATGGGGGCACTTAATCCAATTACATTTAAAGTTATTATTGGTCGGTACTTATTTGTCACCATTTTTATTCTTTACTCCTGTGTTTCTTCTTTGCTTCTTACTTCTTTTATTTTACAGCAGATCCTTTAGCATTTCTTCCATTGCTGGTTTGATGGTAATAAATTCCCTTGCCAAGACTGGTTTGGCTCAGTGGATAGAGCGTCAGCCTGCGGACTGAAAGGTCCCAGGTTTGATTCCAGTCGCGGACATGTACCTTGCTTGCAGGCACATCTCCAGTGTGGGGTGTGCAGGAGGCGGCAAATCGATGTCTCTCATCAATGTTTTTGACTTTCTATCCCTCTCCCTTCCTCTCTGTAAAAAAATCAATAAAATATATATTAAAGAGCAATGACCATAAAATAATAAATAGGTAATTGAATTTTTAAATAAATAAATAAATAAATATAAATTCCCTCAGTCTTTTCTTGTCTGTGAAGTTCCTGATTTCACTTTCAAGTTTGATTGATAGCCTTGCTGGGCACAGTATTCTTGGATTCGGACCCTTCCTTTGCATGACTTTGTATATTTCATTCCATTCTTTTCTGACCTGATGAGTTTCTGTTGAGAAATCAGTTGCTTAGTAGGTAACTTTCTTTCTCTCTCTGGCCACTTTTAAGATTCTTACTTTGTCGTTGGTGTTTGCCAATTTAATTATAATGTGCCTTAGAATTAGTCTTTTGGGGTTCATTTTGCTTGGTACTCTGTGAGCTTCTTGGATTTGTGTGGGTTTTTTCTTCCCTATATCAGGGAAATTTTCTGTCATTATTTCTTCAAACAGGTTTTTTATTCCTTGCTCAGTTTCCTCTCCTTCTTGAACCCCTATTATGCAGATGTTGTTTTGTTTCATATTGTCCCAAAGTTTCCTTAGGCTCTCTTCCTGCTTTTTAATTTTTTTTTAAATTTTTTTTTTAATTTTTTTTTTTGAGAAGCTGCCTAACTGGGTATTTTTTTATTACCTTGTCTTCTAGCTCACTGATGTGGTCCTCTGATTCTTCTAGTCTACTTTTGATGCTTTCTATTGAGTTCTTTACAGCAGCAATGTCATTTTTCATTTCGTCTTGGTTCTTCATTTCCTCTTGGTTCTTACTCATATTGTCGAATTCTTATTTTTTTTATTTTAATCTTTATTGTTCAGATTATTACAATTGTTCCTCTTCCCCACCTCATATCTCCCCTCCACTTTTCCCACCACACCCTCTGCCCTTACCTCCCTCGCATTGTCCTCATCCATAGGTGTATGATTATTGCCCATTCTTTCCCTGTACCCCCCTCACCAATTTCCTCCTGAGAATTACCAGTCCACTTCCTTTCTATGCCCCTAATTCTATTATATTCACCAGTTTATTCTGTTCATCAGATTTTTTTATTCACTTGGTTTTTAGATTCACTTGTTGATAGATATGTATTTGTTGTCCATAATTTTTACCCTTACCATTTTCTTCTTCCTCTTCTTAAAGAATACCTTTAAGCATTTCATATAATACTCATTTGGTGTTGATGAATTCCTTTAGTTTTTTTTTAATTTTAATTAAATCTTTATTATTCAGATTATTACATTTGGTTTTTTTTCCCCTCCATAGCACCCCTCCACCCACCTCCCACTTTTCCCTCCCTCCCGTTGACCTCATCCATAGGTGTATGACTTTTGTCCAGTCTCTCCCTGTATACCCCTCACCCGTTTCCCCCTGAGAATTATCAGTCTACTCCCTTTCAATGCTCCTGATTCTAGTATATTCACCAGTTTATTCTGTTGATCAAATTTTTAATTCACTTAATTTTTAGATTCACTTGTTGATAGATACGTATTTGTTGTTCATAATTTTGTGACTTTAATCTTTTTCTTCTTCCTCTTCTTAAAGAGTACCTTTCAGCATTTCATATAATACTGGTTTGGAGTTGATGAACTCCTTTAGCTTTTTCTTATCTGTGAAGCTCTTTATCTGCCCTTCAATTCTGAATGATAGCTTTGCTGGATAGATTATTCTTGGTTGTAGGTTCTTGCTATTCATCACGTTGAATATTTCTTGCCACTCGCACCTGGCCTGCATCGTTTCTGTTGAGAAATCAGCTGACAGTCGTATGGGTGCTCCCTTGTAGGTAATGAACTGTTTTTCTCTTGCTGCTTTTAATATTCTCTCTTTGTCTTTTGCTCTTGGTATTTTAATTATGATGTGTCTTGGTGTGTTCCTCTTTGGATTCCTTTTATATGGGATTCTGTGTGCTTCCTGGATGTGTAAGTCTATTTCTTTCACCAGATGTGGGAAGTTTTCAGTCATTATTTCTTTAAATAGGTTTTCAGTATCTTGCTCTCTCTCTTCTGGCACTCCCACAATTCTGATGTTGGTACGTTTGAAGCTGTCCCAGAGTCTCCTTACATTATCTTCACATTTTTGGATTCTTTTCTCTTCTTGCTTTTCTAGTTGAGTGTTTTCTGCTTCTTTATATTTCAAATTTTTGACTTGATTCTTGCCTTTCTCTAGTCTGCTGTTAGGACTCTGTATAATATTTTTTATTGCAGTCAGTGAATGTTTAATTTCTAGTTGGTCCTTTTTCATCTTTAGTTGGACCTTTACCATCTCTAGTTGGCTTTTTTGCATCTCTAGTTGGTCCTTTTTCATCTCCTCTTGGGACTTGATAAATTTATCCATCTTTTCTAGCATATTCTTGAAAAACCTTATAAGCGTGGTTTTGAACTCTATATCCAATCGTTTTTTTTCCTCCATTTCTTTTGTTTGTGATCCCTTCCCTTGTCTCAGCATTTTCACTATGTCGGGGAAACTTCTGTGTTGGATTCAGCCTTATCATGCCAGACGTGCAAAGCCACAGAAGCCTTTGTTGAGCTTGGGATGGGTGGAGTCTCAGGGCTTAAGGGACTGCCTTGCCTTCCAGTCGGCCCACCCTCCACAGCCCCTGAGTCTCACGTGACTGGGTAATGGCTGGAGCGGTCCTTGTGCGCACACCCGCAGTGCCTCTAACCGCTGCCTTTCCAGCTCCCCTGTGCGCCAGGACCACAGGAGTCTAGGTCTCCAGGGTTTCACCCGAAACAGGGGCCCAGTGGACTCAGAAGTGGCACAGTTGGGAGGGTCTGTCTCCCGCCCACTCGAGAAAGTCAGCGGCACAATCAGCAATCTGTCCGCGCAGTGCCGTGTGCGCCGCCACCAGGCCTTTTATCTTTTGCGGCTCCCCTAAATTTCTGTGCACCTCTCCCTTTTCACAGTCCAAACTCACCTTGTATGAGTTTCGGCTGGATCTGGGGTTTAGTGTCGTAAGAGAAGGGGTTCAATGCCGTTGGGAGTCTCCGTTTCCCTCCCGCCAGAGAAAGCCAGCCAGGTACTCCGGCACCCGCTCTCTTCGCGCGCGCGTCTCTGTACCTCAGCTTTTTGCAGCTCCTCTGGGTTTCTGTGAGCCCCTCTCTTTCCTTCTAGTTGTAGAACTTCCACTCAGCCAGCTTTCCTGTGGTTCTGGATGATGTCCGTTCTGTCTTTTAGTTGTAGTTTTGAAATTGTTGTGCGAGGCAGCAGTGTAGGTGTTCACCTATGCCGCCATCTTGGATTCTCCCTTTAGTTTTTTCTTATCTGTAAATCTCTTTATCTGTCCATCAATTATGACTGATAGCTTTGCTGGGTAGAGTAATCTTGGTTGTAGGTTCTTGCTATTTATCACGTTGAATATTTCTTGCCACTCCCATCTGGCCTGCATCGTTTCTGTTGAGAAATCAGCTGACAGTCTAATAGGTGCTCCCCTGTAGATAATTAACTGTTTTTCTCTTGTTGCTTTTAATATTCTCTCTTTGTCTTTTGCTCTTGGCATTTTAATTATGATGTGTCTTGGTGTGGTCCTCTTTGGATTCCTTTTGTTTGGGGTTCTGTGTGCTTTCTGGACTTGTAAGTCTATTTCTTTCACCAGGTGGGGGAAGTTTTCAGTCATTATTTCTTCAAATAGGTTTTTAGTATCTTGCTCTCTCTTTCTTCTGGCACCCCCATCATTCTGATGTTGGTATGCTTGAAGTTGTCCCAGAGGCTCCTTACACTATCTTCACATTTTTGGATTCTTTTTCTTTTTGCTTTTACAGTGGAGTGTTTTCTGCTTCTTTGTATTTCAAATCTTTGACTTGATTCTTGTGTTCTTCTAGTCTGCTGTTAGGTTTCTGTATATTTTTTATTTCAGTCAGTATATGTTTAATTTCTAGTTCTTTTTCATCTCCTCTTGGATCTTGCTAAATTTATCCATTTTTTCTAGGAAATTCTTAAACTTAAAACCATGATTTTGAACTCTATATCCAGTCACTTGTTTTCCTCCATTTCTTTCATTTGTGATCTGTTCTTTAGTCTCCGCATATTTCACTGCTTCTCTGAGTTGGTAGAGTAGCTTTGTGTGCTAGCTGTCCTATGTGGCCCAATAGCTCTGCCTCCCCAGTTACCTGAGGTGGACACTCTTGGTGCACCCCTTTATGAACTGTGTAAACTTGTTGTAGTTAATTCTTGATTGTTGTTGGTATCACTGGAGGGGTTGACCTCCAAGCCAATTGGTTGTGAGGATCAGCTGTGTCTGTGCTTGTGCACTTACCTCCAGAATTCTGTCTTTCATGCGCACGTGCATGAGCTTCTAGAACTCTGCCTTTCAGTTCCCCTGAGTTTCTGTGCACTCTAGGGACCCATAAGAGTCTGGGTCCCCAGGGTCTTGCCCAAAACTGGGGTTCAGTGCAGATGGACCTGGATTTCAGTGCTGTTGTGAGGTTCTGTTTCCCTCCCTCTAGAGGAAGCTAGGCACAATCAGCAGTCAGCACTATGTTTGTGCATTTCGCGAGCCCCCAGACTTTTGTCTTTCGCAGCTCCCCCAAGTTTTCATGCACTCCTTCCTTTTCACAACAGTCCAGTCTCCCCCTATGAGTCTTGCCTGGAGCTGGGGTTCAGTGCAGTTGTGATTTTTCCATCTCCCTCCCACTAGAGGAAGCCAGCCAGACCCTCCTCTGCCTATCCTCTCCACAAGCATGTCTCTGTACCTCAGCCTTTTATAGCTTTTCTGAGTCTTCGTGAGTCCCTCTCTTTACTTCTAGTTGTAGAATTTTCACTCAGCCAGATTTCCTGTGGTTCTGGATGGTGTCCGTCCTGTCATTTAGTGTAGTTTTGAAACTGTTGTGTGAGGCAGCAGCTTAGGTGTTCACTTATGCCACCATCTTGGTTTCTCCATATTGTCGAATTTGTCTTCCATTCTTTTCAGCCACCTTATGACCATTTCTCTGAATTCTTTCTCTGGCAGATTGCTTGCCTTCATTTGATTTACTTCCTTTTCTGGTGATTCCTGTTCTTCTGTCATATGTGGGCTGTTTCTTTGCCCATGCTCTCTCTTCTCCGGTGTCTGGTTATGCAGTTCTCTCTCCTTATCCCAGGCGAAATCCGACCTTTCTGTGTGGAGTGTAGAGCTCCTCTGAATCCGGGTGTTTGCACCAATTGGGGATCAGTATTCTGGGATTTGCAGCTGTTCAGTGGGTGCCATAGTTGTAGATTTTCAGGCCTATGATAACATCTACTTTTCCCTTCAAGATGGCGCAGTCTCCATGTCCAAGCTGGTGGCTCCGGGAGAAAACCCAGCAGCAGTGGGGGATGCCCAGACAGGAGAGCCCCATCCAGCAGTCCCCCACCTTCTCCTGGAGTATAGCTGTCCCTTAACTCACCAACAAACACTCCCAGTGCAAACTTCAGCTGTTCTTTCTGTCTGCTCAGGGACAAGGCTCAGGACACGTCCGTCTATTCCACCTCCATTTTTTTTTCTGGGTGTGCTTTAGATGTCATATTTATGACTCCATTGCCTACTACAAAGCTACAATAATCACATCTGTTACATAGGTTAGACATGTAAATCAGTGGGAGAGAATGCAGAGTCCACAAATAAACCATCACATTTTTGGTCAATCAAAGTTTGACAAGGTGTTAGGACCATTCAATGGGGAGAGAATAGCCTTTTCAATAACTGGTGTGGGGACAACTGGATATACACATGCAAAACAATGAAATTAGACCCCTGTTTACACCATTTTTGGAGGTCTTTGCCATTTTTGCATGTTCTACTAGCATGTTCTTACTGCATGTTATAAAAAGGTTCTGGGATCTGAGTGATGATAGGAATTACTCTCCTCCAGAGGATGAGGACTATCCCAGAGGTCTGTGAGATCTGTGAGAACAGAAAATACCCTTTTCTCTCTTAATATAGATCAGCATGCAGATTGGGACATACTGTTAAAGCCAACCCCGTTCTAATCAAACAGATGGCTAGACTAGATGACCTTCATGGTTCCTCTTAGCAGAGACTCTGACCTGAATGTGTGTCTCCTTGCAGGTCAGGCTGACGCTGGAAGAAATAATCAATGGTGTGAATGCTTCAGATCCCGTCGTATGTTTCCAGGCCACCCAGGCAGCCAGGTATCACCATCCAGACTGCTGCTGTTTATAGGTTCATAGTTAGAAACGAGCTCCAATGGCCTGTTTGGTTTTTTGGCAATGGCAAAATGCCCACACAATATAAGAAAAGGCTAGTCCATCCAAAAGTGAGACTCAATATCTCCACTATACTCTCCTTGAGATATACAAGTGTTGTCAGAGATGAACTGCTTAATTTAAATTGGCTTCTATAGAAATCTTCATGGTAGATAATACCTGAAGGGAAAAATGTTGCTTCATCACTGCAAAGTGCTATGAGCTAAACTCTAGGATGTTGCATAGCTTTTCCCAGCTGTTTGTCTCATGCCATAGTTAGGAATGCCAGGAACATATATATGGGAGGTTCTTCATATCTGCCTCATGTGACTTGCTTTTTCTTTTTTCTCTTTCATTGCAAAGGAAAATGCTGTCCCGGGAAAAGAACCCTCCTCTAAAACTGTTTGTTGATGCAGGGCTCATTCCAAAGCTGGTGGAATTCCTGACGTCACCATTTTATCCCTGTTTGCAGTTTGAGGCAGCATGGGCTCTGACCAACATTGCTTCGGGGACTTCAGAGCAGACTCAAGCTGTTGTGGAAGCAGGTGCCATCAAGCCCTTGGTTGAGCTCCTGTCTTCCCCCAACCTAACTCTGTGTGAACAGGCAGTGTGGGCCCTTGGTAATATAGCAGGTGAGACTCTTCCCCTCAGGGGACTAAGAAAATAGTGGGCCACCCATATGACATATTATAGGATTTCTTTGGGTAATATTGTAGACTTGATACTCCGGAGTAGAAATGCATAAAAATGCTGGTAAAAGTATAACAGTCTTTTTCAAAATTCAGAGTCAAGTTCAGAGGTCATAAATTGAAGCTGAAACTAGATAATACAGTATGTCCTGAAGCTACAGGCTACCTAGGGACATCTGCCAATACCAGGTCCTACACACTTATGTCTCAGTGGCTTCAGGGAAAAAGGACAAGCTTTTGGCTTAGTCACTGTAGGGGGTTTTGGCAGACACTTACATAATCCGGACCATAAAAAAAATATATAACTCTAGAGAAAGTTGCCAATGGAACATACAAAAGTTTGGGGTAAAAGTTTCCTCTGAAAACACCCTAAGATTGACCTTATAGATTTGGGACTTGATGCTGTATAATTTTCAAAGTCCAAGAAAGCAAAAGCTGGGGAGTTAATGCTACAGGGCTGGGAACTCCCTGATTTCTGGCTGAATAGTTTTTTGGGCGGAAAACTAACTCAACTGGGTTCCTTGGGATTTTGAAAAGTAAGATCAGCCAAATATTAGCAATTTCAAGTTCAGAGAATCAACAATCCACCGTGACTGAGTTAGCAGAAACAATCATTATAATTATACCTCCATGGATTTGAGATATTGGGATTAGCAAACACCAAATATAAAATAAATCTGCTTTTGAAATGCTTGCAGAAGTAAAGCACCTATTGCAGAGACTTTGTCTCTCATTTTAACTGGTTCAATAAGGAACAGGCAAAATTGGGTGGTATAATATAACTAATACCTTGCCTGATGGTTGAAGAATTACAAATTGAGACTTCTGTAGCCCAGAAACATGGTATTCTAGCCAAAGTCAAAAGAGCTGATGCCTGACACCTATGCATCTCCCAGACTTGGTTCTGAGTCACATCTAGAAGTTACTGCCCTGTGCCAAAGTCTTCTGGGAAGACAATTTGGTCTACAATGGCCTTGGTCTTCCTGAGAACAATGCTATAAAATTATATTAGCATTTAGAGAGCACTGCCTGGGCTCAGTTGGCTGGCTCCTTTGTCCATCCAAAGACTGCTTACAGCATTTGCTGCTGTGTGGGACCTGCTTTCACACCAGGTCTAGCTACCCAACCAACATGTTCAAGACTCAGGATCAAGTTCATGACTGCATTCTCTACTTGCCCAACCTGGGAATGTGTTTGGCTTCTTACCCTTTGCACAGACTTTGAAAAATTAGTTACTTATCCAAGGATTCTCTTTGTTTCCTCACTGAATGTCCTGTTCTTATCTATTTGTAGGTGATGGTCCAAAATTCAGAGACTCTGTTATCTTGAATAACGCCATCCCACGTCTTCTGGCCCTGATTTCATCAACCACACCAGTGAGTGTCTTTCAATTAGAAAACCTATCTGGTAACAAGTTCCCAAAGTTTTCCAAGTCAATGCCTGGCCCCTTCTGATGGCAATTATACAGAAGGCCTAGAACAGAATATCACGTTGAGTGAAAATTAATCCAAATTTGTCCTCAGCAGGCAGTAGTGCTGATCTTTCTTTTGAAAGCATTGGAAAAAATCTGTTAAGATTTTTCTCAGGCCTGGTTTGACTCAGTGGGTAGAGCGTCGGCCTGCAGACTGAAGGGTCCCAGGTTCGATTCTGATTGGTTGTGGGCACATCCCCAGTAGGGGGTATGCAGGAGGCAGCTGATCGATGTTTCTCTCTCATCGATGTTTCTAATTCTCTCTCCCTCTCCCTTCCTCTCTGTAAAAAATCAATAAAATATTTTTTTTAAAAAAAGATTTTTCTCAGTTTACAATCTTGCAAAATTAGATGACTAAACTCTACTCTTCAAGGAGCACAAACTGAATTAGTGGGTCACCAGTTCTGTTCCTAGGTAATAAAGTTTAGGTTTGAAGATTAGAGTCAAAATCAATTGATATAATGCATTGGCCAGGTGACTCACTTGATTGGAGCCTCCTCCCATATATCAGAAAGGTTGTGGATTCTATTCCTTGTCAGGGCACATACCTAGATTGCAGGTTCAATCCCCTGTCAGAGTGCATGCATGAGGCAATGGATCAATAATTTATCTCTCATATCAATCTGTCTTTCCCTTCTTCCCCTCCCTCTCCGTCTCCCTTTCCTTCTCCCTTCCTCTCTTTCTAATCAATAAACATTTCCTCAGAAGAGAATTTTTTTAAAATTGGGACTCCTAACAATAGAGGAGTCCCTAGATTAGAAATTATATTTGGCCCTAACCAGTTTTGCTCAGTGGATAGAGCATCTGCCTGCAGACTTGAAGGGTCCCAGGTTTGATTCTGGTCAAGGGCATGTACCTTGATTGCAGGCATAACTCCAGTAGGGGGTGTGCAGGAGGCAGCTGATCAATGTTTCTCTCTCATCGATGTTTCTAACTCTCTATCCCTCTCCCTTCCTCTCTGTAAAAAAATCAATAAAAAATATATATATATATATAGATAGATAGATATATATATTTTTTTTTAAAAAAATCAGTATTGTACATATTAAGTTAAAGTGATTGAGAGGCACCATTGCAACACCATCAGGTAGGTGGATATGCAGGTCTAGATACTCATGTACATATGTCATCCAGCTGGGCAAGATCAAGAGCAGGGGTCAGCTGCTTGCTTTGGTAAATAGAGTTTTACTGGAGCACAGCCACACCCATTCACCCACACACAATTTTCTGTGTCTCTTATGGTGTTACAAGTACTGCGTTGACTAGTTGTAATAGAGTCCTATGGGCCCACAGAGCTGAAAATGTCTACTGTCTTTCCGTCGGGCCCTTTACAGAAAATGTTGCCAATCCCTGACCTAGAGTGTGAGAAGAGTCCAGAACCAGGTTCTAGGGTCTCTGACATTCAAAAGTCAGGCAGCGTCTGCCAGGAAGATTGAGGAAAAGCATCCCATTTAGCAATAATAAAAAAAAATAGGTTTGGTGTCACAGATGCCAAGAGGAGAATAACTGGTGACTAAATACAACAAAGAGGGACAGTAAAGAAAGCAGCTATGGGATTAGAGACTTGGAAGATTTCGTCACTAACCATAAAAAAGCAGGGTCAGAAACCAGACTAGGAGGCGTACAGGCACAGATGGGAAGCACACAGTAGAAAGTGAATACAGATGCCTCCTTGAGCATAGACTCTGAAAAACAGAAGTGTGGTGATGGCTGCAGAGGTGCCAAGGGTGAGGGTTGAAGGTCACAAAGTGTTTCTGTGCAGTGGGAGTGATCTGGGAGAGAGAGGTGATGCTAGGGACAGAATCTTTAAAGGTGAAAAGTGATGAAATTCAGAAGCAAGGTAGGGAAGACTAACCTTTGAACAGAAGATCAGAAATGTGGTTATGACATGTTGGTTATAGACTGGTGGGAAGAACAAGAAGCCTCTTTGTCTTGCCAGTGAAAAATGAAATCAGGGCATCAGCTGAGTCAAGGGGAAGGATATTTTAAGGAAATGTCATCTAACATTTGAATAGGAAGCAAAAAGCTCATTCTCTCTGTCCCTAGTATACAGGGTGGGAGTATACATTCTTTAACAGCTGATATCTCAATTTTGGAAAATTAATAAACTCTGCCTTTATAATTATTCAAAATGTGTATATATAGGTTGGGGGCGCCCTATGTATACATCACTACTTAGAACAAATTGCTGTTTGTAGCTCAAATTCTTTATAGGTCAATACTAGTGCTCCATCATGGCAAGGACACACTGCCATTTGCATTTTTTCTCCTTTGCACCTGATGCTAGAAGCAGTCTCTTGTTACAGATTACATTTCTGCGGAACATCACATGGGCCCTGTCCAACCTGTGCCGCAACAAGAACCCGTACCCCTGCAAACAAGCCGTGGAGCAAATGTTGCCCGTTCTCTCCCAACTCCTGCAGCACCAAGACAATGAGGTGCTCTCCGACTCCTGCTGGGCTCTGTCCTACCTCACCGAGGGCTGCAACGAGTACATCAGCCACGTGGTTGACATGGGGGTGCTGCCCAGGCTGGTTCAGCTCATGACCAGCCCAGAACTCAATGTCTTGGTAAATGTCCCAGGTCTTGTCTGTCTCTTTATGGGCCTTCTGAGTCGTATTTACTTGAGCAAGTTCTACTCTTTCCTCAACCCCTGGTTTCCACACTTAGCTCTAATCCTTTACCTAGAACAAAGCTTATCATCGGCATATGCTCTAGCCAAACACTTGAATCTGTTTTGACCCAAAATCCTCATGGGTATTCAGTAACATATTTTTATTAATCTGATAACCTGAAACAGAGAGAGCACCAAATTAAAACTGCCTACAATTCCTTGGCCCCGGGAACTACCCTTCTGTGGCCTTTCCTTCTAGTAGTCTTTGTGTGTAGACATTAATAAGTTAGCTGATACAGAATGTGTGTGTGTGTGTGTGTGTGTGTGTGTGTGTGTATTAATGTAAAGCCCATGTCACATTTGAATTGCTTACTCAAGTATAAAAGAAAATTCCTCTGATCCTCTCCCAAGTTTGTTCTCTAATACTATTTCAGACATAAGTAAAAAGTAAGTAAAACCAATATGTCACTTACATAATATACTTCTTGAAAATGTCATTTAAAATGTGGGTGCCTCTTCTGATTTCTATGCCTAACACTATGTATTATGCAGCCTTAATGATCATCTGCTTTGAGATTAGCATAGTATTCCTCAGATGTCAAGGTTACTTCGGGAATAATGCCGGTAACATGGAGGATACACAGAGAATATCTATAAGAAGTCGCTTATCCTGAGAGCTTCGGGGCAAATTGCCAGGCTTGGCAAGGCTGTGATTGGCCTATAGCACTACTACTACATCAAACTTGAGTAGCAGATAACCAGCATAATAACTATTATCTCTCACTCAAGTGCAAGAAAACCAAAATAAATCCTAAATCAACTGTGTAAGGAGATGTGTCCTGAGAACTGTCAGAGTTACTGAGAAGGGGTTGTGAATATTATCAAAAAATGCCATCGGGATCGCACTGGCTCCAATAATGTGTACAACAGAAACTTGACTCTGGTGCTAAACATAAATTCAATAGACATAATTATGTTAGAAACACCACAATCAACTTGGCACTTTCCCCAATGTAGGGATATAAAAGGGAGAGCATCATTCCTTGATACAGGTATCCCTTGATCTCCATCCCACTTGTGCCACCACTGCTGGGAAGCTGGCAAGTACCTTCAAGCTATATAAACAGCCATCCGAGTGCCAAATGAATAAGAGTCATGGGCATCATCATTGTTCACAGGCTTCCAGAGAGCCATCAGCAAAGCATGACTAGCATTTGGGAGGGCACAGATCTTGTGTGACTGTCGCTTTCCACTGTGATACGTTTGCAATACTTGGTTACACTTCTAGCCTTGTTCTTCCAGACCCCCTCTCTTCGCACTGTTGGGAACATCGTCACAGGAACCGATCACCAGACCCAACTGGCCATTGATGCGGGAATACTTAGGGTGCTGCCCCGGCTCCTACTGTACCCCAAGTCCTCCATCCAGAAGGAGGCAGCCTGGACCCTGAGCAATGTGGCCGCAGGGCCGCAAGAACACATCCAGGAGCTGATTGATTGTGATGTTCTGCCTCCTGTGTTGGCTCTGCTAAGAAATGTAAGTGGGACAGACACTCTGTGTCTATGGCAAAAGGTTACTTTCCAACTGGCCCTGCATTGAACTCCTTCAGTAACTCAGACACAGGCTCTGAAGCAAGTTAATTTTCTTTTCTTTTCCTTCTTTCTTTTTTTTAGCAAGTTAATTTTCAACAAAACTATGAAACATTAGTACCCCAGCTCTCCATAAAAAAAAAAAAAAAGGAAGGTGCATCCTGTTTAGACAACCCATGGAAAATTTAGAAGACTAAACAAGCATTGTGAAATGAAAAGGTGGCCCACAGATCAAATATCCAGAAAAATTTTGTGCTGGCAAATAGTGTTAAAAGAATGTGCCATCTACTCTCTACTTGCCAAAAGAAGCTTTGCTTTCTTTTAGGAAGAAAACTATATCCAGTTATACTGATATTCTACACTGAAGAATGGTGACCTTTTCCACACACAATCACATTGATTAAAGTGTAATATACACAGAAAATCCAAATATAAAAGTAGAAATACAATAAGTCTTCCTCTTTCCTCCTGATTCCCACTTCCCTTCCCCAGGACAACTATCATCAGCATTTCCTTTTGCCACCTTTAAATGGAGCTATGTTTTTCTGCTTATGTGATTCTGCTCTGAGGTTGGATGGTTGGTTCCCATGTTTTCACTAAGTATTAAAAGCTAGGCCAGGTGTGCAACCCAAATCATAGCATCTTCCAGTCAATTAGACACTTCCTATCTTGTGTTCTGTCATAAATCTGTATGTATTCTATTCAGAAGTACCCCGTCATGAATCAAGAAATGATCTTAGTTCACACTGTGCCTTTTGAACTATAACTTGCTTGGAGCCATAAGCTATTTGGTTTTCTTATTTTTGTTTTAAACTGTGGTTACAGTTTCTCCCAGCCACAAAATAATGTCTCCTGCCCAGGGGCAGTAGGATCCAGGATCAATTACTCCCATATCTCTGAGTCAAGTGCTTTTTATAAATGCAAGGGATGCATTGAGTGATATTTCAGTGGCCTTCCTCAGTAACCTTGGGGTATCTCAGTCACTAAGATCACATCTGTGTGCTTAGCTTTGTAGCTATCCAGATTTTTAATAGGGCAAAAAGACAAGAAATGTAGACATTGGCCCCTAAAACCTAAAATTCCAAGTGTAATTCCTAATCTATGTTGATTACCTGGATTGGTTTGTGTTGTTTCTGTTTTTCCCATAACCTGAGTTAATGAACTGAGTCTGTTTGAACTTAGGACCTCCCCGTAAAACCCCATATGAATCTACCTGCCTCCTTCTTGACTTCAAGTCCCAAAGGTGTTCTCTCTAAATTGCACGTATAGTCCTGGCTGTTCCCCATCTACCTAGAAACTAAACCAAGTTGGCATCCCTATATTTAAGTTCTTCGGGATCTGTAAAGAATGTAAATGTTCTCTTTCTGCAGGGAGAGTTTAGAGTCCAGAAAGAGGCCCTCTGGGTGGTGGCTAACTTCACAAGTGGGGGCACCGATAGCCAGCTGATCCACCTTGTCCATTCTGGAGTCTTGGAGATACTGGTGAACCTGCTCACCGTCCCAGACAGCAGATTTGTTATCATCATCCTTGACGTCATCTCTTTTCTCCTCCAGGTGAGCTGTTCTGACAGGTTGGTTTCTAAGTAGCAGCCTCCACGCTTGAGACAGTTAATTTCGTTCTTAAAACCCAAGTAGGACTCTCTTCCCAACTCCCCTATCTCCTCCCTCTGTGCACACATTCTACGAATAGTAATAACAAGAAGCCTTTCAAAGAAGGTACGTTATCTTCATTTTCTCAAATGAGTGCCTTGTGCCCAGCACTGTTATAGATGCTCAGGATGTGGCAGGTGAAAGTCCTTGCTCGCACAGAGCTTAGGTAGTAGTGGGGAGGGGAACAGACACATCAGATAGGGAGTTAGAGGTAAATATATCTGACAAAGAGGTAGTCACCGACAGCCCAAAGTGAGGAGGGGAAGGTGATCTCTTCTATTCAGTAGTCAGGAGAAACTTCTCTGAGGAATAACTTTTGAGCAAAGGCCTCAGAGAAGTGAGTGAGTCTTATGGCTATCTGGGAAAGAACATTCTAGAAAGAGCAAAGAAGGTGGTATGGCCAGAGCAGAGTGAATGGATGGAAGAGGGTAGAAGGCATCTAGGGGTCAGATCACATAAGGTCTGTGAGAACTTTGACTTACCTGAGTGAGAGGGAAAAACCAATCAAAGGTTTGAAGGAGGGAAAAAATAGTGAGCCACAGGCTGACTCTTTTAGGAGATTAAAACATAGAATATACTTGAAGGAGCAGCAAGAAGTTAACAGGGATATATGTTAAGAGGCCAGACTAGAATCCCTTTTATATTCAACTATATGACTGGAAAGATAGACTACAAAGCCTTGAATTAGAATTCTAGAAAGGTCTTATTTCTGAAAGAAAGGTAAGTTAAGGCAATATTTTTATACTACTTGTCTTGGTTCTGTATTGCTGCATAACAAATTACCCCTTAGTGACTTAAAACAAACATTTATTATCTCACATAATTTATGGGATTAGGAACCTGGGAGCAGCTTACCCGAATGGTGCTGGCTCAGGGTCTCTAATGAGGTTCAAGATGTCAATTGGGGGCTTCAGTCTCATCTGAACGTTTGATAGAGGCTGAGGAGCAGTTTCCAAGATGGCTCATGCATGTGCCTGCCGAGTAATCCTCACCACACAAACCTCTCCCAGGGATGGCTTGAGTGTCCTTACACAATGGCAGCAGGCTTCCCCTGGAGCAAGTAATCTAAGAAAGCAAGGTGGAAGCCCCCAGGTCTTCTAGGATGTTTAAAGGAGGTCATTTCAACAACATCCTATTGGTCATACACATCAGCCCTGTTTAACACTCACACTAACACAAAGGCATAAACACCAGGAGGAGGGGTCACCTGGAACCATCTTGGTTAAGGTCTTTTTATATATAACTAGAGGCCCATTGCATGATATTTGTGCAAGAATAGGCATTCCTTCCCCTGGTTTCACTCCCAGCTGCCCAGGAGCCAGCATGTCCCCCGCTCCCGGCCCACATGGGAGTCAGCAAGTCCTCACTTCTGTCTGAAGCACCGCTGCCCCCTTTCCCCTCATAGCAGGAGTCCTGTCCCTCCCAGCTGCTCCAGGCCTGCATATGCAAATTAACCTCCATCTTTGTTATGTTGATTTGCATGCTCACTCTGATTGGCTGTTGGCGTAGCAGAGTGGTGGTTAATTTGCATGTTTCTCTTTTATTAGGTGAGATTAAGCCATTTGGAAAGTTTCAAAGTAACACGGAGGGAACCCCTTTTGAAAACTCACTCGAAGCACTCTTTTCATGTAACTGTCTTGGAAAGAACTGACCTGAGTCGAGAACAGATTTGAAACACAGCCCGGCTAGACTAAGACTTGAGTAAATCACACAAATAAAGAGTAGAGACTTGATAGCCATTAGACTAAGTTGGACATAACAAATCTTTAATGCAAATTTGGGATATAGGAGCTGAACTTAGTCTGCTTCGTTTAAACATTGGGGTTTTTTCCTCAGAAGAGTCTGGACAAATCCCATCTGGTGGACCAGTGCACCCCCTGGATCAGAAAGAGGCCATGGGGGCAGTAGGTTAGAAAGGTCAAGATGAGACAGGAAAAAGTTCAAATAGGCAGCAGATGCAGTTGAGGTTCTTTGAAGTAACTTTGGGACCATTTACTGTTAAGGTCCAAAATCCTTGGCCAGGGCTCCTGCTGCCCCCAGCCAGTTTTCTTTCTGAAGCTAATCTAGCATGTTGATTCCTGTCCTACTTTCTTTATTCAAATCTACTGACTCATAGGATGAGAGGATATTAAGGCTTAGACATACAGTGCAAACTGTCATCAGGTAAATAATGTGGCAAATAATGAATTAATTGACCCAAAGGAGGCTTTTTTTATTACTGCTCACAAAATAGCAAGTAGAGCCATTCCAAATATGACAACCACATTTTTCATCTTCCTCCAGTTTCTGATATTCCCTCTTCTCATAACATGCAGCCCTTATTCCTTCCAAACTTGGTCCTCACTGTTCCTTCTTTTGGGAATGCCGTTCCCTATGATTGACCCGGCACAGTATTGTTACATTTCAAGCATTCTGTGCACATCCTATATAATAAAACCCTAATATGCAAATTGACCAAATGGCAGAACAACCAGTCACTATGATGCGCATTGACCACCAGGGGGCAGATACTTAATGCAGGAGCTTCCCCCTGGTGTTCAGTGTGCTCCCACAGGGGGAACACCACTCAGCCAGAAGCTGGGCTCATGACTGGTGAGCCTAGTGGCAACATCAGGAGCCTCTCCCGCCTCTGCAACAGTGCTAAGGACCCTTTGGGGGGATGTCCAACTGCTGACTTGGGCCCATTTAGGGGAGTGAGAAGGCACAGGCCAGGCTGAGGGACCCCTGCCCAATGCACCAGGCCTCTAGTCTTCTATAATTTAAACCTTTGATCATTTACAAAATAAACTTTCTACACCATAACCATTGTTTACTTGTCCCTCCTGATAGTACGAGCTTGTTACAAAAGGCCTTCTCTAAATCACATCTGTACCTGTTTTGTGTGCCTTGCCCATCATATGTGTACATGTGTGAGTGAATGAAGAGCCCTGGATGGTAAATCCAGTGATGAGCACTGGGTTAAATCCTCTCATGTTCTTTGTTTCCAGGAACTTCATTACTTGCTATGGTGGCTCTTGTTACTGAGGGTCTCCTGTCTTACCTTTCAAGGCTTTCAGGGAGTGCAGGGCCAGAACATCTGTATTTACTCAGCATCACATAAACATTCTGAATTAAAACAATTTCTACTAAAAGGGAATATCTACTGAATAGAGGTAGTGATTTGTTTATGAATGGCAGTATATTCAGCAAAAGAAATATTATAATTTTGTAATGAGAAGAAAAACTAAATATATATACACACATATTCTATCTAATAAAAGAGTAATATGCAAATTGACCGTACCTCTGCTATACCCACAAGCCATGCCTATCAGCCACACCCACTAGCCAATCAGAGCAAGTATACAAATTAATCCAACCAAGATGGCTACACCCACAGAGAGAGCAGGAGAGAGGGTTCCATTGTCCCTGGCAATGGAGGAAGCCAAGCTTTCTGCATACCCTGGCCTGCCAAGGCCTCCGCTTAAAGCAACAAAACTTCAATTGTAGAAGATAAATAAATCCCAGATACCAGGGCCTCTGCTTGGGTCACTGTGCGGCGGCGGGGGGGGGGGGTGGTGGCCAGCCTACAAACCACCACAGGACCCTTGCCCAGGCCACCCCACATCCCAAGGAAACACCTACCCTGATCCAGGACACCCTTCAGTGTAAACCAGCTGGCCCCACCCACGCACCAGGCCTCTATCCTATCTAATAAAGGAGTAATATGCAGATTGACCAGCACTCCAACACACAAGATGACTGCCCCCATGTGGACACAAGATGGCCACCACAAGATGGCCAGAAGGGGAGGGCAGTTGGCAGGGACCAGGCCTGCAAGGGAGGGCAGTTGTGGATGATCAGGCCAGCAGGGGAGGGCAGTTGGGAGGGACCAGGCCTGCAAGGGAGGGCAGTTAGGGGTGACCAGGCCTGCAGGGGAGGGCAGTTAGGGGTGACCAGGTCCATAGGGTAGGGCAGTTAGGGGCAAACAGGCTGGCAGGGGGGCAGTTAGGCATCAATCAGGCTGGCGGGGAGTGGTTAGGTCGTGATCAGGCTGGCAGGCAGGTGAGCAGTTGGGAGCCAGCAGTCCTGGATTGTGAGAGGGATGTCCGACTGCCCGTTCAGGCCCGATCCTACCTGAAGGACACTCCCCACCCCACCCTGTGCACAAATTTTGTGCACCAGGCCTATAGTGTATTACATAAATATCCAAAGTGGAGGAAACACGTGCAAGTGGAAATCACTCTGGGAAAAGCAAAACTACAACTGCCCTTTCTGGTACAGGAAGACTTTGGTCAGGTTCCTCTGGTGAGGCTCCCTGTCCCCAGGCATTTGCTCAGGCCTCACTTTCACTCTTATCCCCCGCAGGCAGCAGCGAAGCTTTCTAAGAAGGAAAACTTGTGTCTTCTTATCGAGGAACCTGGTGGGGTTGAAAGAATCAAAACCTTGCAATTTCATGAGAACCATCAAGTTTCCATGACTGCTCTGAACATTATTGAGAACTACTTCTCTGAGGTAGGTGACTTCAAGTATAAAGTAGTGTCCGTACTTCCTGGCAGGCCACCTAACAGGTGATCACCTGGCGGGTGCCTGTGCTGCCTCTGTAAGGTGAGTGATCAGACAGATGGGCTCCTCTCAGGACTTAGCTATGGTGTAGGGACTGCCTTTGAGTAGCATCCTTCTGGCTCCTGGAAACGGTTCTAATCTCTTAGAAATTTGTCCTGTGACCTTTGGTTTCAATTATTACCTTTTTTTTTTCCTACTTGACTCTTTTGCAGGGAGGGCAGTAGTACAGGAAGGGATATGATGTTAAAGTGGCTCTTTATTGAAAAAAATGCAGACAACTAAGGTAGGCCCCAGCTTTTGAAAAACCATTTTGCTGTTTACTGCATTTTTTGTCTCTTTCTAGAATACGGTGTTTGGAGATGAACTCTACAAAAGGCTTCTAAGTTTTCTGCAGGAGCCAGAAATAATTATCAGATAACATTAGACATTCTTTAAAACTTTTTTTATTGTGGTAAAATATGCATAACATAAAATTTAGCATTTTAACCATTCTTAAGTGAACAGTTGGGGGCATAGAGTATTCATATTACTATGCACCTCAGTAATGTGAATATACTTCACCATTGCCCATCTCGGAACTCATTTATCTTTCCAAACCAAACTTTGTATCCATTCCCCATTCCACAGGCCCTAGTAGCCATCATTTTACTTTCTAGACTACTTCCATTTTTATTGTTTTTAATATATTTTGTTGATTTCAGAGAGGAAGGATAAGGGTCAGACAGATAGAAACATCAATGAGGAGAGAGAATCATAGATCAGTTGCCTCCTGCATACTCCCTACTGGGGACTGAGCCTGCAACCCAGGCATTGAGCCCACAACCCAGGATTGAGTCCACAACCAGGAATCAAACACTGGCCTCCCAGTTTGTAGGTGGATGTTCAACCACTAAGTCACACCAGCTGGGCACCACCATTATATTTACTGTCTCTGTTTGACTACGCTAAGTACTTCATTTAAGTGCAATCATATAGCATGCATCCTTTTATGACTGGCTTATTTCACTTAGGACAATGTCCTCAAGGTTCATCCATGTTATAGTATATGTCAAAATGTCTTCCTTTTTAAAGCCAGAGAATATTGCAATGTATGGATATACCACATTTTGTTTATCCATTTATCTATCAATGGACACTTAAATTATTTAACTTTCTGGCTATTGTGAATACTGTTGCTATGAGCATGAAAATACAAATATCTGTTCAAAATTCCTGCTTCCAATTCTTTGGGGTATAAACCCTGAAGTGGAATTGCTGTATCATTTGGTAATTCTATTTTTATTTTTTAATGAATAACCTACTGTTATCATTAGTGGATATACCATTTTTCATTCCTACCAGCAGTGCACAAGGGTTCCCATTTCTCAGCATCTTACCAATACTTTTTATTTTTACCATAGCCATTCTAATGTGTGTGAAGTAGTATCCAATTGTAGTTTTGATTTGCATTTTTATTAGATATTTTTTCATGAGGACGGTGAGCTCAAAGTTCTTAAGTGGCCAGGTAAGCATAGGATTAGGAGTTTACAGAGTAAGTGATACTCTCTTAGGTATCAGACTAGATTCATCAGCAAAACCAGAGCCTTACAATAAATATGACCAGGGTGGTGGTTGGTGCTAACCAGAGGCAGCTAATCTTGGTTTGGAACCAAGAGGATGCTCTCAAAGCAGAGAAGACTCAGAACAATAATTAGCATATTTTGAATTTAAAGCTTTTATGAAAAGCTTGTAATTAGGAGACTTGTCCTTTAAATAGGGTTTGTATCCATAGGACTCATCTAAAGGCTCCTGGTCAAATACTTCTATTTTAGAAGTAACATCTACACCCATGGTATCCTTCCTTACAGTAAAGCTAGTATTCTGTGTATCAAAACTGCATTTAAAAATAAGCCAGAGAGGCTTCCAGGTCAAGATGGTGGCAAAGGTAAACTTGGTACTTACTGCCTCCCACAACCACATCAAAATTTAAACTGAAATACAGAACAACATCATTTAGAACTACATGAAATCTAGCTGAACGAATGTCTTACAACTAGGGAATTTAAAAAGAAGTACATTGAGACTGGTGAGGGGTGGAATTGCAGAACCAGCTGATCTCACACCCACATGTGGCAGTTTAAAATTGGAAGGAATATGTATCTTGGCCATGGAGGTTCCTCTGAGGAGCAAGGGGGTCCCTGTCCTACACCAGGCCTCCAGCCCAAAGTTCCAGTGCCAGGAAGATAAGCCCCCACAACTTCAGATTGTAAAAACCAATGAGGATTGTGGTTAAGTGACACTAAGGATGTGAGAGTCCCAGGCAATTCCTCTTAAAGGGCCCACCCATGGACTTACTAGAACTCCCTCTGAGCTCCAGCACTGGGGCAGCAGCTTAAAAGGAACCTCATGAAGAAACTAACCTGTCTGGAATCGGAGAAAGAGCTGGAGGAGCAGCTTTCTCTCAGACAGAAGTGCTGGCAAAGGCTAGTGTTCCTTTGCTGAGACCACCCTGCCACAGAGCTGACAGGCTGTGCCTTATCTGAATCTCCATCAACCTGGTTCACACTTTTCACCCTGCCCTGGTGATTCCCTGAGACTCTGTCCCTTCCTACTTGCAATTTCATCCAAGACATTTCCAGTGGCTTTCCCATATCACTGGCTTCTTTTGCCTCATATTTTGGACATTCCTAAAATCTCTCAAGTAGTAGCCATTATCAGTGTGCCCCCTACCAACAGTAGCTCATCCTGGTTCACAGTTTGGCCTCTCCTGAACACCTCCAAGCTCAATACAATTAGCAGCCATCTGCAGAGCACTGTAGCTCATGCTGGGTGGTCCCAGGTAGGGCACAGGAAGAGGCTGATTTTACACTTCCTGGGAAGCCCCAGAGCCAGTGCACCCAGTGGTCAACTTCAAGCCAATTACAACTCTACCACCTTCATGGGTGACACACTCAAGGGTGGATTTGATGAGCACCAAAGCCCCACTGAAGTAAGTCCTGTTCCATAGGGGTATCTCCTGCACATAGCTCTTCAGTTTTAGTTGCAACTAATCCTTGCAACTGATTGGCCTGAGGGTCAACCCCTCCCAGTGATGCCAACATAAATCAAGGCTCAGCTACAATAGGACAGAGCACACAGCTCACAAAAGGTTGCACCAATTCACAAGGGAGTGCCCACCTCAGGTGACTTGGGAGGCTAAGCCAGTGGGCCCTAAAGTACACCTACTATACAAGGTGACTCTACCAAGTCCATGAGACATAGCAAATCTACTGAATACATAGAAACAAACACAGGGAAGCAGCCAAAGTGTGGAGACAAACAATTCACAAATGAAGAAAAAATCTCCAGAAAAAGAGCTAAATGAAATGGAAGCAAAAAAAAAAAAAAAAGATACAGAGTTCAAAACAATGCTTATAGGATGCTAAAGGAACTTAATGAGAACTTCAAGGAACTTAGTGAGAACATCAACAACATAAAAAAGGGACTGGTCAAAAATGAAGCATATGCTAATTGAAAGAATAATTTTCAGGGGATCAACAGTAGAGCAGAGGATGTTGAGAAAAAAAATCAAGAATTTGGAATATAAGGAAGGAAAAAAACAGAACAGTAAAAAAAAAAAATCCAAAAATATGAAGATAGTATAAGGAGCTCCTCGGACAGCTACAAACATACCAACATTTGCATCTTGTGGGTACTGGAAAGAAGAAAGGGAGCAAGATATCAAAAACCTGTTTGAAAAAATGACAAAACTTCCCTTACCTGGTGAAAGAAATACATGTCCAGGAAGCACAGAGTCCCAAACAAGAGGAGCCCAAAGAATCCTGTACCAAGACACTTCATAATTAAAATGCAAAAGATTTGTCCTGGGGGGTGGGAGTGACTGGGGGGGGGGTTGATGAAAGGAAAAGGAGACATATGTAATACTTTAAACAATAAAAAATTAATTTAAAAAATGCAAAAGGTTAAAAAAAAACTCTTAGAAAGCAGCAAGAGAAAAGCAGTTAGTTACCTACAAGGGAGTTCCTATAATACTAATAGCTGATTTTGCAACAGAAACTTTGCAAGCCAGAAGGGAGTGGCAAGAAATATTCAAAGTGATGAAAAGCAAGGACCTACAACCAAGATTACTCTATGCAGCAATGCTATCATTTAGAATTGAAGGCCACATAAAGAGCTTCCCAGACAAGAAAAATCTAAAGAAGGCCAGATAAAGAGCTTCCCAGACAAGAAAAATCTAAAAATCATCACCACCAAGAAAGTAGTTCATGAAATGTTAAAAAAGTCTTCTTGAAGAAGATGGGAAAGACGGGGAGGAGGAGACTAATAAAAGATCAAAAATATGAATAATAAAGTGCAATAAGTGCATATTTATCAACAACTACATCTAAAAATCAAGATAAATGAACAAGGAATCTAATGAGCAAAATTAGCTAATGAATAAAATAGAACCAGAGTCATGGAAACATGGACTAGACCAATGAAACTCGGAAGGAAAGAGAGGGACCAGGAAGAGATTAACCAAAGAATTTATATGCATATATGCATTACCTATGGACACAGACAGTAGGGTGGTAAAGGCCTGGGGCAGGGCAGGAACCAGATGGAGGAGGTCCATGGGAGGAAAAAAGGAGACTTCTGTAATACTCTCAACAATAAAGGTTTAAATAAATTAATAAAAAGCCAGACACAAAAGTACAAATACTGTATGATTCCACTACATGACGGATCTAGAGGAGTCAAACTCAGACAGAAAGTACAGTGTTGGTTTCCAGGGGCTGAGAGGCAGAATAGAATGGGGTTTTTTAATGGGTACAGAGTTTTGGTTTGGAAACAACTTTTGTTCTGGAGATGGATGATGTGGTTGCACAGCAATGTGAATGTACTTAATGCCACTGAACTGTCCACTTAAAAATGATCAGAGGTGTTAAATTTTCGGATCTGTATGTTTTATCACACATTCAAAACACTGCATTTAAGATCCATCTCGAGAAATATTTCATGCTTCCCTCCTTCAAATTATTCTCTGAGGGAACCTTGAAGCTAATTTAGAGCAAATAATAATCCACTGAAAATATTAAGGAGTTAATGGTGTGGCAATAATGTATTGAGAGCCTAGAAGTGTAATAGTGTCTTTTCTCCCTTGAAGGAAGAAGAAACGGGCCCAATATTACAATCCTTGGACCAAGATCATGAATGCATAAAGCACTTAAAACTACCAGAGCACCACAACTTCTAAGCCAAGGACCAAACCCTAAAGGGTAACTTCTCTAAGAAGCAGTACTCCTATATGTTGGTGTATCACGGGTATAAAGCTTTTAAAACTGAATGCTAATAAAATTTTTCACACTCTCACCTCTATAAAGATAAGTGCAGTTAAACCACTTGTGTCTTAAAAATCCATGTGGAATTCATGTCCTAAGAATATGTTGTTTAATTATTAGTTTTAAGGATCTTAAAGTAAGATCTTCAAAATGGAGTAGAATGGCCTATTAGCTATCTAGATGAACTTTGACTTGTAGATTTGGTTTAACTAGTATTTCTTAAACATGTGAGTTCACTTCCCTTTTCATTTTTATGTAATCCCTATTGTTACCAGACCCAAATTGGGTCTAATTATTCAGTAGTTGCCAGCCAAAAGACAACTCCAAGAAGATTTTATGAGAAGGAACTTTATCACAAGCCAGTGCGCAAGGAATACACTGGGGATTGCTCCCAGAGCAGTGCATCCCCAAACAAAGGATGGCATTTGTCTTTATTGAGGGAAATCCTACATAAACATCAAGGTAACCTTCATTATCACACGTATGGGTGGGGACATTCTTGCACCAGTGCAATTAGCAAACATGCTAATACACATATCGCATGTTTAAAAATGGTGGGAAATCTCCAGCCCTAGGAGGAGATTTTCATATTATAATGAATGTATAATGAGAAAAGTTCATGAGAAGGTCAATAAAGAGTCTTTTAGGCTACTGCAGCCAGTCCCAGACAGTTTGAGCAAGATTAGCCCCCTGGTTCTGCAAATCATTCCCAGGAGTCTGCGTGAAAAGACAGGTCTGGTCGTTGCCAAAGTCAGGGATAGTAGAAGTATGGAAGAAAATGTGTGTGTGCATATACACAGCTTAGGTTCCATTATTGAGATAGAACATGTTTCAGAGAAAGTTGTGTGGGACATCTTAAGGAGGCAAAAGGAGAGAAAGTGGCTGGGATTAAATGAACCTAGACACACAGTACTAGGCATTGGTAATGGATGTAGGGTATGTTTAAAGGAGGGTTGGACTTGATTCATGTAATTTGAGTGTAGGTATTATGTCAAGTTATATAAAGCATCACACCAAAATGTCATACGCAAAGCATAGCTTCACTGGTCCTTGATAAGTGATGAGGAAAGATGTGTGGGCGTCCATCTAAAACACTACTAGAAGACAGTTCATCTCTCACAAATTTCTCATTCAGTGGTGAGAACAAACCTACAATTAAGTGGACATTGGGCCTTCCAATCAGTATTATCTCTTTTGAGGTGACTCTCTGCTACTGCTGAGGGATGCATTGGTGAGATGAGGTCCTCATAGTGTTCTGCTCTCCTACATGGAAATGGAGGGGACCTGGGAGATTCCTCTTAACTCCCCCCTGCATCAGCTCAGGACATGCTAGCATGGCACATCTTTTGCCAAGAAAAAACTTATTCTGCAAGGATTTTGCCTCTTAGACCCAAGGACAGAAAACACAAATAGTTGGCTCATGTTCACTTACTCCAGTGGCAGGACCTTATGTTCAGGGGAGAGGATGCTGTTTAGAGGCTGCCTGCTTCCTGCTTCTCTAAGGCCTCCCTAAGGGTCCTATATTCTCTCCCATACTCTTTTAGTACATTCTCTTCTTTTTTAAGCAGAGTTTCTGTTGCTTGCAGCTAAAGAATCTTAACTGATATACATGAGGATGAAAATTTTAAATGTGACTAGTTATTATTTAAACCCAAGAAAGCTATTAGAACTCATTCTCTCAAGACAAACATTCTATAAAATTTCAACTTTTTAAAAAATCTTTATTTAGATTATTACAATTGTTCTTCTTTTCCCCCCATAGCTCCCCTCTACCTAGTTCCCACCTACCCTCTGCCCTTATCACCCCCACTGTCCTCATCCATAGGTGTGCGATTTCTGTCCAGTCTCTTCCCGCACCCCCAACTCTCCTCTCCCCAGAGAATTGTCCGTTCCTTTTCTATACCCTTGATTCTATTATATTCACCAGTTTATTCTGTTCACTTGATTTTTAGATTTTTTATTCACTTGATTTTTAGATTCACTTGTTGATAGATATGTATTTGTTGTTCATAATTTTTATCTTTACCTTTTCTTCTTCCTCTTCTTAAAGAGTACCTTTCAGCATTTCATATAATACTGGTTTGGAGTTGATGAACTCCTTTAGCTTTTTCTTATCTGTGAAGCTCTTTATCTGCCCTTCAATTCTGCATAATAGCTTTGCTGGATAGAGTAAACTTGGTTGTAGGTTCTTGCTATTCATCACTTTGAATATTTCTTGCCATTCCCATCTAGCCTGAATAGTTTCTGTTAAGAAATCAGCTGACAATTGTATGGGTGCTCCCTTGTAGGTAACTGTTTTTCTCTTGCTGCTTTTAATATTCTCTCTTTGTCTTTTGCTCTTAGTATTTTAATTATGAAGTGTCTTGGTGTGGTCCTTTTTGGATTCCTTTTATTTGGGGTTCTGTGTGCTTCCTGGACTTGTAAGTCTGTTTCTTTTACCAGATGTGGGAAGTTTTCAGTCATTATTTCTTCAAGTAGGTTTTCAGTATCTTGCTCTCTCTTCTTCTGGCACCCCCATAATTCTGATGTTGGTATGCTTGAAGTTGACCCAGAGGCTCCTTACACTATCTTCACATTTTTGGATTATTTTTTTATTTTTATTTTCCAGTTGAGTGTTTTCTGCTTCTTTGTATTTTAAATCTTTAACTTGATTCTTGTGTCCCTCTAGTCTGCTGTTAGGTCTCTCTGTATAACATTTTTTATTTCAGTCAGTGTATGCTTAAGTTCTAATTGGTCCTTTTTCATATCTTTGAGGGTCTCACTAAATTTATCAGCCTTTTCTAGAAAATTTTTGAAAAACCTTAAAACTGTGGTTTTGAACCCTATATCCAGTAGTTTGCTTCCTCCATTTCTTTCATTTGTGACCTGTTTCTTTGTCTCCACATTTTGGCTGCTTCCCTGAGTTGATAGAATGGCTTTGTGTGTTAGGTGCCCTATAGGGCCCAGTGGCTCAGCTTCCCCAGTTACCTGAGGTGGACACTCTTGGTGCACCCCTTTGTGGGCTATGTGCACAGCTGTGTGGTAGTTAAGCCTTGATTGTTGTTGGTATCACTAGGAGGAATTGACCTCCAGGCCAATTGGCTGTGAGGATCAGCTATGTCTACAATGGGAGAACTTCTGTGCTGGAATCACCTTTATGAAGGAAGACTTGCTTCCGTGGGGTTTTGGTGCTCACTGGGTTTGCCCCCTGAGTTTGTCCCTTATGGATCTGAGGAGTTGTAATCTGGATGGTCCTACTCTAACCCCTGGGTACACTGGCTCTTTAATCTCCAAAGAGGTACTAATTTAGCCTCTGTGTAAGGCAACCCAGCAGGAGCTATGGAGAGATCTTCTTTGTTTGAGTTTTGGGGGTGCCCAGTTGAGGCCCAGCTGTGAAGCAATGCAAGCTGCTGTGGGGCCTTGGGCCTTCTTTTGGGTGTTCTGGGTCTCTCTAACTCAACTGCAGTTTGTTAGGTAAATTTGGATTTCAGAGGAGCGGGCCATTCAAAAGCCTCTGCACACAGTTTGGATGGGGCAGAGTCTCAGGGCAGAGGAAATAGCAATGGCTTCTCACCAGCCTTGCCCTAAGAGATCTCCGAGTCTCTGTGTCCTGTGGTAATCGCTGCAAGCACCTCTGAGAGAAAGTTGCCCTGGAGTTCCACCCGCTGCCAGACAGTCCAGTTTCTCCCTGTATGAGTCTGGGTCCCCAGACTCTCGCCCAGAACTGGAGTTCAGAGTAGTCTCCCTCCCGCTTGAAAAAGCCAGCCATGTACTTAGTTGCCAGCCCTCTCAGTGCGCATGCCTCCATACCTTTGCCTTTACTTCCACAGCTCCTCTCAGTGGGCTTTTCTCTTCCCTTCTAGTTGTAGAATTTCCACTGAGCCAGCCTTCCTGTGGTTCTGGATGATGTTCATTTTGTCTTTTACTTGTAGTTTTAAAGTTATTGTGCAAGGCAGCAGTTTAGGTGTTTACCTAAACCAAGTTGCCATCTTGGTTTCTCTCAAAATTTGAACTTTTAAATTAAAAACAATATAAATATATAGTATAAATTACATATAAAACATGTTACTACATTGTGTATATTATAAATATTTTTAAATTAAAAACAAAACTGAGAGTGGGGAGGGGGGAGATGTTTGCCTTCCAGTTTGAGTCAACATACATGATTTTATTTATCTGGTTCATTTTCAACATTTTAAAACATCACTTTCTCCCCTGTCAGTAAACCGAAATTTAGGAGAAAGCAGAAGGTGAGGTGGTTTACTAAATACTACTTTGAGGGGGGAAAAATTGTTTTTTAATTAAAAAAGTAATCACTGTCACTCAAATGGTCTGCCCTTGTTGACTCAAAATACTGTTAGCCTCTTTTTTCCCCTGTCAGTCAACTATATTTTTTTTACTAAAATTGAATAACAAAGGAGTATTTATAGTTTAAAGATACTGATACTAACTTGCCTAGCAAGGTTTTAAAGAAAGGAGCTATTTGCCTATTGTACATGGTTTGGGTGCAAAGAGATGGTGTTAGTCACCTGGCTGGGTGCCCATACGCTTGGATTCAGCATGTTGGGATGACTGGCAGAGCAACAAAGAGTGGAAAGAATGAGTAACTGGCTGTATGTTGTCTTTACGATGAAACAACC
This sequence comes from Lasiurus cinereus, assembly GCA_011751065.1. NCBI lineage: Eukaryota > Metazoa > Chordata > Mammalia > Chiroptera > Vespertilionidae > Lasiurus > Lasiurus cinereus. The sequence continues at coordinate 9,323,705 of JAAGEH010000293.1, forward strand.
CTGGCCCTCTTGCATTTATTCCTCATTCATTATGTGCCATAGAGGAAATGCAATTCTCTCAATTAACCACATACAATGCATAATTTACTACTATTTTCCTGAAACATGGAGTGACTATTTAATGATAATACATGCGATACTTTAGTCCTTGCTCCTTTTCTAAATAGTTGGCAAAGAAGCCTGGCAAAGTCATGTAATTCCTCTGTACCTTAATGCCTCATCAGTCAGTTCTTTTCATTCCTCTGGCTTCCCATTTTTATCTGTAAAATAGGGGGATTAGGTTTAAAAAACTATAGTTGTACAACATTTTATCTTATGTGAGACTCAGCAATGCTGAAAAATAGATGAGGCAAAAATGGTCATCAATTTCCAAATGAAAAAATGGGTTTGTCCTGACTCCTTTAGTAAGTAGTTGAGCAAGGACCCCAATGTGCTGGTTATCTGCTACGTAACACATTTTCTCAAAACTAAACAGCTTTTAAAAATACTTAGTGCAGCCCAGCTAGCATGGCTCAGCGGTTGAGAGTCAACCCAAGAACCAAGAGATTACCAGTTCAATTCCATCAGGGCTGATCAATGACTCTTTCTCATCATTGATGCTTCTACCTCTCTCTCCCTCTCCCTTCTTCTCTGAAATCAAAATAAAATAACTTAGTGCATAGTTTTAGCCAGAATCTGGAGACAGCTAAGGTGGTGGTTCTGAAACTGCTGCCTCATCTGAAGACTCCGATGAGGATTGCTTCTAAAGTCACTTATGTGATAAGTAGTAGGTTTCAGTTCTTCCATGGCTGTTGCCTGGAGACCAGTTTCCCACCACATGAGTGCCTCCAAAGACTGCCTCAATCTCCTGACCACAGAGCAGCTCACTTTCTCCCAAAGCAAGTGATCTGAGCATGTTTGCATGGGAGAAAGAGCATGCTCAAGGCAGAAGCCACAGTATTTTATAACCTAATCTCAGTAGTGATTTGACATCACTCCTGCCATATTTTGTTGGTTATACAAACTAACCGTATTAGAATGTCAGATGGGCTACACAGGATGTAAAGACTAGGATGCAGATATTTGGGGAAGGCACCTTGGAGGCTGACTATCACATTCTGCCACTCTACCATGTGCGCACATTTTAAAAGAAATCATTTAAATAATAGCATAGGTTCAGTGAATCTCAGCAAAGAAATGGGAGTGATAAAGAACCAAATGGAAATTTTAGAACTGAAAAAATACAATAACTGAAATTAAAACTTTACTGGATGGACTCAACAACAGAATGGGGTAGAGAGAGGAAAGAATCAGTGAACTTGAGAACAATGGAAAGAAGCAAACATAGATCCAACTACCAATTTATAGGAAATACAGAAGACAGAAAAATAATCACTTCAGAGATACAATCAGCAAAATTCAAACTGTGAGAAACTAGGATAAACATGTCTATTCATCTAATACATCCCAACTTAAAAATTACACATAGGAGAAACTATAGAGACAGAAAAGACATACAGTATTGACCAGCCAGAATGTGTGGACAGAAGCTATTTGTATTCTGATTGCAACAAACAAATGTAAAAATAAAACACATATGAGATCATTGGAAATTTGAACATTGAGTGGAGGTTTAATAATAAAGAACTGTTCATTTTTAGATTTTATAATCAAGTTTATGTTAAATATATCTTTAAGAGGTATGCACTGAATGGTTGTAGATAAAATGATTTTTGGCATTTGTTTCAAAGTAATATGGAATAAGGAAAGTGGAAGAGAGACATATATATTCGTCAGAACTAGCAATGTGATAATGGCTAGAGAAGGTTCTGTGGAGGGTTATTATACTTTTTTTTTCCTACTGTGGATATTTGAAGTCCTCCATAATTAAAAGGTAAAAAGAAAAGCTATTATATCTTTGTACTCGATGAAGCTGATCATCTGCCCCTTCATCCTGGCAGTAAACTGGGCATTTGCTTTTACAATTGGCTAAAAAAAGTCTCTGTACTGAAATATATACATTGGGTAAGGGTGGAAGCAGACTTATCATGCTGAATGCAAGGGGATGAAGTGAATTACATAAGGAATGGTGAGCTCCCCTCATCCCACACTCTACAGGGTAAATGGAATGCTGCCAGCCAGGTTTATATCCTCCAGGCAGGAGACTAGAAGATCTTTATCTGGGAAGTCTGACCATCCCATAAGGAAAGACCTAAAGACACTGACATGGTGGGTTCCACCAGGAAACAACCCAGCCAGTTTACTCCAGGCTCACAGAGTTTCTGAGCAGCTCTTGGGAATCTCACTCCTAAATGTATAGACCACAACTGCCAGACATTGCAGGAAGGCCTCTGACACGATAGAGATAAAAACAAACGATGCTGGTGGAGGATTTGGAAGAAATGCCATGGAAGAAAAAGAAAATTAAACAACCTTAGCATACTTGGTGAGGTAAGAGAAGATATTGTTTCCATGAAGCCAAAAATGCTATCTTTTTTTAAAATTGAACAAAAAGTATTTGAAATTTTTAAATATAATAGTGGAAGTGACCAACACAATAGGGTTGAACAATGAAGTTGGGGAGATTTCCCATAAAGTAGAGCAAAATGACAAAGATTTTAAATAGAAAAGATGATATTACAGGGTGGGGCAAAAGGGGTTTACAGTTCTGAGTATGCAAAACAAAGTTTATTCTCATTATGAATTATATTATTTTACATACAAATCACTATAAACCTATTTTTTTTGCCTTGCCCTGTGTAAATCTTGGAGTCCAAGAAGTCCAAAATCTGAATATAGGCATTTCAAAATCAGAGAATGAAAAAAATAATGAGGAAATAAAATGATAAAAGTAATTTGAGAGCATTTCCCAAAGCAAAAGAAAACATTTCCAAATTTAAAATATCCAATGAGTGGCTCATAAAAATGGATGAAAATTAACCTATTTCAAAGCACATCATTGCCAAATTTCCAAACTCTAGTAAAAGAGCTTACTAATGTCCAGAGAGTAAAAAACAAGTCACAACAGATCAAGAATCAAAATGAAAAAAAAAAAATCAGAATGACTGTTTTCATACTCAGCTGCCAGTCAAGAAACCTTTTAACACAAACATAGGACACCCAGTTAGCGAATCTATTCATGGGAATATCCTAATAGGAATGCATAGGAAACCTGAATCCATTGTCCAGAAAAACTAACCCAGACTCCCATTTTTAAATATGCATGATCAGGTACAAGAAGAAAACCAGCCTGATAAAAGAGAAAGGCCAAGATGAATAAAACAACTATCTCCAAAAGAAACAGATGTAATTCAGAGAAGATAGGGGAGTTATCTATATTTTCAACAGATTTGAGGACATAGTACAGCCATAACACAAGAAGATGTTATAAAACAGGGACAATCTCAGAAATTAAGTGACTGTCAGAAAAAATAAGAGAAGGTTTTAAAGGTAAGGAAATCTTTCAGAATATAGACTAGAAAGTTACAAAGAGATAAAATTGGAGGAAAAATAAGAGAGAAGATTAATTTAGGAAGTCCACCATCTGAGTATCTGGAGTTCCCAAAAAGACAAAAAAGAAAACACAAGGAAAGACATTAATCAAAAAAATCATAAAAGAAAATTTATCAGAATTGAATAGGCTAAAGGACTCACTTAATGCCAATCAGAATAAATGAGAAAAAGATTAATACCTACATTCAATATTGTGAAATTTCAGAATACCAAAAAGACACAGAAGATCCTAAAAATTTCTAGACAGAAAAAATAAGGTACCTACAAAAGAATGAGATCAGATTATCATTAATTTTCTTTGGGAATATTGAATGCTACAAGATAATGAAACAACGTCTCTAAAGTTCTGAGGGAAAATTATTCAGAACTGATAAAAAGCTATATAAGGTATATATTTTTCAGATATAAATATAAATAATTATCTTTTAAGTACTTTCTAAGCAAGCGACTTCAGAATCTACATCAAAAAAGAATGAAAACAATGTACCACCCCACCTAAAGAAAAGAGTAAGAGAAAGAAAGACATAAGATATCAGAAATGGTAGAAACAATTCATAATTCCAATGAAAAGCAGAACCAAGATAAGAGTTGGACAATGAAGCTGGAAAGCTGTTTGTTCTCTACTAGAACAGAAAGGCATAGGAGCCCCAGGTAGAATGTCCTCAGCAAGAAGAATGAAATAGCTCCAACTAATAGAATAACTCAGAATCCAGATCATGTTAATGACACTATGAAGAAAACATGTTGGTTTCTTCCATTAATAAGAAGATAGTGCCAAGACCGGTTTGGCTCAGTGGATAGAGCATCGGCCTGCAGACTGAAGAGTCCCAGGTTCGATTCCAGGGGCATGTACCTTGCTTGCGGGCACATCTCCAGTGTGGGGCGTGCAGGAGGCGGCTGATCAATGTCTCTCTCTCATCGATGTTTCTGACTTTCTGTCCCTCTTCCTTCCTCTTTGTAGAAAATCAATAAAATATATTTTAAAAAATAAATAAATAGTAAGGTAATTAGAAGCAACGGGGAGAGAGGGGGAGGGGAAGGGATTGTGTAAGAAACTTATGGCCAAACATGAAGAAAATCAAAGTGATATGGTGTTTTGTTTTTTAATTTTTCAATTACAGTTTACATTCAATCTCATTCTGTATTAGTTTCAGGTATACAGCATAGCAGTTTGACAGTCATAAACTTTACAAAGTAAGTGTTCCCCTGGTATTTCCAATACCCAACTGTCACTATACATAGTTATTACAATATCATTGACTATATTTCCTTTGCTGTACTTTGTTGGATATTCATCTTGATTCTGAAACAATAAACTCATGGAACCAACAACAAAATGGGTAAGTAGACTCTATATGCAAAAGAGAATGTGAATGAATGCTATTGTTCTTGGCATTCTCAAAGTTCCGCTGACAAAGATGAAGATGGGAGTACAGAGGAGCAGAGCAGAAGGTAGGGGGGAATATCTTCATCTAACGTGGAGTGGTCATGAGTTAACCACTAAAGAGCAAACACAGGTTCAAAAAATATATTTTTAAGTACAAATAGAAGAACCAAAAATAAGCACAAAAAAGGAGGCAGGAGGAGGGAAGTGTTAGCTATCTAACTCCTCGTCTTTCATAATGGGGAGCCAGTAGAGAATGTCTTAAAATGGGTAAATCAAGAAATATCAGTGCATATATATTATTATTTGTAAGAATATTACATATCTGATAGTATATGTATAGAAAAAATTATGGGAGTCTCTTTACTGAACTGCCAACCTCTGGCTGGGAAATTGAATAGAGGGGAGTCAAATTTTGACATTGATATTTTTTTTAGTAATAATTAAAAATGGAAAAACCATCAAAGACATTAGAATTGTGTCATCCAGTGATATATTGCATGACTGTGGATTTGAGTCCTACATTCCTAAAGCATAACTACATACAATGAAAGTCTGACAAATGACTTGGGAGTTACCAGTAATAAAAAGGTGTTTCGGTGTGTGAGTCTCCCCCACCCCAAAGTCAACACCTTTTTACTTAGTTTGGGTGAGTCATAAATGGGAAAATATTCCATAACCCTCATTTGCTCATCTTTGAGAATGTGATTGCTTAGAAAACCTTTAAGTGTGTGTGTGTGTGTGTGTGTGTGTGTGTGTGTGTGTGAATTATAGGAACTCTTATTATTTATAAAGTTCTGGTCACCACCTATGCATTCAGTTGAGTAAATACATGAAGGAAACACAAGTCCCTCTATAGAAATTTGCAGGTTTAGATACGAATACCTCTAGATTAAGAACAATTATTTATATGACACTCTTACAAAGTGTTTTTACACAAACATTGTCTTCCGTATTAGTAATGCCTATAATAACAGTTTGATGTTGATATTATATCTATTTCATAGGTGAAGAAATTGAAGCTCAGAGATTTAAGGGAATCACCCATGATCATCACATAGTCAGCAAATAGGGGAGTGTTTCAGCCCATTCTGTGGATGTCACATCTGCTCCAGGTTGTATCCCTAAGGCAGCGATTGTCAGGGAATTCAGTGCTCTGGGGTTTAGTCTGGATCTTATATGCCTTGGATCTTTAGTCCTTTGCATTTTGGGGAAAGGAAACAAATGATGGTTAAACAGTTGATAGCATGTCTCTAGCTTTGAGGAAATGTGGGGAAAGTAACATTTGGGAGATCAAGAAATCAGAATCCATGCCCAAGCTGGATTGATTCAGTGGCTGGAGCATCCACGCTCAGACTGAAGGGTCCAGGGTTAAATTCTTGTCAAGGGCATGTACCTAGTTGGAGGCTTGATCCCCGCGCTCCCGGGTACATGTGGAAAGCACCCAATTGATGTATCTTTCTCACATTGATGTGTGTGTGTGTGTGTGTGTGTGTGTGTGTGTGTGTGTTCTCCCCCTCCCTTCCACTCGCTCTGAAAAAAAAAAAAGAAATTAGAATCCAAAGGAAGCTTGAAAGCAGTTTAATGGGACTTTTCTAGATGGACTTTTAAGGAGTACACCCACCCTAAGAACCCTGGTATACAGAGACATGGGCTTTCTCTCTGCCCACGCCATACATCCGGCTTTCTGTGTGTAGTTTCTCTTCTCCTGTCAGAACCCCAGGAATTTTCTAATCTGAGTGACCTAAAGTCAAGGCAGCAACTCTCATTTGAACTTTCAGGGCACCTCTCCCTGGTAAGAGGAGAAATAACTCTGTGGCAAAACAACCTAGTGCCACCCAAATACCGTATTCCAGGAAAATGCAGGTTCATAACTTTCCTGGGTGATTCATCGTTGGCACCCAGCTCCTGACACCCCTTTCCCCTCCCACTTATACAGGACTCATTCTGCAAAGGATTGCACAGAGAAGGGAAACTCCTCTGGAGGAAGGATGAGTTGTCCCATGGGTTCCATGAAACAGCCCTCATGACAGGTTCCCCTTTTCCAAGAGAAGCATTCTCCTAAGACCAGCTCATTATCAAAATAGCTCATTGAGATTTGATGTGGTTTATTTAGAATAACAATGCACATTCAAGTCTTTTAATTCTCATCAATGAGTTGAGAATCCAACCATAACTCATAAATTCAACAGCAGTAAGGACAGTCTTTCTTCTTTGCAGCTAGTACTTTCCATAGTGAAAATAAAACATTTCCCATTTAATCAAGGACTCTCACTTATTTGAGGCATGGTAGCCCTTGTCCTGTGCTCACCAACTTTGCTCTTGAGCAAATTGCAATGTCTAAATTTATTACCCCTCTAAGTGACAACCTAAGATGAAAACTCACAGTGGAAATAGATGTGGCTTGTCAAGAAAGCTGTCTAACCTTATTAAAAAGCAAAGGTTGGGGGCCGCCTTATGAGATATAAAATTACCAACCATCTGTCCCAAGTATATGTAAATTGGTGATTCTCCTGAACTAATTGCTGCTCATTTTTGAACCTCTTCAGGAATTTGCTGCGTAAGATATGAAGCAGAAATGCTCAGCAAGCTTCCAGGTGCAGCTGTTGAACTCTTCCTTTATTCACTGATACCAATAGCATATTGGTGTCCATGGGGTAGGGAAGCCTTCCATCAGCTCTTCTGCTCCATTTGCTCATTGTTTGAATGATTTGTGTATATGCTGTTCCTCCATGACTAGATGTGAGCCACAGGATGCAGGGGCCATACCTAACTGACTTTTAAAATTCCCTGCCAGACAACCCAATTCAAAAATGGGCAGAGCAGTTTATTCAACTTTTCTCCAAAGAAGCTATACACATGGCTAACAAGCACATGAAAATGTCCTGAACATCATTAGTCATTAAGGAAATGCAAATAAAAACTACAGTGAGTTAGCACTTCACTACTAAAGTGGCAACTGTCAAAAAAACAACAACACAAATACAAAACAGAAAACAAGTGATGGCAAGGATGTGGAAAAATTGGAACTCTTGTGCATGCACTGTGGGTGGAAGGTAAAATGGTGCAGCTACTATGGAAGACTATGGATGTTCCTCAAAAATCAAAAATAGAATTACTACATGATCCAGCAATTTCACTTCTAGGTATACACTCAAAAGAACTAAAGGCAGGGTCCTGAAGGTATATTGGTACACCAGTGTTCATAGAAGCATGATTCATAGTAGCTAAAAGGTGGAAGCACCCTAAGTGTCTATTGGCAGATGAATAAATAAGCAATGTGCTCTGCCTATGTAGTTCAGCCTTAAAAAGGAAGGGAATTCTGATACAGTTTATAAAGTAGATGAACCGTGAGGCCATTATGTTAGGTGAAATAGACCAGTCATAAAAAGAAACCTATTATGTGATCATACTTATATTAAGATTAGAGGCCCAATGCACAAAATTCATGCAAGAATAGGCCATCCTTCCCCTGGCTGCTGGCACCGGCTTCCCTCGCAGCCCTGGCTGCGTCTGGAAGGTCATTCGGAAGGACGTCCAGTCTAAGGAGCATATTATGCTTTTATTATGATAGATAGCTCACATAAACAAATTCACAGGAACAGAGTGTAGAATGGAGATTGCCAGGGATGGCGGGGAGGTGAGGAATGGGGAGTTATTGTTTAATGGGTACAGAGTTCCAGTTTTACAAAATCAAAGTTTGGAGACGAATGGTGTTCTGGTTATGTAGCACAACATTAAGAATGTATTTAATGCCACTGATTTTACATTTAAGTGTGGTTAAGATGGCCAGCTTTATGTTTATGTGTATTTTGCCACAATAAAACAATAGGAAAAAAGAAAACTGACAGAGAGGTCTTATCCAAACAACATAAAGAATGCCTATAAATCAGTAAGAGAGGCAAAAAAAATCCCATAGAAAAATGGAGTTAAAAAAATAACAACAACGCCCCAAACTTCTAATATACCTTAGTGGTCATCAGGAAGTGCAATGTAACATAATGTTTATAATTAGCCCAAAATTGGAATAATCGAAATGTCCATGAGTGGGTAAATAAATTGACATATTGTCACACAATAAAATATTATACAAACAATACAAAAAAATGAGTTGTAGCCACAACCCCAAAATATGGATAAACTCTAACACATAATGTTGAATAATTACTTTTTTAAAAAAGAAATGCAAAATAGTACATACTGTGTGTTTCCATTTATAGAAAGTTCAAAAACAGGCAAAAGAAAACTGTATGCTTAGGGATTCATCCAGGAGAGTGGTTACCTGGGGAGGAAGTGGGAGATTGGGATGGGGTGGGGGTAGGGCTTGATACGAGTGCCCCCCGGAGCCTGGCAATGCTTTATTTCTTTACCTCGTGATGCATGCACAGGAATTTCACTTTCCTGGAAATGTGTCACGTTTCACAATAAAAATATTTCAATAGCAAATAAAATGTCTTTGCACATTAACATATTAATAAATGTTTGCTTAATATCCTACAGTACAATAAGGAGGAAAAAGTGAACTTACAAATTGGTGCATACAAATGAAAAACTGTTTTCTAAAATTTTATTCCTGGGAAGAAAAAAATGGAAGTCTTAAAGCTGTTTTGTGGCCTAAGCCCCCTTCATCTGGGGAGATGCTGGGCAGATAGGAGATGGATGCACACTGGAGAGACACACAGATGGACAGCGTTAGCTTTCTGCACACCACACTGCTGTGACAGGCACCAAAAATCGGATAAGCCTGGATCTGAGATCACTATCCTTGAAAATCTGTATCATGTTCACTAAGTAGGAATAGAAGCTAATAATTATATAGCAACCCTTTCTCACACAAACCAGAACCCCAAATTAACTTAATTTGTTTAGAGTCATCATGCCTTTAAGTAATGAGGTACAGCTCCCACCCCTTTTAGTATGAGGGGACTTTTTATCACTTTCAGCTGCTCTTGTTTCTATTTTTGCACAATCAGGGTAAGATAAGAGCCTCGCAGAAGGGATCTCAGCAGAAAGATGAGTTTGGAAGGGAAAATCAAGATGGCTGTATAGGTGAACACCTAAACTACTGCCTCGCACAACAATTTCAAAACTATAGCTAAAAGACAGAATGGGCATCATCCAGAACCACAGGAAAGCTGGCTGAGTGGAAATTCTACAACTAGAAGGAAAGAGAGGGCTCATGGAGACTCAGAGGAGCTGCAAAAAGCTTAGGTACAGAGACACGCACATGGAGAGAAGGGGCGGCAGAGTGCCTGGCTGGCTTCCTCTAGCAGGAGGGAGATGGAAACTCCCAACTACACTGAACCCCAGTTCTGGGCAAGCCTCACACAGGGGGAATCTGGACTGTCAGGAAAAGGGAGGAGTGAATGGAAACTTAGGGAAACCACGAAAGGCAGAGGTCTGGAGGTGTGCGCAAATGCACACACAGAGGACTTACTGCTTATTTTGCCTCTGGTTTTCTCTAGAGGAAGGAAGACAGAACCTCCCACCTGCACTGAAATCCAGTTCCAACTGCATTGAACCCCAATTTTGGGTGAGACCCTGGGGACCCAGACTCATATGGGTCTAGTGCCCAGAAACTCAGCAGAGCCAGAAAGGCAGAGGTCTGGAGGCATGCGAGTGCGAGTGCACACAGAAAGGGCTGCAGCAATTACCGAGGGACACTGAGACCCAGGGACCACATAGGGCAGGACTGACAGGAAGCCAAGCTCAGCCCTGAGACTCCGACCCATCCAAGCTAAGCACAGAGGCTTTTGAAATTTTGCAAGTCTTGTATCATAAGGCTGACTCCAGCACAGAAGTTCTCCCAGTGTAGACACAGCTGATCCTCACAACCAATTGGCTTGGAGGTCAATTTCTCCCACTGATACCAACAACAATTAAGACTTAATAGAACAAGGCTATACACACAGTCCACAAAGGGGTGCACCAAGAGAGTCCACCAAAGGTAACTGGGGAGGCAGAGCTACTGGACCATATAGGACACCTAGCACACAAAGCTACTCTACCACCTCTGGGAAGCAGCAAAAATGTGGAGACAAAGGAACAGACCACAAATGAAAGAAATGGAGGAAAATAAACGGCTGGATATAAAGTTCAAAACCAAAGTTTTAAGTTTTTCAAGAATTTCCTAGAAAAGATGGGTAAATTTAGCAAGACCCAAGAGGAGATGAAAAAGGACCAACTAGAAATTCAACATACACTGACTGAAATAAAAATATTTTACAGAGACCTAAATCAGACTATAGGATCACAAGAATCAAGTCAAAGATTTGAAATACAAAGAAGCAAAAAACATTCCACTGGAAAAGAAAAAAGAATAAAAAAATGTGAAGATAGTGTAAGGAGCCTCTGGGACAACTTCAAGCATACCAACATCAGAATGATGGGGGTGCTAGAAGAAGAGAGAAAGAGCAAGATACTAAAAACCTATTTGAAGAAATAATGACTGAAAACTTCCCCCACCTGGTAAAAGAAATAGACTTACAAGTCCAGGAAGCTCTCAGAACCCCAAACTAAAGGAATCCAAAGAGGACCACACCAAGACACATCATAATTCAAATACCAAGAACAAAAGACAGAATATTAAAAGCAGCAAGAGAAAAACAGTTAATTACCTACAAGGGAGCACCCATATGACTGTCAGCTGATTTCTTAACAGAAACTATGCAGGTCCAGCAGGAGTGGCAAGAAATATTCAAAGTGATGAATAGCAAGAGCCTACAACCAAGATTACTCGAGCCAGCAATTCTGAAAGCTATCATTCAGAATTGAAGGGCAGATAAAGAGCTTCACAGAAAAGAAAAAACTAAAAGAGATCATCAACACCAAACCAGTATTAAATGAAATGCTGAAAGGTACTCTTTAAGAAGAGGAAGAAGAAGAAGGTAAAGATAAAAATTATATCAACAAGTGAATTAAAAATCGGATGAACAAAATGAACTGGTGAATATACTAGAATAAGGGGCATAGAAATGGAATGAACAGACAATTCTCAGGGAGAAAGGGATGAGGGGGGTGCAGAAAGAGACTGGACAGAAATAGTACACCTATGGATGAGGACAAGGAGCGGGGGAGATAAGGGGGGAGAGAGGGGTGGGAGCTGGGTGGAGGGGAGTTATGGCGGGGGGCGGGGGGGGGAGAGGAACAATTGTAATAATATGAACAATAAAGATTTATTAAATCCAAAAAACAAGTGGGTTAAAAAACGAGAGAGAGAGGGAAAAAAGAAAAGAAAAGAAAGATAGAAAGAAAGAAAGAAAGAAAGAAGAAAGAAAGAAAGAAAAGAAAGAAAGAAAGAGAAAGAAAGAAAAAAGAAAGATGAGTTCGATTTAAACCCTCGGCAGAACGTACAGAGCGTGATCTGGTTACTGGTCTGGGCATCTGCAGGCCTGGGGGGTTGGGTCACCTCCTTGCCAGCAGAAAGTATGGCTAATATTTGCCACAGTTGGCCCTTACTGCAGCTCTTTTTTGGATAATTAGTGCAAGGAAGTGTGATTCATGAATTTTCCAGTTTGTTTTAAATTACAAACTTCCTTCTGTCTTTCCTCTCGTTAGGCTGTCTCCATCATCACGTTCAAGCCAGTGTGTCCTTGGGGAACCAAACCTGAACTCTAAATTATTAGTATCCATTTAATCAAACTATGGGAAATGTTATCTGCTGCCCTCCTTCCCTCATTACATCCTTGAGACAGACATTCATCATTTCAGCACTGTTCAGTTCTCTTCCTATTATGGAGAAAGCCCTACTATGTGTAGTTTGGGCAGGAGGGAGGGCCCCAATTCCCACTACAAAAATAAAAGGGGCTTCATCTTTGCTGTCCCAGGCAGTTCGGGCCTGGAGCCTGGAGTACACTTAGCTGATGGGGAACTCTTCCCAGGGCTTACTCTAAGGTGGCAGGACAGATGGTATTAATTTCTAGGAGAGCAGGGGTGGCCTCCTAGATATACTGTTACTGATGTAAGAGTCTGCTCCTTGGCTGTTCAAATGTGTTGATCAAGGCCCCATCTCTATCATAAAATCTAGCAAAGATTCTATGGTCCACTGAAGTTCTCCTAATATATCCCATTTGTGCTTAAGTTACCTAGAGTTGTTTTTAACATCCTGGCCAAAATATCTTTGCTTTGTGCTTTGTACATTGCTGCTCTTTTCCTTTAGGACAATAGGAAGGAAACTGTATGCCTTCCAGAGGGGTTCTTAGGCAGAAGCCTGCATCAGAATCTCCTGGAGGGCATGTTCAACAGTGTCGGGCCCACCTCCTGAGTTTCTGATACGCTGAGTCTGGGTGAGAATTCAGAATCTGCATTTCTAACCAGGTGACATTGCTGTCTCAGAATCACAATTTCAAGAACCAATGGCCTAGCATAGAGTAGAGTTTCCTCCAACGTTGCCCCCAAACTACCAAAAATATTTAGCCAATAAACAGTGACTCAGGGTCTCACTTGGAATTTTCTTTGATGTGTTGACTTGCCTGGTTACCATTGCTTTATATATTATAGATGAGGTATAAAATTTTTGAGAAATTTTTATCTTATTTTTCTGAATGAGTAAAAATTGTAAAATTTTGGCGTAAGCCTGGACATCTACTCTGTGTATGTGTGTGGATGTATATGTATGTGTGAGATCTAGAGAGATGTATGTGTATGGAGAGAGACAGAGAGAGAGAGAGAGGAGAGAGAGAGAGAGGAGAGAGAAACATAGAAACATCGATTGGCTGCCTCCTGCACAACACCCCCCTCCCCACTTCCATCAGGATTAAGCCCACAACCTAGAATCGTCCTGACCGGGAATGGAACCAGTTGACCTCTTGGCGCATGGGACAGTGCTCAACCAACTGAGCCACACCAGCTGGGATCTCCTTTGTTTATTTACAATAAAATGGTCATGTCTGAATTTTTTCAATTGAGCATATTATATTCTTAATTATATCTTAATTATTTTATTAGGATAATAAACTTAATTGTTTAAAGCACTGCATCTGAGAACTGTTCTCTAAACAGAATTACATTTTAAATCAATAATAGCAGTTCAGTAATTGTCTCATTTTCACTGATGACCTTAGCTACTTCTGAACATAGACTGTGGGGTTCAACCAGGATCTTTAAAGAAAGACTATTTTTAAAAAGACTAAAGAGTTCTTCCAGGCACGCGACGGATTCCTGACGTTCCTGTGGCGAGGGAGCACATCCCTGGTGCCCACAAGGCTTATGGCCATATGGGGCTCTGCATAGATGCTCTCAGTAAAAGCAGTTCTGCTAAAAATAATAATAATAAATTTAAAAAGATTAAAGAAAGTCTATTTTTCTAGAGTTGTCCTTAATTGCTTGGTTGCATATATTTTAAGAAATAATCTATCCCTCAAATAATTCCACAGCCATAAGACACAACTACACACTTACCAGGCTGGTGAAAAGGGACAATAAGCGACAACAGCAAATACTGGCAAGCGTGCTGAGAAACTTTGCTGGGAGAAGAGTAAAATGCGATAGCCACTCTGGAAAAGAGTTTGGCAGTTTCTTATAAAACTAAACATGTAATTCTCAGTATGACTCAGCAATTGCACTCTTGGGCATTTATCCCAGAGAAATGGAAAACGTATGTTCGCACCGAAACCTGTGCACGAATATTCATAGTTTATTTGTAATAGCCAGAAACTGGAGTTAGCCCAGGTGTCCCTCAAAGGGTGAATAGTTAAGCAAACTTATACGTCCATACTATAGAATACTGCTTAGTAATAAAAAGGAAGGAACCACGGATACTTGTAACAACTTGCATGACTTTCTAGGGAATTGCACCATTTCCCAAAAGATTTATATCCTATATGATTCCATATATATATATATATGAAACACTTTTGAACTGACAACATTTTAGTAGTGGAAGACAGATTAGTGGTTGCCAGATCTTGGGAAGGAGGGGGACAAAAGGTACTGTTCTAAACATGAGGAATTCATGTGGTGTTGGGACTGTTCAGTATTTTTAATGTGGTGGTGGATACTTGAACCTACACAGGTGTTAAAACTGTAGAACTTAAAACACACACACACATAATAGTACAGTAAAACTGGAAGAATCTGAATCTCATTGGATTACATCAGTATCAGTATTTTGGTTGTTATATTATGCTACAGTTTTGCAAATGGTTATCATTGGGAGAAACTGGGCAAGGGATATCTCGGTATTAATTTTTTTTTATTTGTTTGTATTTATTTGCTTATTTGTTAAGCCTCACCCAAGGATAGTTTTTCCGTTGCTTTTCAGAGAGAGAATAGAAGGAATGAAGGGAGGAGAGAAAGAGAAACATCAATGTAAGAGAGACACACATCAGTCAGTTGCTTCCTGCATTGAGCCTGCAACCAAAGTACATACCCTTGACTGGAATCAAACACAGGACCCTTCAGTCCTCAGGCTGACACTCTCTCCACTAAGCCAAACTAGCTTGGGCTATTTCTTACAACTGCATGTGAATCTACAATTATCTCAATAAAATTTTCAATTAAAAAAAACCCAAGTAATAAATCCTACCAAGGGTAATACTATCATAAGACTTGCGTATTTGGAAGTGTTAAGGTTAGATTGTAAGTTAGAGGATAATCCTAAAGGCTTCCAGACATAAAAGAATAAGTAAGTGTGCTAATTAATCACAATTTTGTACATCCAATTGTTTGGAAAACTTGATGTTCAGATGAAGAGCAAGAAAAAGGCTAGATTCTAGATCTAGAAAACACCTTAAAGGCTAATCTGATCTAGCCACTGGCCACCTAGGCACCAGCTCAGGTGAAGCAATGTGCTCTCAAGAGGTATTTGTTACAGCCATCCACTCCCACCAGGGACAGTCTGCACGAAATCCCCAACAGATTCCTCTAGTCATAGCACTGGTAGGTTTCCACAAAGACTAGCACGCACCTTTTACTGGTACTAGTAAGAGCTATCATTTATTGAGTGTCTGCTCAGGCTGTGTCCATGGTTTCACTGAAACCCATGATTTCAGTTAAAGGGAGAATTTAAATAAATCCATGATTTGTTTTAAACTTTGGGTGAGAGGCATTATCTCTATGTTCACAGTGAGGCTTGGAGAATTTAATTAACTTGCCCTAGTGCAGCTGGTAATGTGATAGAGTTGGGGTAGAGTGTGGGTCTGGGTGGGTCAGAGCTGTTCTCTTTCCACCATACCCACTGCCTTCAAAGGCGGCTACTGTTGTGCTGGCTTCTAAACAAAAATATGGAACATTCCCAATGTTATTTGCTTGATCATTTCCTTTAGATTAGGAATTCTTAACCTGGGAGCTATGAGACGCTGTGTGTTAGCGAGGGAATCAATCCGTGTGCCTCTCTCACACAATGTTTCTCTATCTCTCCCTCCCACTCTCTCTAAAACTCCAAAGAAAAATATCCTCCAGTGAGGATTAAAAAGAAAAAAGATCGTATTTTTGGTAAATCGGATACATGATGAAAGGATATGAAGGTACACCTTAAGTTCGATGTAAGGGTTGGCCCACAACCTTAGCACAAAATTCCAATTTTTAATAGAGTTAAGGTGTAGGGATGGAGGATGCCTTTGTATAAGCTGTTCCCTCTTGTTTACAGTGCCCTTCCCCACCTCTTTACCCAACAAACTTGAACTCTGCCTTTATATCCTAGATCAGGTCTTCTATGATTCTTCTTAGATCTGCCCATATCTCTGCTCCCAGGCAGAATCGTCCTGCAGGCTATGTTCTAGCCCTCTGTACACATCTCGTTCACTGTATCATTGTAAACTGAGCTTCCGAAATGCTGTTGCTATGACTTATTTGTGTTCCTTGCCCCTAGTCGCATAGTAGGTGGCCTGTGTTTGCTGGTGAATACAACATTAGCATTCATTTAGGCAGGTCCTACTTGTGAAGGTTGTGTTGAAAGACACTGTTAGATGTACCTGTTAAATGACAACAGCAATTACTTGTTAATGAGTAAACTGAAATGCCTTTTGGTAACTTCCAGAAGTGACCTCCTGACTCAGGTGCTGAAGAAATAACCAAGCAAAGGAAAGTACAGAAGTCTAGGCAGGTAAGAAAACAGGTTAATAGACTAAAGGTTTTTAGGTCAGGAAAACAGCTGGTTATCAGAACAGGAACCAGAGAGATGTTTAGTCTGGTTTGGAGAGAAGATAGTTGATTATGGGGATAAAGAGGAGAGGGAAATACTACCTGGACTGAGAGAAGAACGGGAATTTCTTGAGGGCATTAGAGATTCTGAATGGATTTTTTTTCAGACTGAGACTCACTTTTAGGGAAACAGAGCTGGATTCTGGATCTACTGCTCTGCTGCTTAAACATCGCTTGTATTCTTTGGTATTTCACTAGACGCATTGAAAGTCTGAGCTGCAAAGGGCCAGAGTAATGCCATAGGCCGTCCTTTAGTTAATAGATTGAAGTTCAAAGAAGCCCAGGAGAGGCTGTTTTGGTAGGCAGGCAGGCGTGCCAAGGTGCGCTAGGGAGAGGGCTCCAGTGGCTCAGAACCTGGCTTCCTTAGGACACACACCAAATAAAGGCATTGAAAGAATTAGGTAGTTGGTCACAAACAAGTTTGATACTCAAACTCAGCTTTCCTTCTTCATTAGCATATTATTTCCTTTCTATAAAGGTTAACAGAATGAAGTTGGTTTGCTGGATCAAATATCAGAGCTTTTCGCTTTATCCTGAAACACTGGAGAAAGAGAAATATAAGCAGAAGACAGGGAAACAGTGTAAAACTTTTGTTTAAACTGTATGCGGACAGGATATTAACAGAGATCTACCTGCCCCCCCCCCCCCCCCACTTTATTCTCTCGAATGTTGCTCACCTTGTTCCTGTGATTCTAGCAACTTTGTTTCGGGTCAAGGGAGAGCACTAGTTGCAGAGAACACACCTAGAGAGGACTCTGTCTCCTTGGGGAAGTCATCCCTTGAAATTGCATTATCTAAAGGCTCTCTACTAAAATAAAACACAAAA
>JAAGEH010000293.1:9346547-9526929 GCA_011751065.1 Lasiurus cinereus
CCCCGCCCCCTCGGCCTCACCACCTTCCCATCTTCTGCTTTCCCTGCCTCTCCCCTACCTGCCGGGACGCTTCTCCCCTCCCCGCTCCCCACTCCTCACCTCCTCCCGTACCCGCTCCCGGGCTTTCCCCCCTCGCTGCCCCCTCTTTGCCCCCTGGCTCCTTGCCTCCTGGCCCCGCCCCTTTCTTCTCCCCTAGTCTCGCCCCCTCACTTTCCCCCCTAAGCCCCGCCCCTCATTTTCCACTTAGCCCCGCCCTCGCTTATCGCCCGGCCCTGCCCCTGGCTTCTGTCTCGCGGCGGCCTCCACCCTTTCCTTCAGCCTCGAATTCCTCCGTGCTATCTGGTAGCTTCTCCCGGGCCTGTTCTCCGCACTTCCCCTCCGGTCCAGACCTCTCCAGTCTGGTCCACTTCCTTTCTCTCTCAGGCCCGGCGCTGCCTAGTCTGCACTGTGCGGCTTCTCGCCCTCTCTCCTTTTCTGCATTGCACTTTACCATCGCGTCCCCGCCACCCCCCCCCCCCCCCCCGCCTCCGCCCCACCCCTGAGGCCCGGTTGGGTGTGGACCCCCCCCCCACCCCTCCCTCGCCACCACCACACACACGACTGGCTTGGGCAGCTGCACCACCGCAGGCTCCTGGCTTCCCTCCCCTGGAGTCTTCAATGAAATGCCTGTGTCTCCTAGGTGGCTCTGTAGTGCCACCTTCAAGGGTGAGCGCGAAGCTCCGCGGCGGGCCGGCGACGTGCCGGCTGGGTGTGTGTACATGCCAACGGTGGTGCGTGCCCGGAGGAGGTGCCCCTCGCTCGCGGGCTCCAGAGGTCCTGGACCAGTCCGCATCCTCATCTGCCCCTTCTCACCCTCCTCTCCGCTGTGGGCGGCTGCTGCTTGTCCCAGTGTAGAGCGGAGGCCGGATGGTAGTGTGGCCAATACCGTTCTGTTGGGGGACTTTCCAAACTCGAATATTTCCCAGCTCTGAGGAGGAAGTAAAAAAGTTTGGGCTGATCCCTGTAAGGGGGTTTTCTCTCTGGATTTTTCTGTTCAGCGACCAGCCTGATGAGGACTCCAAAGTCAGAGTCCCTTTCAAAGGGACAAGTGAGCATTTTGGGGGACACTTCATGGCAGATGCGTAGCCCTAAATCATTGGTAAATCGCAATGGGTGGTTGTTTTCCTTTGAAAATCCACAGTTGTTGCATGATCCATTTTTTTCAAGAAGAGGGTCATAATTTTTTGTAGGTATAAAAATGCTCGGTCAGGTTATGATTAGATAATATGACCAGATCAGGTGATGATTTGGACCCAAACCCAGACCTTGGTTTTGCGAAGTAACTGGCATAGCCCAGAGATCTTTGCTTCTGGAGAAACAATCCTTTATTTCAGGGCTGGTAAGAAACACTTCTTACCCTGTATACATTGTTATTTTTATGGTTACATAAAAGCCACGTATTTGAGTTTGTAATGCTTGTAAAACTTTAATTACTGACAACTTTAATTTGGTTTTCATTTACAAATTAAATCTATAATTGACATCAGATTGGTTTGTTTTCTTGTTAAAAGCCAAAGTAAGTGATTTTGTGATTTTGGGTAGAAATGTGATTAATGTTTTAGAAGTAATAGGTTTTAACTACAGTGTTTGTGTCAGGTGTATAATACGTATTAATTCTAATAGGCAGGTCTGGGTGTGGGCTTTTTCCTTATGAAAAGGAGGGCTTGGTTTGTCCTCCCAAGTTATTTTTTGATTCAGGAATGTAGAAATGCTTCAAAAATTATTCAAAGAGTTTTTATATTAATTTGATAGTGAAGGATCAGATGATGACTGTTTTTTCCAAAACACCTTTTCCCAGTTGATGTTATTTATGACACGACAGAGTGTGGTTATTGCTGCAGCAGGATTGAGAGTTTAGGGATGATTGTGGACACACATGATGCCAGTTGTCTGTTGATGTAAATATACGCAGAATCGTTGGAACTAGATATTTTGTTGAAGATAGACTGGGTTTTGGCCTCATCTTTAAGTTTGTCGGGAAGTTTGAAATATCTTCACTTTTAGCAAGTAGGCTAGCCAACTTTCAAGAGCGTATACTTTTGTTACAGGTTTCAGAGTTTATTTCTACGTGTGATACTTGAAAAAATGACTTTTAGAATGAGAGCTATTCTAACTAGTGAAAAGCACACGGGGTAATTCAGTGCAAAATATGAAGACATGGGTGTTATAAAAGAGCATTTACAATTTTGGAGTCTATAATTATATTTGGTGGTGAGTAGAACATTGGATTTCAAATTAACAGACTTGATTTTGGTCAGATCTGCCATAAACTGCATGATATGGAACAAATTATGTAGCCTTTCTGGGTCTCAGTTTCCTCATATATAAAATGAGATCTTAATTAACTCCATTTATAACATTATTTGATTCTCCTTACAGGATCTGTCAATTTTGGCTTATTCCAAATTTCAGTTGGGTGATTATGTTTTCTATTAGGTCTCAATCCTGATATTCAGATATTTGTGTTAAAACACACGACTTGTGTTTGATTTATGCCAAGCATTACTTTTTTGTATTGATTACAATTATGATTTCTTCTCTTTTTAAAAAATTTCTCTGGAATACCTTTTGTTTTTAAAAAACTATTAGGTAGTCTGTTGAACTGTTTTGGAAATCTGGCCTAAACAGAAGAATGTTTGAGTCTTTATATTTAAAAGAATATAATTTAAAAGAATGTTTTTGTGGTATTTTAGAAGGGTAATAGTTTTTAGAGGTATCAGTAGGTTTTAGGGCACAGTATTTTCAAAATAGATCTTTGTTGAAGAGCATTATCTTGCAGACATTTTAGAGTTCACTGGCCAAACACTTGGGAAAACTTTTTATTTTAAATTCAAGCAGGATTTTCAAAAACTTTGTTCTTATGTGTCTTATGTGGTACCCAAATGAATCCCAGATACGGTATTTAGGCCACTTGGGTAAAAGAATGGAATTTTGAGCTGTAAGGGTTCCACAATGCTCTTCAAACAAATTAAATTGCATTCTAATGTTAACCAGTTAGTTGAAATACCAAATGCCTAAACTTCTCTGTGCTTCTATGCCTTGAAATACTCTCAGACCTCTTTGTGTTTTTCTATCTCTTGAATTGTTACTGTGTATTGTGAAGAGAGGAAATTCTAATTCCACTTAGAGGTGGGGAGAGGAACCTCCCTTGATAGCATATGGGAATGGAGGCTATTTTTTAAGTTGTAGCTCATGTGATGTAAGGCTGGCTTGTGTTTGGCATCCAGGTGATGCAACTTGGAGATAAATAGTAGTAGTAATAGCTGTTAGTAACGTTAATTGATCAATAACAGGTGACCTAACTGATTTCAAATAGTTCCGTTTCTCATAAGAAAGATAAAGCTGGTAAGAGTGTTGCCTTTGTCCCTTTGTACCAGCAAAGAACCTCCCTTATATAAGGCAGGCAAAACTTTTAATAGCTGCCACTCAGATAAGATGGAATTGCTAGCCATCAGTTTTTAGCCTTGCAGTGCACCTGAGTTTACATATTTTCTCAAGGTCGGCCTCAAGTTTATGAGGCATAGTCAAGGCACTTCTTTGAGCTGAATTTTTTAAGGATGTGGAATGGGTTAAATCCAATCTTATTGCAAAACTTAAACTGCGATTATACTTTAAAAGGAGTCACATTCTGCCATATATAGGACTATTATTGATTTTGTTATTTGGTCGCACATGTGTTGTCTTAAGAAAAACCTTTTTTAAATCCATTTTTACTTTTCATTTTCTTGATCCAACTAACAGACTTGAGAAATGAAATATCTCATGTATTTTATTTCTGTCTGTATTTTTGCAGTTGTGATGTGTCCCAGTAGAATTTTTTACTGCAAGTCCATTTATTTGTCAGATTTCAAAACTTCTATTTTGCAATTTTGCCAGTGGTGTCTGAACTTCGAGTTTTCCTTCTCTTCTACAGGTTTTCATTTTCTCTGTTTGGTTACATTTTCAGGTTCTAGTGTGGAACATTGGATGAACTGGGGAGGTTCTGGGGGCTGAGTCACTCCTGAAGAAGTATTTCCTCATGAATACAAAAAAGAAAGACTGACCCATAATATTTCAACATCAGCTTAATGATCCAGTTAACTAGACTGGTTGTTGAGTAACACATTTGCGGGCACTGGTTAAAAGTTAAAATAGCTGAATTATCTATTTTAGTGCGTGCTAGACTGAAGAGGAAGTTCAAAAAAACCTGACATGATGAAATAATTTTGGTATTTTCTAGTTGAGAAACTCTAACTTTTAGGATTCTTATTTGAGTCAAACTTTTGTAATTTCAAAACTATTTTAGAGGTTAATTTTTTTTTTAACAAATAGAGAATTAAAATTGTGTGGGGTTTGGGTCACTGAGCAAGTTGAATTCCTGGTTGGCTTGTTGTAGGTGAGTTTCATAGAGAGAAATCCCCTACCTTACATTGGCTTATTGTCCACAGCACTCTGACTCCAGCTGACTGGTCCTAAGACCATCTAGTCAGGGAAGAGCTGCAGAGCTGTCTACATCAGGCAAATCTTTTTAAAATGTTACAATTGCTGTTGTGTCTACAGATGCAATTTACTCCATTTAGATCTTTAACTAAGTGGAATGACGTTTCCATATTTCTGAATGAAAGGGAGAAAATCCTTTTATTATTTTAAAACAAGGCTTAAATAATGTACAATCAGTGCGGCTAGTGATGCACCCCACTCTGTAATTCCAGCTGTGTTCACCCCCCTTGCAGCTGAAAGGAATTCTAATTGGCTGAGGAATGTCGGCAACACTGTGTATCACTGAGCATGAACCTGTTACTCTGGCTCCTGGGTGATGCATTTCAGATGTTGGAAGCTTCTGAGTCCCCCTTGGAGGTTGCTTTCAGGAGCCTGGAAGAGGAAGTTGTGAAGCTGTGGGTTGTAGGTGGCAGCCTGGTTTCTTCTTTGTGTGTTGGGCATTGCTAAACTCTCTGAAGGCTACAGTGCTTTCTTCTGGCTGAAATCAGGAGGTCTGAATTCTATTCACAAAAGTGCCACAATGAAGAGAGGAGGGTGGGTAGAATAATAATCTTTTCATGACTCAGTTTTTCTATTTAAAATGCAATATGCCTACCTTTTTATATTGCACAAGTACTTGATATTAATTAAATAGCTTGATACGAAGTTTTGAATTATTTATAAAGTAGCACAATGGAAATACAATCCTAGATTCCTGTTACTTCTTATTCCTAAGTTATCATGTAAATGCTGAAGTTAGGAATGTACATTGGCACTGAAGAACAACTATAGAACCTATTGATAAGCATGGAAAAATAATGCTCAAGAACAAATCGTTAAATTCTATATGCATTCAAAAAGTTCATTAGAGAAATCATGTTGCAAGCCAAAGCCAGCATCATCTTCACTTATGAAATCTTGGAAGCATTTCTATTAAAATCAGGAACAGTACAGGGATGTACACTGTCACAGTTGTTATTAACTAGAGGAAGACCACAGAAAGCAAGCAAAATTGCTATTATTTGCAGGTGATATGATTTTATATCTTAAATTCAAAAGAATCAGCTGAAAAGCAATTACAAGTAATTAAAAAAAAACTTTAGTAGTTGGATAGAAAATTTTTCCATGGAAAAATAAAATTGGTTAAAACGCAATATGCAAAAACTAACTAGGGAAAACAATTTGCAATCTGTATGAAAATCTAAAGTCTAGCTTCCTTAACATATAAAAAGCCTTCAAAACCAGTGAGGAAAAGGACAGTAACCTATTTGGCAAAGAATATGGGCAATTCACAGAAAAGAATGAAAATGAATTTTAAATATGTAAAAAGACACAACCCTAATTCATACTAAACAAAATACCAATTAAAACTAAAGGCACTGACTGGTTTTGCTCAGTGGATAGAGCATCGGCCTGCACACTGAAGGGTCCCAGGTTTGATTCTGGTCAAGAGCATGTACCTTAGTTGCAGGCACATCCCCAGTAGGAGATGTGCAAAAGATAGATGTTTCTCTCCATCGATGTTTTTCTCTATCCCTCTCCCTTCCTCTCTGTAAATATATATATATATTTTAAAAAATAAATAAAAGAAGAAATTCTTATTTAAAAAACAAAAAAACAAAAGAAAACTACAGGTGAAACATTTTTCATCTAACAGATTGGAAGAGACCAAAAGTTTAAAAATATGCCATGATGACAAAGGTGTAGAAAGCACTCTTTCACACTGTTGGTTGAGATGTAACTTGATACAATAGAATAAGGAGGGCAGTTTGGTACTGTCCTATATAATAAAAGACTTAATATGCAAATTGTCCCCTCAACCTGGAGTTCAACCAGGGGGGTAAGGCCTGCTGGCCAATCAATCACCTGTGGTTCCTCCCTCCATCCAGCCCATCCCCGATTGGCCCTTCAGCCCCCACCCCCCCTTCTGCCCCCGACCAGTCACTATGACGTGTACTGACCACCAGGGGGCAGATGCTCAGTGCAGGAGTTGCCCCCTGGTGGTCAATGCACTCCCACAACCAACCTCCTAGATGGCCCCGATTGGAGGGCCAGTCCAACAACTTCCCACTGTCCCCCCTGCCAGCCACCGTCCCCCCCAACATAGACCCCAATTAGGGGTCTGGCAGGCCAACCTCCCAGGGGTTCCTCCCCCTGGCTGGCAAGTCCCTCTCTCCCCCCCCTCCCGCATAGGCCTCAATTGCCTGCTAGGCCAAGGGACCCCATCCATGCATAAATTAATGCACTGGGCCACTAGTATTAAAATAAGCCTAAATGGTTCTTTCCAGGTTCAGAAATCTGGTCCTCCTTAGATCTACTTTCTATGGTGATCCTTTGAAAGACTGGGGTCTTGATTCTGAATAATAGTGCTAGTTTATATCATTTATTTGGAATGTCATTTGGGGTTGGTTATCTCTTTCTTTTTCTATATCAGGCAGGTAATTTATTGCCTTTTCCCCTATTAGATCAGTGGAAAAGAAATCCTAACTATTACTGGATTGTATTTTTACATATTTTTCTACAAATTATAATTTGAGAATTACTTGCTGCCTATTTATACATGTCAGTATTATTAATGTCTCATATCTTATAGTTTCCAAAGAGTTCTATATATTTCCTCACTTGAGCTAAAATATCAAGCCAAGTTGAAAAAGGTTTTGGGTTCTTTTTGCATGTGTTTTTATTTCTAGGTTAAAAAAAAATGTTAGCATGCAGTTTTTTTAAACACACATTCTACAGAAAAGAATACTTTCTCCTATCTTAAATGGATAACCATTTCATGTGCAGATAAAATACTTAGAAGCACATTTAATCCAACTGTAATAAATTTACATGCTTTCCCAAAAAATCAACAGCTATGTGCAGGAGAAGACTCACATTTACTCATGGGACATCAATAGAACTCTTCTTAGGCTTTAGTGAGGGTAATTCACACTCATAAAATTAGACAAGCTTTCTGGGATAAGGTAGCCTTTTTTCTCAATAATTATGGAAGGTTAGAAATTGACATTACTCCTCCCCACCCCCCAACATGCCTAATAGATATCTTAAACTTAACATGTCCAAGACGATCATATATATATATATATATTGGTTTTTTACAGAGAGGAAGGAAAAGGAATAGGCAGAAACATCGATGAGAGAAAAACATGGATCAGCTGCCTCCTGCATACCCCCCACTGGGGATGTGCCTGCAACCAAGATACATGCCCTTGACTGGAATCGAACCTGGGATCCTTCAGTCTGCAGGCCAATGCTCTATCCACTGAGACAAACCAGTCAGAGCCCAAGACGGTCTTCTTGATTCCCCCTCCCCAGAAACCGTCCTCTCTCCAATCTTCCCTACTTTCATTAGATCTTACCCAGTTGCTCAAACTAAAAATCAAGACTCTTTGTCATTCATATCTAATTTATCTTCAAGGCCTGTCATTTCTCTACCACAGCTTATCTGGACTATGTCTTCTCTTCTTGTCCATTGCTCCCATTCTAGTTCAAGTTATAGTCATCTCTTGCTTTGACAGATGCTTGCCCTATTTTATTTAAATGTTACTTGTAACCCAAACCACTTTGCTCTAACATTATTTATTTCTCTATTAAAAAATGTTAAAAGATTAATTACAAAAGTCTTCAATTTGCTGATTCTAAAGTGGAGATGCAAAACGACTTGCTAGCATTTCCCTTTCTCTTGCTGCAGCCCCTCCACTTTGCCTCTGTGTTCACAGCCTCTGGCTTCAGCTTCGGGAGCAGTGGTCACGATGGCCAAGTGTCTGTCAGGATAGCACGGAGCTTCCCATGCTCTGACAATTTAGGGATGGCCAGTGACAAGTTTAATTGTGTACCATGGGGGAGAGAGATCAAAAAACCAAATTGAAGACTTACTATTTGAAATAGTTGAGGGTACATGTTATATTCTCTTGTATGGGAACAGCACATTGGTTGCCTCTGGATAACTCGTGATTTTATCACCTTCCTTAACCATTCCCCAAGATGCTCTGACCCTAATTGCCCCATCTTAGTAAATTACATCATCAACCAGTCAGTTACTTGAACAGAAAAACATTGGGGTCTTCCTTGGTTCTCTTTTTTCTCATTCTCTAGAAATTGTCAATTCTTACCTTATATACCATACCTTCTCTCCATCTCCACTATTACCCCCCTAGTCCTAGGCAATGTCTCCTCTCACTGGGATGCCTGCGATAGTTATCTCCTAAATACTTTCCTGCTTCTGTATGTTGAAATATCGATATACATAGAAAAAAGCAGTGTACAGTTTGTTGATATTTCATGAACTGAACCTATCTGTGTAACTATATCATAGATCAACGATTTTCAACTGGGAGCAGTTTTGCCTCCCAAGGGACATTTGGCAATGTCTGGAGACATTTTTTATCATTACAACTATGTGGGTGGTACTGGCATCTAGTGGGTAGAAGCCAGGGATGCCACTAAATAGCCTATAATGCACACTCAGATTCCTACAACAAATGATTATCCAGTCTAAAATGTCAGTAGTACTGGAGAAACTCTGATCTAGATCAAGAAATAAAATGTTATTAGTACCTGAAATACTCCACAAGCTCCCTTCCCAGTTTCTACTCCCTATTCCCCAAAGACAATCACTGCCCTGACATGCTTTTGAATTTCATATTAATGGAATCATACAGCATGCATTCCTTTGTGCTGGCTTCTTTTGCTCAACATTCTATTGTGAGATGGACCTATATTGTTGTGTTTGGTTGTTTATCATTCATCCTTTTTGCAGAATAGTATGCTGCTATGTGAATGTGCCATAATTTATCCCTTTACTGGATAATGGGCAATCGGGTAGTTTCGAGTTTTTTGGCTGTTAAGAATGGTGCACTATGAACATTCACATATGTGTCTTGGTGGGATATGTATGCATTTTGCTGGGTATATACTTAGGAATGGAAGTGTTGGGGCACAAAGTAGGCAGATCAACTTTGACAAAACTGTCCAA
Source organism: Lasiurus cinereus (assembly GCA_011751065.1). Lineage (NCBI taxonomy): Eukaryota > Metazoa > Chordata > Mammalia > Chiroptera > Vespertilionidae > Lasiurus > Lasiurus cinereus. Next base: position 9,356,023 of record JAAGEH010000293.1, read on the forward strand.
CACTTTACCAAAGTGTTTGTACCAATGTACATTGCATCAGCGGTGTGCGAGAGTTCCATTGGCTCCGTATCTTTGCCAAACACTGTATTTCTTTTTCATTTTAACCTTTTTGGTGAGTGTGACATGGTATCATCTTGTGGTTTTGCTTCTACTTTCACTTTTCTCCAATCCATACCTTAAATAGCAGCTGTAGACATTTTTTATTAACTTTATTTTTTAGGCAGGGTATAGCTTTGGTGTAAGCATTATAATAACTAAGGTTTTTTCCTCTCCCAGGACACAATTTTCATCTCCCTTCTAGGCAGTATTGCCCTGTTGAGAATGAATGATCTGCCCTGATGTGTGTTAGAGTCACCAGGAGGCTTGTTGAAACTCAGATTGCTGATAGCCCCAGGCACTAGCATATACCTTTATATAAAAAAAAATCTAGGTCTGTATTTGAGTGTAATATTGAAAAGGGTTAAAAAGAATTTTAGTCAAAACTTTAAAAACTAATTTCTAATTTATTATGTAATATTTTGTCTACATACCAGGTTTCCTTCCCGAGATCTCCTGTATAGATTCAGATTTGTTTTCAAATAACTAGTACTGTTATTAAAATAATATAAACAGAGAGTTATATAGACTATTATATTATAAACCTAAATTCCATATATTTGGTCCAAAAAGATATAGATGTATACTTTTTACACAACATGTGAGTTTTTATCTATTTAATTTTTTATTATTTTAAAAGCAACTGTTATTATGCTTTTGTATGTTTTTTTTAATTGAGGTATCTTTGACATATAACATTATATTAATTTCAGGTGTACAACATAATGATTTGATATTTGTATGCATTGTGATATGATCACCACAATGTCTAATAACATCTGTCATATTACGTAGTTGAAAAAAACTTGTTTTCCTTGTGATGAGAACTTTTTTTAATCATCACCTGAGGACATACTTAGAGGAAGGGAGAGAGAGAAAAAAAGAGAGAGAAACACGGATAGATTGGCTTCCCTATGTGCAACCTGCAACCCAAGTATGTGCCTTGACCAGGAATCTAATCTTTTGGTGCACAGGACAATTGATGCTCAACCAACTGAGCCATTCCGGCGGGGCTTGTGATAGAACTTTTAAGAGGTACTTCAGCAACTTTCAAATATACAATATATTTTTAACTTTTAATTTTGGAGTAATTATAGATTCACAAGAAGTTGCAAAGAAATGTACATTGAGGTCTTTGTGCCCTTCACTTACCCTCCCCCATCGTTAACAGTGTGTATAACTATGGTATAATATCAAACCAGGGACTATGAACATTCACATATGTTGACATTGGTACAGTTGACAGGGTTTATTCATATTTCACGAGTTACATATGCATGGCAAGAAGCTGGTCTTCCTTCATTTCACAGTGCTGTGACCTCAGACCCCTTCGTGGCTGTTCCCTGTGTGTTCAAAAAACTACTACATACTTGCTTCTAGCTCTAACCACCAGAAAGGCTCTAAGTCCACTTCTCTAACAGCTCACTCCTGGAGTAGGAGTCCTGGAGTTGAATCCTCTCATCTGGTTGACCTAATTTGGGTCATGCGTCTCTGGACCAACCACTGTGGCTAGGATGATGGGATGTGCTGGTTGGACAATTAAGGTCCATCATGGAATCTAGTAATGGTGTTAGTACTACCCAACAAAGGACTGGGCCTTTGTGGGAATAGGAAAAATGGATGTGAGGAAGGCAGCTAACTAATAAGTAGATAATACTGTTTTTGTTGTAGTCATTTTTAAAGTATAATGATAGTTTTGTATATGCTGAGTGTAAGAATGGTAAAGCTACTGTTTAATGAACTTCTAAAAAGGAGTACTTTCTTTGTAGTAGTGTGAAACAAAAGGTGCATTTTTGTAAAAGTGCTAAACGTTTTTGCTAAACAAAAGGTGCTTTTTGTAAAAGTGCTAAACATTTAGAGTTAGGAATAGTGACTTTATATGTAAACTAACCCCAACAAATTTTGTTGTCAATTTGTATTATAGAATGTTTCTGGATTGTTGTATAGTGTGTTTTTATTTGGGATTATTTCAATACTAAGATTTAACAGAAATTCAGATTGTTGGAATGCATTCTTACATCATTTTTCTAAAGATAATAAGGTATTTTAAGAAAGAAGCATTCATGTTAATTGTTTGTAAATTAAATTCAGATTGTGTAGAAAGAGAAAAAATGGTTTTATGCAAGTGTATAATTTTTTAGCAGATAGATGATCACCAACTCTTCCCTACGTTAAAGGCTTTGAATTTATGTATCTGTTCCTGATATTTGGAGCTCTGTATTTTCGCTCCTATATTCATTTTATAAAATGTGCTTTTAGGATGCTTGGCTGAGCTTTGAACCCATGCTTCGAGAAATTATTGGCTCTCTCAGACCCCAGAGCTCTTCCCTCCATAAAGTCAGTGAGCAGAGTGGTAAAAGTTGGGATGGAGCCAGTCTGTGCATTTAGACAAGTGACCTCACCTCTTAGTCTCCTTAGCTATAAAAATGGGTAAAATAAATGTTGTGGATATGAAATGAAATAATCCACATGCAGTATCTGGTACATAGTCAGTGTTCAATACATGTTAGCTATTATTAACATTATCATATTTCAGGTAATCTAAGTTGACTCTAATTGAAAGTCATACCATTGTTTTATGATCCACTAAAAATGAAACACCAATAATTACAGTATAACATATGATTCATTTGAAGGTTTCAGAGATGTTAATATATCAGAAAATGTGACCTAGAATCAGTGGTATTTGGTATTATGGCCCTCTCTGACTTGAAAGTCCTGGAAATTGTTTGCATACCCACAGAATAATGCCATCTGTCTGCAGTTTATACATAACACAGTGTGAACTAAAATTTCATTTTTGTTGTTGTCCTAAACTCATGTTGGATTTGGTCTCATATGTTGTGATATTGGCATTGTAATAATTACTGATTCCCTGTATAGGTTTAATAGTGGATTATGTAAGACAATGATAAGGTTATTTGCTTTACCCTAGTGATTTAGAAAAAAAAATTGAGATGTGGTTTTGGAAATCCCTAATATTGGTTGAGTAAATCTAACTGGAAGTTAAAGGTGGGCTAAATGATATAGTGCCTGTGTTGTTGTCAGGAAGCCTGATAAGGAAAATGCTTTTCATATACCCAAACACATTCAGTTTAGAAAGCATGATATGTACTTACATTTGAAAACAATGATGTGGTAGTTGATTTTGCACTAAAACATAAATGTGGACAGTATATTGTAGTTTTTGAGACATACAGGCTATTTATGTACCAACTTGGTGTAGTAAAATGTTGGCTGTGTAATACGCTTAGCATAAATTTAGAAATAAAACCCGTAAGAATATCACGTAACCTTGATAGAGCGCTATTTCTCTTGGAGCCTTGTATTTAGAATATTGTGAATGGGATATTATGAGCCTGGGTTTTCTTTTTTTAGTCCTGTTCTTTATATTAAAATTGAAATGAATTATGGAAGTCTTTCTAGATACTTGACCTGTTACTTATTGCATAATTTATGGCTTACTTCATACACTGAATGTCAGCAGGATTCCACTTTTGTTGAAGAGAACCGCATGAATGGAACAGATATGCTGGGTTATCTTGTCGAGCTCCAGAGCTGTCCTGGCACACCTGGCACGTGCAGCACTTAAATATTATTTGACAGTGTTGATTGTGATTTTGGAAACAACTATCTCAGTGCATCCCATATTCTAATGCATTCTGAAACAGCAGTGTTGTTTTTCTTTTTGGAAACCCAGGAGGGTTTGTTTGCTGTATTTTGTATAGGGTTCAGCTTAGCAGAACAAAAATATATACTTTTAGGAAAGGAGTTTCACTTTAGAAAGTGGTTGCTAAATTGAATTAACAGTAAAATAACTTCCAAAAGGAGTCAGTTTATCAACTTTATTACTTTTCTTATTACCTGCTTTGTCCTGACAGACAGAAGCCAACCAAGATCAGTTGGCAGGCTTTACAAAAGGATATAATGATGGCACTGCTACTCCAGGTGTTTAATTTCACGCAGGAGTCAAGGATTTGGAGTTTCTTATATTAGAATCGGTTGGACTTTATTCAGAAAAACAAACAGTTCATTAGTTTGAAATGTGTACATCACAGCCTAAAAGTTATTTTAGTTTTAAAATAGATAATGCATCATATAATATGAAAGGATACCCATTAAAAATGTCTCCCTTGCCAAAACCGGTTTGGCTCAGTGGATAGAGCATCAGCCTGCGGACTGAAGGGTCCTGGGTTTGATTCCGGTCAAGGGCATGTACCTTGGTTGCAGGCACATCCCCAGTGGGAGGTGTGCAGGAGGCAGCTGATCGATGTTTCCCTCTCATCGATGTTTCTGGCTCTCTATCCCTCTCCCTTCCTCTCTGTAAAAAATCAATAAAATATACTTTTAAAAAATGTCTCCCTTTCTCCCTGTCTCTTGTCAACCAGCTTGCCTCCAGAGAGGAAACTATTGTTGCCACAGTATTATTAGTTTCTCCTGTATTCTTCCAGAGGTTTTCTGTTCCATTTTCTCCTCTCTTTCACACCTTGATAGCATACTGTGTGCACATAATCAGGGATTGCTTCATTTTTATATCTCCAGAGCTGCCTTTGTGGCAGAAACATCCCTGCTCAGTGACTATGTCTCATTTCCCATTTGCTTTGCTATTAGGTGGAACCATGATTGGTTCTGGCTAGGAACTGTGAGAATAAGTGATTTGCCCCACTCTGGGGTTAGAGTAGTAAGAGCCTGCAGCTCTGCCATGGAGCTCCCTGAACTGGGTATCAGAGGGTGGCACCTCTATCAGCCAGAGTCCCTGACTGAGGCAGTGGACCAGAGGGTCCCCTATGCCCCAGCCTGCCCCACCAGGCCCAACCTGTGTTGGATGTGTCATTATAGCAAGGAATAAACCTCTGAGAGGTTCATGTGTTTCTGCATCATATCCGCCTTTCCTGATTGATGTAACGTATTTCTCTTGATAGTTGTAAAATGCATGACACTTTAAAGGAGTCCAGTTCAAAAGGCCTGATAGTTTGTTAAAGAACAAAAAGATATCTAATTAGAGAATAATCATTTTAATTAATTTCCAGAGAAATACATTTTACCCCAGTTGTGTTACTATACAAATGTAACATATCTATCTCTCTAGTTTCTTCTTAAAATGTAACTATTGAAAAATATAAATAAAAAATAAACATTTTGTTATTTTAATGGGCTGTGTTTCTTTTAGTCCATACTTTTTGCATTCAAATTTGTTAATTTTCTAAAATTATTTCTAAAGATGATAAAGCAGGATAAATGCCAGAGCCATGTTTCATGGGCTTCATCCAGTTTTGAACAGGAGATTTAAAGATGAAAGGAGCATTGCAAAAATGTAGTTGTCTCTCCTGGGACCTTAACAGCACAGGGAAGTAAGACATTCATTAAGAAAAGTGCCAGATTGAAAAGGCAGCTCCTCTTGGGCCAGAGAAGTCTGCAGTGGAAGCCGAATCTGAAGTGGCTCTGGAAAGATCCAGGTGGAGAGAGGGATCACATGGTAGTAATGTAAAGGCAGAATGGCGCAAGAGTGTAGCCTTTTTGAAAGTTAGACAATGAAGTAAGAGATGCCAGGCAGGTAGAGGGAAAAGAGGATACAGGCTTCAGGAGGGCTGTCTGGATAGCAGCGGTGAGATGTTAGAAAAATTTGACCAAGAAGTGAGATGATAAATTCTTGTTTTTGAGGCCTGCCGTGTAGAAGGGGTTCTTTTGTACTCAGAGGGCAGCAGCACGGCAGCCAGTAAATGGAGTAGCATAATGGCTAAGAGCCTGGCTGCTGGGGGCCTGGGTTCCAATCCTGGCTTTACCACTTTCTAGCCGTGGCAAGTGCTGCGAAGGCTGTGCAGGTAAGTGCGCAGAGAAGTTAGTTGTGATGTCTACTGCTGATACTATTTGGAAAGGAACTTGGTAACAGTGAAAACCCTCTAATGAGGGAATAAATTAGGCCCCTTCACAAAGTAGTAAGTGTTATGTTACTGTGTTTATGCAAATGATGAATGGTAGTCTTTCTAGGGTGCTTTACAAGGAATCCTTTATTGGGGCCAAGTTTAGACTAAATGGTCTTCAAGTTTCTTTTAACAAACATTTATTGAATAACTACTAAGTGGTAGGTTGTCTGGCAACCAGCATACATCATGAAGTGGATAGAGACCAGAGGAACGAAATACTTTTTACCTTGTCTATGCATTGTTACAAAGTTAACATCAGATTTCCTATTTGACCCTTGACAAACCAGAGGAGATGAATGTGTCTGTAAAGCAAGTTATGTATTGTTGTAAGTACCAAATGGTGTTGATGTCCTGAAAAAAATGCAGCGGGCATTCCGGGGAAGTTGACTTAGCCCTTCCTTCATTGTACTAGCTTAATATCTTGCTGGTTGATTGCAACATGCTTACTTGAAACCGTGTTAGAAGTTCTGATTGAAACCCAGCGGCCGCTCCTCCAGTCTTGATGTTATGTCGGTGTTTATGTAGTGAGTTTTTTGACCCCGGGCCTACTTCCATTGACGGGTAATATTTAAAATCTTTCTGTGGGCAAAGTAGGTCACATGTAAAGCGCACACCAGGGAATTGCACGGAGCAGGGAGGCAGATCTCATGGAAGGTCCCATGCTATTTGTCTTCCCTTAGCCCTGCCCTGGATCACTTCCGAAGACTGTGCAATCTTCGCACCCAAAGTTTGGAGTCTTTCCAAAAATATTTTAGAATGAGAATCTGCCAAGTGCTAGCTTTAAAGCTTTGGTGTTGGGACATAATTTGTTGGAGTGCCCCTTCTGTCCTTTGGCCTTTATAAATGGAAACGAGGTCAGGTCTACAAGCTCCACACTGTAGATAAACACTATGGTTAGAGTATGGGTTTTAGAGTACAACTGACCTGGGTTTCAATTCCAGCTTTGCTGCTCAGGAGCTGGGTGACTTTAGACAATAAGCATAAAGATATTTGTCGATGACTAAAGCTCTTCCTCCTTGCCAAGGCAGGCACTATACTAAGTACCTTTTATAAATTATATTTCCTCCTGTCAATCAACTTACGAGGTAAGGACTATTCTTTGTCCCCATTCCCGGGACAGTGGAATCAGCTGACCCAGTTCCACCACAGACCTGTAGCCTTGGGCAAACCACACATTTCATCTTTAAGCCTCAGAAAATACCTATGTCATAAGATTGTTGCAAGGAATAAGTGAAGTCACCTGGCAGCCAGCTGTTGGCCAGTATCTGAGAGGGGCTAGCTTATCGAAGGCTCCTAAAGTTTAACTGTTTTGTGAAGTTTTTTTTTACTTTGTTTCTTCTTTTATAAATTGGTGTAAACATTGTTGCTGAATCTAGTTCTTTTCTTTTTTGTCTCCAAATTAAAGTCTTCATTAAACATCATTCAGTTAGAAGTTCTCATGTTCAATCAGCCATCCCAGAAAGCACTCACATGGACTGTTACACAGATGAGGGGAAATGGCACTGGCATGTACTAAGAATGAGTAAAAATATAAAAAGGAAAGGAAATATGTGTTCTCTCCAATTTCCACCACTTCTTACCAACCTAGTATTTATTTTTATTGCTACTTCCTACTTGACCTATTGATTATTTTCAAAAAAAATTTTTGAGTAATCTGTGCCTTATTATTATTTATTACATATATATTACTGAAATGTTACTCAGTAATTATGGTCCCACTAAAAAAATAAAATAAATGTTGGTGACTTCCAGGAGTTTGGAAATTCTCTGTTTAGTCTAACCCTGTGCTGTTTTTTTTCTCTGGTTTGGTCTTCAGGCCTGGTCACCATCCTTTCTCTGAAATAACTTTACATTCTATTTAGTGTCATGAAGTTAGTGGTCACTTTGAGATAGAGCATTTTGTGGTGGTGTTTAATCAGCTTTTAAATTCATGAATCAAGTTTAGGAGAGAATTTGCTAGTATAGATCATTGTTGACTTGGAGACATTTTAAGCAGTACCAAAATACAGCTCTAGTGGTTATTCAACATACACAGAGAAATGATGTGAAATTATAATTATGTAAAAAAAAACCAACAGTATGGTTGATATCGGTGTGATTGAGTCAGTCTTCTTAGTAATGCAAAGACAAGGACATTAACATTTCAGAAATATTAAAAACTGGCCATTCTATAGTAGTGGCTTTCATTGTCCTAATAGCATCAAGCAGCTAGGAAGGCCGTCCTGTGAAGGGAACGTGCACAGCGGCACCAGCCAGGAGACTGCTCCCCTCCCTACACCCCAGTCCCTCAGGAGCAAGGACCATTGGGAGCTCATTTGAACAATAGTTTTCCCCTAAAGTTTGAGGAGCTTGGTCTTGGGTGTGGTGCTTCCCTCTACCATTTGTATAGTTTCCAGCCTGCTATGATTTTATCTCTCAGCAATGTTCTAGGAGGTTTTAAGGAAAATGTGAAACTGCCAAACCGCCTATCAAACTGAGTTTGAAAAAAAAGACCTCTTGGGAAAGGACAAACTAAGTATTCTAAGTGGTCTACGATCCAAAGCATTTCCTGGGCTGAGTGTTTATCAAGGCTGGGCTTGACTTCCAAATGGAGCTAGAGAAGAATCTGGGACTGTTTCCCAGCTGATTGGGGGTGGGGAGAGGAGGAGGGAGCTAGTCTGGGAGAAAGGAGAAAATCTCACTCTCTTTTTATCTTTTACACAGTTTTCTGATGAAATCTGTATATAGATATGGCTTGCAAAATAGAACCATTTTGGAGTATAAAGTGGGAGATGCTGTTAGATATTTTTTAAAATTATATATAATTCAGTTATATTTTGGAAATGAAACATTGGGTCAGATTAACTTTTTAATGGATCAGTCTTATTCTTCAATAAATGCAGAGAAAATATCATACCTACTATTGTCACTAATCTCACATCACACCAGTGTTTTTTGCTGTGCCTGTTATCTCAGAATTCAAAGTCTAAATTGACATATTTTGGAAGAATGAGGTGATGAGGAAGTAGACGTGGTAAGTAGATGATTTTTTCCTTCCTATCTGACTCAGTGTTAGAGAACTCTTTTTAGATAATACATTGATTTCAATTCCTCGATGCCAGATTATATCATTACAAACATCATGGTATAGAGACTAGTTCTTGCTCTCTTAATTGAAATCTTTTAAAGAAAACATAAATCCCTTATTTCACTGTGTCTTTGCCTAAACTCCTTTATTGAGAAGTAAGATGGTGGTGATACCAAAGAAAATTTCTTTGACCTGAATAGTGCCAGCTTCACTTCCCTCAATGATGATACATTTATGTGTATGTTAAAGTTGTCCTCACTATCCCTTCTCCTCCTCCCCCTCCCCCCTACCCTGCCCCATAATGTGCTGCTTTGTCTGAGTTCCCTAGCAAAAGAGGCTGGCATTGGTGGTGAAATACTTCAGTCTAAATTAAGATTCTTTTCTGAGGTTTCATAGACTACTTCCTTAAATTAAGCCTCAGACTGCAGATGCGCAACACTTTCAAGTTTGTTACTTTTTTCTGCTCTAGAAATAAAGATGATGGGACAGGATGGACTGGCTCTCACTCCCTGCTGCTTCAAAAGGTTCTGCCCTGGTAGCTAGAATCACTAGCAGCTTCTCTAACGAATTTAAAGGTTATGGGGGGAAATCTGGTGATGATTTGACAGAAATGGCAAACCATCACTAATCTGAGGGACTGTGAGTAAAACAAGCATTTGTAAATTGAAGGTCGTCATGGATAAAGATAAGGACTTCTTTATCTGGCATCTGTAAATGTACCTGGAATCTAGTGAACCATGAGTTAAACCAGTACATTTAATTGTTCAGGGTAACAATACAGTCGAAGATCTTCAGAGTCAAGAGAAAGAGTTAAAAATGGGCCTATAATCATGGATGTTTTACACAATCTCCCTCTCTCTCCTTGAAACATTAAGGTTATTTGAAGGCTTTTTTTCAATATGGAGGCCCAGACAGGAGAGATAAGAAGTGCAATGAGGAAGGGGCAGGAGGCCAGGCCCTCCTGCCTGTGGGGAGTCAGGTGTCCTGAGCACTGCTTGCAGTATTTTATTGAGGATTGTTTGCATCTATAGTCAGAAGGGCTAGTGGTCTGTGATGTCTTTGCTATGTTATCAGGGTGATACTGGCCTCACAGAATGAGTTAGGAAATGTTCCATACTCTTCTATTTTTGGAAGCATGTATGAAGGTTGGTGTTAATTTTTCTTTAAATGTTTGTAAAACTCAACAGGAAAGCCATCTGGTCCTGGGGTTTTTGTTTTGGAAATGTTTAATTACTGAATCCATCTCTTTAATTGTTACAGGTCTATTCATATGTTCTGTTTCTTGAGTCAGTTTGATGATTTACGTTTTTAAGAATTTGTCCATTTCACCTAGATTATCTAATTTGTTAGCATACAGTTCATAATATTGTCTTATACTTTTTATTTTTGTAAGATTGGTATGAACAATCTCATTTTCAACCCTCTTTTTAGTGTTTTTGTCATTTCTTTTTCTTGGTCATTCTAACTAAAGATTTATCAGTTTTGTTGATCTTTTCAAAGAACCAACTTTTGGTTTTGTTGATTCTGTTGTTTTATTCTGTTTCTCCTCTCTTTGTTCTAATCTTTATTATTTCCTTCTGTCTGACTTGGATTTAATTTGCTCTTGTTTTTCTAGTTCCTTTAGATGGAATGTTATGTTGTTAACTTGAGATATTTCTTTGTGTGTGCGTGCGTGCGTGTGTGTGTGTGTGTGTGTGTGTGTGTGTGTAGATAGGCATTTACAGCTATAAATTTCCCTCTTTACATTGCTTTTGCTGCATCTCATACATTTTGAGATGTTGTGTTTTTATTTTCATTAATCTCTAAATATTTTCTAATTTACCTTATTTTTTCTTGACCCACTGAATTTGTTTTAAGTACGGTATATTGTTTAATTTCAACATATTTGTGAAATCCAGATTTCTTTCTGCTATTGACAGCCAATTTCATTCCACTGTGGTCAGAGGGGATACTTTGAATAATTTTAATCTTTTAAAATTTAATTGAGACTTGTTTTATGCCTAATATGTAGTCTATCCTTGAATATTCACATGTACTAGAGAAAAATGTGTTTTCTGCTATTGTTAGATGGAATGTTCTATATACATCTATTAGATTGAGTTGGTATAATACAGTATTAATTTTTCTGTTTCCTTGTTAATCTTCTCTCTAGCTGTTCTATTCATTATTGAAAGCGAGGTAATAATGCCTCCAGCAATTATTGCAGAACTATCTATTTCTCCCTATTTCTGTCATATTTTTTCTTCACGTTATCGTGTGCATATAATTATTATATCTATTTCTCCCTAATTCTGTCATATTTTTTCTTCACGTTATTGTGTGCATATAATTATTATATCTTCTTGATTAATTGACTCTTATTATTCTATAAGGGTTTTTTTGACCCTTATAATGATTTTTTGTCTTGAAGCTTATTTTGTCTAATATCAACATAGCCAATCCAGCTGTCTTTGGTTCCTGTTAGTGTGGAATATCTGTTTCTATCCTTTCATTTATTTGGGTCTAAAATGAGTGTCATATAGACAGCATATAATTGGATCATATTTTGTTATCCATTCTGTCCATCAATGCCTTTAACTGGAGAGTTTAACATATTTACTTATGTATTTGCTGATAAAGAAAGACTTTTACCATTTTGATATTTGTTTTTTATATGTTTTATGACCCTTTTTTGTTATTTTATTCTCCAGTTACTGCCTTGTTTGCATTCAACCAGCCCTCTTTGGCGGACATGTGGGCGTGTTGCCAGTCTTGCATTTTTACACCTGATGCTACAGTGAAAATCTTTGAAGATGTGTTACTTTACACATCTGCAAGTATATCTCTGGGTAAATTTCTACAACTGGAAAATCAGCTGCAGCTGGGATGATGCTGACAAAAATAGGAAACCAGGAAGGAATCCCCTTTTCTTTCCTCTCCTCTCCTCAGCCCCTCTAGGACTTCCCATTGGAGGAGGGAACAGGGAGCCAGCCAGCATGGGGTCTGGGAAATGCAATGTGCAAAGCTCTGGCCTCAAATCACAGAATAGAGCAGAGTGGGCTTGGAGAAGACAGAACAAGGGGAAATAAATGCACGTTAGAAATCATCATATTTCCTTAAACTCTTATTTTTAAATGTATAGGCTGATTTTCAGCATCTTAAAATTTACTTAAGTTAACTTCTTAATATCATATTAGGAGAAATCAATTTCTTCTGAATTACAGGTCACATAACAAATTTGTTAATCTTATAGATTCTGAATCCCATTCAAGGTTCTTACTAACCTTCTTCCTGAATTTAAGATGTGCATATTACTTTAGGCTTGCAGTTGTGTCTTTAGTGACTGAGTTGAAAAAATGTCTCTGGAAAGTGCTGTGCATCTAATAGGCAGTGCTTCTGTGTCCTTTCAAATCTTGGATGAGTAAGAATGCCATCAGCTCCTACATTTGTTTATTGGACAAACAGCATATCTCAAGTATTTCAAGTCTTAGCCATATCTTACCTTCCTTCCCCCCCATAGTTCCTATTATTCTGCCATTATCAAATAGCATACCTAAAAGGAGGTGACTTATTGCATGTTTTGGCACTTATATAACAATAGAAATATCTCTTGGAACTGAAAAAAAAAGTTTTATTTGGTGGGCATATTCAAGAATGGCCATATTTTCTGCTTCTGCCTGGAACAATTCTGTTTTAAGCCTGTTGTCCTGGCATAATTAATAATAGTACCCTTTCTTTTTCTAAAATGTGCCCTGGTTTGGTTAATATGATCGCTTCATATAAAACTTACTGTCTGACTATTTAAGCCATCTTCTCTGGTATGGTTCTATTCTTAGAATTTCCAAAACTTAATCTCTCAGATGGTTAGCAGTGTCGTATGTCACCACATGAGGAAGTCGTACAGAGGGAGTCTAAAGTCTGGAGTTGGGGTTGGCAAAGGGGCCTGCAACTGAAGGCAGATGTAGATACATAGATATAACATATACAGAAACTTCAACACCCGTGCTTTCGCAGGATGTGTATACTCATACATCCAAACACATGCACATCTCTAAAGAGACTTTTTCCTAAAATGAATGCTTCTTTTCAAGATGAGAGATCCTATCAATCTTTTTAAAATTAAAAGTCTTGAGTGCAAGGGCGTAACAGGGAATGCCTGGTATGGACCGTTAAGTCTCCACACAGCAACAATGACCAAGTGTTCTTTTGGTTGTGAGCAGGATGTGAGCTTCATTATGGTTTCATTAGGTCGGCTCTGTTAGTGTCTTCCACATAATTTCAAGGGGTTTTCTTAAACATTTGAGTGAGTGGAGATGTCTGTTATAAATAATTTTTTAAAGAAGAATTCTTTTTAATTTTTATTGATTTCAGAGAGGAAGAAAGATATAGAGACAGAAACATCAATGATGAGAGAGAATCATTGCTCGGCTGCCTCCTGCACACCCCCTACTGGGGATCGAGCCCCCAACCCGGCCATATGCCCCTGACTGAATCAAACCCGGGACCCTTCAGTCTGCAGGCTGAGGCTCTATTCACTGAGAAGAATGAATTTTAAAAGCGTTCTCACATAGGCAAATTAGGTTAACAACCGCACTTTTCATCCTTTTGGCACTTTTGGAATATTTGTCACATATTTTCTGGGTCAGGTGTGCATAAATGCAAATAAGCCTGCTGTTGACATGAACAATAAAATGTCTCACCACATTAATGTTGTTACTCAAAAGAACAAGTGTGATTTTGTTAAGGGTAACAACCGCTTTCCTATGGGAATCCTGTTTGATGCCACTTTGGAACTGGCTTTGGGAAAGTTGAGTCCAGGTTAATGCCTTGCTTCCTATAACTAACTGCATGCTATGTGGTACAGGGCAGCCCTGCACATAGGACCTAAAGGTCATTTCCAGTGGGGACTGTTGGAGATTGATGCCAGCTTTCTCTGTGTCTGAGATAGTTGTTTTCCTGTTGTTAGTTGTGTTGGGTACAAAGGGATTTCCAGGATCACAGGAATCAACCTAATGAGGCAGGATCATAGGAAGCAAGTCCAATCAGAAGAGTCTCCATGTAGGTGTTATATTTTTTAAGTGATACTGTGGTTTTCTGAAAAGAATATTCTTTGAGATGTTCTCATTGTTCAAGGTTTCTCGTGGTGACAGAGGAGTTAATGTGCCATGCAGTACATGTGGATTGCATGTCAACCCCTCTTCCTACAAGTGTCTCCTTCTGTGTTTGATCTGCAGGTGGTGTGAGTAGTGAGTTGTCATTCAAACTTGTTTCCTCTTCTCCCTTTCTTCAATCCTCATCCAAACATACGTTTAAAGAGAGAAAGAGAGCTCAGCCAATATGGCTCAGTGGTTGAACGTCAACCTATGAAACAGGAGGTCATGGTTCGATTCCCGGTAAGGGCACATGTCCAGATCAGGGCTCAATCCCAGTGTGGGGCATGCAGGAGGCAGCTGATCAATGATTCCCTCTCATCATTGATGTTTCTGTTTCTCTCTCCCTTTCCCTTCCTCTCTGGACTTATTTATTTAAAAGAGAGTGGGGGGAGGGGGGACAGAAACACTGATGTGAGAATCATTTGTGTTCCATACTTGCCCCATCAAGGATCAAACCCATAATCACGGTATGTGCCCTGACTGGAATCAACTGCAACTTTTGGTGTACGGACAATACTCCAATCAACTGAGCCACCTGGCAAATCTCGTTTCTTTTGGTGACACAGTAAAAAGTTGTCACAGAATCTGCAGTATATTATTTCCACTTAGTTAATAATTGAAACTACATTTGGATTTCTTCCTACCATTTCCACATTTACTGATCCAATATGGGAAAAATGTGAGGAACTATTTCATCTTCACTGCAGTGATGGGCAGGTAACTTAAAAATGCAAAGAGCTTCTTAGCTTTGATTTAATTCATAAATCACTTGAGGAAAACCAACTGAAGGAAGAAACCAGATCACAGAAGGCAACAGGATTCTTAAAGTGAGAGCTGGCCACCTGTCAGAGTTGCCGGCAGTTATTACCCTCGCTGCTGGCTCTAGTGACAGCCAGAGTTTAGGCTTTTTCCTTGTGGTTCATGTGACCTTGTGTTCCCAGTATTTACCAAATGTCTTAAATAGTTTTCCAAAAAGTTTCCTTCTTTATTTCCCACAGTGTACGCACATTCAGACCATAAAAGGAACTATTGAGATAAATGTTAAAATTCCACAAATGATAGTGTCTCTTAATGATAGGTTTTTTAGATTACAGGGGCCTAGATTTGTTTAATGATAGGCTAATTTTATTTTTTTTAAATCTTTGATATTCTCCAGTTTGCTTCCTGGGATTGTCCATCTTATTAGCAAAGTCTTCAACTACTCGATATCCTTAGCCTCAATAGACATTAATTGAGCAAATACTTCTTGTAATTACTTTTTTCTATACACTGGAGAATTCCAAATAGAAGAAGGGAATTTATTAGATGTAGTCAGTTTTCTAGAACCTTACATTGGGAACGGGGCGATGGGGAAAAATTTTTAGCAGTTTGTAATACATGCTCTCCTGGAGGTAAACAAAATCACAAGAGTATAGAGGGCAGGCAGATTCAGTCCATCTGAGCACATTTGAGGAAGGTTTGTGGAAGATGTGACTTTTGAATTTGGCATTGCATTATTGAATATGGGCAATGGGTTGGCAGGATATTTTAAATAACAGGAATAGCTTGAATGAAGGCTTAGAAGTAGAACAGCACTTGGCATTTATTGGGGAAGGTGACCAATAACTTGTTCCGTGTGTTGGGATCACAGTCTTAGTGGGAAGATAAGTATTAGCTATAGTAGAAGATGAGGTATTTATTGGAGCACATCTGTGTGGTAAATGTCCTTTTGCCATTTATTTTTTTATATATATTTTATTGATTTTTTACAGAGAGGAAGGGAGAGGGATAGACAGAAACATCAATGAGAGAGAAACATTGATCAGCTGCCTCCTGCACACCTCCTACTGGGGATGTGCCCACAACCAAGGAATGTGCCCTTGACTGGAATCAAACCTGGGACCTTTCAGTCAGCAGGCTGACATTCTATCCATTGAGCCAAACCTGTTTTGGCCCTCTTGCTATTTAGATACCAACTATGACACAATAAAAATGTAATATATGATCAGAAATTAAAAAATCTCTTATTATAAGGTGAAAAGCAAGAAGCAGTGTGTATGGTAGTAAAGAATACAGATTTGTCCCTGACCAGTGTGGCTTGGTTGGTTTGAGGTATCGTCTCACTTACAAAGGGTGGTAGGTTTGATTCCCAGTCAGGGCACATACCCAGGTTGTGGTTTCAATCCTTGGTCAGGGCGTGTCTGTGTGTGGCGGGAGGGGGGCGTGGAGGGGTCAGAGGGGAGGGGAGGGGGAGACGCAACTAATAAATGTTTCTCTCTCACATCCTTCTCTCTCTAAAAATCAATCAAACTTTTGCCCTAGCTGGTTTGGCTTACTGGATAGAGCATTGGCCTGGGGACTGAAGGGTCCCAGGTTCGATTCCGGTCAAGGGTATGTACCTTGGTTGCAGGCACATCCCCAGTAGGGGGTGTGTAGGAGGCAGCTGATCGATGCTTCTCTCTCATCAATGTTTCCAACTCTCTATCCCTCTCCCTTCCTCTCTGTAAAAAAAAAATAAATAAAATATATTTTAAAAAATAAAATAAATAAAAATCAATCAAACTTTTATTAAAAATTTATTTTTTAAAAAAAGAACAGGTTTGAAGCTGAATTGCATGGGATCAAATCTTGACTTGCTGCATAACCTTAGGTAAATTACTCAATCTCACTGATGCCTCAGTTTCCTCACATACAGCTTGGGGATAATACTACCTAACTACAGGCTTATTGCAAGGATTAAATGACTAATATGTAAGGTAGTTACAACAGTGCCTGGCACATAGGAGAGTGGTATGTGTATATATATATATACACACATACATATACATACATACACACACACACATACATACACACACACCCTACTATATGTATATATCACTAATTAGTAGTAGTTGTTGTAGTAGTAGTAGTAGTACATGGGTATTATGTATAATTGGATTTTCTCTGAGTTAGATTAGATTCATCTTTCTATAGGTTATACTAGTATTGTCTATGTAATGTTGCATTAGTAAAATGGTAGGAACCCAGGCCTATAATTGCATGAAAACTCTCATAGCAGAATTTTCATTGGAATAAAAATGTCTTTCTTTTTGAGAGCCTGTGTGCTTTACATTGCAGTTGTCTAGTTTGTTTTTTAATATATTTTTAATTGATTTTTTTACTGAGAGGAGGGGAGAGGGATAGAAAATTAGAAACATTGATGAGAGAGAAACACCAATCAGCTGCCTCCTACACACCCCCTACTGGGGATGTGCCTGCAACCAAGGTACATACCCTTGACCGGAATCGAACCTGGGACCCTTCAGTCTGCAGGCCAGTGCTCTATCCACTGAGCCAAACCAGTTCTGGCACAGTTGTCTAGTTTTATTGACTGCTTCCTGGGACATAGGAGATTACAAAGGTTGGTTGGTTATGTAGCTTATCATTCATGTGTGTATGTGCGTGTATCATAGGTTTTCAATGACTAGAAGTCTGGGCACCAAACTTGAGAAAAGACAAGAACTAAGATAGCTTTAGGTGGCCAGGAAGTGCCAAAGCTGTCTCACCGCAATTTAAGACATCTACCATTTTTAGACTCCACTGTAAATGCCTCACTGTAATAGTAAAAAACTTGGAAAGAGTTTAAATGCCTGGTGATAGGGATCAGAATACATTATGGAACAGCCATATAATGAAATACGTTGTGGCCCTTCAACACCTATTATCTATATCATAAAAGGCCTATGGCTGTCACACCCTAACTGGAACGACCAAACAACCAGTCACCAGGAGGTGCATGAAGCACCTCTCACAGGCCGGGACTTGCGGCTCACATGGGGCTGGTAGGGCTGGTGTGGTGGAGGCAGGGCCTGCGGTTCATGCAGGGTGGGTCTGGGGGCCTGCCAGCGCAGCAGGTCTGGGTCTCGCATGATTTTGCATGCTGGGCCTCTAGTCCTATCTAATAAAAGAGTAATACGCAAATTGACCATATCTCCGCTATACCCACAAGCCATTCCCACCAGCCAATCAGGAGCGAGTATGCAAATTAACAAAGATGGCTGCGGCCACAGAGAGAGCAAGAGGCTTCAAGTTTCTCCAGCAATGGAGGAAGCCAAGCTTCCCACACCCTGGCTGGGCCAGGCCTTCACTCAAGGCTACAAAGTTTCAATTATAGAAGATAAATAAATCCCAACAAAAATGGCAGCAGCCACGGAGTTGGAGAGAACAGGAGGCTTGAGTTGCCCCTGGCAATGGAGGAAGACAAGCTCCCACAGCCTTTGCCTTCACCCAAGGCTACAAAGTTTCAATTATAAAAGATAAATAAATACCAACAAAAAGTGGCTATGGCCATGGAGCGAGCAGGAGCTTGACTCTGCTCCAGGCTACGAAGTTTCAATTGTAGAAGATAAAGTCCCAAGATACCAGGGCCTCTGCTTGGGTTGCTGGGGGCATGGCCAGCCTGCAAACCACCACAGGCCTCTCACCCAGGCCATCCCACACCCTAAGGGAACCCCCACCCTGATCCAGGACACCATTCAGGACAAATCAGTTCGCCCCCACCTGAGCACCAGACCTCTATCTAATAAAAGAATAATATGCAAATTGACCATCACTCCAACACACAAGATGGCTATCCCTATGTGGTCAAAGGATTCTGCTCCCATGTGGACACAAGATGGCCAGTAGGTGAGGGCAGTTGGAAGGGACCAGTCCTGCAAGGGAGGGCAGTTGGGAGTGACTGGGCCTGCAGGGAAGAACAGTTGGGGGGAGGGACTCAGGTCTACAGGGGAGAGCAGTTTGGGGGACCAGGCCTGCAGGGGAGGGCAGTTAGGGGCAAACAGGCTGGCAGGGGAGCTGTTAAGCATCAATCAGGCTGGCAGGGGAGTGATTAGGGGGTGATCAGGCTGGCAGGCAGAATTGATTAGGGGCAATCAGGAAGACAGGCAGGCAAGCAGTTAGGAGCCAACAGTCCTGGATTGTGAAAGGGATGTCCAATTGCCAGTTTAGGTCTGATCCTCATAGGACATCCCTCAAGGGGTCCCAGATTGGAGAGGGTACAGGCTGGACACACCCTACTGTGCACAAATTTCATGCACTGGGCCTCTAGTCTATATATAAAAGGCTAACATGCAAATAGTTCATCTGGGAGACTGGAAGTTTGATTGCTTGCTATGACATGCACTAACCACCAAGGGGAGGCGGGGAACAAAAGAAGGCCCTGGCCAGCATCTGGAAGTCCCCGATCAGCCCTAATCACTGGCCAGGCCTAGGGACCATTCCCGTGCACAAATTCAAGCACTGGGCTTCTAGTTTTATATAAGCATATTTCATGACATGGGAACTGTCCACACATTCTATAAAGTGAAAATAGTAGGTAGCAAACTATATGGGAGTATAATTATATTTAAAAATTCAATGAAGTAGCTACTATTTTTTTATTTGACAGAAGAAGCTTAGAGCTGTTTGTTCAAGGTCACATGGCTAGTAAGTGGAATAAAAGATGGTGCTTTTATTATTTATCTTGATTTCTATAATGAGCATATGTTACTTCTCTAGTGAACAAACTGATTCTTAAGTTATTATAAAAACGTAAAGTTTTAGAATACTTGTTTCCATTTGATAAGTTATGTTCAGAGATTTCCATCACAAATTTTTTTTCATATATAACAACAAGTCCCAATAATTAACTCCATTAATGTATGAATTTCTTTCTTGAACTTGCATGTGTCATACAATGTATTCTTATCATTAATGGGAGAAATGATTACCATCATCAAAAGCAGAAAATGTTATTGGGATTTTAAACTCAGTATTGCTGAATTTTGTGGATTACATCAAAGCCTTGTTAAAATAGTTTGTGTTTCAAGTGGAAGATTTAAATCTGTGAAGCTTTTTAAGATTTGTGTTTGTCACATCTTGGCACAAGTTTCTCATTTGTAAAGTATGGTTACAAAAAGAGTCTGGTTTCCATATGTATATTTAAATTATTGTGAGTCATGGACTCAAATGAGTAATAGACATTATACCTATACTAGATTTCTGCTTTGTCATGCCTTATCATGAAGGCTACATTTATTTTAGTACTTGCAAAAACAAATACATCGAATTAGCAAAATTGTTTTTTTAATTCTCTTCCCCTATTTTTTCACTACTTTCCAGAAATTACTTTATTGGACTGAAATTTTGTGTTCGATTTGATAAGAAGGTTGGGGAAAGAGCCCACGTGTGTATGCACACAGGCATATGTATGGTGCATATGAGAGGGATATGCATTGGTATTTGGAAATGAAAACATCTCTTTCTCCATTTCTTCATCCCTTTTACTAAGTCTCAACTCAAATCCAAAACCACATTGATTGTTAAGATGTGCCATTAGATGCACTGCTAAGAGGGAAAATACTATGAATTAAGTGATTGCAATGCTTTCTTATTGCCTATGATTTTTATTTATGCTATTGAAGAGCAACTTATTTATGTATAGGTTTTTATCTCATAGTATTCTTATATAGATATCATTAAAAACTATAAGCAAAATAGATTAAAGAATTCATAAAATATCTTTACATTCAGTGTCCATCTCTTCTGAATCAACTACCTGACAGAGAATCAACAATATTTGTGTATTTCCACATATTATGCAATAGAGTGTTGGCAATGCAACTTTTTAAAAAGAGTGATCTATTCTTATCTTTTAAGTTTTTTAAAACCACTTTATTGAGATAGAATTCACATACCATACATTAACTTGCCCACTTAACGTATAAAATTTAGTGGATTTGGGCATATTACATTATTTTTTAAAATTGTGATAAAGTATATATAACAAAATTTCTCATTTTAACCATTTTTAAGTATACAATTCAGTGGCATTACATTGATAATATTGTGCAACCTTCACCACGGTCTGCTATTCCCAAAACTTTTTAATAATCATGTTAAACAAAATATCTGTAACCAGTAAACAATCACTCTCCATTTGGCCTTGCCCAACCCCCGGTAACCTCTAATCTACTTCTGTCTCTATGACTATGCCTAGTTTAGATGTTTCTTTAAGTGGAATGATACAATATTCATCTTTTGTATCTGGCTTCTGTCACTTAGCATAATGTTTCTAAGGTTTATTCATGTTATAGAATTTCCCTCAATTTTTTTACCGAGTAATATTTCATTGTATGGATATATATACTATAATTTGTTGATCTGTTAATCTTGTTGATGGACACGGGTTGTTTTTACCTTTGAGCTATTGTGAATGATGCTACAATGAACATGAGTGTACAAGTACTTATTTGAGTCCCTGCTTTTAATTCCTTTGGGTAAGTATGTATTGGGGTTGAACCCCTTATTCTACGACACTGGACCCCAGGTCCAGCCAAAACTCATACAGGGGGAGTTTGGACTGTGAAAAGGGAGAAGTGCACGGAAATTTAGGGGAGTCGCAATAGGGCAGAAGTCAGGCGGCGCGCACATCATTGCTCGCAGAAGACTGCTGATTGTGCCGCTGGCTTTCACGAGTGGGTGGGAGGCAAAGCATCCCAACTGTGCCACTTCTAACTCCACTAAGCCCCAGATTCGGGCAAAACCCTGGGGGCCCAGATTCGTGTGGTCCTGGAGTGCAGGAGAGCTAGAAAGGCAGCAGTCTAGAGGCACTGCGAGATCGCACGTGCACACAGGGACCGCTCCAGCTATTACCCAATCACATGAGATTCAGGGGCCATGGAAGGCGGGGCCGACTGGAAGGCAAGGCGGTCTGTTAAGCCCTGAGACTCCACCCATCCCAAGCTCAACAGAGAGGCTTCTGCAGTTTTGCAAGTCTAGTATCATAAGGCTGAATCCAACACAGAAGTTCTCCCAGCATAATGAAAATGCAGAGACAAAGGAAGAGATCACAAACAAAAGAAATGGAGGAAAAAAAACGACTGGATATAGAGTACAAAACCACGCTTATAAGGTTTTTCAAGAATATACTAGAAAAGATGGATAAAGTTAGTGAGACCCAAGAGGAGATGAAAAAGAACCAGCTAGAGATGGAAAAGGACCAACTAGAGATGGAAAAGGACCAACTAGAAATTAAACATATACTGACTGAAATAAAAAATATTATACAGAGACCTAACAGCAGACTAGAGGAAGGCAAGAATCAAGTCAAAAATTTGAAATATGAAGAAGCAGAAATCACTTAACTGGAAAAGCAAGAAGAAAAAAGAATCCAAAAATGTGAAGATAATGTAAGGAGCCTCTGGAACAGCTTCAAGCATACCAACATCAGAATTGTGGGGGTGCCAGAAGAAGAGAGAAAGCAAGATACTGAAAACCTACTTAAAGAAATAATGCCTGAAAACTTCCCACATCTGGTAAAAGAAATAGACTTACAAGTCCAGGAAGCACATAGAACCCCATATAAGAGGAATCCAAGGGGACTACACCAAGACACATCATAATTAAAATACCAAGAGCAAAAGACAAAGAGAGAATATTAAAAGCAGCAAGAGAAAAACAGTTACCTACCTACAAGGGAGCACCCATACGACTGTCAGCTGATTTCTCAACAGAAATGATGCAGGCCAGATGGGAGTGGCAAGAAATATTCAACGTGATGAATAGCAAGAACCTACAACCAAGAATACTCTATCCAGCAAAGCTATCATTCAGAATTGAAGGGCAGATAAAGAGCTTCACAGATAAAAAGCTAAAGGAGTTCATCGACTCCAAACCAGTATTATATGAAATACCGAAAGGTACTCTTTTAGAAGAGGAAGAAGAAAAAGGTAAAAGATAAAAAATTATGAACAACAAATACATATCTATCAACAAGTGAATCTAAAAATTAAGTGAATTAAAAATTTGATCAACAGAATAAACTGGTCAATATAATAGAATCAGGAGCACAGAAAGGGAGTGGACTGATAATTCTGAGGGGGGAAAAGGTTGAGGGGTATACAGGGAGAGACTGGACAAAAATCATACACCTATGGATGAGGTCAACAGGAGGGAGGTAAGGAGTGGGAGCCGGGTGGAGGGGGAGCTATGGAGTGGAAAAAAGAGAAACAAATGTAATAATCTGAATAATAAAGATTTAATTAAAAAAATAAAAATAAAAGTTTCCCATTTTAAAGGAATACTTCTTCATTATACAATATTTAGGGGGGAGGAAACAGAAAAGAATGAAGGAAAAAATAAATTGCCCATTCTCTCTCTCTCTCTCTCTCTCTCTCTCTCTCTCTCTCTTTCAGAAATGCCACTGTTAATCTTTTACTCTAATTTTTTCCAGTTATTTTGTCAGGCATATATATTTTAGTTCATAGTTTATATCTTTAGGATTCTTGACAAAAGTAACATATACTCAGATTTTTAAAAAGTCACCTGAAGATATGTTTTCATTAATTTTTATAGAGAGAGGTAGGGAGAAAGAACATCGATGGATTGCCTCCCATACACAGCCCAAACAGTAATTGAGCCTACAACCTTTTGGTGTATAGGATGACACTCCAACCAACTGAGCCACCCAGCCCGGGCCATATACTGAGTTTTTTAATTACTTACTATAGACAGTGAAAGATACCTGCCTATTCTCCCCCAATATCCTATCAGATGACTGTTGATAACAGAGTTTGGTAGATGAGCTTTCAGATATTTTTTTTATGCTTATATCAACACTTACTGCTAATATTTTATTGTCATTATGTTCTACTAGTAGCCTGGTGCACAAATTCATGCATATTGAAAGGAAATTAATTAGAAGAAATATTTTAATATCACTATTCGCCCTTTCTCTATAATAGAGTTGTCAACCAAATTCACGATTGACAATGACAGATCAAAACATATGCACATGATTAGTGCCAGCAAGAGCTTTATATGTATTGTGCATGTGCAAGTCAACTTAGCCTTTTATATAAAGAGAATAAACTTGCTTAATTAGACCTGGTTTCTGATGTAGCTAAACTTTTCCCTGCCCACCGAAGCACCCCAACTTCTCTTTCAGGTAATTGTCAGCAACACAGCAGTAAATGTCAACATGAAGCAGATTATTATTGTAGATCACGCAGGGAGAACAAAGGGTAAAATATTTAACTACAGCAGTGTTTGACTATATTCTGCACAGTGAGAAAACCTGAAGTCATTTTCAAGGTCCACCATTTCTTACCTCCTTTCAGTCAGGTCAAGTTTCTCAGCTTCCTAAATCTCCATTTTTCAGCTAATGGAAAGAAAATAGGATTCCACCAAATCTCCTATCTTCCTACTACAAAACTTCAGTGAAGATCAAATGAGATATGAGGCATGGGAAAACACTTCACAGACATTTGGTTAAAGTGTAAAATGTTTGTACCTGGCTATAAAGCAAGTCGTGTTCCTGGGCTAAAGAAACTCCAAGGAAACTAGTTGCTAGGGTGAGGAAGCCGGGTGTCGCTATGTGATGTCATTACCCAGTGCCCACAGCCAGTTTCTGGGCTGGGCTGGACTGGGCTGGGCTGGGCCACATTTGGCACTATGGGGTCTTAGCAGCATCAGCTGTGACTTGGTGGGGTATTACTCCAGGATGGTGGCACTGCCTGTGTCCCACTTGGGGGAAGTCGAGTGTTGCTTTGTGGGTGCCAGGTCCACAGTGCCTTTTCTCTGTTAATGGCCAGTGCACATCGTGGCAGCTCCTGCATTGAGCATCTGCCCCCTGATGGTCAGTGCACATCATAGCAAGCAGTTCTACAGTCGGATACTTAGCATGTTAGCCATATATATATATATATATATTTATGGAATCATTAACATAATCATTTAAAAACCATTAATTTGTTTTAAAATTATAAACAGATCTATATGTCAGGAAACCTATCATCTTCATTTTATTTCATTCTCAATTGAAATTTTTATTTTTGAAAGTTTAATAACTGCATATTAAATTTCTCCAGCTCCCTGAATTTCTGTTCTTAGTTTGCTTGATAACTCCAGATAATACAAATAGACTTCTCAATCTTTACTTAATTTTGGACTACAGTGTTGTGAGACCTTCAGGTTTACATAGGTTGTTAGAAGATAACTGACAACTGTACTTTTTATTTTGCATGACTGTCCCCAACTGACTTTTATTTATAATATCACATCTGTATGTTAGACCAGGTTATAGTCCCTGCCCCATTATTGAATTTCTATCAGACCTTTTTCTCCCTTTTCTTTGGTTTCTTTAACCAGTGAATCTAGGAATATACACACCCCCTCCATAATAGCATGCCTTTATTTTAATAATGATATAACTATTAAGGAAGAAAATTCTTTTTCAGAATTCCTTAGAAACAGATGTATAGGATGTTAGTAATATGTACAAAGAACAAAAAAATATTGAAATAACTTCATTGAAATGTCAGAGATTTTAGAATAACATGTAAAAGTGTTAAGTTACTGTTTATAGAAGATAATATTTTGCCTACATTTTGTGCATAGCATAGATTTAAATGAGATCAAAATTCAGAATCCCATATAATAAAAGACTATATAATAAAAGACTAGCAACCAAAATGGCAGAACAACCAGAGACCAGAAGAATCGATTTCCCCTCACTCCAGCCAGCCCTCCCCTCAGCGGGGAACCCCTACTCCGATCAGGGGCACCCATCAGGGCATGCCAGCCAGCCCCCACCTGTGCACCAGGCCTTGATCCTATATAATAAAAGGATAATATGCAAATTGACCCTAATGGCTGAATGATTAGAATGACCACTCAACCAGTCACAATGAGGCACACTGACCACCTCTCAATCCCTTCCCCTGGCCAGCAGGCTCCAATTGCCCAATGGAAAATGGGGAACTGGGGGTGGGTGGTGGGGTTCACAGGTGGCACCTGGCCAAGGCCCACGCCCCACCAGTTGCACCACACACAGAGGATAACTGGTGGCAGGGGCAGGGCTGGCAAGCGGGAGGGAATGGCCAACCTCTTGGTTCCCCACCCCCCAGCCACCAGACTCTGATCACCCAATAGCAAACAGGGAACCAAGGGTATGTGGTGGCAGGGGGCAGAGCCAGCTGTGGCCAGCCAGGGAAGATGGTCCTGATCACAGACCAGGCCTAGGGACCATCCCCACTCATGAATTTCATGCGCCAGGCCCCTTAGTGTGTCTATAACTTATAGTACCTTGTCTTTTTTTAATTTATAGCAAATGCACACCATAATATCATATATTTTATCCCTTTCTCTGGTAATGTCATATTAAAATAGTCTTTGAGCTTGCCTGGACATGGATTTGCAAAATAAGACAAACTAAATTATTGTGTATTTTTGTATGTAAAAATTTTTCCCCTTCAGTGTAAGATTAAAATGCCTGAACCCTCCGATGTGGAATTCCCACCTCTGTTTACAAAAATTGATTGCACATCCTATCATAAATTAAAAATATATATTGTATTTTAGTTTGAAATTTATGTATGTCTCCTGTAGTGTATTATTTGCATGTCTAAATCTCCTTGCCAAATATGAGCCAGAAACACTGTATTGCAGTTTTTAAATTAGAGGAAACTGCATGTTATATTCTTACCTCTACTTCTCCCCTCCCCCCAGATTTCTTCAGGACACAATAATAGCATTGCTCCTTATCAAGAATAACATTCATTGCTAACTTAAAACAATTGAACTGAGTTATAAAATGAAAGCAAATGATTGAAACATTTATTGTGTGATTAAAATTTGGTTACCTCTTCCTCTAATTAATTATTAAAGTAAAAAACTAAGTAAAGAGTTCTTTTTCCTGCCAGGGTTATCTCTGCCCATTGTTTCTTAGATTCAGATTTAAATTTTGATGAAGATTATCTTTTATCTCTTTTTGACTCTGCTCTGAATATTCTTATTGCTTCATAGAATGTCTAAATTTCATCATGAAATCTTCCTATTTCAATCTCAGTTTGATCATTGATAAAATGTTTTAGTATTAACTTATAAAGTATAACTATGAGTTGATGATTGTCGTTCAAACAAAGATATAAAATTTATTCAAATAAATGTGATTCTTTACACAAGTCACCTGAGAGGGATGCATATATATTTCTATAACATTGGGCTCATAACTTGCAACTGCATTCTTAAATTGAGGTGCTGGATGCTCTCTTTATTTTTTACTAGATAATGTGAAAGTGCAACATCTTTCCAGCACTAAACTCATGGATTTCCTGCCATATGGCCTATTATTAACCTCAGTGTATTTACAGGAATGTTAGAGTATTTACTAAATATGATCCTGGACCAATTGTTTAAGATAAAAAGCAGAGTTGCGTTTAGTTCAAGCATAATCTGCTTCAAACCCTTTGAACACAGGAAATAAATTTCTGTTCGTCCATTCTGTCCCACCTGATTAAGTTGTTACAGCCCATGTATTTACCATGTACTCTTTTCCCTTTGGTGTTACTTTGTTCAAATGCCTAAGTAGCTCTGGACTTTGTAGAAACCAGGATTGTGGGTCAAACTAAAGAGATTTAATTTGACAGTTTTTAAATAGGTCTTATCCTATATATTTAGAAAGAGTACACTTGAAGTTGTCCCAGAGATTTCCTACACTAACTTTATTTTTTTGGATACTTTTTTTTTTCTATTTTGATTGAGTGGTTTGTGTTTCCTTATATTTTAAATTGCTGATTTGATTATCAGTCTCATCTAGTCTACTATTGATTCCCTGTAAATAATTCTTACTTTAGTTAGTGTATCTTTTGATTGTGACTGTTTTCTTTTATGGTTTTTATGTCTTTTTTATACTGTTGAAGTTCTCACTAAGTTCCTTGAGCATTCTTATAATCACTGTTTTAAACCATGTCTGGTAGTTTGCCCCATTTCATTTATTTCTTTTTCTGGAGAGTCCTTTTTTTCTTTCATTTGGGACCTGTTTCTTTTTCTTCATATTTTGGTTGCTTCCCTATGTTTGTTTCTATGTATTAAGTAGAGCTGCTATGTCTCTCAGACTTGGTAGAATGGCCTTGTGTAGTAGATGTCCTGTAGGGCCCAGTGGTACAGTCTCTCCAGTCACCTGAACTGGACACTCCAAGTGTGCCCCTGTGTTGGCTGTGTGCACTCTTGTATTGTAGTTGAGCCTTGATTGCTATTAGTGATACTGAGAAGGATTGACCCCCAGGCCGATTGATCAGCTGCAAGGACAGGCTATGACTACAGAGGAGGAACTGCTGTGCAAGAGCTGACCCTATGGAGCAGGACTTGCTTCAGTGGGGCTTTGGTGCTCACCAGGTCCACCCTTTGAGTGTCACTCATGGAGATGGTAGGGTTGTAATCCAGTAAAGTCTGAAGCTGTCCACTGGATGCACTGGCTCTGGGGCCTCCTGGAAGGTGCAAAACTAGCCTCTGCCTGGGCCCTGCCCAGGGTGACCTGACATGAGCTACAAAGTGAGCTGTAGATGGCTGCTAACTGTGCTGGGCTTGGAGATGCCCAGACAAGGCCAACCTGTGAACCGAGGCCACCTGCCACTAGTACCACACTTGGGGCCATTTAGCAAGAGGTACAGAGTATGCAGAAGCCAGATGTCAGCAAACTACCAGAAGCTGGGAGACAGGCATTTCTTTGCAGTCCTCAGGAAAAAAACAACTTTCTTGTCACCTTGATCTCAGACTTCTAGTTTCCAGAACTGTGAGATAATAAATTTTCTGTTGTTTATGCTACCTTGCACCTGCCACTTGTTATGGCAGTTCTAGAAAACTAATGAAGAGGTATCATTTCTCTCATTTGAGATCTTTAAGAAAACATATTCTTTCAGGTCCTGAATATAATTTTGAGTATCTAGCCCATTGCCTGTATGTAGTAGTAGGTAGGCACTTGATAAGTATTTATTGATTGATTGATTGATTGGTTGGTTGGTTGGTTTTTAATTGAACTTATTGGAGTGACATTCGTTAATAAAACTATATAGGTTTCAAGTGTACAATTTAATAAAACATAATCTGCACAGTGCATCATCACAATTCAATCATCACTTAAAATCAAGTCTCTTTCTGTCCTCATCTATCCCCCCATTACCCACCTATACCTCCCCCAACCTCTTTCCCTCTATCACCATACTGTCTGTGTCACATATATATATATATATATTGCATGATCCCTTCACCTTTTTTCACTCAGCCACCCAATTCCCCTCCTCTCTGACACCTGGTAGTCTGTTCTATGTCTCTATGTTTCTGTTTCTGTTTTGTTTTATTTTGTTTATTAGATTCCACATATAAATGAAATCATCTGATATTTATCTTTTTCTGACTGGCTTATTTCACTTAGTATAATTTTTAGGTCCATCCATGCTATAACAAACATAAGATTTTTTCCTTATGTGGCCGAGGAGTATTCCATTGTGTAAATATACCACAGCTTTTATCCACTCACCTACTGATAGGTACTTGGGCTGTTTCCAGATTTTGGCTATTGTAAATTATGCTACAATGAACATAGAGGTGCATATATTCTTTTGAATTAGTGTTTTGTGTTTCTTCAACCCCTGAAGTGGGGTTGCTGAGTCAAAGGTACTTCCATTTTTAATTTTTTTGAGGAAATTCCTTAGTGTTTTTCACCAGTTTGCATTTTCACCAGCAGTGAGTGCATGAGGATTTCCTTTTCTCCACATCCTGGCCAGCACTGCTGTTTGTTAATTTACTGATGATAGTCATTCTGACAGGTGTGAGGTGATATATCTCATTGTGATTTCAATTGCATCTCTCTGATGATTAGTAACATCAAGCATTTTTTCCTATGTCTATTGGCCATCTGAATGTCCTCTTTGGAGAAGTGTCTCTTCGGATCCTTTGCCCAGGTGTGGATAATACCAGACCCGACAGTCAGTAGAAAGAGGCTGTCAGTAGATTCTTGTTATTCTTGGTAGCTGTGTTCTATAAAGTTGCCACAAATACTACACCATCACTCCTAAGGAATACAGGATTTGGTTCCTGTGAGCCTCTGCCCACATTTTTACCAACTGATTAATATATAAGCTTGTTTCATATGTGCATCTGTTTAAAGACATTTAAACTAGTGGCCTGGTGTACAAAATTCATGCATGGGCAGTGGGGGTTGTTCCTCAGCCTAGCCTGCATCCTCTCCAATCTGGGACCCCTTGAAGAATGTCCTCCTGCAGTTTACAGGGATCGGGTCTAAACTGGCAATCGGACATCCCTCTCACAATCCGGGACTGCTGGCTCCAGCTGCTCACCTGCCTGCCTGATTGCCCCTAACCACTCTGCCTGCCGGCCTGCTTGTCCCCAACTTCCCCCCACCACCAGCTTGCTCGCCCCCAAATGCCCCCCCCCTGCTGGCCTGCTTGCCCCCAACTGCTCCCCCTACTCGCCTGCTTGCCCCCACCTCCCCTCCCCACTGGCCTGCTCACCCCTAACTGCCCCCCTGCTGACTTTCTCACTTCAAACTGCCCCCCACACTGTCCTGATCACGAGATTTGAAACAATAAGGCAGAATGTCACCTTGTTCAACCATAGCTGAGAATGTGTACAGTGAATGGGTAATTCACATTTCTTGTCACTGCATATATCTGTGAATGACTAGGAAAGTGCCATGAGTGTTGATTTGGGGATTACAAGTAAATTTTAACAAGTATTAAAATTAAATGTAAATTTTAACTCTGTATTCACAAATACAGAGTCCCTGAATAATGAGGATCAACTGTACTTAAAAGTCTGGATTGAAATCCCGAACACGCCCTGTCCCTCCCTCCCCCAGTGAATAGTCATATTCACTTAAACAAATTACTTAACTTCTCTATGTCTGTTTCCATATTTGTAAAATGAAGATTGCATACCTCAGAAGTTTGTGAATTTAAATGAGTAAAGTTATCACATTGTTAGGCATTCTTGATAAGTGGTGTTAGTAATATTAAGGTAAGTTAACAATAGCAACTATTTTTTGAGTACCTATTTTGATGCTTCTAATAATCCTGGAAAGAATGAAGTATTATCTCTATGGTACACATGAGCAAAATTACGGCCCAGAGAAATTGAGTAGTTTGCTCCAAGTTACCCATTTACATAGCTGAGTTGGAATTTGAATGCAGGATTTGTTAATTTCAAAATCTTTTGGCCCAGTATAGTAAAGAAAGATTATATATGGCTTCCAGTCCCCAGTAATCCAATTGGGATCTACACATCTAGGGGAGGACAGAAAGTAGGGAGGCAAAGAGAAATGAGTTGTGAAGGACAGACATTAATACTTGCTGCCCAGAGTAGGAGAAATCAGGGCAAAGGTAGAGCCCACAGTGATCCAAGTAACAAGTCATGGGATGCACAGTCATAGATATATGATCATTTAGATTGGAGTAGAAGCCAAAGGTGGCTAGAAAGAATAGAGGCCATAGTTAGGGTTCAGCTGGAACAGGACCTAGGCACAGAACATTTATATTTGAGGGAGAGGGTGAATTTGAGACTCTTTGGTATCAGACCAACTTCTGTTGGTCATCTTCCCAGCTCTGAAACTGGACTTGTAAAGAATAGCACTTATCATTGCTTTCCTCTATGTATTTTCGACCTTCCTAAGTCCTTACATCCAGGAATGTTAGCATTTTGTGAAAGTCCCTTGCTTCTTAAGTACTCCAAAAGACTGATTTACAAGGGCCATTTGCTTCAAAGTCTTATTTCAGAGATATGGGTCCTTTCTTTGGGTGGTTTTGGAGAAGAGCTTCTCATACTCACAATGAGAGTTTGTAGGTGGAGTGAATTGAGAACCATCCCAGTTCACATAGAGCATTTGGTAATAAAAGCCTCCCAAAGGCACTTTCCACTCGCCCCTCCCAACAGTGGCATAGAGACTTTCTGAGTCAAGGCTGAGCAGTGTTGTGAATGCCCAAACCCTCAGGGAGACACATGGAAGTTTTCTATGATTTCTGCTTGTAGTCTGCAAATATTTTTTAGTAGACTACAGCATAGCAATTTTAGAGGAATGCTTCATGTGTTTATTCTTGTGGAATAATTATTTCTTACATCTGGTTCAAGCTTGGCGAGTATGCATTGCATGGATTTCCCCAAATTTTATTTATATCAACATCCATATAAATAAATGAATAAGTTGTCAAAAGCCAGGATAGTATTGGGGGGGATATATTTTTCTTACTTCATGAATCTCCAAGAAGTTTTTCCATTGAGGTTATTATGTACATACAGTCTGGGAGCGGGAAGGAATTTGTATTTCATTTTGTAAGTGGTGCTGAGCTCATAGGTTTATGTATAAAAGTGTTACAAAATGAAGAGTGTTTTATTCATTGATCCAACAAGTAATTATTTCATAATTAAAATTAATTAGAAAAGAGATGCCAGACCCCTTTGTAACTCAGACATGACACAAGAGTTGCCTGGAATTGAGCAATAGCATTGGGCCTAGAAAGAATAGATTTAAGGTGCTACAAAAGATGAATTGATATGATTTGATGAGTAATTGAATGTGGATAAGCAAAAGTTTTCTGCTAGGCACTATTGTTTGATTTCCTTGTTAATGCATTTTGTTTGTCGAACTAAACTGTAAACTCTTTGGGAGAAACACTACATTTTCTGCTCCCTTTGTATTATTTTTTTATTCCTGTTTAAAGAATTTATTTAACATATCTTATTCCAAACAACATGGCATTTTAAACAATGACCTATAACTCCCTAATAAAATAAAGCTAAGACTGTATGATTTGTCTTATGAAAACCAAACACCACTCACATTAGTCTTCAAATTATTGTTGCATTTTATTTCTTTCTTGAGATGTAATTATTATACTATAAACTTTACCCATTAAAATGTACACTTCAGTGTTGTTAGC
Source organism: Lasiurus cinereus (assembly GCA_011751065.1). Taxonomy (NCBI): domain Eukaryota; kingdom Metazoa; phylum Chordata; class Mammalia; order Chiroptera; family Vespertilionidae; genus Lasiurus; species Lasiurus cinereus. The sequence continues at coordinate 9,388,973 of JAAGEH010000293.1, forward strand.
CTATTCACAGAATTGTATAACCATCACCATCTAATTTCATGATATTTTCATCACCCTCAAAATAAACCCCACAAATGTTAGCAGTCCCTTCCTATTTCCTTTATCCCCATCTAAGTTGCTATCCCCCATCTACTTTCTGTATCTATAGATGCTTTAGTAGTTTATTTGGGCTACTATAATAAAAAACAGACTGAGTGCATTATAAACAAGAAACATTTCTCACAGTTGTGAAGGCTGGTAAGTCAAAGATCAAGGTGCTGGCCATTTGATGTATATTCATATAATTGACTAATAGTTGGCAACAAAAAGCAATGAAGTCCTGATACTTGCAATATGAATGAACCCCAAAAACATTATGCTAATTGAAAGTCATAGGTCACATATATTATATGAATCCATTTATATGAAATGTCCAGAATAGAGAAATGCATAGAGACAGAAAGTAGATTAGTGGTTGCCATGGGGCTGGAAAAAGGAGGATGGGGAGTGGCCCATAATACTTTAGAGTATTATGAAAATGTTGTGAGATTAAATGGTGATGATGGTTGTACAATTTTGACTATACCAATAGCATTGAATTGTATTCACATTTTAAGGTATGAGTTTTATGGTTTGTGAATTATCTTAACAAGTTGTTGGATTTGAAAATGTTAACGAGATACCACAACTTTACAATTTTTTTCATTCCCTAGTTAGAAGCAAGATCTAGCAGATTTCACTTTTTTTTTTTAATTCATATTTGTTTCCTTTTAAAATATATATATGTTTCTCTGGATTATTCTGGCTTCCTTATGTTGCATGTCAATTTCCCAACATAATTAAGCCTTTTCAAAGCATACTGTATGAGAGTATGGCAGAATATGTGAGAGTGTATATGGCCTTGGGCTCTAGAGTCAGAGTCTTAAGGCTGTGTGAAAGAAAAAAAAAAGGCTGTGTGGTCTTGGGCAAGTAATTTAATCTCACCTAACCATGATTTCCTTATCTGTTGTGAACACTAGATAAGGTATAATTTGTATCCAACCCAAGGTTGTTTTATATCAGCTCTGCTTGTGGATGCTTGTACAGTTATCTTAATCTATGGAAGGGAGAGAGCTTGATGAGCTGGGAGGGAATACTTACCTTTTGATATTCATGATTACCCTGAAAGAAGGTTTTTGCTTACTCTGGGATTGACATAAGAGAAATGGTACATGAGAGATCCCCTTGGTCTCTCCCATTGAAGTTTCAACAGTTTGAACATCTATAACTTAACAAAGGATTCCCTGCTTATGCACAAGCAAGCCTAAGAGATCCATGCAGTGAAACTTCTGAATGTGCGCAATGGGAACAAAAAGGAGAGGCAAGCAAGGAAAGGACTCAGATCATCCACAGACACAGCCCTGGAGCCAGGAGTTCATGGCGGGGCCAAAGAGGAGAGAAATCTGGTTGTGCCTGGCACTCCCTTCAACTGGGAAGAAGGGAGTTATTCTATCTGAAAGAAATTTGGTAAGCATTCTTGCAGGAGTGGGTAGTACAGGCTGCAGTTGAGCCCAGACCTGGGAAGGACACAGCATGGGTGTGCAGCTGCAGTTCTTAGGTGGTTAATATTTCAGGCAGAGAAACAAAGCTACAACTCCTTAGCTTCCCAGAGCTCCCCTCCCTTTGCCCTTGGTGTCAGGTTGTGCAGCACATTATCTGCAAACCCAAGAACTGGTACTATGGAATCGCTTTCTATCCTGAGCAAAGGGTGCACTCTGTGACCAGTTCTGGGTCAGGGTGCAGGGAGGATCTCAGTGGGGGTCTAAGGCCACCAATACTAGGAAGGAAAAACAACAAAGAAGCTGGCCAGTTCCCCAGCCCAGCCCAGCCCAGCCCAGCCTACCCCCATGCATTGGGCTATACTGACAGCATCATCTGGCTGGGGTGGGGAAGAAGCACTGGAATTTCAGAAAGCTAAAAACTTATGATTCAGTGCCACCTACTGGAAAATAAGAGAAAAGCCTCTTCCTATTAATCTGCTAGAGAAATGCCTTTCATAAATTAGATGCCCAGACAGAGAAGAGATTCATCAAATACCATGAATAACCAGGTAGCCAAGCAGCTCAAAAAGAAAATGAAAATAAAACAAACTAAAAGACATGGATATCTATAATAATAAAAGCGTAATATGCTAATTAGATCAGACATCCCTTTGGATGACCTTCCAGACAAAGCCAGGGCTGCAAGGGCCGAGGCAGAGGCGGCCCCCTGGCAGGCGGGACCAAACCCCTTGCACAAATTTCATGCATCGGGCCTCTAGTATGTCATATAAATGACACAGAATTCAAGATTGCAGTTTTGAAAATACTCAGCAAGATGTAAGAACGTTCAGACAGGCAATTTAATGTGCTCAGAAAACAAAACAAGTACTTTATCAAAGAGACTGAAACTTTTAAAAAGAGCCAAACAGCCTGGCCAGGGTGGCTCAGTGGTTGAGCATCGAACCATGAACCAAAAAGTCTTGGCTTGACTCCTGGTTAGGGTACATGCCCAGGTTTCAGGTTTGATCCCCAGTTAGAGGGCTTGCAGGAGGCAGCAGTTTGATGTTTCTCTCTTACATAATGTTTCTCTTTCTCCCTCTCTAAAATTCAATTTTTAAAAAAATAAAACCAAACAAATTATGGAGATGAAGAGCTCAATAAAAGACAACAAGAAAGAACTGGCACCCTGGCCAGTGTGGCCCAATTGGTTAGAGCATTGTCCCATGCATGAAAGGGTTATGGGTTCCTTTTCCAGTTAGGGCATATACCTAGGTTCCAGGTTCGACTCTTTCACACTCTCTCTCCCTCCCTCTCTGCCTTCCTTCTTTCCTGTCTAAAATCAAAAATATATCAAGTGAAGATTGTATACATATTCCTAATATATATATTAAAAATCTAAGAAATCTAATATATATTAGAAATCTAAGAAATCTAATATATATATATATTAGAAATCTAAAAAAAGAAATCTAATATATATTAGAAATCTAAGAAATCTAATATATATATAAGAAATCTAAAAAATCTAACATATATATTAGAAATCTAAGAATCTAATACATAAGAAATCTAAGAAATCTAGCATATATATATATATACATATATATGTGTGTGTGTGTGTGTGTGTGTGTGTATATATAATATATATATATTAAAAATCTAAGAATAATGAGAAGGGAAGAAGAGAGAGAGATTTGGGGGGCGGGGGAGAGCCTGGCTGGTGGTTTAGTGGTTGAGCATTGACCTATGAACTAGGAGGTCATGATTCAATTCCCAGTCAGGGCACATGCCTGGGTTCTGGGCTTGATCCCTAGTAGGAGGCATGCAGGAGGCAGCTTTCAGTGATTCTCTTTCATCATTGATGTTTCTATGTCCCTCTCCCTCTCCCTTCCTCTCTGAAATCAATAAAAATATATTTTTAAAAATAACTTTATGAGAACCATCTGACTTCATCAGAAATAGCAATATAAAATAATAGGCATACCAGAAGAAGAAAAAGAGAAAAGGGAATGGAGAGTCTATTCAAACAAACAGTTGAAAACTTGCCAAACCTATGGAAAGAGCTAGATCCTCAAATCCAAAACACAAAGAGATACCTACTTAGTTCAATCCAAAAAGGCCTTCTTCAAGGCACATTGTATTAAAACTGTCAAAAATCAATGACAAAGAATTCTGAAGGCAGCCAGGGAAAAAAAGAAAGTAACCTATAAAAGAAATTCATTAGATTATAATCAGATTTCTCAACAGAAACTTTATAAGTCAGAAGACAGTGGAATCAAATATTCAAACTACTGAAAGAGAGACACTACTAGCCATGAATAATACATCCAACAAAGTTATCCTTTATATATGAAAAAGAGATAGACTTTTCCAGACATACAGAAGCTGAGAGAATTTACCATCATAAAACTTCCTTTGCAGAAAATGCTCCAGGGGGTTATTCTATCTGAAACAAAGAACAAAAGGTCACAAAACTATGAGTAAGATCACCAACAAACTTACAAGGCAAATGGATAATTTGTGATGACAAAAACATGAACAGTTTGATAATAAAGGTCTGAATTTGCGAAGGAGGATGGAGAGCAGATGCATTCAAAAGAAAAAGGACTGTTGTATATATGAAACTTTCTTTTTCTTAGACCTAATGGTAAACACACAGACACACAGACACACACACACACACACACACACACACACACACACCAAAACACACAAAAAACCCTGAGGCACAGAGCTACCAGAAAACAAAAGATAAAATGGCTATAGGAAATCCTCATACATCAATAATTACCCTAAATGTAAATGGACTGAATTCAGAATAGCAGATTGAATCAAAAAACAAAACCCAACCATATGCTGCCTTCAGGAGACACATCTAAGCTGCAAAGACAAAGTTAGACTCAAAGTGAAAGAGTGGAAAATGATTCTCCAAACAAATTACATCCACAGAAAAAGAGGCATAGCCATACTTATATCTGACCAAACAGATTTCAAGATAACAAAGGTTACGGGAGACAATGATGGACATTTTATAATGATAAAGGGGACACCACATCAAAAAAACACATCTCTTAATATATGTGTACCCAATCAGAAAATACCAAAATATATAAAACAGTTCCTAACAGAACTAAAGGGAGAAACAGACAAAAATATAATCCTGGTTGAGACCTTAATACTGCATTGACAGCTCTAGATATATCATCCAAATAGAAAAATCAGTAAAGAAATATTGGTTTTAAATGACACATTAGATAGACCAAATGGACATAGTTGACTTTTACGGAGCCTTTCACCTCAAAGCATCAGATTATACTGTGCCTATGGAACATTCTCAAGGAATGACCATATGTTGGGTTACAAAATTAACCTCAAAAAAATTCAAGAAGATTGAAATTACACCAAGTATATTCTGTGACCACACTGCTTTGAATTAGAAATCAGTTGCGAAAAGGATAAACCCATAGATAGGTGGAGAATAAACAAACTACTAAAAAAGGATAAACCCATAGATAGGTGGAGATTAAACAACATACTACTAAAAAAAATGGGTCATAGAACAAATGAAAGGTGAAATCAAAAGATATATAGAGAGACAAATGAGAATGACAATACGATATCAAAACTTCTGGGATGCAGTGAAGCAGTAATAAGAGAGAAGTTTATATCCCCACAGGCCTTTCTCAAGAAACACGAGAAATCCTAGGTAAAAAATCCAGCATTATATCTTAAGTAGAGAAAGAACAAAAGCAACCCAAACTCATCAGAGGAAGGAAATAATAAAGATTAGAGCAGAACTGAATGAAGTAGAGAACAAAACAACTATAAAAAATTAATACAGCAAAGAGCTGACTCATTGGAAAAATTAATGAAATTGACAAACCCTTGGCTAAGGAAAAAAAAGAAAAGACTCATATGAACAAAATCAGAAACGAAAGTTTACTACAAGCCTCACATATACACAAAGGATCATACTAGAATACTATAAATTCTACACCAAATTCACTAACTTGGAACAGAGGATAAGTTCCTAGAAATGTATAACGTCCCTAAACTGAATCATGAAGTATCAGAAACTCTGTATAGACTGATAAACAGTGAGGAAATTGAAACAATCATCAAAAATCTCCCAAAAAATAAAAGTCCATGATCAGATGATTTCACTAATGGATTCTAACAAACATTCAAAGATTTGATACCCATTCCCTCTCAAACTCTTCCAAAAAATTAAAGAAGGCAGTATTTCCTAACACATTTTATGAGGCCAACATAACCCTGTTACCAAAACCTGGCAAGAATAACACAAAAAAAGAAAACTACAGACAAATATCTGATGAATGCAGCTGCAAAATCCTAAATACTAGCAAATTGAATACAAAAATACATTAAAAAATAATACATCACAATCAAGACTTAGATGTTATCTCTAGGGAGGTGACCTTATGTATCTCTATAAACTGCTTGTCTTTTCAGCTGTCTGTTTTCCTATTTCACCTCTCCTGACTTAATGGCGTATCTCAATATAACAGTAAATAGCTCATGGAATTGTGGTATTGAATAAATGCAGTCATGCATGTCAGATACTTAGCTTAGTTCCTAATTAATTACCTTGTAAAAATATTAAGAAAATTTTAGCTGCTGTTATCACTTATACTAAGGGGAATTAGATTATATTTTTAAAGTTTCACAAAACAATGGCAAAGTTTTCAGTCCTTCCAAACTGTCTTCTGTGATTTCATTGATATAGGATTCATCAAACCTTTTGGCAGAGGTGTTGGTCAGATGGTTGCCTGGGAGACAGACTGCTTTCCAGGGCGCTTTTAGAAGCTCAAATTGCAAACTGTTCCTTAGTTCCTGGTTATAAAATCACTGTGTGCTTTTCAGGAGAAAAGATACTAATCATCTGGGGCTGAAGTGTTGGAGTTAATAAACATTGTCTTTGCATATGGCATTTGAATAGAAAAATAAACATGTTTAGGGAGAAAACATAATTAACTGATCTAGGAACTGATTAATTTTTGGAATGTAATGATTTTTCCTCTTTTGGGGGGATCATAGTTATCTTTTTATTTTTTTATTATTATGTTTTTAAATTTAATAAACCTTCATTGTTCAGATTATTACAATTTTTCCTCTTTTTTCCCCCTATAGCTCCCCTCCACCCGGTTTCCACCCCACCCTCTGCCCTTACCCCTTCCCCACTGTCCCCATCCATAGGTGTATGATTTTTGTCCAATCTCTTCCCCTACCCCCCTTACTTATTTCCCCCCTGAGAATTGTCAGTCCACTCCCTTTCTATGCCCCTGATTCTATTATATTCACCAGTTTATTCTGTTCATCAGATTTTTTTATTCACTTGATATTTAGATTCATTTGTTGATAGATATGTACTTGTTGTTCATAATTTTTATCTTTACCTTTTTCTTCCTCTTCCTCTTCTTAAAGAGTACTTTTCGGCATTTCATATAGTACTAGTTTGGTGGTGATAAACTCCTTTAGGTTTTTCTTATATGTGAAGCTCTTTATTTGCCCTTCAGTTCTGAATGATGGCTTTACTAGATAGAGTAATCTTGGTTGTAGGTTCTTGCTATTCATCACTTTGAATATTTCTTGCCACTCCCATCTGGCCTGCATCGTTTCTATTGAGAAATCAGCTGACAATTATATGGGTGCTCCCTTGTAGGTAGGTAACTGTTTTTCTCTTGCTGCTTTTAATATTTTCTCTTTGTCTTCTGCTCTTGGCATTTTAATTATGATGTGTCTTGGTGTGGTCCTCTTTGGATTCCTTTTGTATGGGGTTCTGTGTGCTTCTTGGACTTGTAAGTCTATTTCTTTTACCAGATGTGGGAAGTTTTCAGTCATTATTTCTTCAAGTAGATTTTCAGTATCTTGCTCTCTCTTCTTCTGGCACCCCCATAATTCTGATGTTGGTACGCTTGAAGTTGTCCCAGAGGCTCCTTACATTATCTTCACATTTTGGATTCTCTTTTCTTTTTGCTTTTCCAGTTGAATATTTTTTGCTTCTTTGTATTTCAAATATTTGACTTGATTCTTGTGGTCCTCTAGTCTGCTATTTGGTCTCTGTATAATTTTTTTTTTATTTCAGTCAGTGTATGTTTAATTTCTTGTTGGTCCTTTTTCATATCCTTGAAGGTCTCGCCAAATTTATTGGCCTTTTCTAGAAAATTCTTGAAAAACCTTATAACCATGGTTTTGAACTCTATATCCAGTCATTTGCTTTCCTCCACTTTTTTCATTTGTGATCTGTTTCTTTGTCTCCACATTTTGGCTGCTTCCTTGAGTTGAGAGGGTGGCTTTGTGTGCTAGGTGTCCTATCGTGCCCAGTGGCTCAGCCTTCCCAGTTACCTGAGGTGGACACTCCTGGTGCACCTCTTTGTGGGCTGTGTGCACAGTCTTATTGTAGTTAAGCCTTGATTTTTGTTAATATCACTGGGAGTAATTGACTTTCAGGCCAATTGGCTGTGAGGATCAGCTGTATCTATCCTGGGAGGACTTCTGTGCTGGAGATACCCTTATGAGACAAAACTTTTAAAAAGCTTCTGTGCTCAGCTTGGATGGGGCAGAGTCTTAGGGCGGAGCAGACAGCATTGGTTTCCCCACCAGCCCTGCCTTAACAGGCCCCTGTGTCTCAGTGTCCCATGGTAATGGCTGCAAGCACCTCTGAGAGAAAGCCGTACTTGCATTCCAACTGCTGCCAGACAGTCCAGTTTCTCTCTGAATGAGTCTGGGTCCCCAGAGTCTCACCCGAAACTGTAGTTCAGTACAGTCGGGAGCTTTTGTCTCCCTCCCACTTGATAAAGCCCGCCATGTACTCAGTTGTTCACCCTCCCTGTACACGCCTCGGTACCTCTGCATTCTGCAGTTCCTCTGAATCTCAGTGTGCTTTTCTCTTTCCTGGCAGTCCAATTTCACCCTGTATGAGTCTGTGTCCCCAGAATCTCACCTGGAACTGGAATTCAGCACAGTCGGGAGCTTTTGTCTCCCTTCTGCTTGAGGAAGCCAGCCACGCACTCAGTTGCCAATCCTCTCTGCACGCGCATGCATCTCAATACCTCTGCCTCCTGCAGCTCCTCTGAGTGTCAGTGTGCTTTTCTCTTTCCTTTTAGTTGTACAATTTCCACTCAGCCAGCCTTCCTGTGGTTCTGGATGATGTCTGCTTTGTCTTTTAGTTGTCATTTTGAAATTGTTGTGCAAGGCAGCAGCTGAGGTGTTTACCTGTGCCACCATCTTGATTTCTCCTCGATTTTCCCCTTTTTTTAAATTTATCAGGGTGGACAGCTAACAAAATTATACAGGTTTCAGGTGCACAATTCCACAACATATCATCTGTATACTGTATTATGTGTTCACATCCCAAGTCAAGTCTTCCATCACCATTTATACCCCTACTAGAGAACTGGTGCCTGGGATTCATGCACTGGTGGGGGCGTGGCCTGCGGGGATCAGCCACTGTGGGAGCACCACTCATCCTAGTCAGCCTAGCAGCTGTGGACCCATCCTCTGAGCAGCTGCTTCTGCTGTGAGAGCACTGCTCATCCTGGTCAGCTGAACAGCATTCCCATTGTGGGAGTGCACTGACCAACAGGGTGCAGCTTCTACATTGAGCATCTGCCCCCTGGTGGTCAGTGTGCATCATAACAACTGGTCAACCAGTCGTTCTGGTCATTCCGCTGTTAGGTTGCTGAACTTTTATTATATAAGATACTCTCCTCCATCTTCCCCCACTCCTCCCTTCCCACATTGTTGTCCAAGTCCATAAGTTTTTCTTTTCTTTCTTTTTTTTTGTTCAAATCCTCCACTACTCGCACTCCCCCTCACATACATACACACACACACAGCTGTTAACCTGCTCTCTATCTGAATCTGTCTCTGTTTTGCTTATTCGTTCACTTTGTTCATTAGATTCCTCCTAAGAAATCGTATTGTACTTGTCTTTCTCTGACTGGCTTTTTTATCATTTTAAATATTTAGGTAAAACTTTTTCTAATGAAAACCTGAATTTTCTTTCCTATGTTCTAAGGCAAAGAAATGTGCTTCCACTTGTAGAATCACTTGCACTCTTGATATGTTTGTTCCACTCTAACATGGTTGAAAAGCATTCCATTTGGTTGATTTGAGACAGAAACATGATCTGGACATAAAAGTTATTTTAAAAGATAGACTTTAAATGACATAGGTTTCTTATCTTCCTATAATACTTGGGAGGAAATCAAACAACAGGAAATTGCTTTCTGTGAGACTTGTCTTCTTCCTTCACCCAGGGAGAAGTCAATCCTGCGGGTACTGCAAGGCAAACCTAGGGTGTCAAGAAAAGCAACATTTTAAGATTAAAATATAAAAATTAAATATGCCCCTTAGTTATAAATTTTCTTGGACTATAATGACCTAATCAATCCTTGGAAATAATCCCTCAAAATGTAAAAATGACTGTTCATTAATGAGGGCTTTGTTCTAACAAAAAGTTCCAGATGCCCTCCAGACTTGACTTGTTTTTTTGACATGTACTTTATTTTTCCCTCGTTGCACTATTACTTCCGGTTTGAAACTGCAGGGGAACGTTTTGTTTTCTTAGTGCCAACCAAATGTCACTAACGATACCATAAGGAATAGCATAGTAAACCCTTTCTGAAGAACAGGATCTGTCAGGCAGCAGTATGTGTGCAAAGCTACCAGGCCTGGACTCCTGGTGGAGTATGGGATAGCAGTTAGACACACCATGGTGAAGGCTCTAGCAAAATGATCTCATTCATTCATTCATTCATTCATTCATATACTTATTTCAACAAATATTGACCACATTTAATTCCTATGCTCCATGCTAGGAATATAATGGTTTAAAACAGTGGTCAGAAAACTCATTAGTCAACAGAGCCAAATATCAACAGAGTACAATGATTGAGATTTCTTTTGAGAGCCAAATTTTTTACACTTAAACTTCTTCTAACACCACTTCTTCAAAATAGACTCGCCCAGGTCGTGGTATTTTGTGAAAAAGCCACATTCAAGGGGCCAAAGAGCCTCATGTGGCTCTCGAGCCACAGTTTGCTGACCACTGGTTTAGAAGAATAGTCTCTGCCTTCTTGGTGCTTATGTTCTAGTGAATAGCTAGTTAAAAAGAAAAAAAGTTTATTACCTAGTTCACTTATTCAGCAAACATTTTTAAAGTAATCTGGATACAGTAGGGAATACAAAACACATAGTCCTTGTTCCAGTGGACATTTTTGTAGGGGAGAGGCAGACATGAAGCAGCATATTAATAAATAGAGGCTTTCATTTCAAACTCTGATAACAGCTGTGATACTACTGCGATAGTGTAACATGAGATGGATAAAAGGGGGGTGGCTATTGAGTTTTTCTGAACCATAGTAATTTCACCAGTAAAGTGGAAAAAGTGATACCTGCCCTGCATGTCCACTTGCCTCATCCTGTCAGACTAGATAGAGACTCTAAAGTCACAATAATGGCATTAGTGTTTGCAGGTGGTGGGGACTCAGAGGGACAGGCATAGGAGCTGGAACAGACCCTAGTCCTTGGAGCCACACTGTCTCATGGAAAAGGCAATTTCTGCCACAGCAGCCCTGTCTGACCTCTCAGGGTCTGGGAGTATGAGCTGAACTTGGTCATGGTTTTTTTTTGATTTTTTAATTGATTTTAGGGAGAGAAAGGGAAAGGGGGAGAGAGACATTAATGATGAGAAAGAATCATTGATCAGACGCCTCCTGCATGCCCCCTAGTGGGGATCAAACCCCCAACCTGTGCATGTGCCCTAACTGGGAATCAAACCATGACCTCCAGTTCATGGGTTGATGCTCAACCACTGAACCACACCAGCCAGGCTCTGTCATACTTCTGACTTCAAATAAATTCCCACAGTTTTGTCATTTATTTTTTTTATTTAATACTTTTATAAAAAATGGAGCTATAACACTCATTTTAAGCAATCTGTGTTAGGAAAACCAGTCTAAAGAATGTCAGTTTACTGGAGTTTCCCTTTGCCTCCCCACCCCCGTTCCAACCTCAAAGACAATCAGGACAGCTGGTGATTGCTAAAATATGTTTTGTTAACTTAGACAATTTTCCCGGCAAAAGAGAAATCGTTTTATCATCTAATGGTGTCTAAATAGTGAAACATGTATGTGTGTTATGTATAAATTTACTAAGAAGGATTGGGAAAAATTGTTTATTTCATTAGGCAAATAATGGAATAGATTTAAAGATTTAAAGATATATGTCCTAGCTGGTTTGACTCAATGGATAGAGTGTCAGCCTTTGAACTAAACGATCCTGGATTTGATTTCGGTCAGGGGCACATGGCAGGGTTGCAGCTCAATCCCCAGTAGGGAGTGTGCAGGAAGCAGCCGATCAATGATTCTTTCTCATCATTGATGTTTCTCTCTCTCTCTCTCTCTCTCTCTCCCCCCCTCCCTTCTCTGAAATCAATAAAATTATATATTTTTAAAAAAGAATACAAATACATATTTTTTAAAAATATTAAAGATATATGGGTTTAAAGATTTTGAGTATATTGATGTAATTGAAATGTGTGATTTCTTTTTCCCTCTTAAGACAAATTTGAGGATTTCCTAAGTTTGTATGAAAATTGACATGAGTGACTCCGGTACAAGGCCTAGAAGATGGCAAGCTAGTGACATACACTGACCAGGAAACCTGACTTTGCCTTTAACTGGGATTCTGTATTTTCCCCTTTTTGTGGCTTGAAGAATTTTTCCCTAAGTAGATAAAAATTTGAATTTTAGATGTAAAAGTTGGATGAAGCAGGCAGTTAATAATATACATTAAGTGCATATGATGTGTTGGCAGCGCTCCTAGGTGATAAGCTATATTTTCTACTAAATGAACATTTTATTTAAGTGTTTTAAGTTATTGAGATACCTTAATTGTCTATATTTTGTATTACTGTTATTCTCTTTGCCTTACTTTTTTTTCTTTTTTTTTCTTTTATTAAATCTTTATTATTCAGATTATTACATTTGTTTCTCTTTTTTCCCCCCATTGCTTCCCTCCACCCGGCTCCCACTCCTCCCTCTACCCTTACCTCCTTCCTGTTGACCTCATCCATAGGTGTATGATTTTTGTCCAGTCTCTCCCTGTACACCCCTCACCCCATTCCCCCTGAGAATTATCAGTCCACTCCCTTTCTGTGCTCCTGATTCTATTATAGTCACCAGTTTATTCTGTTGATCAAATTTTTAATTCACTTAATTTTTAGATTCACTTGTTGATAGATATATATATTTGTTGTTCATAATTTTTTGTCTTTTACCTTTTTCTTCTTCCTCTTCTAAAAGAGTACCTTTCGGCATTTCATATAATACTGGTTTGGAGTTGATGAACTCCTTTAGCTTTTTCTTATCTGTGAAGCTCTTTATCTGCCCTTCAATTCTGATTGATACCTTTGCTGGATAGAGTATTCTTGGTTGTAGGTTCTTGCTATTCATCACGTTGAATATTTCTTACTATTCATCACATTGAATATTCCCGTCTGGCCCGCATCGTTTCTGTTGAGAAATCAGCTGACAATTGTATGGATGCTCCCTTGTAGGTAATGAACTGTTTTTCTCTTGCTGCTTTTAATAGTCTCTCTTTGTCTTTTTCTCTTGGTATTTTAATTATGATGTGTCTTGGTGTAGTCCTCTTTGGATTCCTTTTCTTTGGGGTTCTGTGTGCTTCCTGGACTTGTAAGTCTATTTCTTTTACCAGATGTGGGAAGTTTTCAGTCATTATTTCTTTAAACAGGTTTTCAGTATCTTGCTCTCTCTCTTCTCTGGCACCCCCACAATTCTGATGTTGGTATGCTTGAAGCTGTCCCAGAGGCTCCTTACATTATCTTCACATTTTTGGATTCCTTTTTCTTCTTGCTTTTCCAGTTGAGTCTTTTCTGATTCTTTATATTTCAAATTTTTGACTTGATTCTTGCCTTCCTCTAGTCTGCTGTTAGGTCTCTTTATAATATTTTTTTATTTCAGTCAGTGTATGTTTAATTTCTAGTTGGTCCTTTTCCATCTCTAGTTGGTCCTTTTCCATCTCTAGTTGGTTCTTTTTCATCTCCAGTTGGTTCTTTTTCATCTCCTCTTAGGTCCCATCAAATTTATCCATCTTTTCTAGGATATTCTTGAAAAATCTTATAACCATGGTTTTGAACTCTATATCCAGTCATTTGTTTTCCTCCATTTCTTTCATTTGTGATCTCTTCCTTTGTCTTGGCATTTTCACTATGGAGAACTTCTGTTTGGATTCAGCCTTATAATACAAGACTTGCAAAACTGCAAAAGCCTCTCTGTTGAGCTTGGGAGGGGTGGAGTCTCAGGGCTTAATGGACCGCCTTGCCTTCCAGTTGGCCCCGCCCTCCACGGCCCCTGAGTCTCACGTGACTGGGTAACGCTGGAGCCGTCCCTGTGTGTGTGTGTGCTCTCGCAGTGCCTCTAGACTGCTGCCTTTCCGGCTCCCCTGTGCTCCAGGACCATATTAGTCTGGGTCCCCAGGGTTTCGCCCAAAACTGGGGCTTAGTGAAGTTAGAAGTGGCGCAGTTAGAAGTGGCTCACTTGTGAAAGCTAGCGGCACAATCAGCAGTTGGTCTTCTGCGCACAGTGCTGTGCGAGCCGCCCAACTTCTGCCCTTTTGCGACTCCCCTAAATTTCTGTGCACTTCTCCCTTTTCACAGTCCAAACTCCCCCCATATGAGTTTCGGCTGGACCTGGGGTTTAGTGTCGTAGGATAAGGGGTTCAGTGCAGTTGGGAGTCTCTGTCTCCCTCCCACCAGAGAAAGCCAGCCAGGTACTCCGGCACCCACTCTTTCCACACGCGCATCTCTGTACCTCAGCCTTTTGGGGCTCCGTTGGGTCTCTGTGAGCCCCTCTCTTTCCTTCTAGTTGTAGAATTTCCACTCAGCCAGCTTTCCTGTGGTTCCGGATGATGTCCGTTCTGTCTTTTAGTTGTAGTATAGAAATTGTTGTGCGAGGCAACAGTGTAAGTGTTTACCTATGCCGCCATCTTGGATTCTTCTCTCATTCTACTTTTTGTTTCTTGTTCATCATAGTCTGTGTTGCATGCCTGTTGTGTGGTCAGCACCTATGAAGCCCATGTCTAAGTAGGTAGAAGATGGGGTTGCTCCTTCAGAGGACCTGAACCTATCTGGGGACAAAGACACCTGTATGAAAAAGTACTGAGTGCTCAACTATAGGTCTCTTACAGAAAAGAGGAGTAAAAAGAGGAAATAGATTGTCAGTATTTAAGAGTAGAGATTCCCAGTTTAGTCAAAACGTTTATCCAAATGTGGCTATCAACTAAAATTGCCAACTTTTATTTTTGCCAAGTCATTGTTGAAACTTTTTTTTTTACTACATTTCATTAAAGAAATATTTTAATATGAAAAAGTAGAAAAGACATATAACCCCAGAACAAACAGACATTTAAAATTAATTGTTTCAGTTTTATGAAAACCCCACTATATTATCCTTATTTTTTAAATTTGGCACAGAATGACAGTGGGAAACAATGGCCTGAATGAAGCTTCACTGAGAAAGAGGGCCTGGCCTGCCCACAAAGACAGACACAAAAAGAGAAAGATTGCTAAGTGGATTGAGTAGCAAGAAGAATAGCCTAGAGGTAGGAGTAATGGTCAGGGCTCAGAGGAGGAGAGACAATTAACTGAACTATACTTTGTTTTTTATTTTGTATTTTTTAAAAATATGTTTTATTGATTTTTTACAGAGAGAAAGGGAGAGGGATAGAGAGTTAGAAACATCAATGAGGGAGAAACATCGATCAACCGCCTCCTGCATGCCCCCTACTGGGATGTGCCCGAAACCAGGATACAGGCCCTTGACCAGAATCGAACCTGGGACCTTTCAGTCTGCAGGCCGGTACTCTATCTACTGAGCCAAACCGGTTTCAGCTATTTTGTATTTTTTTAATTAAGTTGATTAGGGTGACTTTGGTGAACATTAACATATAGGTTTCCAGTGTGGGTTTCTATGTTACAAAATTTATATTGCACCATGTCCCATCACCCAAAGTCAAATCTTCTCCTGTCACCATATATCAGAACCCCCTTCTCCTCCAACCCTGTTCCCTCTGGCAACCACCATATTGTGTTCGTGACTTTCAGTTTTATATCCCACATATGAGTGAAATCATATAGTTCTTAGCTTTTTCTGACTGACTTATTTCACTTAGCATAATGCTCTCAAGGTCCATCCAAGTTGTTGCAAGTGGCACTATTTCATCCTTTCTTATGGCCGAGAAGCATATTGTAATTAAACTATACTTTAAAAAATAGTGAGAGGTAAAAGTGATACTAGAGAATGGGACACTTGAAAATCCATTCTCTAGTATCACTTTAGATTTAGAAATTTAGATTTGCAGTAAAATACAATACAGAGTCATTGAAAATTTTGAGCCTCTGAACACGAAAATGTCATGTCAAAAGATCGATCTGGTGGCTGAATGTAGTATGTGTTAGGGATGGCACTGTTGCTCTTAGAATAACTGCAAATGGGTGAAGCCCAGAACAGGAGAATTAGTACAGAAAAAAAGGAAAAGGATAAGATTAAGAGACTTTTAGTGAAAGAAAAGATAGGACTTAGTGATACATAAAAACATAAGAAAAGAGGGGGTAAAAGTTACAGTCACAAGAAGTATTTGGCACCAAAACTGGTGTGGCTCAGTGGATAGAGCATCAGCCTGAGGGGTCCCAGGTTCGATTCCAGTCAGGGGCATGTATCTTGGTTGTGGGCACATCCCTCGGTGGGGGGTGTGTGGGAGGCGGCTGATCAATGTCTCTCTCTCATCGATGTTTCTAACTCTCTATCCCTCTCCATTCCTCTCTGTAAAAATATCAATAAAATATATTTTTTAAAGAAGAAGTAGTAGTATTTGGGGATCCTGTACATTTATCAGGGGCCTGTTAAAAAGTGTGCCTTACTAATTGAATGTACAAGTTAGCAAAACACTGCCCTTCTGTGTATTTTGAGATGCTAAGTGAACATTACATAATTTGCTCTTACTCTTTCTCCAACATTAGGGATCTCTGGTATGTGATTTAGAAGTATCACTTACCAGAGTTGGAACTGAAACAACCATGCAGTGGTAAAAAACTAAGCTTTGTTTTCTATAAATGTCTCTTTTGTTCATTGTTATATCCCTAGAACCTAATTTATAATTGGAGTATAGTGTATTTGTTTTAAAATTAGTGGTAGACTCAGATAATGTGGGATTTTTGTGCTTTGTATTGTCTTTTATCATTACATCCCTTAGAGTAGACAAAGAGAATTCTATCTCGATATCACAAAATTATTCTGGTAGGAGAAATCATATGCCATTAACTAAACTAGAATTAGTATGACCCTAAATGATCTTTGTACCAAACTGAGGCAAAATTCTCTTCGTGCTGACACTACTGAGAGCTTCCACACCTTGCGATATAACCAAATTCCACTGGAGTGAGCCTTAAATGAAAACATTGCTAGTCTTGTAAATACGAACGAAGATTAATCTCTTTGAGATATTATGGGAATTTTTCCAATCAGAAGCAATCCAGCCACAGCATCTCAGAAAAACTAGGGCCCAGAGCTGATGGATAATATTTGAGGCTGGAGAGTTGATGTAGGTCGGGTCAGAGATGACATCTAGAATTTCGCAATGGGAAACCACTGTGGAGTTTTTAAACATAAGATTTAAATTTTAAAAAGTACTTTGTGATAGCTAATTTGGGGAGCTTAAATAAGGGTGGAGATGTTAAAAAGTCAACATATTTGAGAGATTGAGAAGTATAAGCATGGCATACAGATTTCTGGCTTGTGCAGTTGTGGGTGTTGCTGCTGGTCTCTGAAATGAATCTTGGGGGATCACCAGCTATTTAGGCAGAGAGGGAAGGTTTCAGTTCCGTTTTTGGACAGTTTGGGTTTGATATGAGAGTCTTTGAGACATACGGAGCTGTGGGAAAGAAAAGGGAAGCTGGTCCATTTGAGGAGAGTTGAAAAGATGGCTAGTTTAAAATTAATGTAAGAAAAACCTTTCCTATATTCAAATAACAATTAGAAAATACAATGAAAGGAGCACGTCCATTCACAATGGTAACAAAAAAACAAAACATTCAAGAGTAAACCCATTTAGAAATTTGGTAAACTTTTTATAAAATACATTAGAACCTCATTTCTCCACAAGGGTAGCAACACAAGTCAGTAGGGAAAGAATAGTCTTTAAAAACAAATGGTGCTGTACAATGCATATCCACTTACGAAGAAATTATATGGACCTTTCTCACATCCCACACAAAAATGAACTCAAAATAGACCTTAAACCTAAATGTCTGTTAAAGAGTAATTTAAGAGTAGAGTAACTAGAAGTATTAAAAAAAGCTAAAAGTATAAAACTCTTAGAAGAAAATATAGGACCAAATCTTTATGACCTTTGGTAAGGCAGAGCCTTCCTAGACATGATACCAAAGCATAAGCAACCAAAGAAAATAGATAAATTGGATCTTATCAAAATTAAAAATTTTGGTGCTTTGAAGAGCAACATCAAGAAAGTAAAAAGACAACCCACAGAATGGGAGAATATTTACAAATCTGATAAGTATATTTTATATTTAGATGAAAGGCAAATAATTAGTTAAAAATAGGCAAAAACATCGAAATAGAAATTTCTCCAAAAAGATATACCAGTAGCTAATAACCACATGAAAAGATACTCAAAGTCATTAGAGAAATGCACATTAAAACTATAGATATAAAACCACAGAGGCAGATGTTAAGTATTAGTGAGGATGCAGAGAAATAAAAAAACTCATAACTGCTGGTGGGAATATAAAGTGGTGCAGATGTTGTGGGAAACACTGACAATTCCTCAAAGTGTTAAACATACAACTCAGCAATTCCACTCTGTCCACACAGCAACTTGTACAAGCATCATTCACAATAACCAGAAGGCAGAAACAACCCAAATGTCCATCTTTTGATAAATCGATAAGGAAAATGTGTTTATTCACACAATGGAATACTACTCAGGTATGAGAAGAAATGGATTCATAATACAACATGAACTTTAAAAACATGCTAAGTGAAAGAAGGCAGTTACAAAATATCACATATTATATAATTCAATTTATATGAAATGTCCAGAATAGGCAAATCTACCGAGACCTAGTAGATTAGTGATTGCCTTGGACTGGCAAGATTTGAGGTTGAATGACAAGTGATTGCTAATAGATGAGTATGGGATTTCTTTAGGGAATGAAAATGTTCTAAAATTGATTGTGGTGATGGTTGTACAAACCTGTGAATATACTAAAAACCATTGGATTATACTGTATATACATTAAATGGATAAATTGTATAGTATATTAATATCTTAATAAACCTGTTATATAAAAATACAGTAAGTAAAAAATTTGTAGAATATATGTATTATATGAATATATTTTTTAAATAATATATTTATAAGTTCATAGCAAAACACTATATTCTTTAAAATTAGCAAAATTGCCCAGGCCAGTATGGCTCAGTTGATTAGAGTGTTGTCCCATACACTGAAAGGTTGCAGGTTCAATTCCTAGTCAGAACACATTACCTAGGTTGCAGGTTCGGGCATGTACGAGAGGCAACAAATTGATGTTTCTCTCTTTCTCTCTCTAAAATCAATTAGCATATCCTTGGGTGAGGATTAAAAAAAGTAGCAAAATTTGTGAAGCAATGTAAAAGGGACATCGGTGTATATTCCCTTGCAGTAGTAGCTTTAATCATGTAACTGATCTGGTGTCAAAATTTTTTAATAGTAATTGATACCACTTAATAAGATAACAACAATAGCATTTATTTTATTCTATGTGCCAACATTTTGCTAAACTCTTAATATATCTTTTGTTGTTTGTTTTTCACAACATCACCTTTTCTATTACCCTCCCCTTGCTTTCTATTCTCCAACATACTGAAGTTTACACTTACAAAAGTGTATTATTTATCAGAATATCAGAAATGAACAATTTCTTTTGTTCTTAATAGTAGGTATTAAGAAGGTATTTATGTGACCTTGAGCAGTTATAAGAGCATATTGATAAATCTACCTGTATGTGTTTAAGTAAGGTTTTAAGAAATTCAAACATTTTATTTATTTATTAAAATTGATTCCCAACTGGAAGAGAAAACACTTTTTATGTTATTTTATTATTATTTATTTTAGAGATGAAGGAAGAGGGAGAGAGAGAAAGAAACATCAATGATGAGAGAGAATCATTGATGGGCTGCCTCCCACACTCCCCACACTGGAGATTGAGCCTGCAAACCTAGGCATGTGCCCTGACTGGGAACTGAACCATGACTTCCTGGTTCATAGGTTGATGCACAACCACGAAGCCTTGCCAACTGGGCGAGAAAACACTTTTTAGTTACTAGACATTTTTTTTGTTTAATGTATTAAATTTGAAAGGCAATCATTGGCAAAGATAACTTTTAGAATCATTTTTTTCATTGTATAGACTGTTCTCTCAGTCAGTTTGGGCTGCTATAACAAAATACCATAGACTAGATGGTTTAAGCAATAAACATTTATTTCTCACAGTTCTGGAGACTGGAAATGCCTAAGATCAAGGTGCCAGCAGAATTGGTTCTTGGTGAGGGGCTTTTCCCTGACTTGTAAACATAGCCTTCTCTCTACCCTCACATGGAGAGCAAGCTCTGTGGTCCCTTCTTACAGGGACACTGATCCCATTGTTAGAGCCCTAATCTCATGACATCATCAAAACCTAAGCACCTCCCAAAAGCCCACACCCAAATACCATCACACTGTGGATAGGGCTTCAACATAGGAATTTGGGTGGTATGGGACAGTTTAATCCATAGCAACCAGCTATGATGAAAACTTTTGTCCATAAATGCTAACCTTAGCACTTTTCATTTGTTTTTAGTGTTATGTGCCAAGAACCTTGCAAAGAAAGACTTCTTCAGTAAGTAAACACCCATTTTTCCTCTCTTACAATATTAATATTTTTCACATATTTCTGAAATTTTAAACTTGTTAAAAACACTGGGTGTATTCTCCTAAAAATCTTGCCGTTACTGGAGAGAAATCCATGGTCTGACAAATATCATTTCCCAGTTGACTACAACATAGAGAGACTCGGCTCCAAGGCACAGAATTTATAACTCATACAAGAAAAACTTTCTTGTCCCTTATTTCAGCCACACCCTGTTTTTTCTGTCTTTCCACCCATTAATAACATTACTTTCTGCTGAATAAAGTATTCTCAGCTCAAATACAGATGAGACATTTTTCTATAAAATAGCCGTGGTTAAGTAAAATTGTTAGTCAAATTTTATAAATTGAATCATATTTTAAAAGCCTTGTAATTAAAGGAATTATGAAAAATAGAGGATCCTTTTCTAAAGAAAGGACTAACCCTTTAACTCAAGAAATTCACCTACTATAGAATAGGATAGAATAGGTGCCTGCAGCTTAAAATTTTTCACCTTTTGCCTGATCCTCACAAGAACACTGTTCAATTCAGTTATTCACACTTTAAAGATGCAGACACCTAGGCTAGCAGGCTTTATTCAAGTAGCTGGGAAGCTCTAGAGTGTTGGCTCACATCCAGGTCTGGCTCTAAAATCTTTACCTTGCCACCTCTCTGGTCTTGTAAATATGATTTATTTAGGACTCGATGAATACTTCCAGAGTTAAAATTGACAGTCAATAAATAAGATTTCTAAGTATTACTTTTTAGAAAGTATAAATACAATTAATTATAGATACCTTTTCCTTCATTTAATTAGCCCCCCTTAGTGATCATCAAAAATGGGAATTTGAATTTAAGCCTATTTTTTATAGGAGGTGTGTTTTTTCCTAGCCTCTAAAAAATCTGAGTGTGATGTCATCCCGGGTTGTCATTCTTAGAAAGATAAATAGTTCGAATTGACCTTAAAGTAGAGAATAAAATCGACTAGTACTGTGGTTGGCAAACTGCGGCTCTCGAGCCACACGCGGCTCTTTGGCCGCTTGAGTGTGGCTCTTCCACAAAATACCACGGCCTGGGCAAGTCTATTTTGAAAAAGTGGCATTAGAAGAAGTTTAAGTGTAAAAAAAATTGGCTCTCAAAAGAAATTTCAATCGTTGTACTGTTGATATTTGGCTCTGTTGATTAATGAACGAATTTGCCAACCACTATACTAGGGTAATCTTCTTTACCAAATTAGAGGATTTGAAGCTCCCGTTAATCTGTAAGACTGTTTTCTAATGTTACACTGATAGATCTGTGGCTGTCCCCTCTTCTCCAGGACTCCCTGACCCCTTTGCAAAGATTGTTGTGGATGGATCTGGGCAGTGCCACTCAACGGACACTGTGAAAAACACATTGGACCCAAAGTGGAACCAGCACTATGATCTGTGAGTTGAATATTCTGTAAGCCATTTGGGAGCAGCAGGAAAGTAGGTATCTAGCTTTTAAGAGAAGCATTTCATTTTTTTTAAAAAGGATTTGTAACTCGTTATTGATAACGAAGTATGGCCAAATTAATACTGCCTCATTTTAGAATTCAGGTAGTTGGAAGTTCTTGCGTTAGACATTTTTATAGATTTGTATCGTTTGCTTCTCTAACTGTGATATTCTGTGACTTTTCAATCAACTGGCCATTCTAGCAGGAAAAAGGGCATATAGTTCAGGTCCTCTATATACCACTTTTTCAGTGAAACCCTAAACCTGGTTTTAGAGTTTTTATTTTAAAAATACATTATTATTATATTTATCTATTATGCAAATACATGTATATATTTCTGTTTATTTTTTTAATTCTGCTTTTTAGTTTAAATATATTTTCTGTAAGAGAAAATAAAGTTTGGTATGATTGAATATATATAAACCTATGTACCATCAAACATTTCTTATATTTATAAAATGAACTGCACTTTGAAACCCACTATTTTATATGCACTTATGTTTTCATGTTCCTGCTAAGAAATTTTTATCAAAGTAATACTGAATGATTACTGGTTTTTTAATAACACAAATTAAACTGGGTTTGGATGGGATTTTTAATAGCTGGATTCTAAGGCTCACTTTCAGCGATACTGAGGTGCCATAAGTGGCCTGGAAAGTGGTTGTCAATTCTTGTCCTGAAAGCTCCCCTCTTTGGTTGACTTGCACTAAGAGTAAGTGGGGTGTTAATGTCTGAGTTAGTACCCATTAGTGATCTTTACATGAATCTATGCATTTATAAGTAGTCCTCTATTGCAAACTAGTGTTCAATAGTAAGCCTAACACTAGTAGGAATTTATAAATCAGATCATTGTCCTTTGGACCTAATAAAATATAGAAAACCTCACCCCAGCCAGTTGGCTCATTTGGTTGGAATGTTGTCCTATCCTGTACACCAAAATGGGAATCAAACCTAGGCTATAGGTTATAGGTTTGATTCCCAGTTGGGACTGGAACAGAAGGCAACCAATCGATGTTTTTCTCTCTCTCACAAATCAATAAACACATCCTCAAATGAGAATTTTAAATAAATAAATATATATGTGATAAATCTCTTAGATTATAACTTTATGTGGTTATCTACATTTGCTTCTTACATAACTGTTATAGTTCTTTCCCAGCGAATTGAGATTAGAAGACCTATATTTATTGAGTATCTGCCACGTATGTAATATAGAACCAATATTATTTTTATTTGTTTTATTTTATTGATTTTTTTTACAGAGAGGTAGGGAGAGGGACAGAGAGTTAGAAACATTGATGAGCTGCCTCCTGCGCACCCACTACTGGGAATGTGCCTACAACCAAGGTACATGCCCTTGACCCTTCAGTCCACAGGCTGATGCTCTCTATCCACTGAGCCAAACCGGTTAGGGCAAGAACCAATATTATTTTTAAAGAATTCTTCTGTGCTAGCAAGTCAATCAGAAAAAAAATCTCAGTGGGCTGTATCATAATTCAAAAATACAATTAAAAGTGAGTTTACATGTTGTTTTTAGATATGTTGGGAAAACTGATTCTATAACCATCAGCGTATGGAACCACAAGAAAATTCACAAGAAGCAGGGAGCTGGCTTCCTGGGTTGTGTGCGGCTGCTCTCCAATGCCATCAGCAGATTAAAAGATACTGGATGTAAGAAACAAACGCTTTTCTGCCTCTTCATGCAACTGAAGAAGGCTTATGAGGCATCTTTTTTTTTTTTTAAATACTGAATACAGAATTCCTGCCTTCCTCCCTAGTTAACATTTCGCTGGGTTAAGTTTTGAATTGTTTGTTTGCAGACCAGCGTTTGGATCTATGCAAACTAAATCCCTCAGATACTGATGCAGTTCGTGGCCAAATAGTGGGTAAGAACTTTCTCATCTGTATAAAGAGATGCTTTTGCTCAACTTAACATTCAGCTCTCCATCACTGAGGAAACACATACAGGCACTGGCACGGTGACATACTTCGAAGGACAAACCACTTATGGG
Organism: Lasiurus cinereus; assembly: GCA_011751065.1. Classification (NCBI taxonomy): domain Eukaryota; kingdom Metazoa; phylum Chordata; class Mammalia; order Chiroptera; family Vespertilionidae; genus Lasiurus; species Lasiurus cinereus. The sequence continues at coordinate 9,412,952 of JAAGEH010000293.1, forward strand.
GGCCATCTCTTCAGCACTAAAAAGTTTCATCTTGTATAGTTTTGATTATTTTATCTATCTCTTCAACCTATCATTCAAAGTTGAGTTAAAATGACTAAGGTACAAAAAGATTTAGGGTTATAAATTTAAATGTCATTTTAATCATTCCAATATGGATAATTAATTTGTCATTATATTATCCAGAGGTAGTTAAGAACAGTGGCCACATAATGCAATAGTTGAGAAATAGTTTCTTCAGGAAAACCCATCAAATACGTAAAAAGCAAAGATGATTTCTGAAGACTTACATGTAATAAGATTTGATCAAGTTAGAGGTTTGAATTATTTAGAATAAACTAATAAATGTGTTAATGTTACAAAATGTTGACTGGCAGTATTCTCTTGGAAGTGATTTATCTGTTAAGTAGCTCATCATATTCAGTTTTTATCAGCATTTTAGGGTAACTGTGATATTCTATGTTTGCTGATTGTATGCATTGCAAGGAATCAAAGAAAATGTAGTACTTCAGCAGCACACCAGAGTGACCCCAAACCTTTTAGGTATTGCCTTGTGTAGACTTGACCCAAGGTAAATAAACAGTGGGTGTCGATCCTAAAACTGTCAAAGTGAAAAAGTTCTTACTGAATGCTTTCCTGTTTCTGATTTCTTTTCTTTGTGGAGAGATGTGCCGGCAGGAAATGAATAGCTGGGAACAGCTTTATAATTGTCTTTGTTGTTCAGAGTATCCACTGAGAATAAATATTTGGATGCATCTAGACTTTACAAATACTAAAAGTGCTCTCTGTGTCCTTATTAAACATGTTAAAATCTCCTTAAAGGATAAGTAACTTAGAGGAAGTGAATATTGTGTTATTTATGGAGAGCACGAAAAACAGTACCTCTTTCTGCTCCACATTTTAAGGAATGTTCCAGGTGGTGTATGGTGGTATGCAGCTACTGGAATAAAATACTTCATGCTTGAAAGCATAAGAATATATGTGTCTCTGTATTTGCACATGCCTCGCTTTTAGAAAATAATATTGTGCATAAATTATGCATCCACAGTGGCTCACTGTATTACAATTGTATAAAAACCACTGGATTTTAATGCACGACGTTCTTTTCTGTTTTAGTCAGTTTACAGACACGAGACAGAATAGGCACTGGAGGGTCCGTGGTAGACTGCAGAGGACTGTTAGAAAATGAAGGGTATGTATCACCATGAAAATGCCTGCTGAGTTCTCTGCTGCCTTAGACTCTCGCTTTATATGACAGTGTCCTGCACACCTTTGATTATGCTGAATGCTTGAGATACTGGAAAGGACTTTGGGGTAAAATTGGCATCCAGTTTCCTTGTTTGTAAAGTAAGCTGTAAAGACTAGTGGGGTTGTGCACAAAAGATTCAGGATCCAATTTAAAGAGGTTCCTACTGGCCAAAGATGGAACATTTTAAGCATCAGTAAGAATAATAACTAATGGATTGGAACACATCAAATATGTTAATAATGAACATTATGTGTTCATAATGACACAGGAAGAGAAAAAAAAAACCTAAAGTACTTTTTTTTTAAAATACCCTGAAAACTCTCGTTGGTCACTATCGCAATTTTGCCATTGCCCATGAATTAATGAAGCGAGTTGATAATTATTAATAGTTGTTAGCGACATCACATAAGAGAGGTAATCTGGCACTGACATACCTCTTGGAAATCGAGGGGACTCCCAAGGGAATGCAACCAGCACCATCTGGAAGGGTGATGCTCAGTGGAGGGTAGAAGACACAGCCCAGTGTCTTCACAAATACATGCTAGGAAAATAAATCACAAGAAAGGAAGAGGACCTATAAATTCATAATAAAAGACTTAAATGCATCCCTACTGAATGCAATGTGGGGACCTCGCTTGGATCCTGAAGGAGACAATTGACTGAAAAAATTGAACATTGACTGTATTTATGATATTTTAAAAATTAACACACATTTCTTAGTCATGATAATGGGAAAAGTCCTTATCTTCGAGTGGTCAGTGCTGAAATATTTAAGAGTGAACTAGGAAGTTGTTTGGATTGGCTTCAGACTAATCCAGTGGAAAAAAGGGATGGGAAGGGCAGCCATAGGCCGTCATTGCTGTGGCAGAGAGAGGAGTCCAGGAGGGTCGTCTTCGAGTGGTGAATATATTTACAATTTTTCAATGTAAAATGGTTTTTTTAAGTACTTGCTTATAAGAGAAAATGGCCTATCAAGGTAAATTGTCTTCAAAATTGCTCAGGGGTGGATATCTATGTTAAAGAGTACTTAAAATCATTGCGGTATTTTATGTAACCAGGAATTTTATGATAGAGGAAAATAAAAAGAGAAACGGAATGTTTGGATTTGACTTTAAATCAAGAAAAATAAAATCTCATTTCATGTCCAAGGTTGTTTTTTCCAGTCACTAGCTTTACCCGAGGATGAAACCCACAAGTGGCTTGAATGGCACTTTACCTATAGCTCCCTTTAGCTACTTATTTCTACAAAAGTCTTTCTGTTTAACTAAGACAGGATGAATTTTATGAAACTGAGCACTTGGGACACTGTATATTGTTAAATAACGCAAAATAAATGGATATGAGAGCACTGCATCAAGTTTTCAATCTTTCCTCGGCTGTGTGCCCATGCGTGCTGTGCTCTACCCCCTTTCAGAACCGTGTATGAAGACTCCGGGCCTGGAAGGCCACTCAGCTGCTTCATGGAGGAACCCGCCCCTTACACAGATAGTACCGGTGCTGCTGCTGGTGGAGGGAACTGCAGGTTTGGGGAATCCCCAAGTCAAGATCAAAGGCTTCAGGCACAGCGGCTTCGAAATCCCGAGATCCGAGGGTCCCTCCAGACTCCTCAGAACCGCCCACATGGCCACCAGTCCCCGGAACTGCCCGAAGGCTATGGTGAGAGAATTCACCCACTGCTATGCATGTTATCTACAATGTTTCAGAGAGCTTTAATTTTTTTAAACCTTTTTGCCTAACTTGTACATGCCACAGCTGCTGATGTTGGCAGTGCTGTGCTGTGGGATGGTTGTGTCGGTGTAAAGACGAGTAACCAGAAAAAGATGGTGATAAATCTTGCTCATCACGAGTTTGTTAGCACTGTACCAGTCTCCCAGTTCAGCAATTGTGTGAAAATTTCAGGCAAATGAATATCCAAGAAAATCAGGTTGGTGGTGGGTAGATGAGGTATTTTAGTGCTCTGTGATTTGCATGTGGAAAGGACAGTATGGGATAAGATTGGAAAGAAGGGATCGTTTGACAGCTGAGAACCTAATGCAGGAGGAATGTGATATCAATGTGGCATATCATTACCAAAAGTAAGAGCAAATGAAGGTAATAGAGGTCAAGTAAGGTCAGTCCTGGAGTGGTGAATACTCAACAGGGGCTGGTCCACGGCTGACTAAGGAAGGAAAGCACAGCCTGTCCAGGTGTGAATGGGGAACGGAAGAGAGGCCCAAACATTTACACAGAGCTGGTGACGTGAGGAAGTCTGGCAGAAGTTAACCACTGCCCTCTTCATTCTTTTCAGGGTGATTTTAAACAATGTTGAAAAGAAGCTTAGACTTTGTGCTTAGAGGACTGGTTGAAAAACTCCTTGGAATTGACTTTAACTCATTGTATCCCCCAATTTCTTTTACAGAACAAAGAACAACAGTGCAAGGGCAAGTTTACTTTTTGCACACACAGACTGGAGTGAGCACGTGGCACGACCCCCGAATACCAAGGTAGGTTTCTAAGATGTGCACCAAAGGCAGATTTCCAGCAGTTGCCAGGACCCCTGACTGGACGAGAGCTCCTTATGTTGAAGATGTAAACTTGGAAGAATGCCAAAACCGGTTTGGCTCAGTGGATAGAACATCAGCCCGTGGACTGAAAGGGCCAGGTTCTGTTCCAGTCAGGGGCTTGTATCTTGGTTGCAGGCACATCCCCAGTAGGAGGTGTGTAAGAGGCAGCTGATAGATGTTTCTCTCTCATTGATGTTTCTAGTTCTCTATCCCTCTCCCTTCCTCTCTGTAAAAAAAATCAATAAAATATATATATTTTTTTTAAAAAAATTGGAAGAATGGCAGCTCAAAGAGGATGTCTGCTGGACGTCCTGGGCTCCAGCTCTGGATCTGTGTCCCAGTGTCACCTGGTAAAACGGCAGCTGCTGGAACCAAGGGTCCTTAAAAGCAATCTTAGACCTTGAAATCAGATCACATAACCAAAAAAGGCCGCACCCTTGGGTTAAATCAAATGTGCTCTGACTCGGAAAGCCAATAAGCCCTTCAAGATATGTTCTCATTTTAACTAAAAATATTAATGGATGAAATCATATGATGTCTGGGACTTGGCTTCAAATAATTGGAGTGGGGCAGTGAATATAGGGATATATCTGAAATAGGTTGGCAATGACTGGGTAACTGTTGAAGTTGGCTATTATGGTTTCTCTACTTTTTTATATGCTTAAAATTTTCCATAATAAAGCATTAAAAGGAAATATAAAGACTATTACCCTTTCTCTCTTCTACTTTACTATCCCTATTGCCTCAGTCCCTTGGGGACCACTCCTGGGGGAGATGAAGCTTTACTATACGAATTCCTTCTACAAGGCCAAACATCTGAGCCCAGGTCAGAGAGATCCCCACCCCACCCTGTAACAGACTTACGTTGCTTTGCTTTGCTTTGCTTTTTTTCTTTCTTTCTTTTAGAATAGCATTACTACCGAATAACATTTTTAGTAATGCTTATTTCCTTTTTATTCATAATTTGTTTCATCTGAGAACAAGCTTCCTGTCTTTGATTTTCCAAGTCTGTGTTAAATTTCTGATTCAGTGCCTATAATTAGAGTGGAAATATTACCTGCAAATGGATGAGGTGTCTCGTCAGTACCCACTATAAGAAATATCAAGCTTTTGTGCAAATTAGAAAAGCATCTTGGTCAGTAATGCTGTGTTCCCATCTGACCATGTACTATATTGAAATAATTAAGAGGTTGGATTAGAAACAGTTACTTAATAAAGCCAACTAAAAAATGAGAGTGCCTCTCCCGGTGCAGCTGTTTAGAATTGTGAGATTTCAAATGCATGTTAATTCATCCTATCAGCTTTAAAAACTTGTGCTGTCTGGGGGCTTTTCGATGAAACAACCTTTCTGGCCTTGAGCATTTCATTTACGTAACTTGTAAGTTCGGATCGTTTTCCAACAGCATTCAGATAGTACTTCCTACTGTTTGGCCCTCAATGGTATAAGTTATGTTCCCTAGGTAGATCATGTTCCCTCTCATGGTTATAGGCTCTGGAAGTTTGGTTGTTATCTGTTGGATTTGCTGCCACTTGCAGCACAGAAGCCTGGATTTGGTGAGAGTTTGGCGTAAGTAGCACCATGACTGTCCCTCTTAGCAGAACTGGGACATGGCCACATTGATAAGAAAGGGACTCCTGTGGTTCCTCTTGCTGAAGTGTTATTTTCATGCCTCCATACTCAGATGGACAAACCTCTCTGTGTCTTCCGTTTTGATAGAGACCTTAACAGTGTGAATTGTGATGAACTTGGACCACTGCCACCAGGCTGGGAAGTCAGAAGTACAGTTTCTGGGAGAATATATTTTGTAGACCATAATAACCGAACAACCCAGTTTACAGACCCACGATTACACCACATCATGAAGTAAGTACAACTTTTACACAATCCTTGTTGACTGCTAATGTTTACCGTTTCATGTTTTCTAATATGTTTTTTTAATTTATCCTACTGCTTTGTTTGTTAATGGAAAAGACACATAAGCAAATATACGTATTTGGTGAATAGTTGCATGTGTTAAGACTCTCAGGTTAGCTGTGAACACACTGAAGCCATATCTTGTTGCTGTTGCCACCCTTTTCCTGCCTGCAGCAAAGATTAAATTCATGGAGGCAGCAGTATTAGGCAGGTGCGTTAACGAAGCTTCACACGCAGCACCGTGATGAAAGGCATGGCTCTTAAGTGAGAAGCAGTAAAATGCCCTCTCATCACACTGCAGAAGGACTGCCACAGTCACTTGCTGGAGCCTTTTCCCATGCCTGTCATTCCTGGATAACTTGGAATTGGGAATTATCTTGGCTCCCACATTGTGTTGGGGTTTAGCGTGTTCTCAGAACATAAGCGCCCATGAGGCTCTTCTCACTGACAACTGACATTAGTAGCAAAACTTGAGCAAGAGAAATGTCACTTTGTCCCTCTGCTGGTCCTAGTCCGTTTATATTACTGGAATCTTGCTTTTAATGAGTGAGCTTAATCTGTTGGTTCTGAAAATGAGGATTGGCTGCCATTAGATTTCACTCGAGTTGTTTGCTCTTATACATATTGCCTCTCTCCACTAGAATCTGTTTTTCAATGCTTCACGTCAACTCCATTTAATTCTAACCACCTAGGTACATCTATCTAACAGTGCGTTGGTCAGTCTCAGACACATACTACATGATAAATGATAGCAATTGCTGTTTTTATTTATAGCAATGAAAATGAATGAGCTAAGCTGTTGCTTGGAAGTGGGGTAGCTCCTTTATTGTATCATAGGCCTATATTTGGGCTGATGGTGGCCACCAGCAATTGTTACATAGCCACGTCATCAGAGACAAAAATGTCTACTTGAAGTTCTATGTAACAAACTCTCTTCTTGGTCCCTTTGGTGTAGGGGGCATTGTTTGCAGCTCCCTTGGCCGCTGCTTTTGGAGTGATTTTGATGCTTCTGTTCTTCTCAAGTCACCAGTGCCAACTAAAGGAGCCCAGCCAGCCGCTGCCGCTGCCCAGCGAGGGCTCAGTAGAAGACGAGGAGCTTCCCGCCCAGAGATACGAAAGAGATTTAGTTCAGAAACTGAAGGTCCTCAGACACGAGCTTTCACTTCAGCAACCCCAAGCTGGTCATTGCCGCATTGAAGTATCCAGAGAAGAAATATTTGAGGTATGGCATTTAGTGCGGCAGGCAGGCACAGACTCTGCATTCATGTTAATAGACAAATGAGGTGATTCAGTCTGAGGAGCCGCCCCCTGAGCTGCCTTTGTCTGCGAGGAGGTGCCCTGAGGGCTGTGCTCTGTGAGCGGTTTCTGCATTTCTGTGACTTCTTTCTGTTTGGCATTTCAGGTATGGAGTTCATTGCTCTGTGAAATGCAGAGTTGTGCCCATGTAGAGAGGGGACTGTATTTAATCCTGCGGTAACAGTTTAAAAACACAGATGGTTTATGAGGTGGAAACCTAGAGATATATGCAGAAGGTGGAATAAAGCCCTTTGCCTGCATTGTGCAGATTATATATTCCTGCAATCTTTTGTGTCCTCAGAACCAGTCATTCCTCTGGCCTCTCATGAAATTTGATGTAATAGCACAGCCTCCTCAGAGGAGCTCAGTGGCCAAGCGGCCACTTGTCTCTTCTGGAAACAGGGTGATCAGGCGGTTCCTGGGAAGGCCTCCGCCCCATTTACAGCCCCCTGCAGGATCAGGGTCCCTAACCAGGCAGGACCCTTTTGTGGACAGAGCCCTTTTTCAAGGAACGTGAGCATAAGTTGAAATCTCAGCTGTGTTTAGTCCATAGCCTGCCTGCCTTGGTGGAATGCTTGGCAGACATGAGCCAGTGAGAGCAGGTAAGAACTGGACACAGGTTCTTCTGGGGCTGCAGCCCGAGGGCCCAGCACCTCCACAGCGAAGGGCACAGATGCGCCAGGGCTGTGCTTGGTCCTCCTGCGCAGCCACGCTGGACGAGTGGGGCTGCTGAAGTGCTCAACTTTGCCTGTTGAGCAATCTTAAGTGCTTGCCAGGGTCAGAAAAGAGTGGAACTGCTGTCATTTTGATGCCTGATCATTTCCACTCAACCTCCTCTTTCCCTCTTAGGATGGCAGAGTTTGAATTACATTAAAGTTAAAGCATGAAATGATTTTTAAGTCACTTGAAAATATCTATACTTAGCTGGTTTTACTCAAATGCTGAATCTGAGGAAATATTGGGCCGATTACATGTTTTTTGTTTTGGCTAAGCTTCAGATATAAAACAGGCTCAGAATTCTTTTAATATTCAGACTTTCTAGTGATATCTTCATTTTAGTTAAAATATAAAGCCTGGCCAGTGGCTCAGTTGAATGAGCATCATCCCAGGCACCAAAAGCTTGCCGGCTTGATTCTTGATCAGGGCACATGCTTGGGTTTCAGATGTGATTCCCAGTCAGGATGCGTACAGAAGGCAACCGAACTATGTTCTCTCTCTCTCCTTCTAAGTATATCCTTGGATGAGGATGTAAAACACACATACATACATACATATAAAGTGCTTATAGGACACATTGAAATTAACTTGTTTAGAGAAAATCAGCTCTACAGAGGACATTTGTTCCATTGTTAGTGATTGTGCTGAAAATAAGTGTTTCCTTTAGGTACAGTGTTACCTAGTACACATTTATTTTGTTATGGTTTCTGAACTAGAAACAGTGGGAGAAAAGGTGATGATACAGGGTGGAGCAAAAGTAGGTTTACAGTTATGAGTATGCAAGATACAGTTTATTATTGTATAATTATTTATTAATTATTGTATTATTTCCATACAAACACCTATAAACCTACTCTTGCCACCCTGTATAAACATGCTAAATAGGAACAAGGTAGAACTCGGATTTGAATGGATGCTATTTTGAATCAGACTTCATCTATATATATAAAAGCCTGAGTGTTTGTTTGACCATCCAACCAGTAGCTATGACATGCACTGACCACCAGGAGGCAGACGCTCAGTGCAGGAGCTACCATGACGCATATTAGCCATTTAAAAAGAAATGACACTGCAGACCTGGCGCCAACAAACCAACACTTGGCTTCCCGTAAGTGGGACACAGGCCCCGCCACCACCCTGGAGTGACAGCCCACCAAATTGCAGCCAATGCTGCCAAGACCCCATGGTGCAAAGTGTGGCCCATAGCCCAGCCCAGCCCAGTCCAGCCAGAGTCACTATGGGTGCCAGATAATGACATCGCATAGCAACACCAGGCTTCCTCTCCCTAGCAACTAGCCTCCTTGAAGTTTCTTCAGCCCAGAAACATGACTTGCTTTATAGCCAGGTGCAAATATTTTACACTTTAACCAAATGTCTGTGAAGCATTTTCACATGCCTCATCTCATTTGATCCTCACATAAGTCCTGGAGTAGGTAGATAGGAGACTTGGTGGAATCTTATTTTCTTTTCATTAGCCAGAAAATGGAGATTTAGAAAGTTTAGAAACTTGACCCAACTGCAAAGAAGTAAGAAATGGTAGAACTTGAAAATGACTTCAGATTTTTCTCACTGTGCAGAATAAAGTAAAAACTGCTGCAGTTTAATATTTTATCCTTTGTTCTCCCTGTGTGATCTACAATAATAATCTGCTTTCTGTTAATATTTACTGCTCTCTTGCTGACAATGACCTGAAAGAGAAGTTGAGGTGCTTCACTGGGCTGAAAAAAGTTTAGCTATATCAGTTAGCAGGTCTAATTAAGCAAGTTTATTCTATGTATACAAAAGGCTAAGTTGATATAAAGCTCTCACTGGTGCCAATTACATGCGCATGTTTCAATCTATCATTGTCAATCGTGAATTTGGTTGACACTTTTTTTAGTTTAATAAATCTTTATTGTTCAGATTATTACAATTGTTCCTCTTTTTTCCCCGCTGTAGCTCCCCTCCACCCGGTCCCCACCCACTCTCTGCCCTTACCTCCCCCACCCCCACTGTCCTCATTCATAGGTGTATGATTTTTGTCCAGTCTCTTCCCACACCCCTTTCCCCCGAGAATTGTTAGTCCACTCCCTTTCTGTGCCCCTGATTCTGTTATATTCTGTTCATCAGATTTTTTATTCACTTGATTTTTAGATTCACTTGTTGATAGATATGTATTTGTTGTTCATAATTTTTATCTTTACCTTTTCTTCTTCTTCTTAAAAAATATCTTTCAGCATTTCATATAATACTCATTTGGCAGTGATGAACTCCTTTCGCTTTTTCTTATGTGTAAAGCTCTTTATCTGCCCTTCAATTCTGAATGATAGCTTTGCTGGGTAGAGTAATCTTGGTTGTAGGTTCCTACTATTCATCACTTTGAATATTTCTTGCCACTCCTTTCTGGTCTGCATAGTTTCAGTTGAGAAATCAGCTGACAGTCGTATGAGTGCTTCCTTGTAGGTAATTCACTGTTTTTCTCTTGCTGCTATTAATATTCTCTCTTTGTCTTTTGCTCTTGGTATTTTAATTATGATGTGTCTTGGTGTGGTCCTCTTTGGATTCCTTTTGTTTGGAGTTCTATGTGCTTCCTGGACTTGTATGTCTATTTCTTTCAACAGGTGGGGGAAGTTTTCAGTCATTATTTCTTCAAATAGGTTTACAGTATCTTGCTCTCTCTCTTCTTCTGGCACCCCCATCATTCAGATATTGGTACACTTGAAGTTGTCCCAGAGGCTACTTACACTATCTTCATATTTTTGGATTCTTTTTTCTTTTCCGGTTGAATGTTTTTTACTTATTTTTATTTCGAATATTTGACTTGATTCTTGTGTTTCTCTAGTCTGCTGTTAGGTCTCTGTATAATATTTTTTATTTCAGTCAGTGTATGTTTAATTTCTTGTTGGTCCTTTTTCATATCCTTGAGAGTCTTGCTAAATTTATCCATCTTTTCTAGGAAATTCTTGAAAAACTTTATAACCGTGGTTTTGAACTCTATAGCCAGTCATTTGCTTTCCTCCATTTCTTTCATTTGTGATCTGTTTGTCTCCACATTTTGGCTGCTTCCCTGAGTTGGTAGAGTAGCTTTGTGTTGTAGGTGTCCTATAGGGTCCAGTGGCTCAGCCTCCCCCAGTTACCTGAGGTGGACACTCTTGGTGCACCACTTTGTGGACTGTATGCACAGCCTTGTTGTAGTTAAGTCTTGATTGTTGTTGGTATCACACTGGGAGGAATTGACCTTCAGGCTGTAAGGATCGGCTGTGTCTACACTGGGAGAACTTCTGTAGTTGCGACACTATTAGGAGACAAGACTTGCAAAATTGCAAAAGCCTCTATGCTCAGCTTGGATGGAGTGGAGTCTCAGGGTGGAGCAGACAGCCTTGGCTTCCTGTCAGCCCTGCCCTATGAGGCCCCTGGGTCTCAGTGTTCCTCAGTAATTACTGCAAGCACCTCTGAGCGAAAGCTGCCTTTGAGTTTCACCCACTGTCAGACAGTCCAGTTTCTCCCCGAATGAATCTGGTTTCCTAGAAACTCGCCTGGAATTGGAGTTGAGCGCAGTCGGGAGTTTCCATCTCCCTCCCACTTTAGAAAGCCAGCCACGCACTCAGTGGTCCATGCACTCAGCAGTCAATCCTTTCTGCATGTGCGCACCTCCGGACCTCTGCCTTCCGCAGCTCCCCTGAATCTCAGTGTGCTTTCTCTTTTCCTGATAGTCCAGATTCCCTCCAAATGGGTATGAGTTCCCAGAGTCTCACCTGGGACTGGAGTTCAGCGCAGTCAGGAGCTTCCATCTCCCTCCCGCTATAGGAAGCCAGCCACACACTCAGACATCTGTGCACTCAGCCGCCCAACCTCTCCATGCATGCGCATCTTCGTATCTTAGCCTTTTGCAGCTCCTTTGAGTATCAATGTGCTTTCCTCTTTCCTTCTAGTTATAGAATTTCCACTCAGCCAGCTTTCCTGTGGTTCTGGATGGTGATGTTTTGTCTTTTAGTTATAGTTTTGATAATCATACGAGGCAGAAGTTTAGGTGTTCACCTATGCCACCATCATGATTTCCCTCAGTTGACACTTATAGAGAAAGGGTGAATAGCGATATTAAAATATTTCTTCTAATTAATTTTCTTTCAATGTGCATGAATCCATGCACCAGGACATTAGTTATCAATAACCTTTCATCTTTTTATTACTTTAAGAAAAGTTCTTCTCTCTAAAACTGTAATTTTTATATATAGGAGTCTTATCGCCAGATAATGAAGATGCGACCAAAAGACTTGAAAAAAAGACTAATGGTGAAATTTCGTGGAGAAGAAGGTTTGGATTATGGTGGAGTGGCGAGGTGAGAGGCTAATTTATTCACCCTTTCTGCTGCATGCTTTTCATCATAGCTATAATAAAACACAGTCCTGCATTCCACAGTGTAATAAACTCCATACCTGAAATGCCAAACAGAAAGAAGAGACCATGTAAATGCAGAAACCGCTCACAGAGCAGTCTCAGAGCACCGCCTTGCAGACAAAGGCTGCTCAGGGATGGCTCTTCAGGCTGAATCACCTCTTCCTTTACCACACCTCCCCCCTCAGTGCTGAATCTATCTGGGGTAGGGATGCAGGAAAACCACCTGAGCTCACATAGTGCTGCCTCTCCCCAGGAGATACTTTTCAGGATTGCCCCAAGTTTCTTCCTCGATCTAGAAACCATCTTTCTTTTGGCCAGTGTAACTTCTGTTGGCTTTGATAGCACTAATTGCCTTTCCTGGCAAGAGGCTTAGGCTTCCCTTCCCCTTTCCAGGTGAGAATCTTCCTTCTCAGTCCTTCATACTTGTCCTAACAATGCAAGTCTGACTGCTTCCACTTTCTTGTCTGTGCTATTTCCCTTATAGTCTCAAGAGTTCCTTATAGTCTCAAGAGTTCAGTACCTCAGACTGTTTCAGTTTACCATTATTTCTTTGCATGGCTGGTATTATGTATTCGTAGGTACACGTATGAATAGCTTGGTTTGGTTGCTAGTTCTCTTCTGCCTTTTCCAGTTATCAAGTCTCCCACATGGAGCTAGCTTTGTGTGGTTCCCTTGAGTAACAGTACTCGAGGGGAGGTGGGTGTGAACCCTTGCTCTGCCACCTCCAATTTGATCTCATGTTGCAGTTTCACCCCTTGAATTCTTCCCATCATACCCATCTGGACATGAAGGAGAGAGTGAAACTATTGTAGGCACAGGAAGGCACTAGTTGTTATACCCGTGGCAACTTTGGTAGTTGAGTTCTGACTAGGAAAGAATTCAGAGCCAAGACCAAAACTATAAGAGCACATTTATTCATAAAATCACAGAGGTAGTAAAAGTAATTAATAGAAGAAATGGACTTAGGAAACAAGTTATAGAGGCAAAGGAAGGGCTCTTGGAGCTTGTAAGTGAGGAAGGCAGTGGTAAAAAGCCTGGGGTAGGGGAGGGAAAGGCGAGAGCATGCTAGATCCTCTGTCCTAAGGGTTTTAACGGTGGGGTGGAAAGTTTAGGGGAGGTCCCAGGGGCTCTTAATAGACTGACTATTCAGCAGCTTTCCAGGTGTGTCCATTCAGGTTTAGGTCTCCACTGATTGATTGGCCAGCACCAGGGTAGGGGGTCAATGCAGCTGGTTCTGAGCTTGGCAGTGGTGTTGCTGGTCTGGTTGTGCTGCTTTTCTGGCCCTGGAGCTGAGGCCTAGATGTTATCTCTAGGGGAGAAAGGTCAGGGGGTCCAAACCAGCCATATGCTAGGGGAGAAAAGGTCATCCTGGGGATGAGGTCCCACCCTACAATTTTCCTTTGCTAGGCACCAGCACTTTTCACCCTGGTGACCTATACCTGACCCATTGTCCTTGCTCTGCTTATGTCTGTCTAACTGCCTACCACAAAACCACGTGTGTGTGTGTTCGTGTGTGTGTGTGTTCATGTGTGTGTATTCATCATCTACTCACTAAGAATCAGTCTATACTCATTTTCCCAGTGTTTGGTTCTGAACCATTGCTGTTGTCTCTCTTCTTCCTGTATTGCTTTTTCCCTCCCATTTCCAGAACATTCCTAGTATGCCTCTTTCCCTTGTCCATGGCTTGGTCAGAATGTTTGCTTGTATTTTAATCACTTCCTGTCTAGACGGTTGCAGGCCCCTGGTTTTTATGAAAAAGATTCTTCTCAAACCCAAACTCCCAAACTTGGGGATGAATCAGTGTTAGGAAGTTTTGCCTTTCTAGTCAAGAGACTTTACAAGATTTGGAGTCTCATCCTCCTGGCAGTTGCTTTCTGTTCCTTGGAGTTCGATACATTAGCTTTGTTTTGGCTTGGCTGTTTTTATGTATTCTCACCATTCTCTTAGATTATTTGCATTTGTGCTTATCCCTTCCTAGCCTTTCTCAATTGTCTGTCTTTTCTATTTGAAAGAGTAAAGACTTCCAGAATAAAAGTTGGGGCTGCTATCTTAATGAGATGTATCTATTTAAAAGGAGTTTGAATAGAAAGAATAAAAGGCTGTGTGTGTAGAACTGCCACAGGTGTTTGTATAAGGTTCCCCATACCTGGGCTTCTCACAGCCCAGTAGTAGCAAATCATACAGCTTCTATTTAGAGTGCTCTTTAAATTTTTATTTGTTTTTCATAGCAGAATAATTCAAACATCAAGGAATTCAGAGAATAATTCATTCTTATACACCCCATCCAGATTTTTTAAGATTATAAACATGATAAATGTTGATGCAAAAAAAAAAATTCAACAGAAACTTTGAAGGGGAATATACAGTCTTAAACAATCCTTGCCTCTCTAAGTTGTGACATATTTTATCCTTATATAAATGTTATTACATGTTACAATTGATCAGAAATTTAAAAACTAGAAAGCACAAGAAATGAAAATGCCCCAGAATGCTAATTTTGAGGTCAACCACTGTCCCCACTGGTGTAAGCCCTTCCTGCCTTCCTGTGCTCTGCATATACATCTGTGGGGTGTGTATGTGTACACACACTTTTTAAACATAAATAGGATCAAACTCCTCTTTACTGCACTTCTGTCAGTTATTACCGCACCATTAACACCATCACCAGAGGTTCTGATCTTTGCAGAGTAGCAGAGAAACCTTCAGCTAAGGGCCAGTGAGCAGCTGCAAAGACCGGACTTGTAAGGTGATAGTCATTCTTTTAATGTAGTCCCGTCTCAGGGTCCTCGCTTTAATTCTATCTCAGCGTTTCTGTTGCTATGGAAAAAACTGGGATTCAAATGTGGCATTTTGGGGGCCACAGTTTAGGCCCCCACACGTCCTTCAGGTCACCTTCTCTACAGTTCTTTCAGAGTAGTTGGCATTTTGGCAAGAAAAGCCATTTCTGATACTACCAGAACACGTGTTTACTTCTTTAGGCTTGTTTTCCCAATCTTACAGATCACATTCTCACAGCCAGGTATTGTACCAGTTTGGGCCTCTAGAGGTTCAGTCCTTTTGTTATGATCTAAAACTAGGAGTTTTAGCACATATAACATGTTTTGGTGTCTGTTGTTGTTGCTTTTATCCCTAGGGAGTGGCTTTATTTATTGTGCCATGAAATGCTGAATCCATATTATGGGCTCTTCCAATATTCTACAGACAACATTTACATGTTGCAAATCAACCCAGATTCGTCCATCAACCCTGTAAGTATTAATGAGTGAATAAGCAGGAATTAAATTGGGGAATTTTTAGAATGGATTTTCATTTCCATCTCAATTTTGGATTTATTCACTGTAGTCTTACTCAAGTTCTGTGGTAATAAATGGTAGAGTGAGAACTGGATTAAGATGGGCGATTTCAATCCTGTGCTTCTGTGGCTGGGACCACTAGGTGTGCTGTTTTTAAGGACAAGAGGGACTGAGTTGCTCATCTACTCAGCACTTTTTTGCCATTTGAGGGCGCATTTGTTGGCAGTATCATTCTGAGAAGTGGGTTACGAAGTCTGTCCTCCTCCCAAAGTTGGAACATTCCCATAAGTGGCCTTTTTGGCACCGGTGCTAACACCCTTAGTTCTTGTTCTAGAGAAGAGGG
The DNA here is from genome assembly GCA_011751065.1 of Lasiurus cinereus. NCBI lineage: Eukaryota > Metazoa > Chordata > Mammalia > Chiroptera > Vespertilionidae > Lasiurus > Lasiurus cinereus. The sequence goes on from JAAGEH010000293.1 coordinate 9,428,682, forward strand.
GCCGACTCAAGGTTGGTCTCTCCTGTGGGGCCGCATCCTGCCTCGGCGCCAGCACACACACAGCCTCCACAGAGAGTCCTGGGCTAGGGCCACTCTGCAGGCATCGATGTGACAACCTTTTACCAACATGGAAACTTAAGTTTTGACTAATTATCTGAGTATAATTCCAACCTGAATGTAGAAATGTGAGGTTCCCTTTTTAGATAAAAACCAGGCAGCTCTGGTTTTAAAATGGTTCTTTTACTTGGGTTATTCATACTTCTTTTCCTCTGTGTTCCTTTTGTTTTTCTTATTTTTTGTGTGACTGGGGAGACATGGCAGAGGAAGAGGGGGAGTTGCCCTTTGCTCTTTGTTTCTCTTTGGTTCAATGGGAAGAAGTGTAGCTGTGACCTGTACAGCACTCAAAACCCTGCTCACAGAAGGACCCATGCTTGCTTTGAATCTCTGCTGTTACCATGTTGGAATTCTTAATATTTTTTAATAAGGGGTTCTGCATTTTCATTTTGCACTGGGTGCCACAGATCATGTAGCAATTCTGAGGAAATGTGTTTGAACTAAGAGCAAATAAAATGTTCCAGGGATCTTTACAAAAGATGTGCTCTCGGTTTTGACTAACCAAGCAGCCGTCTTCATTTGGCCACGAGCACAGCCTGGGAGTCCCTGACTTGGTGGTGTTGCCTGTGGGACAGTTCTCCAAGAAACTGGAGCAATCACAGGATAATCACCTGGACTCTTTTTAAATGAATTTATGTTCTCTGGTGCCCCCTACAGGACCATTTGTCTTATTTCCATTTTGTTGGTCGGATCATGGGTCTGGCTGTGTTCCATGGACACTACATAAATGGGGGTTTCACAGTCCCCTTCTATAAGCAGCTACTGGGGAAACCCATCCAGCTCTCTGATTTGGAATCGGTGGACCCAGAACTACATAAGAGCTTAGTGTGGATTCTGTAAGTATTGATTCACTGTTCAGTTCATTGAACATTCATATATAGCCACTTGTCTTAGTGTTCACCCAATACATTTGTGTATGTGAGTGAGTGAGTGTGTGTGTATTTTGGGGATGGGTGTGAGATTTGAGAAGAGAAATAAACTTTTTTTTTTTTAACCAGAAATGTAAAAGTAGCCCAGCTAGTGTGATTCAGTTAGTTAAGTGTCATCTAGTGCACCAAAAGGTTTCTGGTTCCATTCCCGGTCAGGGCACATGCCCAGGTTTTGGGCTTGATCCCTGTTAGGAATAATATGAAAGGCTATTGATTAATGTTTCTCTCTCTCTCTCTCTTTCTCTTTCTCTCTACCTCCCTCTCTTCTTCCCTCCCTCCTCTCTCCCTCCCCCTTCTTCTCTCTAAGCATGTCCTCAAGTGAGGATTAAAAAAAACAAACAGAAATATAAAAATAGATTTAACAAAAAAAACAAAAGTACTTATTTTCCTCATTGATATTTGGCCAGTTTCTTTTCATGCACTAGTTTCTTTTGTTATTTCCTTGAATTATTAACATATAACAAATAGTAATCCCCAGGCCTGGTAGTGGTTTGGGATTGTTGGGTTTATTGATAGATTTTAGTGAGAGAGAAAGAGTAGGAGGGGGAGAGAGAGAGAAATGGTCAATTTGTTGTTTCACTTATTGATGCATCCATTGGTTGATTCTTGTATGTGCCCTGACCAGATATCAAACACGCAACCTTGATGTATCAGGATGATACTCTAACCAGCGGAGCTTCCCCAGTTGGTTGGTTGATTTTTGACACTCTAAGGCAGTGGCTCTCAACCTTTCTAATGCCGCGACCCTTTAACACAGTTCCTCATGTTGTGGTGACCCCAACCATAAAATTATTTTCGTTGCTACTTCATAACTGTAATTTTGCCTCTGTTATGAATCGTAATGTAAATATCTGTGTTTTCTGATGATCTTAGGTGACCCTACTAGTGGTTCTCAACCTTTCTAATGTCGCAACCCACCGGTTGAAAACCACTGCTGTAGAGCCTAAGACCATCGGAAAACACAGATATTTACATTACGATTCAGTTATGAAGTAGCAACAAAAATAATTTTATGGTTGGGGGTCACCACAACATGAGGAACTGTATTAAAGGGTCGCGGCATTAGAAAGGTTGAGAACCACTGCTCCAAGGTGTCACCAGTTGATCTCTAGAGGGAAAGTATCAAAAACAAAATTAGTATCAAAGTATCTTGTAACAAATTCTTTGATAGGAGAAAGTATCAAAGCAAAATTAATATTTAGTCACCTTGTTTTAGAATTACCCTAAACACTCTCTTAAAGGCAGCAGGCACAGTTACACGGTAAACCACAGGTGCCCCCCGCCAGTTTCACAGGAAGGGCAGACAGAGCCAGGCTCTGGCCAAGGAAGACGCTGACAGCTGACAGGAGTAGGCCTCTCCCTCGTTCCTGCGTCTAGTCAGCCTCATGTCCACGTCATCTTGCAAGGAACAGTGCTGGGGCCAGGCTTCCTCCTGGAGGAGGGCTTCCACTCCATTTCAGGAAATACAGCAGACTAAGTGCTGCTTTGATCTGAGGAGCTTTCAAAGGCTGCTTTAAAGGGGGACAGTGTTTGGTGGAGTGGCTTTCTGCGGGCGGGTTTCCCCTTTATGACTCCTTCCTGCTCATAGGCGCAGTTTCTAAGGCAGCCAGGTGCCCTGTATCGTCATAGGCTCATAGTGCTGCCCCCCACGCCCACCCCCGGGGCCGGAGCTGCCCTCCTCCAGCGTGTCCTGGTCTGGCAGCAATGATGCGCCCTCTCCCAGCTGCTCCCTGAACATTCCGTTTGCGGCTGCGTGGTAACGAAGGTCTGACTGACATCCGTCTCCTGCCCTGACAGAGAGAACGATATCACGCCCGTGCTGGACCACACTTTCTGTGTGGAGCACAACGCTTTCGGGAGGATTCTGCAGCATGAGCTGAAACCCAACGGCAGAAATGTCCCTGTCACAGAGGAGAACAAGAAAGAATACGTTCGGTAATGTTCTGGGGCCCTGGGTGGTCGCCGGTGGGGCACCCAGGTGCCCAGGACCAGCCTGGGCGTGGCTGGGTTCATGTCTGGCTGTGGAGGCTCCTTTGCTGTGTGAGGTTTGCTGTCCCGCCAGCACTGTGATCAGAATCACGTTATAGAAGAAACTTCCCAAACGTGGGGTTCAGCAGTAGAAGCTCTTCCTGGGGAGTCCTGGTGACGGGAGAATAATGACTCCAGAAGGACTGGGAGGCCACCACCCAGGCCTGTGTGGAGAGGAGGAACCCAGCCGTCCCTTGAGATCAGTCTCTAAGAAGTCTCCTCCATTGTAGTCTGTTCTCCCACCTCTTCAGGCAAATAAATGACTAGTAGCAGCTTTGAAACTGGGGCATCTCGCTCTGGTTCTCAGTGGTTAGAGCATGCACTGAAGGGTCACAGGTTCAATTCCCAGTTAGGACACATACCTGGGATGCAGGTTTGATCCCTGGCCCTACTCAGGGTGCATGCAGGAGGCCACCAATCAATGTGTCTCTCTCACATCAATGCTTCTCTCTCTCTCATAGGTAGGTAGAGATATATGATATAGATATCCCTCCCTCCCCCTCCCTCTAAAAATCAATGGGAAAAAATGTCCTCAGATGGACAAAAAAATAGAAACATGGGTATCTCTGTGTACTCCAGCTGTCAGACTGGTGTTTAGTTCCAATCCCGGGACCACCTGGAGGCTCCTGATGGGCTCATCCTGCACTTTATTTTCAAGTGTACTTTCAAATTGTGCCAGGTGCTGGAACGGGTCGGGGTAAATCCTCCTCTGTTCCTAGCAGTGAAGCAGCACATAGCAGGCCGTGCGTGGTTTATTTTAACCTGCCACTTAGGTCAGGGCTTCCATCTGGCGGTGTCAGGGCGGCCAGGCGGCAGGGTGTGAGACAGCAGATGTCAGGACCTGCTCCTGGAGAAACGTCTTTTCATGAACCATTGGTATTGCTTCCAATCTGTGCCTTTTCTTCCAGGTTATACGTAAATTGGAGATTTATGAGAGGAATCGAAGCCCAGTTCTTGGCTCTCCAGAAGGGGTTTAATGAGCTCATTCCTCAGCACTTACTGAAGCCCTTTGACCAGAAGGAACTAGAGGTGCGTGCTCCCCTCGCTGGGCCAGGGCAGGGCTGACGGCGCAGGTGGGGCCCGTGTGTTGCAGAGTGAGGCTGCACTGGAGTGTGGGGGGGCTCCCAGGGGAACGAACACAGGGCTGGCACGAGAGGGGCATGGAGATGCTTGAGCTGGTTAGGAGAAGGCCAGGTGTCCACATGGTGGCAGTGAGTCAGACCGCCTGGGCCAGTTCAAGGTGCTCTGTGGCTTCTCGGTCTCAGGCTCTGTAGCGGGAAGAGTCCTGGCCCTCCTGAACAGCGAGTCCCCTCAGAGCCAGGAAACTGTCTCATTGCCGCAGCTTCTCCCGAGCGTCAGCTTTGTGTTTTTATTCTGCTGTCACTAGCCTTAGACCACAGTTTACTGGCCTCTGCTTGTACTTCACGTACTGAACACAGTAAGGCATTCATCACTTAACCCGTCTGTTTGTTGCCATATAGCTCCAGGCTTTAAACTGATTCTCATCTCGGCCCCAGTGCGGTGAAGGGAGCAGCCTCCTGGCGGAGCAGTGCAGGAGAGGACCTTATAAGCAAGTGGGAGAAACCGCACACCCCCTGGCTTCAGCCCCTCTCAGGTTCAGCTCCCCATGTCACTGCCTGAGGATCGCTGGGACGTGGCCCATCCCACACTCAGCTCCGGGCAGTCTTGACAGAGGTTCTTGCTCCCCCCATACTCCCCTAGGCAGTGCAGGACTACACCCCACAGGGCAGGGAGAGAGCGCCCGTCGGGAGCTGCCAGGTGGTCCAGGGGGTTGGAGACCAGCCGGATGTGGCCGGAGCGCTGTGCTTGGGGCATCCTGGTGGTCTGTCTCTGTTCTTGTCTACATGTGTGTCTAGTTTATTTGGACGTGGTTGCTTCTTTGCACTGGGAACCAACTTTAACTCCTTCCCTGTACTGGGACCCTGGAGGCCTGTCATGGCGCCGGCTATACATTTAGAATGACCACCTCTCTAACCCTCCCCAGCTGATCATCGGCGGCCTGGACAAGATAGACCTGAGCGACTGGAAGTCCAACACGCGGCTGAAGCACTGCGCAGCCGACAGCAACATTGTCAGGTGGTTCTGGCAGGCGGTGGAGACCTTTGACGAGGAGAGGAGGGCCCGGCTCCTGCAGTTCGTGACGGGGTCCACCCGTGTTCCCCTCCAAGGCTTCAAGGCTTTGCAAGGTGACTGACGTGGAGGCGGGGCTAGTGGCACCATGTGGACACAGGGCATGTAGGGAGACGTGGAGTGCGGAGGGGTTGGCTTCCTGAAATGCCTGCTGGGAAGCAATGTGACCTGCGTGCTTTCAGACCAGAGGTTAGCCTGGCTGGGGGGCTCACCTGGTGGGTGGAGGGGCTCACTGGGCAGAGAGGCACACTCTCCCGGGGGCGGGCTCTTGGTTGCCGTATGTCTGCTGACCTTCCCCATGCAGAAAGAAAATATCCATAAAGAGCAGGAGAGGCTGTCAGCAAAACAAAGCCCAGCTCTCACACCCTGTCCGGGTCCCCGCAGGCCCAGGACTCAGCCTGCGTGCCCAGGTGTGTGCGACAGCAGCACCCACGCAGGGCTGAGTGGGAGTGACTGAGCCAGGATGGCTCCGAGGAGCCCGATGCCCCGACTGACAGAGGGAGGGCACGAAGAATGGGTTGGGAAAGAACGGTTTTGAAATGTCCGACGGATTCATTAGGAGACAGGAGCGAGGGCCTGGCCTCCACACCAGCAGGCCGAGCACCACGTGGGTGCTTAGCTCCAGGGCCCCCGGTCCTCCGTTTCCTGAGCTGTAGAAGTGCGCTGCTCTGGGCAGGCTCCAGTCCAGCGAGGTGCCCTGCTCACCCCGTCTGAGTGGCCGCAGATGGAGGGAGGCGGCGGCCATGGACATGGAGGACTCTGTGCCCCAAGAGCAGGTTGGGGAACTCATGGTCAGCTGAGCAATGGGGAAGGTCCTCACGGGCTGTCCCTGGGATTTGTATGACTTTAGATTTTTGTCACTTGATAACCGCGATAGCCAGAGGGATTAAGATAAAGAATATAATGAAGTTTAGAAAATTGAACTTTGCATATTAATAGTGACAGCAGATACATTCCATTTATAAACCGTTCTCTGCACTTTCCCTATTTTAAGGATTTCTGAGTGAGAGCAGTTACTTCCAACCGGGCTTAGGTCCAGGCAGTGTCTGTTCCTTTCCCACTGTGCCTCTGCCAGGGCTCCTGGCTGCATGGCCTGCTCTTCTTACGCACTGCCGCCCTCTGCCAGCAGGGGGTCTGCTTGCTGAACCTTTCTGTGGGAAGCAAATGCCTGGTGATTAGGGATGTTCTTCAAATACCCTGCTGGGGCTTTGGGGCTCTCCCCAGGCTGTGCTCCATGCCTGGGGCTTTCTCAGCACCTGGCGTTAGTCACAGGGTGTCGGGCAGTTGCCCCGGGCCCTGTAACCTGGGGAGGAGCGCTGCTGGGCTGACGCACGGAGGAGGGGTCCGGGCTCAGCCCCTGAAGCGCAGTGACTAGAATGTTGTCTGTAAGGTTCTACAGGCGCCGCAGGGCCCCGGCTGTTCACCATCCACCTGATCGATGCCAACACAGACAACCTCCCGAAGGCCCACACCTGGTAAGGACAGCTCCGGGCAGCGCCTGCCGCAGAGTGGCCCTCCGCACGGCGCTCCCCTGTGCCTGCCTGGGCCACTCGGCGCGGCGAGGCTCATCCGAAGTCTCTTCTGTGAGACCAGTTCCGTCAGGGGATGAGATGTTGGCTGTGGCTCCGACGGGCTCCCGTCTGCCCTTTCCTGGTCTCGCTGCCTGCGTGCGTGTGCATATGTGTGCCGTGGCCGGGAGCGTGCAGCTTTTAAGACTCCTTGGTCTTCCCTTACCTGGCCTCCTGGGGCCCATTTCCCGCTCAGAGCTCCGCCTGTGATGATGCACCTGCCCACTGAAACCTGTAACCCAACATGAACCTGCCCACTGAAACCTGTAACCCAACCCTCACCTGTAAGGGTTCTTTCCTTTGTGGGTTAAAATCGAAGGAACAGCCACCTCTAGGTCAGGAGAACCAGCCCCCCTGTCGATGCCTTGTTCCGAGCTGGCAGGATCGGGACTAGGAGCCCCAGGGTGTGGGTTCAGATGCCACTGACACCCGTGCCTTTGGGCAGGTTTCATGGTGAGCCGCGTGGGCTTCCACGTGTGCAAAATGGCTGAGAGCTGTAAGGCGCTGCCAGGACTGAGGGCGCCGAGCCCCGGGCCGGGGGTCGGGGGGCAGGACGGCGCAGTGCGCACCACCGTGGCTGCGCTCCTCCTCGGATGCGTTCTCTTTAACAGTTTAGTGCTTGGAGTGAAAGGGTGTGAAAAATCTGACACTAAAGCTCCCAAAAAAGGCTGTGACACCATTCACCAGACTCTTCAATAGGCCACTGTCCTCAGGGTCGCATTTTTTATTGGTTGAAATAATAGCTACTTAGGAGGCGTCTTTTTTTCCCACAAATGTTGGAAATGGATTTCCCCACAGAAGTACTGAGTTAGAATGTAAGACTCGTTTGATCCATCAGACATGTGACATTTACTAGTTTGGCAGGGAATTTTCCAGACAGCCCATCGGGGGCTCCGTGCAGCAGGTCGTTAGTGGTGATCTGTGTGACTGCCAGCCATGGCTGCGCTGGTCTGCAGAGGTGGCGTTCCTCCCCCAGACCGACAGCAAATGGGACGGTTGAGAGCTTTGTCCTGATATCCCCAGGAAATAGTTACTTAGTTTTACTTGGTTTTAAAGATCTTAAGATTTTTTTTTTGGAGGGGGGGGAGTGTGTTTAGTATATATTTTATTGATTTCAGAGAAGGAGGAAGAGGGAGAGATAAAACACCAGCGATGAGAATCATTGATTGGCTGCCTCCTGCACGCCCCCTGCTGGGGATTGAGGCTGCAACCCCAGCATGTGCCCTGATCAGGAATTGAGCCATGACCTCCTGACTCATAGATCCTCACGCAACCACTGAGCCACACCAGCCAGGCTGCTGTGTGTTGATTTTTAAATCTTTGCATTAGAAGCAGAAAAGTACAAAGGGGAAGTGTCCACTCACCACTCACCCCAGCCCTCAGCACCAGGGAACGGGGGCCTTCCCCTCCCGCTTCCCCACGGCCCACGGCCCACAGCGGCGCACACGTGCACGCACTCACAGCTAGCTGCGGCCAGGATGCTCTGCCCTGTTGCCCGACCCTTGCAGCAGGACCAAGGCCAGACTCCCAGCAATGACTCTCGCCCTTTTGTCCTGTTCCAGCTTTAACCGGATCGACATCCCACCTTATGAGTCTTATGAAAAGCTCTACGAGAAGCTGCTAATAGCAGTGGAAGAGACCTGTGGGTTCGCTGTGGAGTGAAGAGCAACCAAAGGCAACAGATTCTAGCTCACGACCACCAGACCAAAGCCCGCCGCTTTCTGCGCGCCGCCTGCGAAGCGGGCTGAGGCACTGGGATTCTAGAGGACCTGGGGAGGGTGTCTCCCCTCCGCAGTGTTGGGAGCGAGGGGCAGGGGACTTTGGTTCATGGCTCCCACCCACCTTTCCTCCTTTATGACAGTACTCCCACCCCTCCATCGCCCATCCAATAAAATGCAGTCAGGTTTAGATCTGGCTTCGCTCACACAGGATATTCTGCTCCAGGTGTAACATCTGGCCATAGGCTCACTGCCCTGTGGTCTTTACAGGAGGATCTACCGAGTCATGAACTGAGTTCAGCCTTCTGTGCATTTGGAACTGGTAGACCTACGCTAGCGATTCTGTCTCAGAACCGCCCTGAGGCCCCTTTCCAGTTCAGCAGCTCAAAGTCCAAATTTCACATCCCAGCAGCCTGCTCTGGGTCGCAGATTAACTTCCACCTGAAAACTTAACTAAAACACATGCTCACTGGAATTCTGCCACGGCAGGAGCTTCCGTCCTGAACGGGCTTCCCTTTTTGAAAGTAAAGGAACAGGGGCAGCATTCGCTGGAAGCCAGGGCCTTTCTTTCCAGAGTGCCCTGGTTGAAATTTTTGTTTTGTGTAGAGAAAAATGATCTTGCCTTTTAAGAGTCCTTTTTGCCACATTATCTACCCAGTTTGAAATATTTTCCAAATAGAAACATCACAGAACAGAGCTCCAAAGCTGTGGCTCCTGCACTGCAGTATTGTGACAAGCAGCAGAGAGTTCAGCTGAGCCACTCAGATACTAACAAACTATTATGTGGAAATTGCTAACAGCTACACTAATAAAACAAAATTCTGTTATGATAGCTGCTGGTTTGGTGCAAACTAGCTTAAAAGGGAGAGAGGGCACAGATAACCTCAATGACCGAAATATATCCCAAGTTACTATTTTACAAAAAAAAAGGGGTGGGTGTGAACCTGACAGCAGAGAGGGAGATCCACCCTGACCCAGTCCCCACGTCAGATGGTGCCGCTGACAAATGCTACTTGATTTACTTGCCCTGATGTCTTCATGTGATGAGCAAGGCCAAAGCACGCCGAGACCTAGTTCCTAACGCTGTTCTCCAATTTGCACAAAAGTGTGGACAGTATTGTGACAAGCGGCTTGATTCCAGAGAGCTCCGCTCCGTGACGAGCAGCAGCAGCAGCCACAGGTTTCCCCTCGGTTTTGTGTTGTTTCTGTTTGGGGGCAAGTACAGGGTCATTCATTAGCGAGACGTTTCACTGTTGAAACTGCTGTTGAGGCTTCGGAATTAGCCGTGGGATCCAGCTGTGGGTCAGGTGGGTTTGGAAGGAGCGTTTGGCCAGCTGTCCCGCTGTCCGGTTGTCACTGGCGCTGGACCTCGGGGCTGTGGAGGCACACCAGCTTCTGCATCTTGCTGGGGTCCTTGAAGCCAAGGAGGCAGTCTGTCATTTGCCATGGGGGTGCGCAGAGCTCCCCCTGCACAGAGGTTTGTCCAGTTTGTGGGCACGGACTGCCAGCTGTGGATTCTGAGAGCTGAGCCTCTGGGCTCCTTACTGGGGCTCAGGTAGAAGGGAGGTCACGTGTGACTTGCCGTAGAAGGAAAACGTAGTCCAGTCACTAAGTCCTGGCCGAACTGTGGCTTTGTCTCCAGGAGTTCCACTTGGTCCCAATGGGGCTTGTCCTGTGCCTCATTTCCCCGATGCTTTCTGAGGGCATCCTAGATCCCATGTGGTCCTCGTCATCTTCTTCTGGAAGGAGGAGGAAATGGAAAGGACAGACCTCCCACCAGGTAGGTCCTCTCCTGTGAACCTGCCGGGTGGGAGAATGAGAGGACATCCGTCAGGCTGGAAGGCCTCTCAGCTTAGGGAGGGCCTTGCCGTGGCGGCCCAGAGCCCGCAGTGCTGGGGCAGGAACGAGGGTGCAGAGCTGGGAAGGACTTGGAAGCAGGAAGGTTGCATTTGACTCCTGTAAAGGAGCCCGAGAACACCCTCCAAATCGGCACCTGTGGGCCCCGCCTGTTCTTGCCGGTCAGATGTCGCCTCAGCGAGATCCATAGGGTCATGTCTGGCCCTCTGGGAGCCGCTTGGGACACGAGTTACCCGCCCCTAAGGCCTGGGTCTCTGCTTTTGCACTTACACTTGCCCGTGGGCACCTCGGTAGCCGAGTGTTACGAGGAGTCTACAAAGCAGACCTTCCCAGAGCTCCGGTTTACTCTTGCCAACAGGCCTGCCTGTGCGTGGCATTGCACTTCTAGAACCTTAAATACTGACAATTGTTTGGGCCTTTTGAACCACCCCAAAGAACAGTGTAGCGAGCAATTGGGAAAAGCTCCCAGGACTACACTCTGGGTCTGCAGGAGCCCCTTCACACGCCTGCTCTCCTCTGTCCCTTCTCGGGAATCCGAATGGCCACCTGTCCCGTGCCTCTGCCCAGATGCTCCGCCCTCACCAGCCATCAGCAGCCGACCCTCAGGGATGTAGCAGACCACCCTCTGCCAGCGCTTTAGGTGGGAAAGCGAAGGGGCTGCTGTGGGGAGAACCTGCCTGCCAAGGGAGTTGTAGCCCTGGGTCCAAATTCAGGCGCGATGGTCCTCGAAGCCGAGCTGTCAGGAGGGGCCTGTGCCGAGAAAGGGCCCGCCCCACCCCGCAGCCAGGTGCGCGCCACACGGCAGCCTTCCCGAAACATAGTATGAATTTTTAAAATTTGTTTATTTTTGTTTCTCAACCACTTTATAATGTATTTAATTTATTTTGTAATGTCTTGTTTTTAAGTATTGCTGCTATCCTTGTTATTCTTCCCACTGTTTTTATTGCTGATTTATTTTGTGAAAGTTGTACACTAATGTTCTGTTTTATGTCAAAATCAAAAGTATTTAAAGAAATACTAGTTCTATTTAATGTGGTTATGGAACCAGCTGGAAACACAAAACAAGCAGCGACTGTACAGCAGGCTGGACCCGGGAGGGTAGGTTCATTTTGTTACATATGCAATAAACTCACGACTTTACATGCTGGGCATCTGTTCTTTTGCTGTGGAAGTGAGAGTCCAGTCTCTGGCCCGCCCCACGACAAGGAGGTCCGTGGTCAGAAGTCCAGGGAGGGCCTTCTGCAGAGGGCGCCGCGGGCCGTGCTGAGTGCTCCGGGCTGTGGACTTCTCTTTCACAGCTGGTCATGTTGTTCGTTTGGGTTTTTATTTTTAATATATTTAATCACAATAAACTATGCATCACATAATATTCATCAACTTAACCATAAGTTCATGAATATATGATCCAGTGGCATTACATACATGTCACCGTATTGTGTAACCGTCACCACAGCTATTCCTTGCCTTTTTATTGAATTTATTGGGGTGGCACTGGTTAATTACACAGGTTGGATGTGCACGGTTCTACAACACATCCCCTGCACCCTGTATTGAGTTCACCACCCCGAGTCAAGTCTCCATCATTATTGGTCCCCCCATGCCTTCCTCCATCCCCTCTCCCCTCCCCCAGCAGTCACCCCACTGCTGTCAGTGTCCATGAGTTGTTTTTTTCTTAATCCCTCCACCCCCCACCCTAAAACCTTTCTATCTTAACAAACTGAAACTGTGCCCGTTACCAGTAACTCCCCTTCCTTCCTCTCCCGCAAGCCTTGGTAACCTCTATTCTACTTTCTATGAGTTTGCCTATTCATATAGGTGAAATCATACAATATTTGTCCTTCTGTGTCTGATTCATTTCACTTAGCATAATATTTTCAAGGTCCATCCATGTTAGAGCATATATCAAAGTTTACTTTTTATTTTTTTATGGCTGAGCAATACTCCATTGGAGGAATATACCACATTTTGTTTTTCCATTAATTTAATGAATACTCGGTGTGATAAGTTAATTTTATGTGGCAACTTGACAGGGCCGTGGTACCCAGAAAAGATTATAGACTGATATCTCGAGTCTTCTTTTAATTTCTTTTAAGCAATGTTCTGTAGTTTTTAGTGTAGAAGTCTTTTGCCTCCTTGGCTAAGTTCAGTCCTAAGAATTGTATTCTTTTTCAATGCTATTTTAAATTGAATTGTTTCCTTTTCTTTTTGGATTGTTCATTGTTGTTGTATAGAAACAGCTGATTTGGGTTTGCTGATTTCATTTATAGTTGTAACAGTGGACATGTATGTTCTTCAGGGTTTTCTGCATAAGGATCACGTCTATAAACAGATCATTTTATTTCTTCTTTTCTCACCTGATGTCTTTCATCTTTGTCTTGCCTGATTGCTCTGGCTGGGACTTCAGTACTAACAGTGCTGAACAGAAGTGGTGAATATGAGCATCTCCTCTGAGGAAAAACTGTCAAGTCTTTCACCATGGGGTGTGATATCAGCTGTGGGGTCGTTTATCTGTGGCCTTTGTGTGTTCAGGGCGTTTCCTTCTGTTCCTAGTTTGTTGGGTGTTTTCATCATGAAAAGGTGTTCAATTTTGTCGAATGATTTTGCTGCATCAGTTGAGATGATCATTTGATTTTCACCTTTTATTCATTTATGTGGTATATTAAGTTGATTTATTTTGTGTTGAATAATCATTGCATTCCAGGAATTCTACTTTGTCATGAAGCATTATCCTTTTTATGCCGTTGGGTTGAATTTGCTAATATTTTGTTGGAGATTTTACATCAATATTCATTTTCTTGTGGTGTCTCTGGCCTCGGACTGAATGAGGAAGCGTTTCTTCTTTGAGCTTTTGGAAGAGCTTGGGAAGGGTTGGTAGAATTTACTAGTGAGGGTCCTGGGCTTTATTTGTTGATAGTTATTTTACTTCTGATTTAATCTCCTTGTTTATTGTAAGTCCATTCAGGTTTTCTATTTCTTCATGATTTAGTCTTGGTAAATTGTGTGTTTCTAGAAATTTGTCATTTGTTGACATATAATTATTCATAGTATAGTTAACCCTTCTACAGAATGGGTTTGAACTGCATAAATTGATCTACTTCCTGAATAAAAACCACGAATTTTATTTGATAAATATATTGGAAAATTTTTTTGAGAATTCCTTAACTACCGTGAAGCAATTGTATCAATTACATTAGAACATTATAAAGCAATCATATTGCTGCTTCTTTGTTATTAATGGATAAATCACCATACTGTAAGTGAATATAAATTTTTTCACATTACCTTTTCATTTTTTATGTCTAATTTTTTATGTAATACCTATAACATGTACAGTATTTCATATGACAGTATAGATGTAGTTACTACTGATAGATAATTCATCTTCTAAACAGACAGTGAAAACTTACAGAACCGATAAATACAGTACAGTAATGTAAATGAGTTTCTCTTATGGTTTTCTTATTTCATTTATTTATTTATTTATTTATTTATTTATTTATTTATTTTGGCAAAGCTTTTCGTGTAATCTCTCTTTTTTTAGATATATATTTTTATTGATTTCAGAGAGGAAGGAAGAGGGAGATAATGATAGACATATTAACAGTGAGAGAGAGAATCATCAATTGGCTACCTCCTTTATATCCCACAAAGGGCATCAGTGGTTCTCAATGGGATGTCTAATGTGACATCCCTTTAATGCAGTTCCTCATGTTGTGGTGACCCCCAACCATAAAATTATTTTCGTGGCATTGAGAAGGTTGAGAACCACTGAAGGGCATCAATCCTGCAACATGGACATGTGCCCTGACTAGGAATTGAACTGAGACATCCTGGTTCATGGGTCAATGCTCAGCCACTGGGCCACACCAGCCAGGCTCCATTTTTCTTAAGATGTTTTTATTGACTTAGGGAGAGAGAGAGAGAAACATGCATGTGAGAATAGAACATCTATCAGTTGCCTCCTCCACACTCACTAACTGGGATCAAGCCTGCAACCCAGACATGTGCCCTGACCAGGAATCAAACCAGCAACTGTTCGGTGCATGGGAGGATGCCCAACAAATTGAGTGACACTGGCCAGGGCCCTTATGATTTTCTTAACTTTTTTTTTTTGTCTAGCTTACTTTTTTATACGACCACAGTATCCTATCTAATAAAAGAGTAATATGCAAATTAACCATCACTACACTACACCCACCAGTCACGCCTACCAGCCAATCAGGAACGAGTATGCAAATTAACCCCAACCAAGATAGCTGCGGCCACAGAGCAAGCAGGAGGGAGGCTTGGGTTTCCCTGGTGATGGAGGAAGCCAAGTTTTTCACACACCCTGGTGGGCCCAGGCCTCCACTCAAGGCTACAAAGTTTCAATTATAGAAGATAAATAAATTCCAACAGAAATGGCTGCCGCCACAGAGTGAGCAAAAGGCTTGGCTCTGCTCCAGGCTACAAAGTTTCAATTGTAGAAAATAAATAAATCCCAGATACCAGGGCCTCCGCTTGGGTTGCCAGGGGCTATGACCGGCCTGCAAACCACCACAGGCCCCTTTCCCAGGCTGCCCCACGCCCCAAGGGAACCCCCACCCTGATCTGGGACACCCTTGAGGGCAAACCAGCTGGTCTCCACCCATGCACCAGGCCTCTATCCTATCTAATAAAAGAAGAATATGCAGATTGACCATCACTCCAACACACAAGATGGCTGCTCCCATGTGGACACAAGATGGCCAGCAGAGGAGGGCAGTTAGGGGTAACCAGGCCAACAGAGGAGGGAAGTTGTGGGTGACTGGGCCTGCAGGAAAGGGCAGTGGGGGAGGTGGGGGGAAGACCCAGGCCTGCAGGGAAGGGCAGTTAGGGGTGACCAGGCCTGCAAGGGAGGGCAGTTAGGAGCAAATAGGCTGGCAGGGGAGCAATTAGGCATCAATCAGGAAGGCAGGCAAGCAGCTGGGAACCAGCAGTCCTGGATTGTGAGAGGGATGTCTGACTACCCATTTAGGCCCAATCCCACCAGGCCTAAACGGGCAGTTGGACATCCCTTGAGGGGTCCCAGATTGGAAAGGGTGCAGGCTGGGCTGAGGGACACCACCCTCCTCCCCCGTGCACGAATTTCGTACACCAGGCTTCTAGTATAATAAATATGCAAGATATGTGTTAATTGACTGTGTTGTTGGTAAAGCTTCCAGTTAAAAGTAGGCTATTAGTAGTAAGTTTTTGGAGAGTCAAAAGTTATCTATACTGCCCGGCTGGCATGGCTCAGTGGTTGAGCGATGACCTATGAGCCAGGAGGTCACTATTCGATTCCCAGTCAAGGTGCATGTCTGGATTGCAGGCTCAATCCTCAGTGTGAGGCATGCAGGAGGCAGCCGATCAATGGTTCTCATCATTAATGCTCCTATCCTTTTCTCTTTCTCTCTCTCTCTCTCTCTCTCTCTCTCTCTCTCTCTCTCCCTCCCTCCCCCTTCCTCTCAAATCAATAAAAATATTTTTTAAGTTATCTGCAGATTTTCAACTATACATTGTTATGTGCTCTCATAATCCTTTTTATTTCTGTGAAATTTGTAATTACTGTCCCCTTTTTTCTGATTTTAATTTTTCTTATTACTCTAAAGTTCTGTCATTAGTTAATTTTATGTGTCAATTTCTTTTATGAACCAATCCTTGGCCTCAGTGATTTTTCTGTTGTTTTTCTTTTCTCTGTTTTTTGTATCTGCTATAATATTATTTTCTTCTGCTCCTCACTTACTTAGAGATTTAGGTTTTGTTTTTGTTTTTTTATCTAGTTCCTTAAGGTATAAAGTAGACTGATTTGAGACCCTCTTCTTTTTTAATGTAAGCAAGCATGTACAGCTATAATTTCCTTCTTACTACTGTTTTTAGTTTTGATATGCTATAACTGCATTGTCCTTTATCTCAAGATATTTTCTATTTCCCCTTGTAACGTGTTGCTGAATTTATACATATTTATGAATTTCCCTTTCAATATTGATTTTATTCCATTTTGGTAAGAAAAAATACTTGTATAGTTTCAGTCTCAGAAGTTTTTTAAAACTTCTTGAGACTTGTTTTATGGCCTAACATACCTTCCATCTGGAGAATGTCCCGTGTACATTTGAGGGTATGTGCGTTACGCTGTTGTTGGGTAGAGTGTTCTGTGTATGTCTGTAGATGTAGTTGGCCTATCTTCTTCAAGTTCTCTTTTCCTTACTGATCTGTCTGGGGGTTCTAACCTACTGAGAGTAGGCTATTGAAGTCTCCTACTATTATTGTAAAGCTGTCTATTTTGCCCTTCAGTTTTTCAGTGTTTGCTGTGGGTCTCTCTGAGTTTATCTTAGTTAGAATTGGGGTTTCTTAAATATGTATATCCATTTTCTTCTCTAGCATTTCTTGCAAGGCACATCTGTTGGTAATGAACTCCCTCATTTTCTTATTTCTCCCTTCTTTTCAAAGAACAGTGTTGCTGGGTATAGAATTCTGACAGGATTTTTTTCTTTCTTTTGTCAATTTGAGTAAATCAACCACTGCTTTGTGGCCGCCAAGATTTGTGATGAAAAATTTGCTGGTAATCTTATTGACAATTCCTTGTGTGTGACAAGTCTTTTGTGCTGCTTTTCAAGAATCTCTTTGTTTTAGCCTTTTGACAGTTTGATTATAATGTATCTTGGTGTGTCCATGAGTTTATTCTACCTGAAGTTTATTGAATTTCTTGGATTTGTAGATTTGTGTCTTTTACAGAATTTTTGTCGTTTTCGCTCATTTTATCTTTAAGTTCACTGTTTCTTTCTTGTGCCTGTTTAATCATGCATTTGAAGTCCTCTAAGGAATTTTCATTTCAGATGTTGTACTATATATTGTTTTTGTGTCGTCTGCATCTTTCTTTAGTTCTTTGAACAGCTTTCAGGTAGTTGTTTTAGTCTAGTGCAGTGGTTGGCAAATTGCAGCTCGCGAGCCAAGGTTTGCCACTCTGTTGACTAAGGAGTTTGCAAATCTGCTGTCTGTGCTTCCTCAGTGACGATTTTTTGTGACTTTGTTGAATAGTGAACTTTGGATCTTTATAATATAACTCTTGAAATCAGATTCTCCCTAGATTTTTGGTTTGTTTATTTTTTCACTTCTTAGAAGTGTCTCTGAACAGCCTAAGGTAAAAAAGCTTGAGGTTTTCTCGGGTCTTTCCTGAGCCTGCGTCTCTCCCTGTGTATATGAGGTTGCTAGCACACACAGTATCTCACTGTTTCCATAGATGAGGACTCCTGGCACAGCTCCATTTGGTCCTCACTCAGGCTCTCAGGGCTGCACCAGGGAAGACCCTCTCCAGCCCTCAGGTTGTTAGCAGATTCATTTTCTCGCAGGTTTGTGGTTAAGGGTCCTGGTTTCTTACTAGTTTTTGGCTGTGAGCCCACCTTCAGTTCATAGAGGTTGTCCGTGCAGTTGCTTTTGAATATCCTAACCCTTCCATGTTTGGCTCCCCAAAGGGGAGAGAGAATAGAACAGTGGAGTCTGTTCTTTTAAACCCCTTGGAAGCTTCTTCACCTGGCGGGGGAGCAACATGGCTGCCTGTCCCTGTGTCTGCACCTCCCGGGTCAAAAGCAGCGATCAGAACACAGAACCCAAGGCTTGCAAAACAAGGTCCTTATTTTCTGCCAGGCTCCGGCAAGGTGCCCCGAGAACACGGGCATGGACACCTGCCACAGGCTGGGGAGAGGGTGGGCAGCCACGACTGCACTAAAAGCTACCAATGTTCAAATAGCCTCCAGGGTTCCAAAATAATTCTGTCAGATTCTGCAACTGCACCTTCTGTCTGAACGAGAGAGACCCCACACGCTCCCCTGTGATCAGTGGTCCTTGTCTGCCCGTCCCCGTGTGTCTGTGGGCTCGGCCCCCTGTGCTCCGCTGTCTCCAGGTAGAGCTCGTTGGGGTTTTTCTACCATCACAGCCACAACACTTCCAGGTTTTTAAACAAGTCAGTCTACCGGCCTGTGTCCCCACCCCCTGCCCTGCTACTATCTTGATGGCTTTTTAAAAGCCTGCTCTCTTAGAACTCCCTAATTTGTTCCTTCATCCTCTCCTCCACCCCAAAAACACTGGCCCTCACACAGCTCCCTTGTCTTTGTATTTCACCCGGCGATGAGATGCAGATACACACACTGCACATACACCTAGAGATTGCTTTTCCCTGCCAGTGCCCTCAAGAGGCAGGTGGCGTCGCTGAGAGCAGAGGTAGGACCTGGGATTGAACTCTGGCTTTGTAAGGTAACCTGGCACATGGTCCCTAACCTGTGCCTCAACTTACTCTTTTGTAAAATGTGGAGCACAGCACCTTTCCCCCAAGAACAGTGCACCACTTAAATGTGTTCTTAAGTGACGTGCGGGAAACCTGGCACGTTTGGCAGGGGTGCTGGGCAGCGACGCAGCCCTGGCGGCGACCTCCCTGGAGCCCGGGCAGCGGAGCCCTGAGTGTGAATCAGCGCCAGTCCACAGCTGTGCGACGGGAGGGATGGGGGAGTTGGGGGAGGGCGGGGGGCATTGCTTAACTCTTCAGCCTACATTCCTTACCTGGAATTAGATTAAATGAGTCAACTGATGCAGCTACACAGATGACTCTCAAAAAAGAATCAAATGGCAGAAACCGGTTTGGCTCAGTGGATAGAGCGTCGGCCTGCAGACTGAAAGGTCCCAGGTTCGATTCTGGTCAAGGGCATGTATCCTGGTTGCGGGCACATCCCCAGTAGGGGGCGTGCAGGAGGCGGCTGATGGATGTTTCTCTCTCATCGATGTTTCTAACTCTATCCCTCCCCTTTCCTCTCTGTAAAAAATCAATAAAATATATTAAAAAAAAAAAGAATCAGATGAAATGCCAATGTCGGAACAGGCTCCCCTCCTGAGGAGGAGGTGTCTGGACAGGGCCTCGGGGAGCCCTGGAAACGCAGGGCCCCTTGGTCTGGGTGGCAGTAAACGAGTGAATAATGTCCGCAAGTTGTTCACTGCGTGAAAGCGATGAAGGCCAGCCTCAACGTTGCAGCCACAGCCTGAGAGGGCAGGTCTGCTTCTACAGGCTGGGAGTCTGCTCCAAACCAGGGCCTCTCGTTCCCACACCTGCACAGGGGCAGCTCTGCACCCCACATCGCCCACTATTCTTTCCCTCCCACCGCCCCCCCACACCCGGTCCTTTGATACGAAAAGATTTTCCGTTTTCTAGCCGGCCACGCAAGTCCGCTCCCACCCAGCACCCCGGCCCAGCCCTTGCTGAGCACCACGGCCGCCGGCATCCCAGGGCTGCGCTCTTTGCACCCAGGGTCTGAGCCAGGCACCGCGGGATGGAGGCTGGGCCAGATGTAAGCCCGTCCCTGCACCCACTTCTGCCCTCTCCGGTCCACTCACAGAGCAGGAAGGATAGCCGACTTCGCTGACAGAGGGACTGGGGTCTGGCAGTGGCAGTCGCATCGGGAAATGGAAATCCCTCAGAAAGCGAGCTGGAGGATTTTTAAAGAAAATGACTAAATTAGATAGTACTTATTTTAAAACTCTTAAAGCAAGATGAAACCAAATATATGCTAAATAGCAAAGCAAGGTAACATCAACATTCTTTTTTTTAAAATATATATTTTATTGATTTTTCACAGAGAGGAAGGGAGAGGGACAGAGAGAAATATCGATGAGAGACATCGATCAGCTGCCTCCTGCACGCCCCCCACTGGGGATGTGCCGCACCCAAGGTATATGCCCCTGACTGGTATCGAACCCAGGACCCTTCAACCCACCGGCCGACGCTCTATCCACTGAGTCACACCGGCTTTGGCATCATCAACATTCTTAAAGATCGTATTAAAATCCCCAACAGAATGTCGCTGCATCAGCAAAAACAGGAAGGTGCGGGGTGAAACCATATTGTGCACCTTCGACAAATACAGCTTGACATGCCAATTGTATTCAATAAAACTGGAGAAAACCCACAAACTTCTATTAGAAATTGAAAGTTGGAAATCATTTTAATGTATCAATGGAACTTGATCCCTGAAAGTTACAGGATCTTCCGGGATTAAAAGAAGACACGACGTTTAGCCGCAGGCCTTGTGCACCCCACGCCCGCAGCCCGCACTCTGCTGCGGGAAACGGCCCATCACTGAGCGCTCGCGCTGGGAGTAGAACCTGCACACCTACGTTTCCCATTTCCTCTTACAACTCTTAGCATCGTTTTAAAATGTGACCGTTCCTCCTTCATGCCCCACATGGGAGATCGAGCCTGAAACCTGTGTATGTGCCCTGATTGGGGAACCGAACCGTGACCTCCTAGTTCATAGGTCAAAGCTCAACCACTGAGCCACATTGGCTGGGCTCAGTACATTATTTTTAATTAAATCCATAGTTTATATTAGAGCTCACTCTTTGTATATTCTGTGGGTTTTAACAAATGTTTGTCATGTATCCACCATTCCAATATCATACAGAATAGTTTTACTGCCTTAAAAATTCCCTGTGCCCCACCTGTTCACCCCTCCCTCCCTCCTCCTGAACCTTGAGTAGCCTCTGATCTTTTTACCATCTCCATAGTTTTGCCTTTTCTAGAGTACCATGTAGTTGGAATCATACAGTATGTAACATTTTCAGGTTGGTTTCTTGAACTTAGTAATATGCACTTTAGGTTCCTCCATATGTGTTTGTGGCTTGATAGTACATTTTTATTATTGCTGCTTAAAAATAATTCATTACATAAATGTACCACAGTTTATTTATCTATTTACCAATAAAATAACAATTTGGTTGCTTCTAAAAAAAAATAAAAAAATAAAAAAAAAAATAAAATGTGACCGTTCAGGCAGGAACCTCCCTGAGATAAGCTATGGGCTCCATTGAATAGTCAATCCAGAACAAGCTCCCTGTGAGGAGAGAGCTGCTCCAGAGCAATGTAAAGGCCAAGAGCCGGGAGTCTGAGGAGACGGAAGTTCTTATGGGGACAAACCCTCCCCTGAGTGGGCACGGCCAAGGCCAGCCCGTTCCCCACCAGGGAGACGCCATAATGCAGGGAGAGGAAGCACACGCTCAGGGAAGGTTTTCGGAAGGAATTCATACTGAACCTTTGTCCCTGCTGTTTGAGGCGGTGCGTCTGGCAGAGGCCTGAGGCCCAGGGGACAGGCCTCAGACCCAGGTTCCTGAGGAAGGAGCACCGAGCTGGGATGGTGCCGGAACCCAGAGTGGGTCCCCTGGGTGGACCCACAGCCCCGCAGGCTCAGGTCCCTGTGTCCCCAGTGGCCAGACAGAACCCTCAGATACCGTCCTTCCTGACATTGAGGATCTGGACAAGGCCCCACCCCCAGGAACTCCTTCAACAGTCTCCTTGGCCCACACTACCCACCACCAACACAAAAGCCTGGATCCCACGCTGTGCACAGCCCGAGGCACAGGATTTGCCTTCCCCGGCGCCAGTGACGGGTCCAGAGCCTCGGGGACTCTCCTCAGTAAGCCCTGCGTAAAGCAACTGGGAGGTTCCTTGCTTTGAGTTTAGAGGTGATACAATGGTTCATATTAGAATCTATGTGGAATTCTTCTAGAATAATGATAATAGCTAAAGAATATTTGAATGTGAATCTTACAAGGTCATTGCTTCCACTCCATTCCATTTGTAGGCAGTGCTAATGCAGAAGTGTTACTATTAAGTCCATAAAGCAATCCACAATACAGCAATAATTTTTTTGTCTTCTGAAATAATTTCGACCATTTACTCTTTAAGTTTTAATGCTGTTATTGAAGTGATTACACAGTAGCTCAAATGAAAGCTCCATAATGCTATAATTTTTAGGATATGATTTGTAAATGTACAGTTATAAAACGTGATCTCATTACAAACTTATTTCCATCTACTTTGGCCTCCGGCTAGTATAAAGACAATACTCTCGTTTTGCTACTTCAGTATATTCTGTTGGCCCAGGGAAAGAGCAATTTCTTATCTCTCCTCTAAAATAATGTTGTGTTTTCTCATTTTGTTTCACTTGCCTACACAGCAGCATAGTTTGGGGAAACTGACAACGTGGTCTCTGTCCCCCTTCACAAACCAGAGGGAGCAAAGCAGACTGAATGTAAGCTCATGTACAGAAAAACCTAAGAAGAGCATATCAAAAAGCTGTTAGAACTAAAAGATGAGTATGTACCACACCTTCCTAAGAAGGCTTTTACATATTTTCATCTATTCGCCCCCAATGGCAAGGGAACACTATTACTCCCGATAAAAACCCATGTTCTGGTGGAGCTCGGTTGGTTGGAGCATCATCTCGTACAGCAAAAAGGTTGTGGGTTCGATCCCCGGTCAGGGCACATATGGGTGGCAACCAATCAATGTTTCTCTCATACATTGATGTTTCTCTCAAAAAATCAATAAGCATAGCCTTGGGTGAGGGTTAAAAAACTAATGTGTGGTCTGGTACAAAAATTAATATTACTGTAATGTGTCCTGGAGTTCATAACAAAATATATTAATAGCACAATGGTAGGAGAGAAATGGAAGTTTACTGTTGTCAGATTCTTATATTGTAGGTGAAGTGGTCAAACATCATTTGAAGGTTGATTGGTGAGTTCAAGATGAATAGAGTAACTAGATAATTCATTTAAAAATGCAGCCTGCCTGGCATGGCGCAGTGGTGAGCACAGACCAGTGTGCCAGGGGATCATGGCTCAATTCCTAGTCAGTGCACATGCCCAGGTTCGAGCTCAATTCCCAGTGTGAGACGTGCAGGAGGCAGCCAGCTGATCAATAATTCTCTCTCATCATTGATGTTTCTATCTCTCTCTCCCTCTCCCTCTCTCTGAAATTAATAAAAACATTTTAAAATTTAAAAAAATGAAAAACAAGAATGTATATGTTATCCGGAAACATATAAGAAGGGTAATACATAATAACTAGGTTTTCTCACATTACATTCACAAGGTATAGGAGCAAAAATAGATTGAATTATATTTGGTGGTATTTTACTTAAGATTTTCATCTATATGTGTACATGATATAGATCCATATTATTTGTTTTATTAATTCTCATTCAAGGATATTTTTCCATTGATTTTTAGAGAGTATGGAAAGGAGGAAGGAAGGAAGGGGAGAGAGAAACACCAATGTGAGAGAGACACATTGATTGTTGTGTCCCACACACACCCTGACCGAGCAGAGGGATCAAACTTGAAACCCAGGTAGGTGCCCTCGACTGGGAATCAAACCCACGATCCTTCAGTGCATGGGTCTACACTCTACCACTGAGAACACTGGCCAGAGTCTTTTTTTTTTTTTAATTCTCACCCAGGGATATGTTTATTGATTTTTTTAGAAAAAAAGAAAAGAGAGAAAAACATCCATGTGAGAGAGAAACATTGACCAGTTGCTTCCCATACATGCCCTGGCTAGGGATTGAACCCACAACGTGGGTATGTGCCTTGACCAGGAATCAAAGCAATGACCTTTCAGTGAATGGAAGGACACTCAACCAACTGAGCCACACCAGTCAGGGCCATACGTTTACTACATTAAATTTTGAAATTAAATATAAGGTATAGATTTTTTTAAACTTACACTATTATAATTCTAAGGAATCCCATATGAAGTTTCCCAAACTTTTCTATTTTGTATACCAATTTTTTACTTTGTCAAATATGACATTAAAAATTAATAACAGAAAATCAAGATGGCGGCATAGGTGAACACCTAAACTGCTGCCTCGCACAACAATTTCAAAACTACAGCTAAAAGACAGAATGGACATCATCCAAAACCACAGGAAAGCTGGCTGAGTGGAAATTCTACAACTAGAAGGAAAGAGGGGGGCTCACAGAGACTCAGAGGAGCTGCAAAAAGCTGAGGTATGGAGACGCGCATGTGGAGAGAGCAGGTGCTGGAGAACCTGGCTGGCTTTTCAGGGAGACAACTCCTGACTGCACTGAACCCCATATCCGATTGCACTGAACCCCAGTTCCACATGAGACTCACGTGGGGGGAGTCTGGACTATGGTGAAAAGGAAGGAGTGCAAGGAAACTTAGGGGAGCTGCGAAAAGCATAAGGCTGACTGCTGATTGTGCCACTGGCTTTCTCTAGCAGGAGGAAGACAGAACCTCCCAACTGCGCTGAACTCCACTTCTGACTGCACTGAACCCCAGTTCCAGGCAAGACCCTGGGGACCCAGACTCATACGGGTCCCCAGAGCACACAAAAACTCAGGGGAGCCAGAAAGGCAGAGGTTTGGAGGTGTGTGAGTACAAGCGCACAGAAAGGGCTGCAGCGATTACCAAGGGACACAGAGATCCAGGGGCCGCGTAGAACAGGGCTGATGGGAAGCCAAAGCTGTCTGCTCAGCCCTGAGACTCCACCCCATCCAAGCTGAACACAGAGACTTTTGCAATCTTGCAGGTCTTATATCATAAGGCTGACTCCAGCACAGAAGTTCTCCCAGCGTAGACACAGCTGATCCTCACAACCAGTTGGCTTGGAGGTCAATTTCCCCCAGTGATATCAACAACAATCAAGACTTAACTACAACAAAGCTTTACACACAGTCTACAAAGGGGTGCACCAAGAAAGTCCACCTCAGGTAACTGGGGAGGCGGAACTACTGGGCCATATAGGACACCTAGCACACAGTTACTCTACCAACTCAGGGAAGCAGTGAAAATGCAGAGACAAAGGAACAGATCACAAACAAAAGGAATGGAGGGGAAAAAATGACTGGCTATCGAGTTCAAAACCATAGTTAAAAGGTTTTTCAAGAATTTCCTAGAAAAGATGGGTAAATTTAGCGAGACCCAAAAGGAGATGAAAAAGGACCAACTAGAAATTAAACATACACTGACCGAAATAAAAAAATATTATACAGAGACATAACAGCAGACTAGAAGAATGCAAGAATCAAGTCAAAGATTTGAAATACAAAGAAGTAGAAAACACTCAGCCAGCTTTCCTGTGGTTCTGGATGATGTCCATTCAACTGGAAAAGAAAAAAAATCCAAAAATTGAAAGATAGTGTAAGGAGCCTCTGGGACAACTTCAAGTGTATCAACATCGTAATTATGGGGTGCCAGAAGAAGAGAGAGAGCAAGACACTGAAAACCTATTTGAAGAAATAATGACTGAAAATTTCCCCCACCTGGTAAAAGAAATAGACTTAGAAATCCAGGAAGCGCACAGAACCCCAAACAAAAGGAAACCAAAGAGGACCACACCAAGACACATCGTAAGTAAAATACCAAGAGCAAAAGACAAAAAGAGAATATTAAAAGCAGCAAGAGAAAAACAGTTAATTACCTACAAGGGAGCACCCATATGACTGTCAGCTGATTTCACAACAGAAACTGTACAGGCCAGATGGGAGTGGCAGGAAATATTCAAAGTGATAAATAGCAAGAACCTACAACCAAGAATACTCTACCCAGCAAAACTATCATTCAGAATTGATGGGCAGATAAAGAGCTTCACAGATAAGAAAAAACTAAAGGAATTCATCACCACCAAATCAGTATTATATGAAATGCTGAAAGGTACTCTTTAGAAGAGGAAGAAGAAAAGGATAAAGATAAAAAATTATGAACAACAAATATATAACTATCAACAACTGAATCTAAAAATCAAGTGAATTAAAAATCTGATGAACAGAATAAACTGGTGAATAGAATCAGGAGCACAGAAAGAGAGTAGACTGACAATTCTCAGGGGGAAAGGAGTGAGGGGGGTACAGGGAGAGACTGGACAAAAATCATACACCTATGGATGAGCACAATGTGAAGAAGAGGTAAGGGCAGAGGGAGCGGTGGGTGGGGAAAGAGGAACAATTGTAATAATCTGAACAATAAAGATTTATCAAATCAAAATTATTAATAACAATCTGAAAAAAGAGATAGAGGTAGATCTAAACAAGTGGAAGAATATACAGTGTTTATGGATTGATAGAATCAACATCATTAAAAAATCCATACTACACAAAGCAATCTATAGATTCAATGCAATCTCTATTAAAATTCTAATGGCATATTTCACAGATCTAGAACAAACACTCCAAAAATTTATATGGAACCAAAAAGAGACCCTGTATAGCCACAACAATATTGAGAAAGAACAAAGTTGGAGAGATCACAATACAAGATATCAAGTTATACTACAAAGACACTG
The DNA here is from genome assembly GCA_011751065.1 of Lasiurus cinereus. Lineage (NCBI taxonomy): Eukaryota > Metazoa > Chordata > Mammalia > Chiroptera > Vespertilionidae > Lasiurus > Lasiurus cinereus. The sequence continues at coordinate 9,455,177 of JAAGEH010000293.1, forward strand.
TAATCAAAACAGTCTAATACTGGCACAAGAAAAGGCATATAGATCAATGGGACAGAACAGAGACCCCAGAAACTGACCCAAGCCATTACGTTCCATTAATGGAGTTAAGATGGTCTCTTCAATAAATGGTGTTAGGGAAATTGGACAGGTACATACAAAAAAAAAAATGAAACTAGACCACCAATCTATACCATACATAAGAATAAACTCAAAATTGATAAAAGATTTATATGTAAGACATGAAACTATTAAAATCCTAGAAGAAACCATGGGTAGGAAAATCTGACATCTGCTTACAGATACATCTTCTAGGGCAAAGGAAGCAATAGAGAAAATGGAACTATATCAAAATAAAAGCTTCTGCACAGCAAAAGAAACCATCAACAAAATGAAAAGGGAGCCCAATGCATGGAAAACATATTTGCCAATAATACATCTGATAAAGGGTTAATTTCCAAATTATACAAAGAACTCATACATCTTAACAAAAAGAAGGCAAACAATCCCATTTAAAATGGGCAAAGGACCTAAATAGACACTTCTCCAAAGTGGACATACAGAAGGCCGAGAGACATGCTCAAAGTCACTAATCATCAGAGAGATGCAAATTAAAACAATAATGAAGTATCACCTCACACCTGTCAGAATGGCTATCCTATCTAATAAAGAGGGGATATGCAAATTGACCATCACACCATCACAAAATATGGTGGGGCCCACAGCCATGAGATGGAGACACTCAGTTCCCTCAGCCCTGCTGGAGTCCCCTAGTCCTTTCAGCCCCACCAGAGGGTGGGAGTGGCAGGCACGTGATGCAACTGGACCCGCCCTCAGCCCCCAGCCTCCCAGGACTGCCAGAGGTTCAGGTAACCGTGGCCAGCCAAGGCTTGCGCTGCCAGCAGTGGCAGCAGCAGAAGTGTGATGGGACCATTGCCTTCCCCTGATCACCAGGTCACCTCCCACCCCTGAGGGGTTCCAGACTGGGCTGAGGGACTCCCCCCCCTTCAGTGCATGAATTTTCATGCACCGGGCCTCTAGTCATCAATAAATCAACAAACAGCAGTGCTAGCCAGGATGTGGAGAAAGGGGAATGCTCCTGCACAGCTGGTGGGAATGCAGACTGGTGCAGCCACTATGGAAAACAGTATGGAGTTTCCTCAAAAGATTAAAAATGCAACTGCCATTTGACCCAGTGATCCCACTTCTAGGAATATATATATACCAAGAAATCGGAAACACCAATCGGAAGGAATATATGCACCCCTATGTTCATAGAAGCACAACTTACAATAACTAAGATCTGGAAACAGCTCAGTGCCATCAGTAGAAAAGTAGACTTAAAAAGTTGTGGTTCATTTACAGTATGGAATACTATGCAGCAGTAAAAAAGAAGAATCTCTTACCCTTTGAGAAAGCATGGAGGGACCTGGAGAGTATCATGCTAAGTGAAATAAGTCAGTCAGAGAAAGATATATCATGTGATCTTATATGTGGAATCTGAGGAACAAAATAGATCCAGAGACATAGAAGCATGGAACAGACTGAGGAATCTCAGAGGGAAGGCAGCAGCAGAGGGTGGAGGGCGATTAGCTGGGGAACTGACATGCACAGCCTATGGACACAGACAACAGTGTGGTGAAGGCCTGGGAAGGGTGGGTGCGAGGTAGAGGGGGCCAATGGGAAAAAAAGGGGAGACATCTGTAATACCTTCAACAATAAAGATAAATTTTTAAAAAATTAAAAACAATCGTCTATGTCATCAGCATTTAATTTTAAAAAGAACATTTAACATCAAAACTTTTCATAATTAAAATACTATAATTTTGATTGTCCTTTGTGAATACCTCACTTTGGTAAAGTGATTTTTTTTCCTACTGATGGGTAAAAACTTTAGCCCCAGCTCACAGCGGTTCATAATCCAGGGTTTGTTACTCCTCGTTTGACCCTCTTCCCTCCCCCGACCCCCAGATAGCGGGTCCATTAGCCAGGGTGGCCCACGTGCCCACCAGAATCCGCCTTCCCCTTCCCTCCTGAGGTGCCCACCACCATTTGCAGACTGCCTCCTGGTTCTCCCACGTTTCTTGAGCCCCACTTTTCCTCCAGACCCAACCCATCTTTTGTCTCCCAGAATCCCCCTTTTTTGTAGTATTTTGTTGTTAATCCTCACCTGAAGATATTTTTTCCATTGATTTTTAGAGAGAGTGGAAGGGAGAGATCGAGTAAGAAGAGAGAAACATCAGGGTAAGAAGGACACATCAGTCGGTTGCCTCCTGCATGTGCCCTGACCGAGGCCAGGAACTGGGCCTACAACCCTTTGGTGCGCAGGCCGCTGCTCCGAACACTGAGCACTCAGGCAAAGGTATTTAACAGGCTCAACTCACTTTTTTTTCTTGTATAAAACACAGCCCAGGTCTACCCATACTGTCCCAAAAGAGCAGGCGGTGCTTGCTTATTCTGCATAGGGCTGACCTCTGGCACCTGATCTGACTTCCAGCCTCCACAACTGTCCTGGGTTCAAGATGGCACCAGGAGAGAACCCTGGACTCACCTCCTCCCCAACACACACAGAATCAGCAGCTACTCATGAACAGCTTCCCGTGGGAAAAAGAAATGGCTGAGTGATGCCTACACATCCGAGAACGAGCGAGGCCCACTGCCCCGCTTCCCCCTACCCCACTCCCCCGCTCAGCCACACAGTCCGTCTGGGGGGACAGAAAACACTGTGTCTCCTGAGGAGCCAGGGGTCTGACCCCAACATTGGGTTCCCCAACTTTTAACACCTGCACCTGAAAGACCAGCCCCCAGAACATCTAGGTTTCAAAGCCAACAGCTCAGGCCCAGGAGACTGCGAGACACATAGGAACTAAGAAATGGCTCCTGGGGCCTGGCGTGCCCTTTCCTGCCAGCGCTCCGCTCCCCACGGGGACAGGTGTGCCAACTGATGAGCCAGGCTCCATCTTCAGGCATCAGTGGGGGGCAGAGGGGCAGGTACCTTGTAACACACATCGAGGGCTGCTGGCCTGAGGTACCTTTCCGACTCCCCCCTCAGGCTCCTAAGCAGGTGGGCGCATCCCTCTCCCAGCTCGGAGGCCCCAGCCCTCGTGCAGTGCCGGCCACTCTCCACACCTGGGCTTAAGTAGGCAATTTGCTGACCATCAGCCGCATTAAACCGGGAAGGAGCCTCCTCTTGTTGAACTCAAGGCTTCATCAACTGCTCTTAAATCTACTTAATCTTGTGAAGTCTAGAGAGACTGGAAATTTTATTTAAATATAAAAACTACAAGGAGCTGATTTCTGTAGGTTCTGCTGGGAGAGCAGAACAGGGTGTAGTTGGGACTTTAAATCTAATTGTAGGAACTGGGTAAACGTGGCGTCAGCACAGGTTCTCCCCGTTTTCCTGATTCGCTTGATGATCTAGGAAAGGCCTGCAGGAAGTTCCCCCACGCGTCACAGCCGTGTACGTGGGAACTGTTTGTTCCTGAGGCTGTGAAAAGCAGGCCTTGCTGGCGGGCAGTCTGTGTCCCTGGGTCAGCGCTGGGAAGATTCCTGGGCCAGAGGCCCTCCTGGCTCCCTCACCTTTGCCCATTGTCCCATGGACTGCCAGTAAAATTTGATTCAAGAAGTGCCCTCCAAAGTAAGAGCTGCTACTTTTCCTTAAATGCAAACTGTTACACTGCAAATTGCTCATTTTATTAACCAATGTTACCAATTAACTTAAAAATAATTAGCTGGTTTGGCTCAGTGGGTAGAATGTTGGCCTGTGGATTGAAGGGTCGGAGGTTCAATTCCAGTCAAGGGCACATGCCTGGGTTGTGGGCTCTATGCCCAGATGGGAGCATGCAGGAGGCAGCTAATCAGTGACTCTCTCTCATCACTGATGTTTCTCTTTCCCTCTTCCTTGCCCTCTGAAATCAATGTTATAGCCCTAGCTGGTTTTGCACAGTGATTAGAACATCAGTCCACAGACTGAAGGATCACGGGTTTTATTCTGCTCAAGGGCAAGTACCTGGGTTGCAGGCTCGATCCTGGCCCCAGTTGGGGCACCTGCAGGAGGCAGCCAATCAATGTGTCTCTCACGTGGAGGTTTTGTCTGTCTCTCCCCCTGCTTTCCACTCTGGAAATCAATAAAGAAAATATCCTCGATGACCTTCCTGTCGTTGGCCGGGTCCTGGCCTGGTGATGGGTCCACTCCTTGTCCTCAGCCTTGCCTCTGCGAGCTCCGTGGCCTTGGCCTCAACCCCAACTGTTACCTTGGCTGGCTGCATCCTCTCTCCCTCTCCCTCTCAAATCAATCTCTAAAAACGTTTTTAAAAAGTTGGTTAGAGCAACGCCCTAATACACCAAGGTTGTGGAGTTTGATGCCCTGTCAGGGCACATGTAGAAGGCAACTTATCGATCGATGCTCCTGTTTCTCTCTCCCTTCCTCTCAAAAAATGTTACACATCTCACATACTCTTGGATACGGATTAAAAAAGAAATGTCTAATAACAATACTTAACCTTGAAATCGTGTATGGAGATGGGCATATACTGTGTGTGAGGTTCCCCATAAATGAGCCCTATTCCTGACCTTCCTCAGCTCTGAGGGCGCAGCTCCCCGTCGGACGCCATATTCAGGTGAGAAAGCTGAGGTTCGTGGTCCTGGAGTCACTGGCTCAGATCCCGTTGCAGATCCTCAGGCTTGTCTCTCACAGACGGAGCTCAGAAGACCCCCTGAGTTGGTTTTCCTAGAAACCCGTCAGTGTGCCTGGGCAGGTGTGGGCGAGCCCTTCTCACCAGTGCACGAACTCGACTCCTTTACCCAAACGCCATTCCGCAACCACCACGCTGCGAGCTCCTCCCAGAGCACGAGGCAGGCGGGACCCCAGGCTCGCAAAGCCCGAACAGAGACAACGGGAGGGCACAGCAGAGGCCTCGGGCACAGGGCACTGCTGCCTGCGGCCATTTCCGCCAATACACACAGACAAAGACACACACACACATTCACACACACACACAGACACACACAGACACACACACACCCCCGCCCAGGAAGGATACATGGAGACAGGGGCCGGGGGAACATCCAGGCAGAGGAAACACCTCACAGAAACAGGCATTTTAACACATAAGGGACCACACCTCCTTTTATAAAATATTTATTCTAAAAAAATCACACTGTACAAATTTAGATAGAACATTCTCAATACTCATATTTATAAAAATGTGAACACAGACTGGAGCTAACAAACTTCTGTTGCCGCTTCTTTTTAAATTAGGAAGAAGTGATTTTGTCAGGTACAATGATAAGTGTCCAGCAGACATTCAAAGAGCTGAAGTCACCTGCCAGCAGCCCCGGGGGACGAGGCTCAGGAACCGGGCCCGGGCTCGGTGCGGTTCCCCGTGCTGGCCCTGCAGCATGGAAGTTTGTGCTTGGGGTGAAACCAGCAGGGTTTGTTCATAATTCCTGTTTCTCTAACCAAGTGGGTTTCTGTACAGCTGTTACAAAGGTCTGTACAGAGCACGAGCTCCTGTCGGGTGTGACTTCTGCACGTTAAAAAGGACATTCCGGAACTGTTTCCTACAGTTCGGTCTGTCCGCCCGCAGACGAGGGGGCGAGGCATTCACAAACTCCAGGTCAAGGAATCCTGGTTTCTTGAAAGGTTATTTTAAAAGCTTCGAGTTTCAGCTCCAGCATTTGAGTGGCCTCCCCTCCATGGCTCAGCTCCCTCTACACTGACTTCACCCGCTTTCTCATGCCAGCGAGCAGGGGAACACCGTACCGCGGGAGCCTGGAGGACCCAACGTCAAATGGACAAGGCGGGGAGGCGCGTGCGGGAGCCTGAGAGGCGGCCTTCAACTCCGAGTGGGAGTGGCCGTGTCATAGCCAGGGGTGCCAGGCGGGGTCCATGCGGCACAGGTTGTCCAGGCTGTTGGCAGCGGCCACCAGGGTATTCACTTTGCTCTCCCCGCCTTCGAACTGGGCGAGGTTGTGCAGGCGGGTCATGATGGCGGTGACAGCTTTCTGGACCAGGGAGACCAGCTGCTGACTGTCCATGTTCTCTGGCTGCCCGGCGGCGGAGAGAGGAGAAGAGGTGTCCTCCTGTGTCTTTTTGTGCCAAGCAATGATCTCGTCCCGCAGCACAGTTTTCAGGATGCCGTCCACCTGTGTGAGGAGGGAGAGAAACGCTCACATTCAAGCAACGATGACCAGAGGGGCAGCTTCCCACCAAGAGCTGGCTGGGCCCAGCGGGCCTGCCCCCCAGGAGCGGTGAGGAGTCCCCAAGGGCTGGGCTCTGCCAGTGCTGGCTTTCCACCGCAAGTGTGGTCCGAGCAAGCCTGGTGGCCTCCTGGGGCGTCTGGGCAGAAGAAAGAGGCACAGGAAGGAGGAGCCCACGTGGCAGCTCTCCCACAGGCATGGAGCCCCTGGACCTGTGTTCTCAAGGAAGGGAGAGCGAAAGAAAGGAGGTGGTGTCTGGGGTGCGCATGGCAGGAGGGAGAGGGAGAGGGCAGGAAACCAGAGGCAGGACTTCGGTACTGAGATCACCAAGACAAGCAGAAGGCAATTCAAGAGAGGGACTGACTACAAAGCTTGCACCTCTTCATGAACTGAGATATCCAACCATAACCCACTGTCATAGTCAAAAGAATGCAAAACACCCAGGACCGTTCATACTAACATGTCAATGGTTTTAACCCACAGTATTTTAGGTGCTAAAAGCATGTGTTTTAAAAGAGATTCCCATACAGAATTGTCTGATTTAGCTTACTGTAAAGGCATTCACTACATTTAGGCTGTGGAGAAATTTTGGCTCCAAGTTTGGAGAAGGCCCAATTTCTTCCCATCTATACCAGCACAGCCTATGCACTGAGCAGTGTGTGGCATTACTCCAAGCTTTAACAGGCCTTTAAAATAAGGAGCGCCTTATTACCAATAAATCAGCAAGCAACAAGTGCTGGCAAGGATGTGTTCTGTTGGTGGGATTGCAAACATCCACTGTTGAAAATAGTATAGAGTTTCCTGAAAACATAATAGATCTACCATATGATCTAATTCCACTTCTGGGTATTTATCTAAAAATCCAAAAGTATATATGCACCATTGCATGTCCATATGCATATATGTTCACTGCAGCATTATTTACAATAAGCCAGATATAGATGCAGCCCAAGTGCCATCGATAGACAAGTGGGTAAAAAAGTAGTGGTGCATATATACAGTGGAATATTAGCCACAAAAAAGAACAAAATCTTGCCATTTGCGACAACATGGATGGACCTAGAGTGTATTATGCTAAGTGAAATATGTCAGACAGAGAAAGACAAATACCAGAGGATTGCACTTACATGTGGAATCGAAAAAAACAAACAAGTAAACAAAACAGGAACTAACAGATCCCAAGGACAAACAGATGACGGCCAGATGGAATGGGGGCTGAGGGGTTGGTGGAAAAGATGAAGAGATTAAGTAGCCCAGATGGGCTGTTACAAAGCAGTCACAGGGATGTGCAGTATAGCATAAGGAATATATACCAGCAATATTGTAACAACTGTGTATGGTGCCAGGTGGGTAGTAGGCTGATGGGGTGGTTGCTTTGTGGGTTATATAAATATCTAACCACTATGCTGTACACCTGAAACTCACATAATATTGTCACTTGTAATTAAAAACTAAATTTAAAAATACATGAGAGCCTTCCTCCTTTCTAGAGGTTTCAAACTGAATGCCATTCTAAGGAGTTCCCTACACTGGTTCCCAAAGTACAGCCTGTCTGTCTACCTGAGAACTTTACATCTCATGCCCTAAAGCACAAACGGCTAACAGTGAACTGCTGTCGCTGCATCACAGCACCAACTCCTCACCAACAAGAAACCGGAAGGCCATTTATTCATGTTCGTCACAGTTCACCACGACACCCCAAAAGAACCTTCTACACTTCAGATATGTGCAACTGCTCATCAGAAAGAGCCAGTTGTGTCTACGGTAAGTCCTTGTTCACAATTAAGAGCTTATTCAATAACTTAAAAGCTGTTCTCAGTAAATGTTTTGGGAAAGCAATTAGAGTCTGAAGCCTCCTCTAGGCACAAACTAGTTATCTTAAAAAAAAGAGAGAGAGAGAGATAGCTTATTTCAGAAGTTAAAAAAAACCAGAAAACTGTGTTCTGTCCTCCACTGTGAAGAGACAGGTCCTCCTCTGGCCTCAATTTCCCCACTTGCACAATTGCTGGGAGAACGTAATCCATCAGGACCACCAGTGCAGTGCCAGGAGCCAAGACAGTGCCGGGATGGCCGACACGCTGCTGTCCTGCCACCGGGAGCTGTCACACACCGCACGTGGCCCAGGGCATCTCACCACCTCGTACCACGGGGGTTTACAATGGGCTCACACACCCCATTCGTTTAGGCCCATCTCCACCGCCCACCCTACAGAGAACACATCTGCTCTTTCAGAGGAAAAAGGTTTGCAAAGTGAGAAACAGAGGCAGCTATAAACTGGAATAAACCAAACTGACATGCAGTGCTAACAGTGGGGGGAGGTTACCCAATAAAGGCTCAGGCTCCTCAACAGCCTAACACCTCTTTTTAAAGCCCTTTTCCGAGTGCAGAAGCTTTCACTGTACAACAACAACACGCTCTACTGGCTCAGCTCTCTCCTCCTCACGAGCAGATCAGCACTTCCTGTGAGGTCGCAGCGTGTACTGTGTGAGCCCAGCCTGCGCTTTTCGCAGACAACTCATGACCTACCTTAAAGTTTGGTTGAGCAAAGCACCGGGCAACGGCAATCATGGAGGCGGTCAAGGGGCCAGAGACGCCGATGGTGGTCAGAAATTCAGAAATATTGGGCGTGAGGCGAAAAGGAACAGGGCGGTTGGCATCTAGGTCTCCAGTCGCGTCATTTATATCAAATCGGAAGTAGGCAACGTTCAGTTTGCCAGTGTCCTGCATTTCAGAAGGAGGTATTTTAGAACTAAAACAGCAGAATGCAGACATCTAAAGGAGAGGGACTGGCTATTCACACCAAACTACCTGAGCGATCTGTAACATCTCGGGGTTGAGCCGATTTAAATGCAAGACGAACTCCGCGAAGCCAATCAGCGCGAGCTGGATGGTGAGCATCTTCCGGAACGTCCAGTAGTCTGTGGCGTTGGGGAAGGTGTGCAGAGCCCACTCCTTCAGCATGCTGCGTGGCACCATGTTACTCTGCACTTCCTTGAGGATGTCTCGAAGGACCTGAAATGATAGTCACTCCATGACTCTCCATCCAACTCATTTATTCTTTTCCTCAAAAGGAAAACTCTCAAATTGTAACTTCTTACGTGGCACCAATAGAGCTAATTTTGTAACAAATAGCATCTGCAGTGTCCTCTGGACTGCACGGGGAGATGCACAGAGTGGTCGGTTTCCCTCCAGAGATCCACACGTGCTCTCAGCAACAATGGAGCTAAGTAAAAACCCTAGTGCACGAGGTGGTCCCGGGCTTGCCGCTTCCTGTGCTTTAGGAAGCACATACGGCACCGAGTGCATTACTAACGCCCCAGCCGCAACCCTGATAAACATGAACATCACTTAGAAGAGGTTTGGCTGCCATGAGTGTGCAGTGAAGTCATTTTTAAAATTCTAATTCCTGAGCTGTTTTGTAAGTGCAGATAAAGGATTAGGAACCTCTGCAAGGTTGAAACTTACCTTTTTCCTGTTATGACCACCAATCTGCAGTAAATGTCACTCAGTGGTCCTTTCCTTTCTACCAACTCACAAGTCCAAAACGGAACCTCTCATCCACCCCCAACACACACGTGCACACATGCACACATACACACGTACGCACACAATGCTCACACAAACACATGTGCGTGCACACACTGCTTTTCTGAGCACACTTGTCATGGGAGCAGAAAGCAGCAGTTTCTGAGGCCTCGGGTGGTAGCTCGAATGCCTGACTCCCAATGTGTACCTGGTGGCTGGCTTGCGTACCACGCGCCTGCACCGTGGCCAGTCTGTCATAGTACCGCGAGATGGGGTTGTCATGCTCAATGCCCTTCTTGGCACAGCGCTGCTTGTAGATCTCCACGAGGGAAAGAGAAGAGGGGTTGTCTTCCACGAGGCGCATCTGTGGAGACACTGCCACAACTCGTGGAACTGAGGAGAAAAGGGAGAGAAATGGACAGCTGAGAGAGAATCACCAAAGGTCTGCACTCGCTTCGGCCTCGGATGTTCCTAAGAGCAGAGGTGACTCCGCCTGTCCTGATCAGAGGAAGTGGGTGTGGGGCAAATGGGCAAAACTCGAAAAACGCTGAGCACACACCACATACTAATGTAGCACACGTGGCACAGAGCTCAATCTACTGTGACAGAGCCTGAGCTGCCATTACCGTGTTTAAGACACAGATGGACAGAAATGCTTTAGGAAGCCATCGTAAAAAACCATAAAGAGCTCAGCTGATCTCTAATATCGACCTATGAACCAGAAGGTCACGGTTTGATTCCCAGTCAGGGCACCTGCCCGGGTTGCAGGCTCAATCCCCAGTGTGAGGTGTGCAGGAGGCAGCTGATCAGTGATTCTCTCTCATCACTGATATTTCTCTCTCTCTCTCCCTCTCCCTCCCTCTCCCTGAAATCAGTAAAAAACATACATTTAAAAAAAGAAACAATAAAGAGACTGCCAAACGCACTGGTGCTGCTGAGCAGCCGAGCAGCAGCTGTGAGCTGCGCCCATCTCCAGGCCCTGTGACCACCCGCCCATGGACTGCCAGCGTGGTGACACAGGTACTCTGGCTGCTAATGAGCACCATCATTCCGGTCTAATATTAGATAAACCACAGCTTCTGGGTTGCTTCCACGGCTTCAATCCATAAAGAAATACAAAGGATCCCAGGGCACATACATAAATGTGGGCTGGCATTTGGTGGTAGTCAAGAGTTTGTATCTTTGGTCCTGGCTGGTATGTGCTCCATGGTTAGAGCACCGGCCTGTGCACCAAAGGACACAGGTTCGATTCCTGGTTAAAGGGATGTACCAGAGTTGCAGGTGTGATCCCCAGCCCGTCACAGCACTTGCAAGGAAGCAACCAATTGATGTATCTCTCTAACATTGATGCCTCTCTCTCTCTCTTATCCTCTACCTCCCAGCAACTGTCTCTCTAAAAATCAATGGAAAAAATATCCTCAGGTGAAGATTAAAAAAAAAAAGTTTGTGTCTTTGGAAGAAGAAAGGGCAATCTATTAGCCATAGCCAGGATCAACACTACGATCACATTATACTCGTGTCAACATGCACACAGCTTTCCACAGGCTTGTTGTTGGGGCTATATTATATTTAAAGGTAAGAGATTTTAGGTCAAACTGGGTTAGATCACACCTTAGGTATTAGAAGAAAGTTCCACGTACTATGTACTGCGATGGGCTACTAGCCTTGGATTTAATACTAAAATGATTCCACAATACTAAAATGGCTTTCTTCTCTGGTGGGATGGTAGGTGTCTCATCTGTTCCCATTACAGACAGAAACAGGTTACTCATGAACTGCCCAGGACACCTCAGTTACAGAAAGACCTCACTCAGATGCTGCCACCTGACCAAGATCCCTGCCACCCCACTTTCCGAGTCTTGTGTTTCACTCGCTGAAGGCAAGCTCGGGCCGTGCCCACGTCCTGCAGCGAGTGGCCCAGGAGTTCAGAGGCCTCACTTCACAATGAAGTGTGCTGGTAACAGACCATAACAAGCCTCCACTCAGCCCAGGTTTCACCAGAGCATAGGGGCTCCTGGGGAGTCAAGATGGCAGGGGGCACAGACGTAGCACCTCCATTCCCAAATACTTGTCAGAGCGCCCCTCTTGCAGTGAGGAGTCTAAAGGCTGGGGGTGGGGGTCTTCTCCAGGAGCAGAGACCCTGTCGAGGGGTCGGCTCTTCCTTGCAAGGCCTGCCCTCTTGGCGTCGCTCAGCGCATCCTCAGTGCTGTCACCCGGCTCACAAGAAAGCCCTGAAAGGCTGGCTAATGCGCACTGCTGGGTATCCCCGGGTGCGGCCCTCCTACCTGTGAAAAATAAGTGCCTCTTCGTGGTTTCCTTTCTCTTCTCTAAGCAGGGGTTCAGCAGGCGAAGCAGCTGCAGCACGCGCTCCTCCCTCCGCGACTCTGTCAGGCAGGCGTCATTCATGACCAAGTACGGGTAGATCTTGCCGTTGTGCCCGCGGATGTACAGCCTCCTGGCTGCGGTGTTGTGCTTCTGTACAATTTCCACCCTAGGCATAAACCTACCGGAACAAACAAACGCCCTCAGTCTCAATTCCAATCCTTTTCTTGGAAAAGAAAATGGAGCTTTCCAAAAGCACTGGTAGGAATTGTCAGGGGAATTAAGACCTCGTAGTTACCGTGTTTGTTCACTTACTACCACACCGTTGTTCGGACAAGGCATAAAGAGTGCAACTATATCACAAAAGGAGGGAGAAACCACAGCAGAGGGAAAACAAGAAGCAGAAAGATGAAGCTGGAGTTTCCAAAGAATCAAACCAGGGCTCCAACTCCAGAGCTACCTGTGGGTCGCCCGTCTGGCCCTGAGCACAGCAGCAGCACAGGGGGAGGGCCCAGCTCCGGCCTCTGGGAGAAGGACCGTCCGCCTGGCACAGGCAGGTGCCCCAAGGAGCACACGAGGAATTGACACACCTTTGCCCTCACCTCCTCACCGTGGGCCTCGGCCACTAACACAGGTAGAGAGGAGGGCGCTGGCCAGGGCCGCAGGCAGGTCTGGGGAAAGGAAGTCTGAATTCTGACGTGTGGAAAACAGCCCTGTGTCTGAGTTAGAAATAAAAGGAAGCACCTGACTATTTGTTAAGGGAGCCTCTTCACAGAATTCTTTACATTTCAAATGAGATGCCACGCTCTCCCTTCATTCTACAGTGTCTGATTCTGTTTGAACACTGTGTGCTAAGTGTGAACAAAGGCACGGGGGCTTCATTTTGTCAAGTTCTGTGGGGAGTCGGGAAAGGTTCTTTGGAAGCAAATACAAACTTGACTCAAACAAGACCCTGAAGCCGTCCATCAGACCCTTTCAGGGCTGGTCACTGAAACCCTCGGACGTCTTGTCCTCTGAGTGTGGCGCCAGGCCTGCCGGCACGCTTGTGTGCAGGGGAAGCGCCATGATCGAGCCAGGCCATGCTCACTCACCGAGCAATCTTGATATAATAGTGTGTCGGCTTCGGCATCAGGAACTCCCCTGGGATTTCCACTTCAGCAGTCTGCGCAGAGAAATTGCTCAAAAACCGACACTTTTCTTCTATGAGGAAGAATTTGGGAAGTTGCTTGGTTTTGGCCTCCAGAATTTTGATCCACTTTTTCAATTTAGAAATGAGGTTGTGAAGCTTCATGGATCCTGGAACACTGAAGTCAAAATCTTCAAGATAAAACATGAATAAGCATTTCAGTCATCGGGCTCTTCCAATTCACCCCCAAGCCACTGCTCAAGCGCCTCCCGGCTGGGTACTGTCTGCTCCAAGTCCTAGAAGCCCTCTTGCTCTTTATCATGGAAATTGGTGCCTGAGACAGAGCGAAACCTTTGGCCTTTGTTGTGGCCGGCTCTCCGGTGCCACATGGACCTCACCCCAATCATGACCTGTCCTCTTCAGGAAGGATGGGGGACCCCTGCATAAATGTCTCAGCATTGAGTGCCCCACCACTAAAAGGTGCCGGAAGCCCACCTGCCACCTCTAGAGGTGACCCCCGGGAGCAAGCATGGCCAGGAAACTGAGGCCTGTGTGGAAGTGAGCACAGGCACCAGGCGGGCCTGGGAGCAATATCCAGGATGAGATTGAGTTATACATCAGTTCCTCAGAGGGAATTAAGGCAAGAAATCAAAATGACAAAAATGGAAAACATACACTTTTCACGTAAGCAAAAACACTCTGGTTCTCAGCGTTAAGACTCAATATTAAAAAGTCCGTTACATGGGATGTCCTTCTTTAAAATAAACCTCATTTCCCACCCAGATTAGCACTAGTGGTGGAGAGGGTTCTCAACACCCTAACTTGCCAGAGCCCAAAGGTCAGGAAAGCCCCATTTCTGCTGGAAACAGCCTGTGAGAGCCACAGGGAGGCACCGAACGAGACGGCTGCGTGATGGCAGAGGCACCTTCACACTCAAGCTGAAGGCAGCGCAGGTGCCAAGTCTCCCCAAGCCCCTTCCAAGCACTCTCCTCTGCCCAGAGCTAGCTCACGTGGGGTGAGCAGGCTGCCTTGGAAGGCACAGGCCCTGCCCAGACTCCTGCCCCCTCTTCTCACTGCCTTGATGAAGGCAGACCCTCCCACCAACTCCACAAAGACCCTCCCACCTGCCCCTCACCCCCTTCTCCAGGCTCTGCAAACGGACTGCAGCCAAATGCAGAGAAAATGGCTGAGGGTCAGGGTCAACACTATGAATTTGGAAGCAGAAACGTGAAGGCACGATCAACACCAACTGGGGAGACACCAGGGAGGAAGGGTGTAGCCGTCCAAGTGGTACCCCTTAAGCCACACCCACTTCCTCCCCCCAATCCCACCCCCTGGCCATCACTAATCCATTCTCCACCTCTATATTTGTATCTAATATAATTCTAAACAAGAACCACGCAGTAGGGATCCTTTTGATCTTGGCTTTTGCACTCAGTATTAATTTCTTTAAGGTTCATCCAAGTTGCTACGTGTTAAGCCCTCTTTGTCTACTTCATATGAGGATGAAAATGCCATACTCATCCATCCTTTCTCCGTCGAGGGGCATTTGGGTAGTTCCCAGTTTGGGGCTATTACAAATAGAGTGGCTATGAACATTTACGTACAAGTTCCTGTGGAAAGTGAGTCTTCACTCTGGGGGAATGTGATGGACCGTTTTTGAGCTTTCTCCCAACACTTTACAGACGAACACAGCACTGGAACAGAGACGGTCTTCCCGGCGCAATGTGCAGAGCGACTGGAGGACTCTGTACCAAGGCCTGGCACTCACTGCAGGTAAAGTGGCTCAGAGCCTGGCAGCCTCCTTCCAAATTCCCGTTTGTGTCTTCTTTCCCCCCACCACCAAATCAAGATTTGTCCCACTTCAAATCTTTATTTCAGACTGTGATTTAATAATCTATTTAAGATGAAGACATGCTGAGTATCACCTCTTTTAAGTAAAATAGGATAGCGCCCATAAAACTCTAACCTCAAACCCTTCCGTTCCCGGGGAAGGATGACAGACCACACATCACATGGACTTTACAAAGAGAAAATCTAAGATGATGAGAGCACTTCAGTATAAAAGCTCTGGGAGAGCATGACTCTTATTTTTCAAGAAGCACTTTCCTCAATGGGTTGGTTCTTCAGAGGAAGCCTCTCAACCTTATGCCCAGCTCACACCTCAAGAGCGGGACACCGGCCCAGGGCTGCTGGAATGATGATGGGACACACACGCTGGGATTCAGATGGGCTTCAGGTCAGTCCTGCCTACAACTGCACAGTATCCTTTGCAATTAGTAGGGCAAATATTTCCTTTTCTACCATTGCAACCTACTTTACAGATACACATGTTTTAACTATGCTCTCTCAGATATGTCTTTTAAAAAGATACTTAAATATCTAAAAAATGTGAACCATTTATTCTATGGATTAACATATCAATAAAGAAAGAATTTTGTTGTTGTTGTTGTTGTTAATCCTCACCCAAGGATATTTTTTCCATTGACTTTTAGAGAGAGTGGAAGGGAGGAGAGAGATAGAAAAAAACACCAATGTGGGAAAGACACATTAATTAGTTGCCTCCTGCATGTGCTCCAACTGGGCCAGGGATCAAACCTTCAATCCAGGTATGTGCCCTTGACTGGGAATCAAACCCACAACCCTTCGGTGCACGGCCAATGCTCTAACCAGTGAGCAACACTTGCAGGACAAGAAAGAATGCTTTAAAGATGGTTACAAAAGAAATGTTTCTTTTGGCTTTGGGAAATTTTACCAGGCAAGTCTTGTTTCCATGTGATAATCATTCATAGGTTGACACTCAGGACTTACAAGCCTGCAGAAGTTCCTCAGACTCAAGTCTGGGACCTGGTGCTTCCTCGGGAGAAAGCCTGCCCCAGATGAGTGGGAGGGAGGCAGAGCAAGGACAGGGAATGAATGCTCTGAGATACAGGGGACACATACCTACACGTGCTGGGGGATGAGGACCCCAATCTGACAGATGAAGACAGGCTAAGAGAGATTGGACAGTTACCTCAGATCACGCAGAACACAGTGGAGCCAGGACTCATGCTCCCACAGGTCTGGGAAAATGCATGAACCTGAACCAGGGACAAATAACAAAAACACAACCTTCCTGTCACTGTGCCACCAGAATCCCTACCAGTATGAACTTTACTTGTCACTCCGAGTCCTGCACCTTTGAGTTTCACTGTTGAGTTTTCCCACAAAGACCAAGTGAGGGAGGGATCGAGGAGCAGGAGAAGGGTCTGCCTGAAGCCACCCCACTGCTAACCCCAGAGGTGGAGCCTGGTGCTCTGGCTCCAAACCGCAACCTTCACTGGAAAGAGGGACATGTAGTTGCAGGCTAGTGAGACTTAAGGTTTTCCTGTGATGAGTCTAAACATAGTATAACCAGCTTGCCCAGTACAGTGACAAGACAATTAATGAAAAATGAACAAATAGCGCTAGCCGGCTTGGCTCAGTGGATAGAGCATCAGCCTGCAGACTGAAGGGTCCCAGGTTCAATTCCGGCCAGGGGCACATGCCTGGATTATGGGCTCGATCCCCTGTGGGGGGCATGCAGGAGGCAGCTAATCAATGATTCTCTCTCATCATTGATGTTTCTATCTCTCTCTCCTTCTCCCTTCCTCTCTGAAATCAATAAAGAAATTTAAAAAAGAAAAGAAAAATGAACAAATAAAAAATAAAATGAATGAATGCAATTACCTTCTATGCTAAAGCCCAAAGAAAAGCAGTGCGTGGAACGTTCCCAGCACAGGAAGAACAAAGTGAGACTCACCGGTTGTGAACTGGCCCTTCAGCTTCTGGAAGACAGGGTCCTGTGCAGTGGCCTGCGCCCGCCTGGCTAGAGACTCAGAGGCCGCGCTGGAGAACATGGTGGAGACGTTGGAGACATTCTCCAGGCCCACCCCGAACGTGCTCACCAGCTTCTTGACAAAGTTCAGAGTGTGGGGAGTAATTTTGGCATCGGACACCGCTCCGCTTTTCTCAAATGCGACAGAGTAACATTTTGCCAGGCCCTGTTGGAGCTGCCTGAGAACCTAGTGGAGAGACCAAACACCATTCACAAAAGAGAGCTCTTGATTTGAGCAGCTACCCCCAACTCCCCTCCCCAGGGCGATTTCTGTGGCAGAATCGGTGTAAAATCACGTGTGCTCCACATGTGAGCCGTGTTTTTAACAATGCGGAGAAAGTGTCCTGAACATTAAAAAAAAACAACCCTCTTTTTGAGTCATGTGCATCCCCTTCAGTTGACTAACCAGGAAAACCTTACTCGGATGCTCAGTGTCAATGCTGCACGTCTGCATGTGCACACAGAAGGACACTATGGTAACAACTAGAAAAGTATCTGGGCAATAAAGGCTGATTATTTTATCATCAGTATACAAACACCACTGAGGGGGCGGCCCGCCCCTGAAAGATCACGGAAGAACCCACTCCTGCCTCTGGGGATTACTGCGCTCAGTAACCCACACACCACTCCTGCTCGCACCCGCCACTGCTGCCTGGCCAATCCACGGCATGAAGTGACTGAGCTCATATGAATGAGCCAAGTAAGTACTGTAAGGGCAGGATGGTTTTCTCAATTTCACCCTCATTTAAAACCTCCCACTTCAAATATTTAAGGCCACACTAGAGCACAGACATTAACTCTGCCAACTCTACCGTTCAACTCAACAATCAGACACCATGACCAGACAGCTGACCATCACGTGGCCACAAAAGCATGTGGAACGACAACCTCGAGATCACATCCACGTACCTCTTCGTGCCAGTTTTCTCGGAACCAGACCATCTGATCGACGATGCCTTCCAGGGAAGACAGAAGGGTTGGGTGCAGTTCCCGCTGCATGTGCATGATTCGGCTGCAGCGCCACATGGGTGCTGTTGCTCTTATGGGCCCTGGATCTGATGCAGAATGGGACTGGTTACCCACTGAACTTGGCTGCTGCTGTCCAGAATCTGAGAGCAACACACACAACGCCAATGTCAGCGCAAAACTGACCGATGCTAGAGCTTGGTGCTCTAGAGGACCCACCGGCCAAAGGAACACTGGTTCCTGCCGATGCTGACACACGTGAGACCGTTTCCCCAGGACTATGTGGGAGGATGCCCCAGTTCTCAGGAGAGGTGCTCTGAGGGACTTGGCACAGAGAATGTGACTGTCTGCTATCTGGCTTTAACCAGCTCAGCAGAGTGTGTCCATGCTGGTAAGAAAGCAAACGTGGCAGCATGCTGGCTGGGGAATCTGTGAGGCCGCACAAGTGTGCACTGTACTCCCTTCTTTTAACTTGACTCTAAGTATAAACATTTTTGTTTACAATACATGCCTTGTTCTGGAGCTCAAGAGTAGTTAACAAGCAAGTCTACATTCTTCACCTAGGAAAGCCAGACCATGTGTAAAATGATATTTTTGAAAAATATAATCACTTGCTGTATGAGAAATGTTATTAAAACCCATGAGCCCCATTTACCTAAGCTTCAGCTCACTTGGAATAAAAACATCTTAATTTTCAAATGACCAACACATGAATCTACCTAAGTGGACCCAAGAAGTGAGGGTGGAAGTGTGCTGTGCAACCTCTAACCCACCCAGCTCACTGGCAGGTGATGCTGCTGAGAAAGATTCTGATCTCATAGCATGAATATCTGGGTATTAAAAATATTTTGGCCTAGCTGGTTTGGCTCAGTGGATAGAGCGCTGGCCTGTGGATCGGAAGGTCCCAAGTTCGATTCTGGTCGGGGGCATGAATCCTGGTTGAGGGTGCATCCCCAGTGGGGGGCGTGCAGGAGGCGGCTAATCGATGTCTCTCTCTCATCGATGTTTCTATCCCTCTCCCTTCCTCTCTGTAAAAAAATCAATAAAAATATTTTGAAGCAAATGATCCTTTGTTTAAAAAGCACCATGCTTAGTGGGCAACTGGAACCATCAAATAAGTTATTTCTTTATATACAGGAACTACTCAATGTATATTTAAAATCTTATAGTAACTAATATTTATACTGCTTACCAAGATGTAGTTATACTAATTAGATAAGTTATTTGTAATTACCAATAGCTAAAAATTTCATATATGATTTCTACTTAAGGGTCAAATCACTCAGGTAAATGGGCACCCAATTACATTATGGCAAAGAAGAACCATAGATTTCACTCAAGAGAATCAGGCTCTGCTTTCTGGTCCCAAAATATTCTCTCTCTCATTGGCTAGAAACTGGCCCACGTGCTAGGAAGTCCACTGTGGGGTAGGCGTGTGTCTACAGCGGTCTGGGTGGGAATGCCCATGGAACAAGCCCTCCGCAGCCTGGCCAGCTGGCCCCGCCCGAGACATACCACTCTTGTAGCGTTCCCGCTGCTCTATTTTCAGAGTCAGGTACAGGGTCCGGATGGGAAAGTAGACTGCCTGGGGGTACACTCGTCCGACCTGCTCAGAGACAGGGAGTAATGAAGAACACTGCTCACTGTTCTTCTGGATTAACACACTTTGTATCAAAATAACTGATGTAAACCATAAACGGGTGGCTGGTCTACATTGGATCAAGGAAGCAAATACTGCACCACTGATCTAATATGAGGCCAGATTAAATAGCAGGAAAAATATCCAGTTTAGCTTTAAAGACCCAAGAAAGATCAACACAGTGCATGCATTTCAGCAGTCCTGCATGGGGACCATTAATGACACAGAAACCATACTTTCACTTGATTCAGTAAATCTCAGGAAGGCAAAGACATAAGTCCCCAAATCTCATTCAGGCAACCAAAGGAAAACACAAAAAGATACCACCAAATAGTCTTCTACTTGATACAGCTCACTGGGAACTGTGAAATGATTTTAGCTGACAATTAGGCTTATCGGTGAATACTAGTAACTTTACTCAGTATAACTGCAGCAAGGGGATTTAAAGTTTTCTATTTATAGTAAGAAAAGCCAGTTTTACCAAATTGGGGTTACAGGACTTCTTCAAAGGGCTGAGCAGATATTATCTCACTCTGGCACAGCCACGGGGTGGTTCAGCATTAACTGAACATTAAGAGATGTTCAATGAATGACAATACACATAGACTGAATCTATATCCTGAGAGATAAACCCCAAGCAAAATGCCCATTTCCAGAAACACAGCTACCTCCTCTCAAGGAAAAAATAAAACCTTTTCTTGGTAAAAACAGATGATTCACCACATGTTTTTAAAAAACAAAGTAAACTGACAAAATGATGAGTGATATGTTCCTAAGTGCTTGGTGATGATGTTCCTCATTCATGAAAAGTTACATGACTATCATTTTATAAAAGGAAGCACAAAGGTACTACATTTCAGACTGAGGCATCTTTAAATTTCTACTGTTTGGGTGCTTCCTCTAATGTTTTCTCAGGACAGGAACATTCTGGAACTATTCTTAAATAATGGTCATGAAAGCCATCTGCCTGATGCCCCATCACCAACCTCAATGCACCCAACATTAATTCTCTAACTGCCACAACCAAACAACTCCACCAAGGGCAACAACCTTCACATGCAAGGGAGAATTTTATTCTGAAGGGAAGCTCTGAAGACCCCCTAACACAGACAGGAAATCCGTTATAAAATAGCAATCAGACACACATTTCACTGTGACCAGCTCTCAGAGTACTCACTAAGTAGCCTTACATTTTAAGAGAATGGTTATTTCACAGTGGCACCTTAATTCTTTAATTTAATTTGTCCTGAACGTTATTTGAGAAGCAATCTGTTCGAAAATGAAATCATTTTTCCCCATTAGAAATGTAAATTGAATTTATTTGTTCCAGAACCCCAAATGAGTCCCTACCTTAACCTTTCTTATATACAGTACATGTCTAATGTACTGTTTAATCTATAAACAAACACTTCTTTCCTTAGATTTACAGAACCACTCCTAATACCCTTAAACCACTCTTGGCACTCATTACAGAGGTGTCTTTCAGAAAGTCAGCATGTAGCATCTTTGCTTCTTCACATAACACACTGCCTGTGAAATGCTGTCACCTGCTATCTACTTTTCATTTATCTGAATCAACCAGTTTTCTACCTCTTCCATTGTCTGTGATCATTGTTTCTGTTACACCTTTAGCAACATTAGCACTTTTGATGGCCTATATATGTTTTAAAATTGTGCTAATGATCCATTTCTAGCAACAAAAGCAAAATACATATACATATATATGTATAATATAGCACAACTTCCTGTGATGTTTGGCGGTAAACTGACTCACATTCTCCCCTTTGCTTGTGGCCTGAGAGATACTTCTTGTCAGGCTGATGTATCAGCAAGGAAGGGTTGTCAGGCCCTACCCAGTTTGGCTCAGTGATAGAGTGTCGGCCTGTGGACTCAAGGGTCCCAGGTTCAATTCTGGTCAAAGGCTTGTACATTGGTTGCGGGCACATACCCAGTAGGAGGCAGCTGATGGATGTTTCTCTCTCATC
Organism: Lasiurus cinereus; assembly: GCA_011751065.1. NCBI lineage: Eukaryota > Metazoa > Chordata > Mammalia > Chiroptera > Vespertilionidae > Lasiurus > Lasiurus cinereus. The sequence continues at coordinate 9,476,794 of JAAGEH010000293.1, forward strand.
AATGTTTTTAACTCTCCCTTCCTCTCTGTGAAAAATCAAAATATATTTTTTTAAAAAGGGGGTTGTCAGGTTGCGAACTGAAGTGGTGTTCAATAATCAAGACACTTTTCCAAGAACATCTTGGTCAAAAAACCGAACTGTTTGAGATGGGAGATATTCAAGAACCAAGGTTTGACTGTATTTGCATCTTATGTGGCAACATGTTCAAGCAAAGAATTTACCACTTTAATACAGCAATGCTATAGTATATTATTTCATTTCAACCCTGATATATTCTTTGATCACACTTAATTATGTTTTATTTAAAGAGAGAGTTAGATGTGTACATGTTCCCATCTCATTGACTTATATACCATGCTTTGAGTATGCACATTTTCTTTCTGGAAAAAAAGAATGTGAAACAAAGACAATTTTTTTTGTGACCAAAGACACCTTGTTATTCTGACCTGGCTAATGAGATTCAAAAGCAGCTTTCCTTCTGAGCCAACAAGGCAGGTGAGCAGCTGTGGGATCCAGGCCAGCCACTGGATAGGTGGCACACCAATGCAATACTTGTCGACAGCATCTGCCAAAGTGTTTTTATCATCATCGAAACTTAAAAGCCACAGCACCTAGGATAGAAGGAAGAATTCTAGAGTTGAATAAAAATTCTGAGGCCTTTAAAGTGACTTTTTCCCAGCATTAAAATACCACACAGAGTCATCTTACTGGAAACATATCCACCAAAGGGCCAACAATATTGCTAAACTTAATAAATAAAACCAAAAATTAAAATGAAGTTTTTATTTAGATTTAGCATTACTGCCAATTATTAATTAAGCCTATCAACTAGCTGGTGGTGGCCAGTGACTCTAAGGTGGATGGTAAGGGCCTGTACCCTGCTAATTCACACCCATGATCGCACCAATACAAACTGGACTTTTGCTAAAAATCTCAGAGAAATACCACCCTAGCATCAGGTAGGCCCCAGGATGGCAGCCCAAGTGTCCAAGGATGTCTAAAACAATGACATCTAAAAATAAGCAAATTTGGAGTCAGATATTTAGGTAGTTTCTTTGCCTCATGGAGTTGGTTTGTTTCCACGTTTTGGATCATCTTAAGGAATTCTAAAAAAGTCCACACTTTTAACAAACAAAACAGGAAAAAAGAATAACTTATTCTTAAGTGTTCTGCAGGAATTAATTCTGGGCTGTATTTATGTGTTTTGTGGCAAGGGATGAAGGACGAGAGAAAGCAACACTAAAGGACTTTCAAGCTGATGATCATCACTGGGCACATGTCAAATTGCCAATCCTGTTCCCAGCACTACACTGAGGCAACAAAGGATGAGAATGCCTGCAACCAGGACATCATCACCCTGTAGTGTGCGCAAAGCCATGGGACTCACCATGACCTGCGACTAGAGCTGACAGGCTCTATGAACATGTGCACTGTCCCTGCAGGCAAGAGAGCAGAATTTAACAGGTGTCTAGCAAGTAAGTTTTCCTTACAGATCCCTCATCAGTCTGCAGGAACCTCTGTCCAGTGTGAAATCCCACAGTGAACACTGGACTTGAGACCTAAGACCCAGATTCTAGGCTGGGTTTTGCTGCATAAATGTCCTGGGATCCCGCAAATATCCAGGCCTGTTTTTTCTGCTTTAAAACTGACACAGGAAAGGAACTTTGAAGAGTGATACAAATGGAGAATTAAGGCATGAATTCTCACTCAGCATGAATTCGGAAGTAGCTGAATTTTCATCCAAACTTGAAGGCTACCAGATTGATCTTTGGTCAAAGCTAATTCTTTTGGCCTCACCTTGGCTAAGTATTTCCTTGATTTGCTCTCGTTCTGATGCCGGCATGCATGCAGGTAACAGGTAATGGCAGACACTCCAAGATGCAGCTGCCGCTCCTTCACAAAGATGTTCTCCAGGTAATCGCCCCACATGGCCCAAGCCTTCACCAGCACATCATGCATCTGCACAGCTGCAGAAAAGGCTTTGTTTGCTTCCTCAGACCTGTGAGGACACAAATCACAACATTAATTTGGTCTTCTTTTCAGGTGAACATCACAGAAAAAAAAGCAACCACTTAAAAGTGAACAACGATTCAGTGGCATTTAGTACAGTCATGTATTTTGGATATACAGGTCGTGCAGCTACCACCTGTATGAATGTAGTGCCAAACGTTTTCATCAACCCAAAATAAAACCCTTAGCCATTAAGCAACCTCTGGGGACCCCCAATCTGCCTACTGTCTCTATATAGATTTACCAATTCTTCATATTTCATGGTAAGGGAATCACACATTATGTGTCTAGCTTTTCACTTGGCATAGAGTGAATGTATGAGTACTTTATTCCTTTTTATGAGTAAATACTATTCCACTACCTGTATATGACACATTTTGTTTATCCATTCATTTGAGGTGTTTTAACATTCTAGCTACTTTAGCTGAAACCGGTTTGGCTCAGTGAATAGAGCGTCGGCCTGCAGACTGAAAGGTCCCGGGTTTGATTCCGGTCAAGGGCATGTATCCTGGTTGCGGGCACATCCCCAGTAGGGGGCGTGCAGGAGGCAGCTGATCGATGTCTCTCTCTCATCGATGTTTCTAACTCTCTATCCCTCTTCCTTTCTTTCTGTAAGAAATCAATAAAATATATTTTAATAAAGAAACATTCTAGCTACTTTAATAACTCATTTTCAATTATTTTGGGTAATATACCAAGGAGTGGAGGAACTGCTCCTATGTTTAATCCTATGTTTAATTTTTTGAGGAATTGCCAAAGTGTTTTCCATAGTGGGTGTACCATGTTAGTATCAAACCAACAATGCACAAGGTATCAAAGAGAACTATGCATCCATATCCCTTATCAATACAGATGCAAACATCCTCACCAAAATATTAGCAAGCCAAATTCAACAGCATATTTAAAGATTATGCACAGTGACCAAGTGGGATTTACCAGCAATGCAAGGAATGACTCAATATACTAAAATCAATCTATTATATTACACCACATTAACAGAGTGAAGGAGAAACACATTGCCTCAGTTGATAAAGAAAAAGTATTTGACAAAATCCAACACCTTTTCATGATAAAAATACTCAACAAACTAGGAATAGGAGGAAAATATCTTAATATGATGAAGGTCATATATGAGAAACACACAGTTAATATATTCAATGCTGGACAATAAAAAGTTTTCCTCTGAGAACTGAAAAAAGACAAGGATGTCCATTTTCACCACTTCTACTTCAACTTAGTGCTTGAATTCTTAGCCAGAGCAAATAGGCAAGAAAAATGCTAACTATCTCTAATTTCAGATTACATGATCTTATACACAGAAAAACATAAAGTCACAAAAGAATTATTACAGCAAATATATTCAGCAAAGTTGAAAAATACAAGAGCAACATTTAAAATCCAGTTGTTATACCTTAGCAATGTACAATCTGAAAATAAAATTAAGAAAGCATTTTATACCATCAAAAGGAATAAAATATTTAAGAATAAAATGAACATAAGAAGTGTCGGACTTGTACTAGGTGTGTCAGTTAATAATGCAGATTTTTTCAATAAATGGAGTTACACATATGTTGATATATATGCGATTTGATATGTATGCTATTTTGTATTGACAGCAAAATTCAAAACTTCATTTATCAAATTTGCTGAACATGTTAACATCATAGATATTTTTACACTTAAAAATGTTGAGTTTTGTGCCAAAAAAAAAAAAAGAGTATTTGCAGGAAGTTTTAATTCATTACTTTATTTTGAAGAAAAAGTTATCGTATAATTTGGAAAGCTTATGGTGAACATGCTCCATCTCAAGATACTTGTGAACATTGGTTTAAACGCTTTAAAAGTGATGATGTCAATGTGAAAGATAAAGAACCTCCAGGTCAACCAAAAAAGTTTGAAGACCAACAATGACAAGCATTACTGGATGAAGATGTGTGTCAAACTCAAAAACAACTTTGAGAAACATTAAACATTGCTTAGCAAACAAGTTCTGATCATTTACAAGCAAGGAAAAAGATTTTAAAGGAAGGAAGATGGGTACCACATCAACTGAACAAAAGACACATGGAGAAACGAAAAGTCATCAGTAAAATGTTGCTTCAACGGCACAAAAGTCTTTTATTCATTGAATTGTGACTAGTGATGAAAAGTGGATTTATTTTGAGAATCCCAAACGCACAAAATCATGGGTTGATTCTGGTCAACCATCAACATTGACTGCAAGGCCAAATCACTTCGGAAAGAAGACAATGCTCTGCGTTTGGTGGGATCAGGAAGGTGTGCTATATTATGAGCTTCTAAAACCAGGTGAGCCAAAACCGGTTTGGCTCAGTGGATAGAGCATTGGCCTGTGGACTGAAGGGTCCCAGGTTCAATTCTGGTCAAGGTCACGTACCTTGGTTGCAGGCACATCCCCCAGAGGGGGTGTGCAGGAGGCAGCTGATCAATGTTTCTCATCGATGTTTCTAACTCTCTGTATCTCTCCCTTCCTCTCTGTAAAAAAACAATAAAATCTACTTTAAAAAAATAAAAACAGGTGAAACCGTTAATACTGATTGCTACTGACAACAAATAATCAATTTGAACCACACTTTGATTGTGAAACAATCAGAATGTGCCAGAAGACACGGCAAAGTAATTTTGCTTCATGATGACACACTGTCACACACTTCAAAACAGTTAAAGACACGTTAAAAGATCTTGCCTGGGAAGTATTAACCAACCCACTGAATTCACCAGACCTTGCTCCTTCAGATTACCACTTGTTCTGATAGCACAAGCACTTTTTTTGAGCAGCACTTCAAAACATACAAAGAAGCCGAAACCAGTTTGGCTCAGTGGAGAGAGCATTGGCCTGCGGACTGAAAGGTCCCAGGTTCAATTCCGGTCAAGGGCATGTATCTTGGTTGCAGGTACATCCCCTGTAAGGGGCGTGTAGGAAGCAGCTGATCGATGTCTCTCTCTCATCAATGTTTCTAACTCTCTATCCCTCTCCCTTCCTCTCTGTAAAAAATCAATAAAATATATTAAAAAAAAAAAACACATACAAAGAAGTGGAAAACTGGGTCTCTGAATGGTTTACCTCAAAATAAGGAAAGTTCTATTGGAACAGTATCTCCAAATTACCTGAAAAATGGGGAAATATGTAGCTAGCGATGGACATTACTTTGAATAAAGCACTTTTAATGTTTCTCTTGAAATTATTGTGTTTTCTTTTATTACAAAATCCGAATTATTAACCCCTACACCTAGTACCGTGGTTGGCAAACTGTGGCTTGCAAGCCACATGCGGCTCTTTGGCCCCTTGAGTGTGGCTCTTCCACAAAATACCATGGCCTGGGTGAGTCTATTTTGAAGAAGTGGCATTAGAAGAAGTTTAAAAAATTTGGCTCTCAAAAGAAATTTCAATCGTTGTACTGTTAATATTTGGCTCTGTTGACTAATGAGTTTGCCAACCACTGACCTAGTACATTGAAAACAATAAACTACTAGAGGCCTGGTGCATGAAATTTGTGCACTACGGGGGTCCCTCAGTCCGGCCTGCACCCTCTTGCAGTCCAGGAGCCCTCAGGGAATGTCCGACTGACAGCGTAGCCTGCTTCCTGTGGGCCTAAGCCATCAGTCAGACATCCTTAGTGCTGCCACAGAGAGGAAAGAGGCTCCCACCAACGCTACTGCGTTCACCAGCTGTAAGCCCAGCTCAGGGCTTCTGGCTGAGCAGTGCTCTCCCTGTGGAAGTGCACTGACCAGAAGAGGGCAGCTCCTGCATTGAGTGTTTGCTCTCCTGGTGGTCAGTGCATGTCTTAGTGACTGGTCATTCCACCATTCAGTCAATTTGCATATTAGCCTTTTATCATATAGGATTGCTAAACAAAACTAAAGATGATCTAAGTAAATGAATCCTGTGTTCATGAATTGAGATTTAATACTATTACAGTGGCAATACTGCCTCCCCCGAGCCCCTGCAAAGTAATCTACAGATTCAGCGCAATCCTTGTCATAATTTCAATTGCCTCTTTTTGCAGAAATACATAACCTAAAAATATGGAAATGTAAGGGACCCCAAAAAGCCAAAACAATCTTGAAAAATAACAAATTGAGAGAATGTTTCCCAACTTCAAAATTTACTGCAAAGCAGCAGCAATCAAGGCAGTGTGCTACTAGTGTAAGGGTGAAATACGCACCAATGAACAGAACTGTGTCCAGAAATAAAGCCATACATTTTTGATTAACTGATTCAGAGTTAACACCATTCAATAGTGGGAAAGAACAGTCTTCTCAACAAATGGTGCTGGGAACAACATGCTATACACATGCCAAAAAATGGATAACTACCTTCATCCCATATTAAATTAACTCAAAATGGATTAAAGAGATAAATGTAGGAGCTAAACCTATAAAACTCTTAGAAGAAATCACAGGAGTAAATGCACATGACCTTGCATTAGGCCAGTGGTCAGAAACTCATTAATCAACAGAGCCAAATATCAACAATACAACGATTGAAATTTCTTTTGAGAGCCAAATTTTTTAAACTTAACCTTCTTCTAATGCCACTTCTTCAAAAGAGACTCACCCAGGCCGTGGTATTTTGTGGAAGAGCCACATTCAAGGGGCCAAAGAGCTGCATGTGGCTCGCAAGGCCAAGTTTGCCGATCACAGGGTTAAGCAATGGTGTCTTAGATATGAAACCAAAAGTACAGGCAACAATCTGTGTTTCCGATGGTCTTAGGCTCTACAGCAGCGGTTCTCAACCTGTGGGTCGTGAACACAGATATTTACATTACGATTCATAATAGTAGCAAAATTAGATATGAAGTAGCAATAAAAATAATTTTTTGGCCGAAACCGGTTTGGCTCAGTGGATAGAGCGTCAGCCTGCAGACTGAAAGGTCCCAGGTTCGATTCCAGTCAAGGGCATGTACCTTGGTTTCGGGCACACCTCCAGTAGGGGGTATGCAAGAGGCAGCTGATTGATGTCTCTCTCTCATCGATGTTTCTAACTCTCTATCCCTTTCCCTTCCTCTCTGTAAAAAAAAAATCAATAAAATATATTAAAATAATAATAATAAGCCGAGACCGGTTTGGCTCAGTGGATAGAGCGTCAGCTTGTTGACTGAAAGGTCCCAGGTTCGATTCCGGTCGGGGGCATGTACCTTGCTTGCGGGCACATCTCCACTGTGGGCGTGCAGGAGGCGGCTGATCGATGTCTCTCTCTCATCGATGTTTCTGACTTTCTCTCTCCCTTCCTCTCTGTAAAAAATCAATAAAAAATATATTAAAAAAAAAAAATAATAATAGTAATTTTTTGGTTGGAGATCACCATAACATGAGGAACTGTATTAAAAGGTCTTGGCATTAGAAAGGTTGAGAACTACTGACATAAAAGATGCTAACCATCCTTAGTCATTAGAAAAATGCAAAGCAACCATATGAGATTCCACTTTATACTCACTGGGATAGCCATAATCAGAAAAATGGAAAATAACAAGTGCTGCCAAGGAGGTGGAGAAACTGGAAACACAGACTAAACTGGTGGGAATTAAAATGGAGCACCTACTTAGAAAACTGGCAGTTTCTCAAAAAAGATAAAGAAGTACTGCCCTGGCCAGTGTTTCTTAGTGGTTAGTGTTCGCCATGTACCAAAGGATTGTAGGTTCCATTCCCAGGCAAGGGCATGTACCTGGGTTGCAGGTTCAATCCCTTACCCTGGTCAGGGTGCATGCAAGAAGCAACCACTTAATGTGTCTCTCTCACACTGATGTTTCTCTTTCTGTCCCTCTCTCTTCTACCCTTTCTAAAACTCAATGGAAAAAAATATCTTCAGGTGAGGATTAACCAAAAAATAAAAATAAAAAAATAAAAAAAATACCATGTAACCCATCAACTCCACTCCTGAGTATATACCCAAGAAAACTGGAAACATGCTCATACAAAATCTTTTACATGAATGCTCACAGCAGCATTCTTCATAATAGCTGAAAAGTGGAAACAACCAAATGTCAACTGTTGAATGAATAAATAAAATGTAGGAATATACAACAAAATATTCAGCCATGAAAAGGAACAAAGTACTGACACATGCTATAACATGAATGAACCTTGAAAACATGTAAAAAGCCAGATTCAAAAGGTCACATTACATATAATTCTATTTATATGAAAGGTTGACAATCATAGAGACAGAAAGTAGATTAATGGTTGTCAGAGGACAAAGGAAGAGACTGCTAACAGGTATGTGGTTTCACGAGAATTTAAAACATATTTTAAGAGGATAAAACCCTTTTATCTTGACAAAATCACCTTTATTTAAAAACTAGAGGCCCGGTACACAAAATCTGTGTCCTGGGGGTGAATGTGGGGGTGAACGGGGTCCTTCAGCCTGGTCTGTGCCCTCTCACAGTCCGGGAGCCCTTGGGGGATGTCCAACTGCCTTGGAAGCAGGAGAGTCTCCTGCCACTGCCGCTGCACTAACCAGCAGGGAGCTCAGCTCAGGGCTTCTGGCTGAGCGGTGCTCCCCCTGTGGGAGTGCACTGACCACAGGGGGCAACTCCTGCATTGAGCGTCTACCCCCCTGGTGGTCAGTGTGCATCATAGCAACCAGTCATTCTGCCATTTGATTGATTTGCATATTAGCCTTTTATTATATAGAATAAGCTTAATGCAACTCCTCTAACTGAAAATGTGAAAAGTGGGTTTTACAATACTATATATATCAACAGGTAGCATCTTTTAAGTATGTATTATTTATATATTTTATAAAATTTCACCTGATATTTATTTCTCTAAAACAGGGTTTAGCTACCTTTTCTGTAATTGACCAGTTAGAGAACAGGTTAGGCTTTGCAGGCCATATAATTTCTGTCACAACTCAACTCTGTGCTGTACTGTGAACAGCCATAGACACGTCAGTGGCATGGGTGTGTTCCAATATGTCATTTACAAATCTAGACACTGGCTGGACTTGGCCTGCATGCCAAAGATGACTGACCCCTGATCTAAAATAAGAAGCATCTCCATAAAAGGGATCAACTGTGTGCCCAAATGGCATGCTGAGAAGATGGGAAAATAAATCCATGTTATCAGCCATTTTGCTTTCAAGCAACTCCTTTTTAAAAAGCTTTTAAAGTACACATCAAACTGGCTTATCCATTGGCTGGAAGTTACTCTCTGCAGAGGTATAACACCTAAAACATCACATCTGACAACTATCACCAAATCATACCAATTTCAAGCTTGACCTTCACATCAGCTTCAAGCAATAAATAACCATTTAAAAATTGTTGAGTTTTACTCTTACTTCCTATGTAACATACATACTTGTTAATCTGGGCCAAGAACATTCCCTTCAGTGCATAAAATTCAGCTGTCATCTCTTTTGTGAAGTATTTTAAGTTTGTAGATTCTATAACTTCAAGGCCCTGTTTAAAAAAAAAGTATAGAAAAAGTCCTTGAAATTTTTATACAATAATGTAACAAATTCATTAAAATATTAATCTAGCCAATAAATCCTAAAGGTCATTGACAAACATACTTTAAGTTGACAAGAGATTTACCTAACATGAATATCTATTGACAAGTAGTATTTAAACTGAATCACTAGATGCTAAATTCAGGTTCTAGACACTTTAAGGGTATTATTTTATACTAGAGGTCCAGTGAACGAATTCGTGCTCTGGTGAGGTCCCTCACATGGCCTGTGCCCTCTTGCAATCTGGGACCCCTTAGGGGATTATTGGAGAGGTGTTTTCGGCCTGATCCCCACAGGCCAAGTTGAGGGACCCCACTGGTGCATGGGGCCTCTAGTATGCATATTAAGATCTTTGTTTAATCTCTTCCCACCCTCCCCCATCCCCACTTCCCCCTGAGATTCATCAGTCTGTTCCATGTTTCCATTCTTATCGTTTCCACTCCTATGTTGAGCATCTGTCCCCTGGTGGTCAGTACACATCAGAGCTACCAGACAGTCAGCCGAATGGTAGGCTGGCCAATCAGCTGGTCGCTTAGGCTTTTACACACACACACACACACACACACACACGTGTGTGTGTATATATGTATGTGTATATATCTATGTATATGTAAATGTCTAAACAGTTCATTGATTTTATTAATATTCCTCTGAACATATCCAATAACTATATTACAATATCCTCATACTTCTGCATCTACCTTACAACATCCTCATACTTCTGCAGTCTTTAATTTTTTTTCCTTAAATACATTAACCAATTATATGATAGAACAGAGATGATAAAATGCAATTCAAATATTCAAGTGGTGCCCTGGCCAGTGTGGCTCAGTTGGTTGGAACGTTGTCCTGTACACCAAAAGGTAGCAGGTTTGATTCCCAGTCAGGGCACAATGTTTTCAATCCACGGTTGGGGTGCATGCTTGAGTCAACATTCAATATTTCACTCTTACTTTGATGTTTCTCTCTCTCTCCTCTCCTCCTCTCCCTAAAGTCAATAAAAGCATGTCCTCGGGTGAGGATTAAATATAAGTATGTATTCACTCAAGTGGTTTCCTTTCACTTTCTTGTTCAGGATGATCTGCTTCCCTACTAAGGCTATATTTGTAGAAAGTTCTAACCCTCCTTCCTTATTGTCTGAACCAGGAGTTTCATGTGGACACTCCTGCCCTTCTTTACTGGACCTGGTGGGCACAGGGGCAGGCACCAGGCCCTGTTGGCACTCTACCTGCATACACTCGTTTTTCCCCATGACTCCGGCCAGTTGGAGGTAGCATTTGACTTGCTGTCGAATCTTTTGGAAGCAATCCACGATAGGAACAGTTGGAATAGTATGAATACGACTTAATATATCCAGAGCTACATTGACCAGTCCTTGTTTCCGGGCAATTTTTCCATACTGGATGATTGCTGAAGCTGACGCGTGAACTCCAAGCATAGCATTATTGGAACTTGGATCATGTTGAGAACTATTTTCATATGCAGTTACAATAGCTAGAGAGCAAAGAAATAAGTTATCAGTCCATGCCAAACATTTTCAAAGTGTCCCACAATAAGGCTTAAGTAAAAAATGAAAACAAACACACATGGCTTATGAAGATGGGAAGCTCCATAATAAATTTTTGTTACTTTTCCTTGTATTTTATATTAAAAGGAAGATATAAAAAGCACTAACTATTGAGTGTTACCATCTTGGCTAACTAAATCATGAAGGCTGCTCTAAACAGCTATCTGGCAGGTTGAGTGTATGAGCAGAGGGGGCCAGAAAACTGGGAGCTACACACACAGCCATGGAAGAGCAGTTCTTCATGGGAGGTGAGGGGTGGTGTCAAAAACAAAGAGCCACAACCCAGAGCTCCGATCACACTGGCCTGAGCCCGTGATGTAAGAAGCAGTGTCAAGCAGCACTTCTGTTCTAGGTAGAAAAATGTAAGAGGTGGAAAAATCCTTCCCATCTTTCACCACCTTCACCTTTGTCTCACCATACCACCACCATCTCCCATACCCACCAAAAATCAGACAATCTGGTAAAAGAAAAAGAAAAAAAAAACAAAAAAGAAAAAGAACACCAAGACATGAAACCAGAACAGCAGGGTGTCTGGGAAATTACATGATGAATGCATGCCGGACCAGGTAGGTTTACCCTGGTAATGATGCTGCCGCCACATGAAGACGCTGCTCCAGTGGGACAAGTCGTCGGACACAATGGGCAGCCTGTTCCTCCAGGTCTTTACCACCGTCTTCATGTCATGCAGGCTGTTGTTCCTTCCCAGGTTGGTTGGTTGTAAACCTGCATTTATTTGCGCAGCTTCCTGAAGTTCAATGATTTGCTGGGCGGCCTGAATGAGACCAATATAAGAGATTCCACAGTAAGCATTATAACAAAGATCACATGAGAAAATAAAGCAGAGTCAATAAGGAATCAGACTGATTGTAAAGATCTCACAATTCTATTATGAAAGAAAGCACTCTAACTTCTACAGACACCTTAGGTTCCACATTTTAACTCATTTTTCACCTCCAACACTGCTCTCCTGATCCCCCCAATTTTAAAACTTCAGCTCTGTGGCCACTGTGAGACAGGAGATGGGAAGAAGAATGGTGTAGATACCAAAGTCGCTAACAGATAGCCCCGAAAACAAGTCTCTCTTCTCCAGCTATGGTTGGCTCTTTCTCTGCCAATGTCTAAAAAAAAAACAGCCTAATCCCCTGCCCTCATGCTTGCCTTCCATCAACATTTAAAAACAGCCATATTAAGCATTTTAAAACATGGTTCTGTTTATCTCTTTGGGCTGATACAGACATTTTTAATCATGTGTCTTTTGAATTTGTATAGTTTACTGCTTTTTAAACCTTAGATGTATTGCTGGCTTCAAACTTCTGGTGCCATCTTCTTACTGGGAGAGCCCTGGCCACAATTTTGAGTCCATACAAATTCTACCCATTAAGTTCTACCTTCCCCTTCCACAGGAATTAAAAAAGTAAAACTTAAAAAACATATAATCAATTATATTCCTGGCCTGGGCACATATCTAAATTGTGGGTTTGATGTATACAGGAGGCAATCAATCAATGAGGATAAATAAGCTGTGGTACATTTAAACAATGCAATACTATGCAGCTATAGAAAAGAAGCTCTTACCCTTTGAGACAGCATGGATGGATTTAGAGAGTATTATGCTAAGTAAAATAAGTTAGTTAGAGAAAGACAAAATATCACATGATCCATTTATATGTGGAATCTAATAAAAGAAATAAACTGACAAACAAAATAGGGCCAGAGGAATGGATGCATGGAACAGAATAACAGATCTCAGGTGGGGATGAGGAAGACAAGATTAACCAAAGAACATATATGCATAACCATGGACACAGACAATAGTATGGGGAAGGGCTGGTTTGGAGTGGAGGAGGGCAAAAAGGAAGAAAATGGGAGATATCTGTAACACTGACAACAATAAAAACAAACACAAAAACATTTGAGAGCCATTTTGAAGGAAAACTCAGCAAGTCCTAATATTAAGGAGGACTGAAGGGAATGAAGGAGATAGACTCTGAAGCTTTAAGCCTGGATACATGAATTACCAGATAACTCTTTTTTGGCTAACTACTGAAAGTATTTTTGTTAAAATTCATCTTTCTTATACTACAATCGGACAATGATTATTAAAATTAAAAATATTAATAACAAAAAGCAAATAAGCAAACAAACCAAAATAATATGTACTCCACCCAGCTGGTGTGGCTCTGTGTTTGAGCATCAACCTATGAAGCAGGTCACGGTTCGATTCCCCATCAGGGCACATACTCTGGTTGCATGCTTGAATCCCGGTAGAGGGTGTGCAGGGATGTTTCTATCTCTCTCTCCCTCTTCTCTGAAATCAATTTAAATATATATCTACATAAAAGTTTCAGAGGATGATAGACCTTTTGAACTGAACAGTGGCAACACACTGATAGTGGTATAGTGGGCACTAAAGAAAACTCGTAAAGCAAAAATGCAAATCATCAAAAGCACTCCTGAGGATATCTTCTGTCACGTAGGTCCCTTGGACGTTCCTAAAGTGAGAGGCAACATTTGAGTCTACATTTTCACTCTGGCCTTCCATCCATTGAGGATGAGCTTAAATGGGAAAGGACAAGACAAGTAGAAGAAGTTTCCTCTCTACCATCTAGTTCAGTTTACAGATCTACCTCTGCACAAGATGTTCTCTGCTATGATGGGCCCAAGATACTGCTCACATTAATGTACCATAACCCACCTGGAGAAGAGGCGTGTGCACATGGGATACCACATGAGGCAAGCGCCGCCACTCACGGATGGCCAAGCTGCTGGCCATTTCCACCAGGCGTTCGATGAAGCTGAGCTGTTGCTCCTCAGGGTGGCAGATAGCCAAATACCCACGGTACATGTTGACCTTCCAAGCCATCTCCTTGGGACAACTTACTTCTACCTGATAATAAAAGAACATTCCATAAGATGCTATAGTATTCTTCTTCTCAGGAGAAAGAATAAAAAAGGATTTTTGTAGTCAATTCAGCAAAGCAATAACAGCAATTAAGCTTTAAATAGACATTTTTTTAGAGAAGTCATACTGTTTAACTTCTTTTTCTGGATACTCTCCTTTTCCAAATACCAGTCTGTGGCCAATCTCTCTAGCTACGAAAATATGCCACAGGCTCCTTATTTTAAGGTATCAGTAGTGCCAAAAAGGGCAAAATGATCACTACTGTTAGGACAGACAAGATTTGCCACTACCACTTGGCTACAATGTTAGGCAGTGATGTCTAAAGTATTAAATATATGTTCATCTCCACTCTGACAAATATGAGTAAAATTATAACTGTTCCTAATTCAACTTTTACTCTGGGAAGTTCATCTAACTTGTTCCACATTACACAAGGAAGTAGAAGGCAGTGATTCAGGTTTATAAGAATATGACCGAACATTCATAAATTTTACTGTCATTTAAAAGCCACACTTATCAGAAAAAATTCCCTATATTTCTTACATCTTGGTTATCAGTTCTATTATGAATGTAGACTGAGAATAGAGCCATCTCATTCCCCCCTGTAACCCTAATCCTTGTTCTGCCCACAGCTGGGTAAAGGATCCTCGTGTGTCCCTGAAAGCCCATATGCTTGCTTAGCACCTTCTAGAGAAAGCGTTAAAACTCATCACATGTTATCAATCTCATATAGAGCTTTTAAATGGTAAAAAACTAAAAGTCTTTAAAAATAATTTCTGAATATAAGAAGATAAAAGGATATCTCTGCTGAGGAATTACATAGGATTTGCTGTAACAAGATCAAGAAACATTCATTGCTAAGCACCTTTAGGAAGTAACAATAAAAATTATATACATTTTGAAGAGAATCCAAGATGGCGGCATAGGTAAACACCTACACTGCTGCCTCGCACAACAATTTCAAAACTACAACTAAAAGACAGAACCACAGGAAAGCTGGCTGAGTGTAAGTTCTACAGCTAGAAGGAAAGAGAGGGGCTCACAGAAACCCACAGGAGCTGCAAAAAGCTGAGGTACGGAGACGCGCACGAGAACCTGGCTGGCTTTCTCTGGTGGGAGGGAAACGGAGACTCCCAACGGCATTGAACCCCTTCTCTTACGACACTAAACCCCAGATCCAGCCGAAACTCATACAGGGGGAGTTTGGACTGTGAAAAGGGAGAAGTGCCGGAAATTTAGGGGAGTCACAAAAGATCAGAGGGCTGGTGGCGGTGCGCACGGCACTGCGCGCAGGACAGATTGCTGATTATGCCGCTGGCTTTCGCGACTAGGCGGGAGACAGACCCTCCCAACTGTGCCACTTCTAACTTCACTAAACCCCTGTTTCGGACAAAACCCTGGAGACCTAGACTCGTTTGGTCCTGGTGCTCAGGGGAGCAGGAAAGGCAGCGGTTAGAGGCACTGTGGGTGCGCGCAAAAGGACCGCTCCAGCAATTACCCAGTCACATGAGACTCAGGGGCCGTGGAGGGCGGGGCCGACTGGAAGGCAAGGCAGTCCCTTAAGCCCTGAGACTCCACCCCTCCCAAGCTCAACAGAGGCTTCTGCGGCTTTGCACATCTGGCATTATAAGGTTGAACTCAACACCGAAGTTTCCCCGACATAGTGAAAATGCCGAGACAAGGGAAGGGATCACAAACAAAAGAAATGGAGGAAAAAAAACGACTGGATATAGAGTTCAAAACCACGCTTATAAGGTTTTTCAAGAATATGCTAGAAAAGATGGATAAATTTATCAAGTCCCAAGAGGAGATGAAAAAGGACCAACTAGAGATGCAAAAGAGCCAACGAGAGATGGTAAAGGTCCAACTAAAGATGAAAAAGGACCAACTAGAAATTCAACATTCACTGACTGAAATAAAAAATATTATACAGAGTCCTAACAGCAGACTAGAGAAAGGCAGGAATCAAGTCAAAAATTTGAAATATAAAGAAGCAGAAAACACTCAACTGGAAAAGCAAGACGAGAAAAGAATCCAAAAATGTGAAGATAATGTAAGGAGACTGTGGGACAGCTTCAAACATACCAACATCAGAATTGTGGGAGTGCCAGAAGAAGAGAGAGAGCAAGATACTGAAAACCTATTTAAAGAAATAATGACTGAAAACTTCCCACATCTGGTGAAAGAAATAGACTTACACGTCCAGGAAGCACACAGAACCCCATATAAAAGGAATCCAAAGAGGACCACACCAAGACACATCATAATTAAAATACCAAGAGCAAAAGACAAAGAGAGAATATTAAAAGCAGCAAGAGAAAAACAGTTCATTACCTACAAGGGAGCACCCATACGACTGTCAGCTGATTTCTCAACAGAAACGATGCAGGCCAGATGGGAGTGGCAAGAAATATTCAACGTGATGAATAGCAAGAACCTACAACCAAGAATAATTTATCCAGCAAAGCTATCATTCAGAATTGAAGGGCAGATAAAGAGCTTCAAAGATAAGAAAAAGCTAAAGGAGTTCATCAACTCCAAACCAGTATTATATGAAATGCTGAAAGGTACTCTTTAAGAAGAGGAAGAAGAAAAAGATTATAGTCAAAAAATTATGAACAACAAATACGTATCTATCAACAAGTGAATCTAAAAATTAAGTGAATTAAAAATTTAATCAACAGAATAAGCTGGTGAATATACTAGAATCAGGAGCATTGAAAGGGAGTGGACTGATAATTCTCAGGGGGAAAGGGGTGAGGGGTATACAGGGAGAGACTGGACAAAAATCATACACCTATGGATGAGGTCAACAGGAGGAAGGGGAGGGTGGGAGCTGGGTGGAGGGGTGCTATGGAGGGGAAAAAAAAGAAAAACAAATGTAATAATCTGAATAATAAAGATTTAATTAAAATTTAAAAAGTAGATAAATAAAAAATAAATAAATAAAAATTATATACATTTTAGTGCCTTATTGCTCTTTGCCCAATAATATAAATAATAATGCTATCCTATATTTTATACTTTGGCTTGTTTTGACTTTTTACTCTTTCAAAAAACATTCACCTTCTTGCACTGGCCAGTAGTTCTCAGTGATCAGAGCATCAGCCCACACGCCGAAGGGTTACAGGTTCAATTCCAGGTCAAGGGCACATAACTGGGTTGCAGGTTAGAGCCCCAACCCCAGTTCGGGCATAGTAGGAGGCAACCAATCAATGTGAGACACATTGCTATTTCTCTATCTCTCTTGCCCTCGAGCTCTCTCTCTCCCTCCCGTCTCACTCTTTAAAAAAATCAATGGAAAAGAAAATCCTCAGGTGAGGATTAACAAAAAAATTAAAATTCACATTCTTAACCCTTCTTAGTGCTCAATAACCCAGTGATGAAAAAATTCAGGAAGGCAAACTTTTGAATACATCTGCTTCTAACATGATCCTCTAAAATTACACCAATCTCACATTTTCTGGACTTAAACACTATTTAACATAGGCCTTTTTTTTTTCCTTTTTTTTGGGTCAATTACAACACCTATCCTCTATACCACTAACAGCAAAGGCATCTCTTTTAATTTGTTAGCACTGAAAAAAATTAACCCGGAAGGAGAACCAAGATAGCAGCATAGGTAAACACCTACACTGCTGCCTCGCACAACAATTTCAAAACTACAACTAAAAGACAGAACGGACATCATCCAGAACCACACGAAAGCTGGCTGAGTGGAAGTTTTACAACTAGAAGGAAAGAGAGGGGCTCACAGAGAGCCAGAGGAGCTGCAAAAAGCTGAGGTAAGCACACAGAACCCCATATAAAAGGAATCCAAAGAGGACTACACCAAGACACATCATAATTAAAATACCAAGAGCAAAAGACAAAGAGAGACTATTAAAAGCAGCAAGAGAAAAACAGTTCATTACCTACAAGGGAGCACCCATACGACTGTCAGCTGATTTCTCAACAGAAACGATGTAGGACAGATGAGAATGGCAAGAAATATTCAACGTGATAAATAGCAAGAACCTACAACCAAGAATAATCTATCCAGCAAAGCTATCATTCAGAATTGAAGGGCAGATAAAGAGCTTCACAGAGAAGAAAAAGCTAAAGGACTTCATCAACTCCAAACCAGTATTATATTAAATGCTGAAAGGTACTCTTTTAGAAGAGGAAGAAGAAAAAGGTAAAAGACAAAAAATTATGAACAACAAATACATATCTATCAACAAGTGAATCTAAAATTTAAGGGAATTAAAAATTTGATCAACAGAATAAATGGTGAATATAATAGAATCAGGAGCACAGAAAGGAGTGGACTGATAATTCTCAGGGGGAGATGGGTGAGGGGTGTACAGGGAGAGACTGGATAAAAATCATACACCTATGGATGAAGTCAACGGGAGGAAGGTAAGGGTACAGGGAAGGGTAGGAGCCGGGTGGAGGGGAGCTATGGAGGGGAAAAAAGAGAAACAAATGTAATAATCTGAATAATAAAGATTTAATTAAAAAAAAAAAGTGATGAATAGCAAGAACCTACAACCAAGATTACTCTACCCAGCAAAGCTATCATTCAGAATTGAAGGGCCGATAAAGAGCTTCACAGATAAGAAAAAGCTAAAGGAGTTTATCAACACCAAACCAGTATTATATTAAATGCTTAGAGGTATTCTTTAAGAAGAGGAGGAAGAAGAAAAAGGTAAAGATAAATATTATGAACAACAGATACATATCTATCAACAAGTGAATTCTAAAAATCAAGTGAATTAAAAATGTGATGAGAATAAACTGGTGAATATAATAGAATCAGGGGCATAGAAAGGGAGTGGACTGACAATTCTCAGGAGAAAGGGGTGTGAGGAGTGCGGGAAGAGACTGGACAAAAATCGTACACCTATGGATGAGGACAGTGGGGGGAAGGGGAGGTAAGGGTAGAGGGTGGTTTGGGAAGCAAGCCCTGGAGTTGCAGGAGTTCCCGTTGCTGTACTCACTTCTATAGCTGTGCTTCGGCCCATCAACTCCACCAGTAAAACTGACTCTGTTTTTCCAGATTTCTCCAGGTACTATTCATTTACACTTAGAATTCAAGGCCTCCACAACTGATACTTATAACTAAATGATAAACTAACATTTTATAATTTAACTCAAATTCAGAAAAGATGTTAAAGATATCCAAAAAGCATTCTTGCTCCCCAAAAGTTATCTTGATCAGCCAAAATTCCCAGGTTGTTCTAAGTGAGGAGAAATCTCCACAGAAATTCATGGCTTTGGCTAAAGGAACCCACGCAGCAGTGGGAACATAACCTGAGACTGCAGTAGTCAGGAGGGAGGTCTCACCTGCACCAATGCCTCCTTCATGGCGGTCCAGTTAGACACCCGCCAAGCACACTCCAGGACCAGGTAAGGGTTTATGTGACCTTTGGACTGCCCGTATTCCGTCAAGGCTTCCCACTGGTTCAATTCCTTAGAGCACCTAGAAGACCAGGGATTTGGGAAGTTCAGTTACCAACAAACCAACAGATTCAAAAAGCATGGGGGATGGTCGTTTATTCCCATTCCACAGAAGAAAAGCCCTCTTTCCCCCAGAGAGGAGTGGGCTTCTGTGGGAGGCTGGGCTTGGTCCACTGCATTCCCACTTAACCTCTGGAATGAACTGCTCCCTGCAACACCAGAACCACCCACTGCACAGCAGAGAGCTCAAACCACCAGAGCATTGGAGAGGCAGGAATCAGTTTCTCCAACAAACATTTTTAATTACTCAAGTCTTTAAAAATGTCCATAGATTTGTTTTTTCTTTTCTGCAAGGAGCCATGAAGAAAGTAGCAAAGTTCCCTTTTTAAAACACTCATTATGAGAACATTTCAGAGATCTGTCATGGGTTCCCTTAACTGACAGGAACACATCTCTGTCCAGCTTACCGAATCCAGTGGTCCTCCCAAAGTTGGTATTCTGGGAAAATAGCAGGGGATGCATTGCTCCTCTCATGCTCTTTTTTGGCTTTATCCATTGCCTTCTCATAGGACTCTTGTGCCTAAAGAAGTTAATAATGTTTTCAAACTGCTGTGTAGGCAACTTCCCAAAGCTGGTGCTCAATGGTTATGGGCAAATTGGAACATAGACCCAGGAGCACCTGACAATCTCCTCATATCCCAGGAATCTCCTATTCACAGAGCCCAGAGGAGAGGGAGAACAGAGGGTGTGCTGTTCCCACACAGAATGGGAGAGGGAGCTGCTGGCCCTAGGATGAGCCACTCTGTCCTTCAGCGATAAGAGAAGAGGCCACAGCTCATACCTATGCTTCCAGAGTTCCTGTGGCTCAGTGTCCTATGCAAGGCTGACAACCATACTGTGACCTTGGCCCACCCATGCTACACTGAAAGGACAGGCACAACAATTAAAATTTAAGCACAAAAGGCCATCTAACCTTCCCCTTCCTATAGGGTCAATGAGTGCCAATAAAAACCATCCACATTAGCTTTTACTGCTAAAGGATTTAGGACTGAACGTTTAAATATATTCAGGTCATATATGTTTCTCTAAACTGAATCTTCAAAGGGTCTCTATGTGTAGGACAAGTGCTTCAGTAAAACAGTAAACTTCTTATATGAATGTGAACTGACTTGAGGACATTATAATATTACAGTATATAATATAACCATGCATCCCATTCATTGGACAGTGGCTACCTGCTCAAAGAATCCATGCTGTTCATAAGCAATAGCAGTTGCTGTCTCGGAATACTTGCAACGCTTCTGCCACAAACCAGCCCACATATCTTCCTCTTGTAACAAAGAGTAAAGTTCTGCAAGGGAGTCCAATATCTCCTGAAAACACAGATTGTGGTTTTTGAGTGCTCATGACAAATACTTTTTTCCCCCAATAAAGCAACTTCACTGTGCTAGAATCTAAAATCACTTGGGAGATATCTATTAAGACCATGATGTCATTGGCAAGGAAGATGTAATTAACACATGAGGGGGGCCTCACCTGCTGAGGTGGAGTTATGCTCTCCTGCTCATAAAATTCCGTTGTTTGCTTTGGCTTAATCTGCAGACTCAGACCTTTTTCAAAAGCCTGGTGCTCTAGCATTAACGTGGAACGGAACCAAAGGTTGTGTGTTTTCCCCAAGTACTTCAGAACGCAGGGCCTGATGGGAATCGGAGGGACACACTGGGACATGGCTTCCACGAAGCAGTTCAGTGCGCTGGGCTGACAATCCCGCTGCACCTGGTGACTGCCACTGCACAGGAACGGGCTAATCTCACCAGCTAGCGCC
The DNA here is from genome assembly GCA_011751065.1 of Lasiurus cinereus. Taxonomy (NCBI): domain Eukaryota; kingdom Metazoa; phylum Chordata; class Mammalia; order Chiroptera; family Vespertilionidae; genus Lasiurus; species Lasiurus cinereus. The sequence goes on from JAAGEH010000293.1 coordinate 9,498,011, forward strand.
TAAAACCAAAGATCATATTTTTAAAAATCAACATGTTTTGACTCTATAACTATTTTTAATAATTGACTCTGAGATAACATTAAATATTTTTTCTTCATCCTTTGAAACTTAATCACGATTACTTTGTCATAAGTACTTACTGAAAGACTACATTTTCCAAAACAGAATTTTAATATACTCACATGCTGCTGTCGGTCAGACAGAATTTTCCACAATCTGGGAAAAAGCTGGACCCAGGTCTTTTCTGCCAGTGTGGTGGAAATGTGGCACAGCTGGACGAAGGCGCTGAGCAAGGCTCCGGTCTATAGACAGAAAAGAGGTCAGTGAACCAGCATGGCCTGTGCTAAACCTCCGGCCAGCAGCTGCCTCACACACCCACGATCAGGAGGCTCTGCAGACCCACTCCTCCACTTCCAAACTTCCCATGGTATGAGCAAGTGTCACATCACAGTGAAAACAGATCCTGAGCACGGTGACCAACTCATCGCCTCAGCAGCCAAGCACAGACATGGGTGAGGAGCTCATCAGTGACACGCCTTCATTTTTTTAACTTTAAAGGCATTTCCAAACATGCTAACACTGAAAGTACACATGAGAGGTACAAAGGTGCCATCAAGCAAAGGCCACTGAAAATATTGAAGGGGAAATATGGAAAGCAAAAGCACGTGAGTTAAGTTACATGCCAATGGTACAATTCCGAAAAACAAATCAAGGGCCAGGAAAGTTCAAAGTCTCTGCAACTGTCAGCAACCAAGTAATGAAAAAGTTATTGGAATGATGAAAACATGAAAGGGCCTGGAGTTGGAATCCGAGGGCCCAAAAGCTATCAAATCCACAGATGTGTTGATTTTGTCCACAGCTTTGTTGTTTTTGAAAATCTGAATTAGCTGCCAACATTTCCTCTAAACAGCCAGGCTTCTAGCCTGCACGAAGCCCCTGGGGCACACCTATCTCCTGATATGACCTGAAACACCGCTGTTTCTTTGTAACACTCCTCAAAAGTAACTCGGTATATGGAGCCATATGTGATTCTCAGAGTCCTTACCTGAAAAATGATCATGTCTGTAATTAACCTGAAAGTTTGTGGAAGCCAAAGATCTGGATACATCTCAAAATAGATGTATCTGGAGATCCCTGCTCCCAAAGTGAATTTGATTTACCACATATTTTCATTTTCTCCTTTTTTATTGCAATTGAAATATAACCTAGCACTATCTCATCATATATATTAAAAAACAACTTTACTATCCCTTTCAAGGAACAGTTTTGGGGAATTAGCCTCTTTTTATTTTTTCTCATAGGACAATGTAATTCCTTTCTCAAATCTTTACAGAAAACATCCACTGTAGAGTCTCACAGAATAATAATGAGAAAGGAAAGTGAAACTTATAAAGGAAAATATTACTTGGCTATGGAATAATACTGATTTAGGATACAAAATATGAAGCGGGGGGACCCAAACTATCCTTCCAAACCTATACACAGACCTTCACTTCTCGGAGAGTATCAAGAAATTTGTCATGTCTGTTGGTTAACATATGCAGCTGGTTTCCAATGTCCTTTTCAGAAAGTTCTTTGGTTTTGGGTGTGCTGGTCTGATCTCCAGGAGCCAGTTCAATATCTATCTCAACATCCTGAAAAACAAAAACAAACACAAACACAAATAAGAAAAAACAGAGAGTCAAATAATTAAAATCCAACAATGTAACTCTTATAGACTTTGTTACATTTTTGACAAGTAAAATTTTAGTTAATTTCCAGAAGTTTACAACTATTAAAATAATCTTGAATTCTAAAATGAACAACATACAGAATAACTTGACCAGACCTATTTCCTTCTCTTTCTCCTTTTTTTTAGATGACACCATTTTACATTCATATTTGGACTATAGAAAGCAAAACAAAGTACCAACAGTAAGAATAATAAAGATTATTAGGAGCACTGGCTGGGTAGCTCAGCTGATTAGTGCGTCCCAATACACTGAGGCTGCAGGTTCAATCCCAGGTCATGGCATATATAAGAATCAACCAATGAATGCCTCAATAAGTGGAACAACAAATCAATGTTTCTCTCTCTCTCGCCCTCTCCCTCCTCCCACTCCTTCTTAAGAAAAAAACAAAATCACTGGAAAAAATATCCTCAGGTAAGGATTAATAAAAAAAGAATTTTTTTTTAACTTGAATCCAGGTATCATATTTAGGGCTTTTAAGTCAACAGATTTCAATTCATTGCTCCTGTGCTAAAGAAATCTAACCCTGATATAAAGTTGGAAAAATGGGTGTTCTGCTGTAAATAAAAGGCACCACACAATCCAGACATTACCTCCTCTTTTGACTCGCTGTTCTCTCGCTCCCGAGGTTCCTGCTTGACATGTGTGACCATGGCAAAGGCTGCTCGATCATGGCTGTCGGCCAGGTTGATGACATTGGTGATGGACGGGAGCATAGCTCCTTGGCAGCTGGTACCAATGGGAGTGCTCTTCTCACACACGGCCAAGAGAAGCTAGAAGATTTGAGGACAAAAGTAAACCTCGCATTGGGGGTAAGTGGGGCCACAGTCCCTCTCTAATCATCCTGACAAGCATGCCCATTCTAAGAGCTCCCAACCCACAACTCTGCTCTGCACACCTCCCAGGCTTAGACAAAAAGTCTAACCTCGCTAGACATTCCTCATTCAAGAACTTCTGACTCTGTGTCTAAGCAAGCTCAGTTCAGCATCCTTCTCCTGTGCCAGACGAGCATCTTCGCCTAGACTGGTAAGACAGGTCCTTTGCTTCATCCACCTAATTTTCTCTTTGCTCTCTTCACTCATGCCATATCACCAAGTCCTACCAATGTTACCTCCTGAATATTTAGGCAGATGTCACCTCCTGCCTGGACATAACTCCCCTAACTCATCTTGACATACTCTTCTCAAATGCATCTCCTTTCACACAGCTGACCCCCAAAGGCTTCCACAGTCCTCAGGGAACAGTGCAAACACCTTATAGTGAGGCTCATAAGAACTTTCATAAAGTAACACTCCCCACCTGCTTATAACACTTCCGTGCCTACTCTCCACAACCCCAATATGCTTCACCACCCGGCCTTTGCTAATGCCTGTCCCCAGGCAACCCACTCTTGCATTCTTTTAGCAAATATTTACTGAGCACCCAATAGGTGCTGTGTGAGGACCTTGAGATTTATTTGTCAACTTCACAGAGATGGCATCCCCTACCGTCGTTAAGCTGAAGTGTCAGAAAAAAGAAAAAAAATGGCGGCAGAATAGACAGACATGTCCTGAACCTTGTCCCTGAGCAGACAGAAAGAACTGCTGAGGGTCACACTGGGAGTGTTTGTTGGCAAATTAAGGGCTATACTCCAGCAGAAGGTAGGGGACTGCTGGACGAAGCTCCCCTGACCGGGAAGCCCTCACTGCTGCTGGGTTTTCTCCCGGAGGCATCAGCTCAGACATGGAGATTGCGCCATCTTGAAGGGGAAAGTGGATATTATCAGAAGCCTGAAAATCTACAACTACAGCATTCTGCGAACCCCAGAACACCAGTCTCCAATTGGTGCAAACACTCGGATTCAGAGGAGCTCTACACTCCACATGGAAAGGTCAGATTGCACCTGGGATAAGGAGAGAGAGAACTACATAATCAGACACCCGGAGAAGAGAGACTATGGGGAGACAAAGAAACAGCCCACATATGAAAGAAAAGCAGGCATCACCAGAAAAGAAGTAAATGAAATGGAGGCAAGCAACTTGCCAGAAAAAGAATTCCAAGAAATGGTAATAAGGTGGCTGAAAAGAATGGAAGACAAATTCGACAATATGAGTAAGAACTAAGAGGAAATGAAAAATGACATCTCTGCTGTAAAAAACTCAATAGAAAGCATCAAAAGTAGACTAGAAGAAGCAGAGGACTGCATTAGTGAGCTAGAAGACAAAGTAGAAAAAAATACCCAAGTAGAGCAGCTTTTAGAAAAAAAAATTAAAAAGCAAGAGGAGAGCCTAAGGGAACTTTGGGACAGCATGAAACAAAACAATATCCACATAATTGGGATTCAAGAAGGAGAGGAAACTAAGCAAGGACTAGAAAACCTGCATGAAAAAATGACAGAAAACTTCCCTGATATAGAAAAGAAAAAACCCACACAAATCCAAGAAGCTCACAGAATCCAAGCAAAAAGAACCCCAAAAGACCAACACCAGGGCACATTATAATTAAATTGGCAAACACCAACAACAAAGTAAGAATCTTAAAAACGGCCAGAGAGAGACAGAAAGTTACCTACAAAGAAATCAGACTAGCGACTGATTTCTCAACAGAAACTCATCAGGCCAGAAGAGAATGGAATGAAATATACAAAGTCATGCAACAGAAGGGTCTGAATCCAAGAATACTGTATCCAACAAGGCTACCAATCAAAATTGAAGGTGAAATCAGAAGCTTCACAGACAAAAAAGGACTAGGGGAATTTATTACCACCAAACCAGCAATGCAAGAAATGCTAAAGGGTCTGCTGTAAAAAAAGAAAAAAAAGAAATAAGAAGTGAAGAAGGAACACAGGGGTAAAGAATAAAAATGGCAACAAATAAGTACCTATCAATAATAATTTTAAATGTAAATGGATTAAATGCCCCCATCAAAAGATATAGGGTAACAGATTGGATAAGAAAACACAACACATATATCTCCTGTCTACAAGAAACCCACCTCAGAAAAAAAGATACACAAAGACTTAGGGTGAAGGGATGGAAAAAGGTTTTCAGGTGAATGGAAATGAATAAAAAGCTTGGGTAGCAATACTTTTATCTGACAAATTAGATCTCAAAGTGAAGGACATAACAAGTGAACACCTAAACTGCTGCCTTGCACAACAATTTCAAAACTATAACTAAAAGACAGAACAGACATTATCCAGAACCACAGGAAAGCTGGTTGAGTGGAAATTCTACAACTAGAAGGAAAAAGAGGGGCTCAGAGACTCAGAGGAGCTGCCAAAACCTGAGGTACGAAGACACGTGTGTGAAGAGGACAGGTGGCAGTGTGCCTGGCTGGCTTCCTCTTGCGGGAGGGAGATGCAAACTCCTGACTGCACTGAACCCCCGTTCCGGGCAAGACTCATACCTGGGGAGTCTGGACTGTCGGAAAAAGTAAGGAGTGCACAGAAATTCAGGGGAGCCACAAAAGGCAGAGATCTGGAGGAGCGCACGCCAATGCGCACAGAGAACTGATTGCTGATTGTGCTGCTGGCTTTCTATAGCAGGAGGAAGAGGGAACCTCCTGACTGTGCTGAACTGCACTTCCAACTGCATTGAACCCCAGTTTTTGGCGACACTCTGTGACCCAGATTTATACGGGTTCCCAGAGCACATGGAAACTCAGGGGAACTGCAAAAGACAGAGGTCTGGAGGTGTGAAATCGCAAATGTGTGCAGAGAGGGCTTCAGCGATTAACGAGGGACACTGAGACACAAGGGCCACATAGGGCAGGGTGACGGGAAGCCAAAGTTGTCTGCTCAGCCCTGAAACTCTGTCCCATCCACTGAGCACAGAGGCTTTTGCAATTTTGCAAGTCTTGTACCATAAGGCTGACTCCAGCACAGAAGTTCTCCCGACAGAGATATAGCTGATCATCACAACCTATTGGCTTGGAGGTCAATTCCGCCCAGTGATACCAACAATAACCAAGACTTAACTGCAACAAGACTGTACAAACAGTCCACAAAGGGGTACACCAACAGTGTCCACCTCAGGTAACAGGGGAGGCTGAACCACTGGGCCATATAGGACACCAGGCACACAAAGCCACTCTACCAACTCAGGGAAACAGAGAAAATGTGGAGACAAAGAAACAGATCACAAACAAAAGAAATGGAGAAAAACAAACGATTGGATATAGAGTTCCAAACCACGGTTATTAGGTTTTTCAAGAATTTCCTAGAAAAGATGGATAAATTTAGCGAGACGCAAGAGAAAATGAAAAAGGATCAATTAGAAATTAAACATACACTGACTGAAATTAAAAATATTATACAGAGACCTAACAGCAGACTAGAAGACCGCAAGAAGCAAGTCAAAGATTTCAAATACAAAGAAGCAGAAAACACTCAACTGAAAAAGAAAAGAGAAAAAAGAATCCAAAAATTTGAAGATAGTGTAAGGAACCACTGGGACAACTTCAAGCATACCAACATCAGAATTATGGGGATGTCAGAAGAGAGAGAGCAAGATACTGAAAACCTACTTGAAGAAATAATGACTGAAAACTTCCCCCACCTGGTGAAAGTAATATTCTTACAAGTCCAGGAAGCACACAGAACCCCAAACAAAAGGAATCCAAAGAGGACCAGACTAAGACACATCATAATTAAAATGCCAAGAGCAAAACACAAAGAGAGAATATTAAAAGCACCAAGAGAAAAACAGTTCATTACCTATAAGGGAGCACCCATTCGACTGTCAGTTATTTCTCAACAGAAACTATGCAGGCCAGATGGGAGTGGCAAGAAATACTCAAAGTGATAAATATCAAGAACCTACAACCAAGATTAGTCTAACCTGCAAAGCTATCATTCAGAATTGAAGGGCAGATCAAGAGCTTCACAGATAAGAAAAAATTAAAGGAGTTCATCAACACCAAACCAGTATTATATGAAATGCTAAAAGGTCCTCTTTAAGAACAGGAAGAAGAAGAAAAAGGTAAAGATAAAAATTATGAACAACAAATACATATCTATCAATAAGTGAATCTAAAAATTAAGTGAATAAAAAATCTGATGAACAGAATAAACTGGTGAATATAATAGAATCAGGGGCATAGAAAGCAAATAGACTGACAATTCTCAGGAAAGGGGTGAGGGGAGAGACTGGACAAAAATTGTACACCTATGGATGAGGACAGTGGGAGGGGGGGTAAGGGTAGAGGTGGGATGGGAGCTGGGTAGAGGGCAGTTATGGGGAGAAAAAAGAGAAACAATTGTAATAATATGAGTAAAGATTTATTTTATAAAATTTAAAAGAAAAGAATTAGGAGAGCTGACAGTTATAGAACATTCTAGGGCAGTGGTTGGCAAACTGCAGCTCGCAAGCCACATGCGGCTCTTTGGCACCTTGCGTGTGGCTCTTCCACAAAATACCAAGGCCTGGGCGAGTCTATTTTGAAGTGGCCTTAGAAGAAGTTTAAGTTTAAAAAATTTGGCTCTCAAAAGAAATTTCAATCGTTGTACTGTTGATACTTGGCCCTGTTGACTAATGAGTTTCTGACCACTGTTCTAGGACATATAGACAGAATTTAGAACTTTTATATTTAAGGGAAAATGAATCTATAGCTACAAACTAAGGAATATTATTCAACATTACAATTAAAGCACTTAAATTCATTCCAAAAAAGCTCTGGATAAAAGCTTGGCTTTCAGTCTTTTTTTGTTCCCATTAGAGATAAAAGTGGTTGAATGGGGGAGATTTTCATTCATCTTGGTGTAGGTGAACACTTCCTGGCTTCAATGCCCCAGCCAGAGAGAGTGAGATGAGCTTTTCCTACCTCGATGCACTGCTTAATCCAAAAGTGGTTCCCCATGGCTTCCCAATTCTGGGAGCAGGTCACATAAAGCAGACGCTCGTAAACCCGACGTTTCATAGAGTTGTCAAAAACCTCAAAAAACTTCGCCCTGATGAGTGGCTGGGCACAACGCAGCCCAGAGAGAAAGGCAGGCTCGAGTTTCGCAGTCAACTCACTGCCAGACAGTGTCTCATCCCTGAAATCGAAAGAATATACTAAGATGAAAGAGCTATACCCAAAGGTGAACCCCGCAAACCATAAGCAAACAAATGGGTACCAACTTCCCAAAATGCCTTCATGAAAAACAAGAGTATGCTACAAATCATCACAGACTGATGCAGCATTTGTGCAAAATGTTCAGTTATGATGCCAAATTATGTTACATGATTTAGAATTTAAATGAATATATCTTGGGTGTAACAAAAATTAAAATGTCATGTAATGTTGCTTAGTCAGAGAACATACTATAGTTGGTACACAATATTTTGATAATTGCTGTAATTACCTGTAGACATAGTTAACAAGGTCTAAGAACTGTGCATTTAATTCAAGATCTTCTGGAAAACGCTTTTCTATGTATGTCATCATTTTCACAAGCAAAATGGACTTCTCCCGGAGAGTAGGTGTCTGTATGAATTTTTTAAAACAAAAGGTCAATTACTTCTATCTGAGGGAAAACATGTCCAAAAGTACTTCAGCCATCTGCTCTTCTACTTTTTAAGCTCCTACAATTTTGTCAAGTAATTTAAGACAGTCATTTCTAAACAAACAAAAAGTTATGCTTCATTCAAGATGAGTGCCAATGTAATTTTCCTGGGAGCTACAGGTCACTTTGGAGAGAGAGAGCATTTAAATTATAAAACCAATCAGAAGTTTGTAAGCATCCTAATGTATCAAAACCCAGGGTCCCTAACATCTAAAACAACCTCAGGCTTGAGCGGCCATTAGTGAATCCTGAATTGCTGTGGTGACCCAGCATTGACTGCTGAGGAGGCTACAGATCAGGCCGAGAGAGAGACCTGGAGGAAAAAGCAGGGTATGATCCATAGCTTCCGTGGCAGCTGTTGATAAGCCATTCCCTCCAGGCCTGGCCAGTAACTGTGCCTCTCTGGGCTTCCCAGGGGGCTGCTGATCAGTCCCACCTCTCTGATCAGGCCTGGAGATAGGCCTGGAGTCCTGACTGGCATAGAAACCAATCAATCAGAACCAAATCTGGGTGAATTGTAAGGAGCCAAAGGCTGCCTAGGAGGCAGAGCTTTTGATGCTGACTGGCTTAGTAACTGACCAATCAAAACCTAATCTGGGTGAACTGAGAAGGCAGAACCTAAAGTGGGAGCTGAGGAGGGGTTTGGTTTAAAGGGCAACAGCTGTTTGGTATAAGGTGTAAGAAAACAGTTCAATTTTTTAATGACCGGTTTGGCAGTACAGTGCATATGGCTGGCTATCAGTCATATGTGTTTTTGTGTTTTTTTATGTGTTTTTGTCTGCCAAGAACATCTCCTCCTCCTGAAAAAAATCCACCCCCCAATTTAAGCAATCCTATCCTATATAATCTATCTGTACAAATAAAAGGGTAATATGCTAATTATACTGGGTTGACCGGCCACCTTCCAGATATCTGACTTCCTTCCAGACAAAGCCATGGTGGTGAGGGCCGAGTCAGGGGTGATCAGGCTGGCAGTGGAGGGCAGATGGGGACAAGATCAGGCTGGCAAGGAGAGGGCGGTTGTGGTTGAGATCAGCCAGCAGGGCAGTTAGGAGCGATCAGGCAGGCAGGCAAGGACAGTTAGGGATGATCAGGCATGCAGGCAGGCAGAGAGGTTAGAGGTGATCAGGCAGGCAGGCAGAGGCACTTAGGGGTGATCAGGTAGGCAGGTAGGTAAGGGGTTAGGAGCCAGCAGTCCCAGATTGTGAGGGGGATGTCCAACTGTCCATTTAGGCCTGATCCCACAGGCCACTATATAGGACTAGTGGCCCGGTGCATGAAATTTGTGCGTTGCAGGTGGGGAGCCGGGGGGATTCCCTCAGCCCAGCTTGCAGCCTCTCCAATTGGGAACCCCTTGGGGGATGTCAGAGAGCTGGTTTTGGCCTGATCCCACAGGCCAGGCTGAGGGACCCAACTGGTGCACAAATTGTGCACTGAGCCTCTAGTCTTATACAGTGGTACCTCGAGATACGAATTTAATTTGTTCCATATCCTTGAGGCGTGGGAAACTATGAGACGCTCAAGTCGCGATAAACTGGTGGGTCGTGTGCAGCCGGCTGATCCGAGCGATTACTCCTATCTCAAATGTTGCTCGTATTTCAAAGCAAAAATCGCTCACTCGATGGCTCGTATCTCAAAAATCTCTTATGTTAGGGCACTCCTATCTCGAGATATCACTGTATTAAATAATAATCCCACATTATTTTTTTCTTGGCTTACCTTTATCATCATACAAAGACTAAGTAAGGTTCATTTAACATTTTAACAAGTAAAACCACATTAAGATAAGTGACCAATTATCTTAAGTTTCTATTTAAAATCTGTTCAGCACAGTGAGAAAAACCATCTTTGAAAAGAAGATACTGTGAATGCAAATACAGGAGAAAAAAGTTATGCCTGATTGAAAACTTCCAGAAGAACAGCTGAGAAAGTGAGGCCTGAATTTTCTTTTACATATAAAGGTCACCTAGCCAACTTGCAGCCCCTCTTCCCAACTCACCTGATTGGCTGCCATTGGGGAATTATTTTTAACCCACTCTTCCACAATTTTAACCACAGCCCGGAGGATTTTGGCATCAAGTGATTTTTCAATGAGGGAGGTCAGAATGGCCTGAATAAAGTTCTTCCTCATCTCCAAGCTCATCACAGCCAGGCGTGTTTTCACCAGCTCCAGACTCAGCATCACCAGTTCACTAGTTCCTGCTCATGTGGAGAAAGAACACATCTCAACAATTTCTACAAGCATGCATCAACAGGCAACCACTCTGCACTACATGGCACATTAATTCTGCCCATTTTTCCCCAAAATATTTTCTCCAGTCTCATCACTTTCTTGCTATTACACCACCTTGGAAGGGTGACCTGTTAGAAGCTCCCCATGAGGAAGAAATGGTGGAGCAGTTGGAACCAGTGCAGGCAACCCTGGGGTACAGCCAAGTCCCTAAGTCATATACATAGCACTTGTATTCTAAGCTGCATTAAGCAACTGTGCTGACCAGCTCCCCACCAAACATATCACCAGATTTCTGGAGCCCATTCCTCAAGTCTAGAACCTACAATCTAATTCGTCATCAGATGTAACAACTCTAAGTAGTCTCTGGTTTACAGCAAAATTGTTAGATAACTCTCATTTAGTGGTGCATGTTTCACATAAATGACCAATCACTTAAAAATTTCTTCAGTCCCTGCCAGTTTGGCTCAGTGGATAGAATGTGGGCCCATGAACTGAAGAGTCCAGGTTCGATTCCAGTCAAGGGCACATATCTCAGATGCAGGCTTAATCTCTAGTCCTGGTTAGGGCTTGTGCAGGAGGCAACCAATTGAGGTGTCACTCTCACATAGATATTTCTCTCTCTCTCTCACCCTTCCACTCTCTCTAAAAGTCAACAAAAACATCCTGGGGTGCAGTTTAAAAAAAAAAAGATAAAAATTTCTTTACTCTCACACTCACAAATTTTAAAAGCAATTTATTTTAAAAAGAAGTCTCATTTTAGTTTTAAATGAACCACTTACAAACTATTTGTTAAGAGCAACTAGTAATGAATTGCCAGTCAAAGTCCGGTCAGTGTGGCTCAGTGGTTGAGTACTGACCCATGAACCAAGTGTTCACCAACTCGATTCCAGGTCAGGGCACATGCCCAGGTTGCAGGCTCAATCCCCAGTGGGGGAGCATGCAGGAAGCAGTCGATCAACGTTTCTTTCTCATTGATGTCTCTCTCTATCCCTCGCCCTTCCTTTCTCTCTAAAAATCAATGAATACATTGAAAAAACAAAAAAAGAAACATGCAATTCATTGACAAAGCCAGCACTGTTTAATCTGAGGAAAAACTGGGGACCAAGTCAAGTATATCACCTGAGGTTGCCTCTGTGCTGCCGGAGGCTGCCTGCGGATTGAGGTGCTCTCGGACCATCTTCTGCAGGGAGCGCATGAAGACTGAGATAAGCCTGTCTATGTAGCTCGGGTTGTTGCTGCAGGCTGACTTGAGGATCATAAGGGTCCCTAAAAGGAGGAAATTCAGTAGCTTTTTTTTAAGAAGGGTTTTTAAAAGTAATTGTCAAAAATATGCTAATTAAAGCCTATTAAAATGTGCTAAACAATAATGCTGTTTCAACAGAAGTATGAGTTAATCCCAAATGTCAACATTATAAACACAGACTACATTTTGAAGTACTATATGTTCACTCTTAATTCTTAATTAATGAGCAACATCTCCAGGCATAAAAACTGACTTTCAATAGACACAGTCTTCCTTTAGTTCTACTTTTAACTTTAGGCTTTGTATGGGAGGCAAACAATCGAGGGCGAGAGAGAGACAGAGAAATATCTATGTGAGAATGACACCTCGATTGGTTGCCTCCCATACAAAGCCAAAAGTAAAAATTTTGGTCCCCTAATATATGTTTGGGGTGGGGAGAGAGATACTTCCTTTTTATCTAGATTATTTGGGTATGATATATTGAACATCAGAACATAAACAATGAGTATGTGAAAAAAATTATTAGCTCCCATACTGGCATTTTTATAAACATCTTAACACTGACCTACACATTAATGTAATGTTGTATTCATGGCTCACAACACAGAAAAGTAAAAGGGTATGTATTTGCAATTTAAGGTACTATCATCCCAGATTTGAATGGTTTTAGGCTTGCTCTGCAGTAAACGTATAACCAATGTGATTTTTTGACAGGTAACCCATGACACTGATGAATGTGACAATGATGAATACGGGGAATGTGTTCTGGGTATCCCTGGTTGCCAGGCTCGCCTCTCCTGAGTTCACCAATAATGCAGTCCTGGATCTAGCAGTGTGGCGACTCGAACAGACCCATTCGTCCCAAGGCTGTCCCTGGCCTGCTGTCACCCTCACACAGAGTAGGGAGGCAGAGTCAACAGTGGTTAGCTCTTCTAAAAGAGCACCCTTTGGAGAATTAACAAGATGTTCATGCTATACTGCAATGGAAGTCAGGTTGCAAAGCAGGATCTATTGTATGATATCACTTTTTTAAAAGTCACAAAAGTCACCATCCAAATCTATCTGGTTCCAAAACAAAAAGGGCAAACATGAATAGCAAGGGATATACCATTTTAACTAAATTTATCAGACTCCTGAATTTCATGTAGCAAGTAAGGAGAGTGTGGAGAGCAAGAAACTCATTTAAAAAAAAATAATGTAAACAGTTTACAAATGGAGACACAAGTGTCTAAATAACAAGGGCTTTCTGTATGTGTATTCCTATGCATAAGTATAGAAAAAGACACGCACTCCAAAATGCTGAATGAGTCGAGAGGTTTGCATTACTTTTATTTAGCTTTCCTTCATTTGTATTTTCAAAGTTTTATACAATGAATATATAATAAGGGAGAAAAAATTTTTTAACCCAAGGTTTAATCCTAGTCACAGATGTGCAAAAAACAGAGTATTTATATATTTGACTTCTGGCTGTCAGGGCAGCTGGGAAGCCAACATTACCCAGCTGCCCTGATCCAAGAAACCAACTTTCTTTTCAGCTGGGGCAGCCAGAGCCTCACCAAGAAGTTGGGAAGGCATTCTTGGTTTGTGAGTGGCTCACAGGTTACCACATCATGAAAGGCGGTGACTCTACATTTTGGTATACTGTTTTAACAGCATCTTCATGCTGGTGTAAAATGGGGTCAGGAGTATCCATGCAACCTAGGGCAATTCCCCTCACAACAAATCTGCATCTCAGGATGAGGCGGAAGAAACACAGAAGCACTGGTGTTGGTTGGGAAAGGGGTCATTTCACTTCAAAGACCAATGGGGACCATGGCCTGGTATGTGCCAGGCCATACTCCAACACCACCCTCAAGGCTCCCAGACGGCCTGAGCCTTTCCCTTCTAAGGAAAACTTGTCCAGGGAGCACAAACAGAACAATGCCAAACTGAACCTGTCCTGGGGAAAACCAAGCCTGGCACATACTCACCAAAGAGCTGGGAGGGATTCGCGTTGGTGGCCTTCTCATAGTTGGTGAGTCCTTCATAGATGACCTTCCCTACAGCCGCATAGAGGCATTCCAGCTCTTCGTACTTGGAGGCCACACTGGACGTGCCTGAAATAGAATCAAGAACCTGGGCTGTGTGGTTTGGGGTTCTTGGGCCTGAGCAGGCCCTGGGACATTAACGTCCCTCACACTAAGACTGAGCTTTAGTTATTTTGGCACCTGTGGCAACTTCTCTCCCATTGGTGGTCACCTCTAGGCAGGGTTCCTACTTTACAAAGCTGACCACCTTTTTTCTCACCTGATCTTACTCTAAATACACTAAACAGTATTTATTTTGTCAATTGTTCACCATTTGACAAAATATTTTCACCTAACTTTCTTTTAATACCTTACAGAATCAGCAATACTCAGCTGATGAAGAACTGCATTTCCAAAGCAGACAAAAATAAAATGCAGTGACTACTGCTGTTAAGTTCTCACATCAATTTTTTTAAAAAGGTTGAAAATATAGAGAAGTGACATAATAAAAGGCTCCACATAGTAACTGAAGGATGAGCCCTCTCCAATAACAAGCTTTGTGACCACCCATCCACTCAGAAAGGCACCCATGGCAAAGGTGACATACTTGGCTCTGTTGGGAAAATGCTCATCAGGCGTGAGAGAAGGCTATGGACTGCTCGTAAGACTTTGGTGTTTCCACACGTCATACAGGCAGCGATTCCGCGCTGCAGGGGTTTGAAGCTACTAAGGATGGCTGGAGACTGGAGAACAGTGAGCAAGAAACTCAACACTTCCAAACCCGTGCAAATATTTCCATAGTTAACTTGATTAGGCTGCTCCTGGAAAAAAGAACACAGGTCCCACATGGATGAAATACTCTAGTACAGTAAATATAGTCAACCAACATTTAAAACTATATGCTACCAAGTACTTAGAAGTGAAGTAAAAAATCACTAAAGAATGAACACATATGTATAAAAATATGTGACCACCATATTTTATTAACACAGGATTTTCTTTTAATCAATTTGCTTTAAATATTTAGTCAAGCCTGTTTCAAAAGCTCATGAAAAATATTCAATATTAAATGTTAAAATTTTGAAAATTACTAAAATCTGGTCCAAAAAGAGAGTTAGTGCAATGCATTTTGCTTGTCTCCTTCCACCTTTTTAGTTATAATGCAAATATTCTTCCAAAAGAAAGTATCTTTGAAACTCTACCATGAAATCATTCTCATAGATGATGCCAGAATTAAAAACAAAAATAAAAATAAAACAGAAAGCAGAGCCCATGGTTTGCTTCCTGAAACTTCTGCTTCTGTGGTTTATACCTGTGTGTGTGTGTGGACGGAGTTGTGACTAAAACCTCACTGACTATGCGAGGGGTAGAAGTCACTGTGAGCACAGCGCCTTGTGCTATGAAACCATTAGCCTGTTTATGGCAGCGGCTGTCCACTTATGGTTGAGCGTGATTCAACTGTAACTGTATGTGATAGGAAAGAAATGTGACCTTCCAACAGGAAAAAAAAGAAAGAAACCTGCAGACAATCCATAAGTTATACATCAGGCTGGAATCATAGCATGAGCTACTGTTTTCATAGCACAGGTTACCTCTGTAACCTTTCAAAAACCTAAGCAACAATGTTAATCTTTGCAATGCAAAACAGCAAGTGCTTACAATAGGTTAGCAACCCCCAGAAAATTATAGGATCCACGTTTTTATAAAAACAAGCCCTGAAAGAAAAATAAGAAAAAAAAATTAATTAATTATTTAAAAAAAAAAAACAAGCCCTAGCCAATTTGGCTCAGTGGATAGATAGAGCATCAGACTGTGCTCTATCAATTCTGCTCAAAGGCACATGCATGGATTGTGGGCTCGATCCACAAAAGGGGGCATGCAGGAGGCAGTCGACCAATGATTTTCTCTCTCATCATTGATGTTTCTCTCTCTCCCTCCCTCTCCCTTCCTCTCTATAAAATATATATATGTATATATATATATATATATATATATATATATATGAACCCACAAAACAAATAATCAACATGACAAGTCATTTTACAATTGGTTATTTTTATATATACTGAGTGGCCAGATTATTATGATCTCTGAACTCTTAATAATCTGGTGTGCATGTGTGTATTAGAGGTTGGGTGCATGAATTCGTGCATGGGTAGGGTCCAGCCAGCCTGGCCAGGGGAAGAGGACATGGGCAATTGGCTGGCCGGCCTGCTGGTCAAAGAGGACATGGGCAGTTGGCCGGCCTGCCTACTGGTCAAGGGGACAATTTGCATATTAGCCTTTTATTATATAGGATATACACTGAGTGGCCAGATTATTATGCGTTCAGAGATCATAATAATCTGGCCACTCAGTATATATATAAAAAATATATATACTAGAGGCCGGGTGCATGAAATTTGTCACTCAACCTGGCCTGGACCCTCTCCAATCTGGGACCCCTCGGATATACCTCTCACAATCCAGGACTGCTGGCTCCTAACCACCCACCTGCCTGCCAGCCTGCCTGATTGCACCTAACCACTTCTGCCCGCCAGCCTGATCACCCCCTAATTTAGTGGTTCTCAACCTTCCTAATGCCGCGACACTTTAAGACAGCTCCTCATGTGGTGGTGACCACCAACCATAAAATTATTTTCGTTGCTACTTCATAACTGTACTTTTTGCTACTCTTATGAATTGTAATGTAAATATCTGATATGCAGGATGTATTTTTGTTGTTACAAATGAACATAATTAAAGCATAGTGATTAATCACAAAAACAATATGTAATTATATATTGTGAAATATTTATTTCTAATTACAAATAAATGAAATTTTGTCTTGAATCGTGGTGTAGCATGGGTAACAGTCTTAATATGACAACAGTAAACTACATTGCTACATTTTGCTACACCAAGGAGCAGTGTGTTGGTTCCTAAGACCATGGGAAATAGGCGTTTTCCAATAGTCTTAGGCGACCCTGTGAAAGGGTCGTTTGACCCTCAAAGGGGTCGCGACCCACAGGTTGAGAACCACTGCCCTAATTACTCCCTTGCAGGCCCAATCGACGCCTAACTGCTCCAGTGGCAGCCCAATCGCCCACAACTGCCCTCCTCTGCATGCCCGATTGCCTACAACTGCCCTCCCCTGCCGGCCTAATTGCCCACAACTGCTCTCCCCTGGCGCAACCCTCTTCCTCTGCCAGGACCCACCTCCTCCATGCTGCGGAACCCCTTCGCCTTATTGCACGGAGCAGCCACTAGGCCCCACCTCCACTGTGCGCATGGCCATCTTGTGACAACATAGAGCAAGGGTGTCACACAAGGGGCATGACACCACCTAGCCTGTTATTATATAGGATATATTTATATATGTATTTGTATTGATTTCAGAGAGGAAGGGAGAGGGCGAGAGATAGAAATATCAATGTTGAGAGAGAATCATTGATCAGCTGCGTACTGCACGCCCCCTACTGGGAATTGAGCCCACAACCCAGGCATGTGCCTTTGACTGGAATCAAACCCAGGACCTTTCAGTCTGCAGGCCAATACTCTATCCACTGAGCCAAACCAGATAGGGCAGGAGTCATTTCTTTGTTACCTAATTATACAGTGCTCAATAAGAAATTCTATGTCCACCTATTGTAAAATTCAAGTTTACTTTAAAGGCTGTTTCATAAATCAATTAAAAATGTTTATTTCGCCAGGACCGGTTTGGCTCAGTGGATAGAGCGTCAGCCTGGGGACCAAAGGGTCCTGGGTTCGATTCCAGTCAAGGGCATGTACCTTGGTTGCAGGCACATCCCCAGTGGGGGGCATGCAGGAGGCGGCTGATCGATGTCTCTCTCTCATCAATGTTTCTAACTCTCTATCCCACTCCCTTCCTCTCTGTGAAAAATCAATAAAACAGATTTAAAAAAAAAATGTTTATTTCAAGCCAGCCAGTATGTCAATTTAAAAAACTGAAACTTCAAAAGGCAAGAGGACTATTATGTTTTCAAAACTAACTGAACTTGGTGCTGGGGGTGGTGGGGTGAGAGCTGAAGTTTTAAAACCATTTTCTGGAAGTGAAATTCCCTCCTCATTAGCAGTATGAAAATTAATAAAATAAAACCTCATTTAAAAAGCGAGAAGGCGGAGCCCTTAGGCACTACTCTACTACTCTTCAAATATAGACCCCCCCCCATAATAGGAATTGTCAAATACAGATCTCAACAGGAAAAAAAAAAAACACACTACCTTATTACTCCAGCAGGAAGAGTTCCTTCCTTGCCCAGCAACTTAGCCAAGAAGAATCAATCACCACCCTAAACTCTCGATCTCCTTCATTCCAACAAACTTTTGTTCAAAATAGCCCTCTCATTTTCCTTCTTTTTCTCTAGAAAGTAAAGCTCCTCTCCTTTGCTTGCCAGGCTTGCCCTATGGTTTTTGCTATAGCTTGCAATTCCTCTGCTATTCTCTGGTAAAACAACTATTTTATTTTTAACATCAACAGCCACCAGCAGACAAAGTAGAAGGGGCCACAACTGGACAAGGAATGGAAGATTCAGATTTTGGTGGCCCAGCCCCAAGCCCAGGCATTAGCAACAGACCCCTACACTTACCACGCTCATCAGCAGCTTGTCGAACCACTGCAGTTTGAGCTCAGACTTGGACCACATGTCCGGTCGCAAGGCAGTTTTCAGGAGGGTCACACACCGGCGAGAAAGCACCTCCCCAGGAGACCCAGCAGTATTGGTGTTGTCATTAACCTGGAAATTCATTCATTTAAGCCCACATTTCACTACATACATGTTTAGACATTCTTGTTTACACTGCTTCTTGCCCGTGACCATGCCCTTGTCCTTGCATCCCAGCTGTCTACCTCACAGTCTTCTCTTCTCCTACATGACTCAACTCAGCCCTGCAGGACCTTCCCTCTCCATGGTGATTTGCAACCATTTGTGTGATTGATTGATTAGTGTCAAGAGGCTCCCTAAGGGTAAGGATCCATTTTCCTCCCTTCTGGATCTCCTAAGCTGTGCCTAGCACCCTGCAACAGGCAAGAATGCAGTGATTGAATAGTTCAGTACATTGATTTTCAACTGTTGTGCCACAAGAATTTTTTTAAATGTTTTTATTCATTTCAGAGAGAGGAAGAGAAGGAGAGGGAGACAGAAACATCAATGATGAGAGAGAATCATCTATCGGCTACCTTCTATACCTCCCCTGCTGGGGATCAAGCCCAGAAACCAGACATGTGCCTTGACGGGGAATCGAACCACGACTTCCTGATTCATGGGTGGATACTCAATCACTGAACCACACCAGCCAGGCAAGAATCTTTAAAACATGCAATATCTGACTACTTAGTAAGGAGCACTGAATTGTTTTCCAATAGACTGTCAAGTAAAAATATGACAACAGCTAACACAACAGCCATCTGGTGTGACTAAATAAAAATTATACCTAATTTGTCAGATTGGCAAAAAAAAATATTTGTTGGTGTGCCACAGAATTTCAATGATTAGTTTATGTATGCCATAATATGAAAAAGGTTGAAAATTGCTGGTTTAATAGGTTCCTTTCAGTACTTAGGAAGTCTCAATAGTCAATAGTATTATAAGACCCACTATTTTGTTTAATAGTTATAAAAATGCAAGATCACCGAATTTTAAAAAACATAGAAAAATTTCATTTGCAATTTGTTTGTTTGAAATATAAAAATGAAATGTTTCAGAAATAGATCTCTTAAAACTCCATGAAAACCGATACTGCTATGAGTGGCAAATAAATGCTTTTTTATTTTTGTATGTTTTGTCTATTAATTTAGGGAGAAGAGACAGGAGAAAGAGAGAGAGAGAGAGAGAGAGAGAAACACACACATCTATCTGTTGCTCCACCTATTTATGCATTCATTGGTTGCTTTCTGTATGTGTCCTGACTGGAATTTGAACCCTCAACCATGGAGTATCAGGAGGACGTTTTAATCACTTGAGCTACCCACCCAGGGTGTAAAAGCATTTAAATTACTAAATGTTGTTTTGGACTATCACAACACCTTTATGAGCTATGTAACTTGAAAGTTAAAATAATTTGCCCAAGATCATTGAACTAATACCACAATTCCATTAATTATTAAGACATCTTATTATATTATCACAGCTAAAAGAAAAAAATATTTCTTAAATATCATATGAATTAAAAGACAAGGCAGACTTCAGAATTATCAGCATGTCATGAAATCTGGAACGAAAGTGACAGACTACCTATCAGACCTTGGTTTGTCTATTTTTATTTTTATTTTTTTTAACTAAACTGTCACAGAAAACGCTCTATAGTTGACCAAGTAGACTCTATTCTGAAAAATCCTTAATATAAGACATTCAGTACCCGCACCTGACAAGCCACTCGGATGAGGAAGTTCACCACGGTGTCCGTGTGCTGTTTATCAATTGGCTTGGCAAGAAGGGAGTCCGCTCCAGGCAGCGACTGGCTCCTCCCAAACACCTACAACAACAGGAAGAGCCTCTCAACAATGCATTCCAGGGTATGGCACCGGCCTGTGCAGCCAATAACGGAACAGATGCCATTCTGGGTAGAGGGACATCAGAGGCAGGTGTGGCATCCACAGGACAACTAACAAACAAAGTAGCCACAAAGAAAGTAATGGGTCATTTGCAAGACTGGAAGGGAAGGAGAATCCAAGATGGCGGCATAGGTAAACACCTACACTGCTGCCTCGCACAACAATTTCAAAACTACAACTAAAAGACAGAACCACAGGAAAGCTGGCTGAGTGTAAGTTCTACAACTAGAAGGAAAGAGAGGGGCTCACGGAGACCCAGAGGAGCTGCAAAAAGCTAAGGTACGGAGACGCGCGCGCTGAGAGAGCGGGTGCCAGAGTACGTGGCTGGCTTTCTCTGGCGGGAGGGAAACGGAGACTCCCAATGGCATTGAACCCCTTATCTTACGACACTAAACCCCAGATCCAGCCGAAACTCATACGGGGTGAGTTTGGACTGTGAAAAGGGAGAAGTGCCGGAAATTTAGGGGAGTCGCAGAAGATCAAAGGCCTGGTGGCGCGCACGGCACTGCGCGCAGGACAGATTGCTGATTGTGCCGCTGGCTTTCGCGAGTGGGCGGGAGACAGACCCTCCCAACTGTGCCACTTCTGAGTCCACTGGGCCCCTGTTTCGGACGAAACCCTGGAGACCTAGACTCCTGTGGTCCTCGCGCAGGGGAGCTGGAAAGGCAGCGGTTAGAGGCACTGCAGGTGCGCGCAAAAGGACCGCTCCAGCCATTACCCAGTCACGTGAGACTCAGGGGCCATGGAGGGCGGGGCCGACTGGAAGGCAAGGCGGTCCCTTAAGCCCTGAGACTCCACCCCTCCCAAACTCAACAGAGGCTTCTGCGGCTTTGCAAGTCTGGTTTCACAAGGCTGAATCCAACATAGAAGTTTCCCCGACATAGTGAAAATGCCGAGACAAGGGAAGGGATCACAAACAAAAGAAATGGAGGAAAAAGAACGTCTGGATATAGAGTTCAAAACCACGCTTGTAAGGTTTTTCAAGAATATGCTAGAAAAGATGGATAAATTTAGCAAGAGCCAAGAGGAGATGAAAAAGGACCAACTAGAGATGGAAAAGGTCCAACTAAAGATGATAAAAGACCAACTAGAAATTGAACATACACTGACTGAAATAAAAAATATTATACAGAGTCCTAACAGCAGACTAGAGAAAGGCAAGAATCAAGTCAAAAATTTGAAATATAAAGAAGCAGAAAACACTCAACTGGAAAAGCAAGATGAGAAAAGAATCCAAAAATGTGAACATAATGTAAGGAGACTCTGGGACAGCTTCAAACATACCAACATCAGAATTGTGGGGGTGCCAGAAGAAGAGAGAGAGCAAGATACTGAAAACCTATTTAAAGAAATAATGACTGAAAACTTCCCACATCTGGTAAAAGAAATAGACTTACAAGTCCAGGAAGCACACAGAACCCCATATAAAAGGAATCCAAAGAGGACCACACCGAGACACATCATCATTAAAATACCAAGAGCAAAAGACAAAGAGAGACTACTAAAAGCAGCAAGAGAAAAACAGTTCATTACCTACAAGGGAGCACCCATACGACTGTCAGCTGATTTCTCAACAGGAACGATGCAGGCCAGACGGGAGTGGCAAGAAATATTCAACGTGATGAATAGCAAGAACCTACAACCAAGAATAATCTATCCAGCAAAGCTAACATTCAGAATTGAAGGGCAGATAAAGAGCTTCACAGATAAGAATAAGCTAAAGGAGTTCATCAACTCCAAACCAGTATTATATGAAATGCTGAAAGGTACTCTTTTAGAAGAGGAAGAAGAAAAACGTAAAAGACAAAAAATTATGAACAAATACATATCTATCAATAAGTGAATCTAAAAATTAGTGAATTAAAAATTTGATGAACAGAATAAACTGGTGAATAGAATCGAATCAGGAACACAGAAAGGGAATGGACTGATAATTCTCAGGGGGAAAGGGGTGAGGGGTGTACAGGGAGAGACTGGACAAAAATCATACACCTATGGATGAGATCAATGGGAGGGAGCTAAGGGCAGAGGGAGGGGTGGGAGCTGGGTGGAGGGGTGCTATTGAGGGGAAAAAAGAGAAACAAATGTAATAATCTGAATAATAAAGATTTAATTAAAAAAAAAACAAAAAAAATATTTAAAGTAGATTTACTTTTACAAACCGGGGCTGTGAGGCGAAATCAGCAATCCTAGGAAAAGTTCACTGATTAATCCCACCTGGCTTGGCCCCTCTATTATTACCATCTTCATCAATAAAAATGTTCATGTAAAAAAATAAAAATAAAAAAAATAAAAAAGACTGGAAGGGAGTGTGGTCTAGGAAGTGAAAGGATGCTATCAAGGTACCTCTTCAATTGAGAAAAAGCCCGCCACGAGAAGAGAGGATTGAGCCAGCGAGAGGTAATGAAGTCAGTGTACAAGTCCCAGTGATCACAGAACTGGCGTTTCTGAGGTGGAGAAAGGCCTGAGTAGCTGCAGCAGCATGAGCAAGTGCAGGGCAAGAAGGCCATCAGAAGGACCAGGTCATGCAGTCAAGCCAGCGTCAAGGGAAAGGATTAGTGAGGGAAAAGATAGTCTGCATTTTTTAAGTGTTTATTTGAAATTACCCTAACAGTCCCAAGAAGTTACAAAGACAGTACAGAGGTGCCATGTACCCTTCATCCAGCTTTCCCTAGCTTGAATTTTGAAGAGTGTTTTTTGGTTCTCTGTTCTGTTAAGTGTAATGAAGAGAAATAAAAGTGGACAATCTGAGAGGAGCTGGGAGGCAGTTTCAGTAACCCCAATGAGAAGGGACCAGGTATCTGCTTGTACGAACATAGTGGGTACAGAATTGAGAAGAAGGTGGGGTATTCATGGCTGGGCTGCCAGGACTTGCTCTTGACCAGATGTGTGAAGAGAAGGAAATGGACAGATTGCAGATAGTTCCGGGTTTCTAATTTGAATTCAGGGTGAATGCAGGGCCACATACTCTGAAGAAACAGAGGGAGAGAGAGGGAGAGTTTGCACCCACAGGGCTCTAAGTACCCAGCTACCCTCCAAACAAAATAGGACATGCTATCTTTTCTAAACTGAATGCACCATGGGTGCATGTCCTCAATCAATTTTCTTGCCCTAAAGAGTTTCCCTTGATGCCTTTCTGCAAGTAATTAACTATGATCATCGGCACTCTAATGATATTAAGTGGCACAAAGAAAATTTGCATCTGGTAATTGGGAAACATCTCGAGTTTGTAGCATGTCGTTGGGTTTCTCTCTGTTGGGTGCAGCCTTTCTCTCTGGCACTGTCTGGACACTTAGCCTATACTCAGAGTCTGTTGAGTAAGTGACCACACTCCCACAAGGAAGCACAGCACCTATAAAAGGAAGCACACGCAGGGTGATGAATTATCTTACTGCACTGATTGCTCCTGTGGCCGTCCTAAAGCGTTTCACTTCCTGGGCGGAATCCACTGATAGGCCTCTTTTAATGGAAGATGACACAGAGTTGACTCCTTCTCCACTGGAATTGGAATCCATATCTGAATCCGGCTTAAAAACACACACACACATTTGAATTTAGATTCTGCAGAGAAGCATAAAGACTACAAAGATGACACAAGAGGGCTAACATCTCTACCTGCTGGTCCTTGATCCTCTGGAGCTCCCACTTGATGACAACTTCCGAAAGGTCCACAGCCAGCCTTCTCTGCTCAATGGTGACGCTGGGTGTGAAGCCCAACCTCTGCATGGCACTGACCATGTGCTGTACCAAGTGGTGCCGTACGGGGTAGTACACCTGTGAACACAGGGCTTGTTTCACACTGGGGACATTGTGCTGTGACCCCACACACACAAACACATATGCACATGTACATATATAGACATACAACCTGCCTGGGTCCCAAAATACTCACATAAGCCAACCATTAACTTCAATGAGGAAATTCTCATTACCTTATGTGTGTGTTTATCACTTCCCCTGTCTCTGGTTGAGTCCCAATTCAGTGATTTAGTACCATCTTTAAAAAATGTTGAAACAACCAGCCGATATGGCTCAGTGGTTGAGTGTTGACCTATGAAGCAGGAAGTCACAATTGGATTCCTGGTCAGGGAACATGTCCAGGTTGCGGGCTTGATCCCCAGTAGAGGACATGCAGGAGGCAGCCAACTGATGTTTCTCATCATTGATGTTTCTATCGCTCTCTCCCCTCTCCCTACCTCTCTGAAATCAATAAAAATATATTTTTAAATGTTGAAACACTGAGTCCTCTTTAGGAAGACAAGCTAGTCACCTGTATCAAACTTAACACACTTGCTATCATAATAGCTTAGCCATGCTAAGCAAATTCCAATTTAAAAGCTATAACAGCTTTCAGCTCAATCAATACTACTAAATCCTTTCTCCTCTACCCAAGTCTACAAAAATTATGTAAATCCAAGAAAGTGGGCAATTTAGCTACAGAAAAATGCCAGCAAACAAGAATAATTTTTTTTAGCCAAATTACCAAAATCTAGACTTAATGATGACTACTCCCAAAGTAACAATTCATGTGTATCCACTGTTAAATGAGAGTAATTACAAAAATACAGTCTAGACAGAAATACACCCAATACATTCTCTAAACTATAGCAATTTCCATGTTGATAAAGCCATATACATACACACACTAATCAATGGATCTGAAATACCTTTACTGAAAGACTAACCCCCTATTCCTGCAGAAACTGAAAAATAGGCAAAATGTTAAAGCAAACACCTGAATGTGCATCTGACATCAATCTGTAGTCCTTTCTGTGTACCTTAAAATGCTGCACTATCAAATGCAAAATATGAACCAGCTGAGGAACTGTGTGCCCCTCCTCCACAATGATCTTCCTTGTCCAGTGGGTCAGCATCTGGTGCCCATCCTCCATTCTGGCTGGCACCGCCGGAGTCAAAATGGCCATCGCTTGTCTGACAATTGCTCGAGCTTCCATTGCATGGGCCTTGAGAAGACTGTGAAAAACCTAAAACGGGAGAGAAATTCTTACCTAAGATAAAATAAAGGCTTTAAAAACAAGATAAAAACAATCTCTTAGAACCAATGCATATTTTTAAAAATTCCTCTGAGCTCTCTTATTGGGAAACAACATAGTTGTGTTCTCCTTCATTCAGTTTTGATCAATGAATTCATTCATTGTAATATTGATCGAGCACCTAATAGGTGCCCATGCCTGGTTAAGGTGGAATATTCCAGGATGAGTAAGACCTAGCTCCCTGCAGACATCAATGTCTACCATAACTTGTGGGAAGTTAGTCATTTCACTCTGGCCATAGAATTAAAAAATGGAGTGAAAGGGGCCACAATCCGAGGTAATCTTTACAATAGTTCAATACCCAATGGTACTGAGTGAGGGCAAAGGGACAGGAAACCAACAGGACTTGCCCATGCCTCCATGCTGGGTAGAACGAGAGGGTGTCACGGATGGCCCTCAGATCTCCAGCTGGGAAACTGGGGGAGAGCAGTGCCAATCATAGACTATTTATATCTCAAGTGCGAGTGGAAGGAGATGTTTAAGAGGCCACTGGCATTGGGACCTGTGGTTTAATACCACAAACATTCATAAGTCAGAGGGAAACAAAGAATGACCTCAAAGAATAGGACAAGAGCGACTGCTTACCAAATGCTTAAAGGGAAAGACAGGCTGAGCACTCAAGTCTATGATTACATTGAATTCTTATACAGAGACAGTAACCAACTCACTCAGAGTCATGGAATTCCTTAGTGGAAGAAACAACTCAAACCCAGGGCTATCTAACATCAAAGCCTAAATCACTGAGGGTCTCAGGGAAGACAGTTCAAGATCATCAGCACAGTGGAGGACTTACATGATGAGGGTTCAAAAGTACCCATTGTCTACAGCAAAGGGATAGGTTGGGGCCCTTGACCAAAACATTTTCTTTTTCTTTTTTTGTATTGATTTTAGAGGGGAAAGGAGAGGGAGAGGCAGACAGAAGCATCAATGATGAGAATCACTGATTGGTGCCTCCTGCACGCCCAACATTGGGAATCGAGCCTGTAACCTGGGCATATACCCTTGACCAGAATCAAACCTAGAACCAAAGGCCGACACTCTACCCACTGAGCCAAACTGGCTAGGGCAACCAAAACCTTTTCAATGGAACGAAGAATTGAAAGCCAGAATGCAATGGGCAAGGAGCATGAGTTGGACAAAGGAGACATTTTGTTGTTTTAAAAGCAAGGCTGCAGAAGAACTGGGGAGGAAGGAGAGAAAAGTCATGGGAGATTTCACAGTTTGTAAGAGATGGCAGAGATGAGCATTACTGAATGGCATTGGGAGAAGTCAACAGAAAAGGAGAGGCCACAATGGTAAAGGAGCAGCGTGTACAAGTATGGAAATGCATCCAATTGTTGAGCAGACATGAGGGAGCCTCGCAAAGTACCTGCAGGACAATTTTCTTATGTATTGCAAATTTGGCAATAATGTGTGCCAGAAGTAAGTGTCCACTGTATTTGCAAGCTGGGTCTACACAGGCCTTGGAGAGCAAGCAGGGCCAGGCGAAGGTCATGAGGCGGCGCAGCTTGCTGTTGCGGTTCTTGTTGTTGTCGTGGATGTGGTGGGGGGCGTGCTCCACCAGCAGCGTGGCATACTGCAGGAGGTAAATCCTCAGGGAGTCCAGCATGTCCGCCTGCTTCTCTGGGTCCAACACCTGTGGGAAAGGCAAGCAGAAAGGAATTCCTTTCTGGTTTTGAACTGTGTTACCTATTAAGGGTCATACATGTTTAAACCTTAAAAACACACACATACTTACATTTATTTATATTATTAAGTTTTCCAATGAGGAACCCAATAAAGAAATACCAAGTTTCCTTTAACACATATAGATTAGAAATTCACTGAATTTATTTCAACCGGCAAAAAAAGGGGCAGGCTTATAGGCAGAATGCAGTGGGGAAAGTGGCTTGATGTGGGAAATAACTTCTTCTTTGATACAAGGTGAGTTAGGACTAAGTTTCTTAATTTCCAGTAGTTGAGATTATTTTCTAGTCAACTACTAATTATCTAGCCCTTATTTTTCAGTATTAGGATCAAAAATGTTATTTGGAAAAAAATATCTATTTTTTAAAAAATTGTTATGGTTTTCTATATAATCAAGTATCTGGTAGATTTTTCTGTGTGTTTCACAGATATAAGAAAAACAATGTACACTTTTTAAGGAATATTTTGCATGTTTCTATTAAATCAAGTATTATAACTACACCATCGAATTCAGCTAAATACCCTTAACTACTTTCTATCTAAAAGATTGAAATCTTCCATCACAATGTGTCTTCATTTTTGTCCCTGTAGCCCCCTGAATTCACTGCAGTCCCTCCCCAGGGCTCCCAGGCTGCCCAAGGCCATTTATCTACATCCAACATTCAGAATCTCAACTCCTCCTTGTGCCGAGTCAGTAAGGAGACCAAAAATAATTCCTTGGGCTCAGCTCGAATTACCCTGGGAGGGTGGAAGTGGGGTCAAAACTGCAGGAAAAGACAAACACTACCTAAAGACCAATAAACTGCCAATAGGAACAATAGTCCATTCTACTTGGACCCCCAAACGAAACAGGCAACAGAATGAGTAAAAAAACTGTATCCTCCCAAAGAGCATTCATGTGCATATGGTGTACTGCGGCCCTGGAATGGCTATCACTCCTGCACTCCAACAAATAGCCCACATACAGAAGACTCAATCTAATACCCTCACGGCAAACACACCTGCCCCTGAAGTTCAAAGGCCTAATCTGCAGAGAACAGCCCAGGCTTCATGAAAAACACACACAGGGCAGGCATTTCTCAAAGAAATATTAAATTCCAAAAATCTCTTTAGGGCAAACTACAAACACTATTATAAAAATGTAGACCTTAAAGCCTAAGCTAAGTTCAGACATCATCCTGCCACAAAGATGTTTCGTTAAGTTGGCAATAAAGGGTCACAGCAGTAATTGTATCCAGTCTAATATTCTCACTGGCTAGAGTCCTTTGCAAACCTTAAGATAAAAAAAACATTAAAACTTGCTGGGCCAGCTCAGAGGTTGAGTGTCAACCTATGAACCAGGAGGTCAGAGTTTGATTCCCAGTCAGAGTACATGGCCGGATCTCCGGCTTGATCCCCAATAGGGGGCCTGCAGGAGGCATCCTACTGATGATTCTCTTTCACCATTAATGTTTCTGTTTCTCTTTCCCTTTTCTTTCCTCTCTGAAATAAATAAGAATATATATGTATTTTTTTAATCAAAACTCTACTAACCAGCAATAGGGGTTTTTATAAAATTACTCAGAGATCTAATTTTTCATTGAGATACATTGTTTTTCACTGGAATCTATTAATGTAGAAAAAAGAGTTAATTTATTCCAAAAGAAGCTTGGAATAAAAAATTCACTAATAAGAATTATAATACATTGCCTAAACTGGTTTGGCTCAGTGGATAGAGCGTCGGCCTGCGGACTGAAAGGTCCCAGGTTCGATTCCGGTCAAGGGCACGTACATTGGTTGCGGGCACATCCCCAGTAGGGGACGTGCAGGAGGCGGCTGATCGATGTCTCTCTCTCATCGATGTTTCTAACTCTCTATCCCTCTCCCTTCCTCTGTGAAAAATCAATAA
>JAAGEH010000293.1:9527329-9581672 GCA_011751065.1 Lasiurus cinereus
AGTAGTGTCCAGTCTCTCCCCCATGGTTTCACTTTTCCCAATATCAGTTACCCACAGTCCACTGTGGTTCAAAAATGTTAAATGGAAAATTCCAGAAATAATTCATGAATTTAAACTGTGTGCCCTTCTGAGTAGCATGATAAAAATCTCTTGCCAGACTGTTTCAATCCGCCCAGAACATGAATCATCATCCCTTTGTCCACACTATATACACTCCCTCCCCATTTCACTTAGTAGCCATCCAGTCATCAGATCAGCTAGCTGTCAGAGTATCACAGTCCTGTGTTCAAGTAACCCTTATTTACTTAATAATGGTCTCAAGGTGCAAGAGTAGTGATGCTGGCAACCTGGATATGTCAAAGAGAAGCAGTAAAGTACTTCCTTTAGGTGAAAAGGTAAAAATTATTAACTTAATAAAAAAAGGAAAAAAATCATATGCTGAAATCTTCAGAAAGAACAAGTTCTGTGAAACTGTGAAGAAATTAAAAGAAATTCATGCTAGTTTTGCTGTTGCACATCATGCAAAAGTTTCAGCCACAGTGTGTGATAAGTACTTATTTAGATGGAAAAGGCATTAAATTTGAGGGTATAAGACATGAACAGAAAATGTGTTGTTCCAGAAAGCACTGAACCTATACAAAGACTTCAGCATGGAAACCCTTGAAATGACACCAGGCCATTTACAGCAATTAAGGGTGGTGATTACACAGATCAGGAATAGGTCTCACATCATCACGAGAA
Source organism: Lasiurus cinereus (assembly GCA_011751065.1). NCBI lineage: Eukaryota > Metazoa > Chordata > Mammalia > Chiroptera > Vespertilionidae > Lasiurus > Lasiurus cinereus. Next base: position 9,528,071 of record JAAGEH010000293.1, read on the forward strand.
GAGAGAGAGAGAGAGAGAGAGATCAGATTCACATAATTTTTATTACAGCATATTGTTATAATTATTATATTGTTATTGTTGTTAATCTCTTACTATACCTAATTTATAAATTAAACTTTACCACAGGTAGGTATATATAGGAAAAACAATATATATGTGGTTCAGTACTATCTGTGGTTTCAGGCATCAGATACTGTGGGCTTAGAACCTATCTCTCCATGAATAAATAATGTTCTGCTATAAGCTAATGGAATCAGGAAAATAAAAGCCTTAGGAATATCACACACACACACACATACGTACACATACTCTCATCTGCCAAGTTACTTTTCAAGTCAGTATATTGCTAGTCAGTCACCTTGGTTATAAACACACTGGTGATGCTTTCTGGATTATCGCCTTCTGGATTGGGAGGTCCTAAGAGCTGCTCTCCTTCCCCCTTCTCAAAGCTGTATAAGAAAGCAGGATTCAAGATATGCTGCAGGACCTACAAAAAATAATTTACAATAATGGAAAAGGAAAACAAAGCCATGTTCTTTTATTTCTTTAATAAAGTGGGCAGGCCCACTGGTTTGGTCATATTATAACCCATAAAATTAGAACTCAATCAAGGTTACAACTGACTATTACTCAAAAGGTCAATTGGAAAGGTAGGTTAAAAACTTGAGGAAAAGAGACGTCAGTTTTGTTTATTTTTCTCACTTCAAACAAGTAATCTTCTAAAACCAAGGTAACCACACCTAAAACTCATATTATTTTATTAACTAACTGGGGTCCCTTGGCCTGGCCTGCGGAATGGGGCCAAAACCAGCTCTCCAACATCCCCCGAGGGGTCCCAGATTGTGAGAGGGTGCAGGCCAGGCTGAAGGACCCCACCAGTGCACTTGGGGAAAAGAAGAGACGCAGGAGACTGGCCAGCTGGGGAGGGACTGTGGAAGGGCGTGTCCGGCTCATCTCAGTCACGATGGGCCAGGCCCCAGCAGCAAGCTAACCTACTTGTCTGAGCATCTGCCCCTGGGTGGTCAGTGCACATCATAGCGACTAGTCGACTGGTCAACTGTATGCACCCCGCCCCCATAAGTGTCCATCATAGTGACTGGTCAACTGTCTGCCCCCTGGTGGTCAGTGCACATCATAGCGAGCGGTCTTAGCATATCATTAGCATATTATGCTTTGATTGGTTGAATGGCTGACTGGTTGATCAGACACTTAGCATATTCGGCTTTTATGACAGGATATCACCTCAATAAATTCAATTTAAAAAGGTAAAAGCTATGAAACTAACAAACTTTTTTCCCATTTTTTTAATTAATGTATTACATGTGTACATATCTTCCCATTGTCCTGAAACTAACAACTTCTTTCCATACCAGTTCACTGCTAAATCTGTCTTATGTTTCTTGACAATGGCATTTCTTGACAATGGAATAATAGTCCAGACTACTATTCAAGTGACAACAGAGACACAGCAGAACACAAATAGTGTCCTTGGTTCCCTAGAAAATTAGCTCAAAACCCATGGCTTCTATTGTGTAACAGCAGGACTCACCTTGGCTTTCAGTTCATCTCCGAAGTTGGGGTCACTGAAATCCACAAAGTGAAAAAACAGAGCACGTTTTTGAGCAATGCTATAATTTTTGGGAATCTCTTCCTCCATATACTCTTTTAAGAATGTCATGTTGCAGAGAAAACGACCGGTAAAGGCTCGGAGCAGCTGGAACAGCAATTCTATGTCTCCATAATTCCTTCTAAAGGGATGAATAAGAATATGGGTTAAATTGTGGAAAATTTCCTAACTTGTTTTAAATAGTTAAGTCATAAACCATACTCTATACCAGTGGTCAGCAGACTCATTAGTCAACAGAGCGGCAAACCGCGGCTGGCTCCCGAGCCGCAGTTTGCCGACCACTGCTCTACATCAATGACCCACAGCTATGCACAAATTAGTAAAGACTGCTTATTGGACAAATCAAGTCACTTGATGTAATAAAGCACAACATGTGTACCCACTTGCAGTAATTCAGCAGACAATAGGCCAGCAGCTTGGGCTCCTTCCAGTTTGTGGCAGCCATGTTCTCCTTCCGGTGTCTTTCTTGAAAGGTTTCACTAATCCACACGCGCCTCAGCTGGCTCACCAGAGAATGCTGATTGGCCAGCCAGGAGTCATTGTTTTTAACTATAATACTTATGATCTGTCAAAGAAGAGACAATTAGGGACCTGGCAGGGTTCTCTGTGTTTCAACTTTTAAGATTTCAGGTGCCTAATGAAGAGACACTACCTTGATGGCCTGAAACTGAAGATCCAGGCGCATTGTGCTGGTGCTGGGTGAGCCAGGGCGCATGGCGGTCTGAGCACCGCCAGGCAGCAGTAGAGTGATGAACCTGTTGGGGTTAGCTGCCAGCACGTCTCGCAGAGGTCTGGCATCTTTGTGTTTTAAAAAACTCTAAAAACAAAATAGAACAAGCTATTCTAAGCTAATAAAAAAAAGATTTAGGTATTTAAGGTTCTTTCTAAATCTTCCTAGGCAGGCTGAAAAAACAGCACTGTAAACACCCTTTTTTAAAAAAATACTTTTTAAAAAATATATATATATTTTATTGATTTTTTTACAGAGAGGAAGGGAGAGAGATAGAAAGTCAGAAACATCGATGAGAGAGAGACACCGATCAGCCACCTCCTGCACGCCCCACAGTGGAGATGTGCCCGCAAGCAAGGTACATGCCCCCGACCGGAATCGAACCTGGGACCTTTCAGTCCGCAGGCCAACACTCTATCCACTGAGCCAAACCGGTCTCAGCTAAAAAATACTTTTTGATGCCAACTCTCCCTCCCAGGAGCACACTGTACGCCTGCCCTTCCCCTCCCGCAGGCATGCATTTCCTAAACTTGCATCCAACTGAGGAATAGGCCACAGCAATTCATCCCAGGCAAACCCCGACCCTGTCCCCCAGCACCCCTTTTCTCTGACTTCTTAGCAAGCCAAAGCAGCCCAGGCTAGGCTCATTTTCCCACCTAGTCCCTCCCCTGATGCTCCTCCCATCTTAGGCCCTTCCTTGTTTCACTGTCCCCAGCTTTAATAAATGTACTCTTAAAAAAAATTTTAATGCTAGCCGAAACTGGTTTGGCTCAGTGGATAGAGCATCGCCTGCAGACTGAAAGGTCCCAGGTTCAATTCCGGTCAAGGGCATGTATCTTAGTTGCAGGCACATTCCCAGTAGGGGGCGTGCAGGAGGCAGCTGATCGATGTCTCTCATGGATCTTTCTAACTCTCTATCCTTCTCCCTTCCTCTCTATAAAAAAATCAAAATATATTAAAAAAAAATTTTTTTTAATGCTTTTTAACCAGTAATCACACTTCATGATTGTGATAATTCTAACAGCTCATTCATTTGTTACCACCACTAAAATCTACAGAGAGGGATTCCTGGACTTGACCTCTTTATATATACAACAGTGATGTTTCTAATATTCAAATGTATTAGAAAAAAAGAAAGCCTGACATTGTATAGTGAGATATGGATTTCAGATTCTGAGAGTACACTGGCTAACAAAAATTTGTAGGGACACACAACTCCAGCTCCTCGAACTCTTACCATAAACATTCTGCTCCACTGAGGATCATTCAGTGTTGCCTCCATCATGAACAGCTCCACCGTCTGGGAAGGATGCCGAGTCAGGAACTTGATCAGAGGCTCTCTGAAGGGACTGCCAGCCTAGAAAACACATGATGAAAACATCTTCTCAGGACTTGAGGCTTCTGTTGGTCTACCAACCTAACATGGTAGGAGTATACATTTCTCTTTTTGGGGGGGTTTGGGGGAGAATAAAGGTAGAAATATTGGATTTGTTGTTCCACTCATACATGTATTCATTGGTTGATTCTTATATGTGCCCTGGTGGGGGACTGAACCCACAACCCTGGTGTATTGGGATGACACTCTAACCAAATGAGCTAGCAGCCAGGGCTGGAAGTATACATTTCTCCCCCTTGTAACTATTTATATGCTAACAACCATAACAAATAGTAGTATCTAACACATCTTTATATTTTTAAGATTAATCTATATAAAACATATCAAAGTGAAAATATTATAAGCAACAAATAAAGGAAGAATCAGAATTAATCCTATATCTGACCATTACCTCAATCAACATAGCCCGTTCTGTTTTCATCACAACCTCTAACAAAGGCTTGACCAGAGTTTGAGGTGCAGCTGGGATCAGATGAAAAAGGTTTATAATTGCAGAACAAATTTTCATTTCCTAATAAAGAAAATCAGAAATTAAAAAATTGGCTAATTTCACAAGCTAGAAATATCAAAATTTCTATAGACCATACTATGGTCTAATTGCATTTGCAAGGCTAGCCACCAGAAGCAAAGAATTAACATGTAAATAGCATAACTTACCAATCCCACATTATAGCTGTAGCCTAAGGAAACTAACTGCTCTTAGCCTTCATATTTCATCTCGAGGAGACGGGGGTGAGGGTGAGGGGGGGGGGGCTGACTGTGCACCTGGCATGACTGGGCTGTTTGTCTCTCACGCTCTGACAAGTGTTGGAAGTAGCCTGATGGTTGCCTAGGCCCCTCATGGAGGAGGGGGTGACCATGCCTGTGGCTGTGAGTGGTAGGATTCCCTCAATTTGCTGTGACATCATGGGGTCTTCCCAATGTACTAAGTTCTGAAGGCAAAGATTTACTTTGCTCTCAAAACTTAGCACAAAGTCCTCAAAAAATACTTCAGTATTTACCCTGGAAATCTAATATCAATGTAAATAAATAACTGGCTATGGCACTAATTATTAGTCAACCAGGCATAAAATAAAGCTGACAACTGCTTTTATTGAATCTTATTGAAAAATGTGAAACACCAAGAATTTTGTATTTTTAAATGTGCTAACAGCTCAGTGGCCAATTACTGAATGTCGATCCAACTTTCCCTTCTCATTTTCAGTTCCCCCAATTTCGTGTCTACTATTCTAGGGAAATCCCCATGAGCACAGAAGGGAAGACTCCCTGATGCACCACCCTGCATGGTGTGCAATAGGTTGTCCATGACTCTAAACACAGTAAAATGGGGATGATAAACACCAGTCGGGAGGGACCACATCCCACAGCATTTGAGATATTTTTCCAAAAGCCTCTTTAAACTAAAAGGCAAAACAGTGAGATGGGTAAGAAATGAGAAAAATCAGCTCACTGTCACCTCATATCCATACCATCTTTTAGAGTTCTTGTTTACAGTCTTTTCAAGTCTTAGGACAAAACAAATTCTATCTTGAAATTAGAATAACATTCTAGTAATGGTTTTATATGATAGTTTTTTGTTTTCAAAGCACTGTTACAAAATCACTTCTTTTGGTCTTCCCAATCCATTATAAGACAGGAAATGATGTATTATCATTCATCCCCATTTTACAGAAGAGGGAAACCTTAGAGTTTGACTATCCAAAGTCAGTGTTGTTACTACATCAGTGTGGTGTGTATGAACAAGAGATGCAGGGAACTAGGTTCAAGGGAGCAAGGAGGTTCTAAAATTCAAGGCAGTCTGTCAGTGTAACTATATCACACCTCTCAGTTTCTAGCAGGATTATATACTCTGTGGAGTTTCCTCTCCAGAAGTTGTTAGATGTATGAGTTCAAACGAACTATGACAGCAAAATCCAACAAAATTTTAAATATTGAGATGCTGATATTCTAACATGTAGAAAACCAAAGAACTTAGAATCTTGCTTAAAACATCCTAAAAGAAAACATGCGTGACACCCAGACAGTTCACAGCAATGATACTAATACAACTCTGCCACAAATAGACAATACGGCTCACTGCACTCAAAGGCACAATGCACTCTGTCCACCACAGAACCACAAGTCACAGCAAAACCAAATACGACCACGACCCCCTCCTGCGCCTCCACTGAAATTCTCACCTCTACCCCTTCCATGGCAGGCTGAACCAAAACAAAAATTACAGCATGAAAAAATGCAACAAAAAGGTAAAAAGAAAAGAAAAGAAAATATAAACTCTTCTTCACATTGCAAGTCATAAACTGACTTTTAATAGGTTGTTCTCACCTCAAACTGACAGAATGGAGACAAGGAACATCTCCCGCACTCTGAAATGCTTTCCTGAGGATGGGGAGGAAAATCATCTTTTTTTCTATTTATGTTATTTACATTAAAAATTCCCATATACTCATATACAGTCAGGATTATTGGGTAAACAAGACAGTAAAGATACAATTATCAGAAAGCACACAATAATTAGTAAATGCTCAACAGCAAAACAAAACGAAACAAAAAAACCTTCCACCCTTCAGATGTCAAACATAGCCCTCTGATAGTGTCGAATAGAGTGTATTCCTTCCATATATCAAATTTTAAAATATAGAATTTTTAAATTCTTGCTATGTACAAATACATTTAAATAACTCTTTTGTTTAGAGGAAATACTTTTGCTTTTTTGTAATAAGTGCTAAGAGATTTTTTACAACCTCTTTCCCAACTAAAGTCTTCTAGAAGAGTACCAGGGGGCTTCAGCCCCATCAATTAGGCATATCTGAGACCCCCACACCCAGGAGAATTCACAGGCTACGACTGGATACCTGAGCAATCTTGTCAAGTAAAGCTGTGCGTGTATGCATGGATGTTGGATGTATGTGTATGTGTACTGTGTATGCACGCATGAGTGTTGGGAGGGGAGGTGTAGAGACATGACATAACATGCCATGAGTTCTGCCCTGTAAGTTCAATGCTAAATAGCCAAGCCTTTCTAAACATGATGATGTACAAATCTCTGATCATTAAGGGTGCCCAGCATTACAAAGCTTTATTTTTAGTCAACTATTTAACATGTCTTCAGTTATAGTTTCTCAAAGAGGCAATATTATTTGGTGATTTGACCAAATAGGAACAAATTACTTTCCAAGATCTACTCCCAATCCTGGATCGCATGCATAAAAAATAACCAGGGCCCAAGAGCAGAAAGGTAAGGCTTGTCCCTGGACTGAGGTGATGGAGCCAATGCCATGCTGCCTGTGGAGCCCAAACACCATGTTATGGGTTCAGACCTGGGGCCACTCTCATGCTGCTGGGCGTTCCAAAGCAGCTCAGGGAATACACTCATCCGACAACCAACATGTTTCATTGAGCAGGAGCTCAAGGACTTCCCGACACCCACCACTCTGTCCCCTATGCAGTGCCCCCACCCCAAACCCTTCCAAACAACTTGATATAAAAGTTTGTGGAATCTTTTTGAACTAACATAAGTCATTCATTTACCCACGAGGTTTTTTAATGTTTATTCTGGAATGGCTGTGTGTTTCAGATAATTAACAGCTTACTGTAAAGACAAATATAAAATTTACAGCAAAAATACCTAAGAGATGAAAGATGGGAAGGAAAAGCACAGAAGCACTTGCACCTACTTCCAAGAGTTTAGGGTTTACAAATACACTCTGCTCTCCCCCACGAAGTTTCCCTGACTTGATTCCTGTTTACATAAATAACAAACTTTCAAAGAGGTCACGTGTGGTATACCAATCCTAAAAAAGTTAAAAATCCTGGTTTAGTTTTGCTTAGTTTGCTCTTTAGAAGCAGCAAGAAACAAGACTTACATAAATAAAACAAGTGACACAGAATGGTCAAACCAAAGCATAATAAAGCCAAAAAAAAAAATCAATTTGGGATGAAACACAGCATCCAACAAATAGGCACAGGAGGACAAAAAGCCACATTAATTATGCCTCTGAAGAGCTACAGAATTCCTTCATTGGGACACAATGGCACCAGAAAACAGAAACTTGGCAAAACACAACCTCACTGACAGGACAAGCATCAACTTAAAAAATATTTTAATGGAAATAGTAATATGTACAAGTAAAATTAAGGGTCAAAACAATAAGAATCATTCATTTTTAAGAGGCAAAACTCTTTAATGACTAATATAGAATGCTCAAAAAGATTTAACTAGTGGTTTTCTCTCAAAACCATAAATGTGGGTTTTGAAGTACTAGCCATTTGACTTTTGACAAACAACTGGGTTGGGGTATTTAGACCTGGAAAACATAAAATTATTTTATTTTTATGTAATGTCTTATTACATTCTCTTTAATGCTTTAAGTCCTAAAATCACTCCTTTGTTTTATGAGGCAATGATGATGGAAAGCGATGGAAAACAACAGCAGAGGAGTGCACCACCATGCAAACAGCAGCTGCCAAGGACAGTCTAGAAAATACACTTAGTACACTTTAACACAAAAATAGTATAATTCAAATACTAACATTTCAAGCTTCCAAGAATTCTCAGCAACAAAAAGTCACAGTAAAGTGAACAAAGGGAGATTTTTAAAAAGCATAAAAAAGAATGTTTTCAGCAATCAAGAGAAATTTTTTTAAATGTAAATGCTAATAAAATATGCTTAACAATTTAAATGGATTACAATCATATGAAACTAGATTCTGACCAGCATTTTAATTAAAAGCACTGCTCCGATATTAACACTGATTATGGCAGGGGCCAACAAGATGGCCCTTCCCAGAAACAAACAAGTCACTCACGTTTCCGTCGCTCCTCTGGCCCCCTTTATGGGTGAGGACCACCACTTCCATCCACTTTCGCAGATGTTGCTGTTGGAAAAAACACATCCTTAGACATTTCTTCCTCACAACAGGAGCATTTCAATTCCAAAATGCTGCTTTTAGGTGAAAACGCATACGTAATCATTCATTTCCATCACATTTATTTAATGTGAGAATGGCAGTGTTTTTGTTACTGAAATAGCCCAACCATTCAACTAGTGATGGGAATAACTGGCATTTGTTTATGTTCTATAAAGAAAGGCTAAAACCACCCTGCTACAGAAGAAAACACCCTGAAACCTGCCATTCCAATATCAGGAAGTTTACTCCTGTCCATCATTCCTGCTGTCTCCTTATGACCCTTGTACTTTGCGTCACAGCTGTTCACTGAGTGCTGCCATGCACCCAGCACCGTGCAAGGCATGGGGCAAAGAAGTGAACACACAGGCATCATCTGTCCTCATGGTGTTAGGATTGCAGTAGGAAAAACAGGCTATGGCACAGGAGCGTCGGATGTGGAACGAAGATGGTAAGATGTGTGAAAGCTGTGGATGCAGGTTCAGGTCAAGTCCCTGCTGAACCACATGTGCCAGAAGCACAAGGAAGAATGCTTCAGGCAGAGAGAGTGCTCCAGACAAAGGCCCTGGAGCTGGAAACAGAAATGCGGCTGCTGTGGAAGGACAGGGGGGCAAAAGGGGCCCAAGCAGAAGGACTGGTGAGAATGAGCATGACCTCACTGGGTCAGAGGCTGTGCAAATTAGTGCTGACAGGTAGAAATTCCCTTCGGTGCGGAGCAAGAGGAGAAAGTTCCTGAGCCCAAAGCGACTGTTGCCTGACGTGAGCATGTGGTAGTCAGGGTCCCACCACAGTGACCAGCAAAACCTGGCAGACAAGCACTCAGAGCCCACAGTTAAAACCACAAGAGCACCTAAGAAGAGGAGCATCTTCATTATCCTACACTGACCAAACATGTTCTTCAAAACACTGATGCCCCACAGGAAATTAAGCTGCTTAAAAAGAACTTAATGGTAAAATAGGCTTGGGGGCAGATGGTTTAAATGCATCTAAACACTTTTCTGCCCTAGCTGGTTTGGCTCAGTGGATAGAGCATCGGCCTGTTCCCAGGTTCAATTTCGGTCAAGGGCACATGGACAGATTTGGTATTGATCCCCAATAGAGGGCATACAAGAGGCAGCCAATTAATGAGTCTCTCTCTTCACTGATATTGATATTTCTATCTCTCTCCCTCTCCCTTCCTCTCTGAAATCAATGAATCCTATACAGTATAATAAAACCTTAATATAAAATCAACCTAAAGGCAGAATGACCAGCGGCTATGTGCGCACTGACCACCAGGGAGCAGATGCTCAATGCAGGAGCTGCCCCCGGGTGGTCAGTGCACTCCCACAGGAGGAGAACTGCTCAGCCAGACGCCAGCGCAGCAGCAGTGGTGGGAACCTCTCCCACCTGCACCCCAGCCAGGCAGTAAGGAGCGAGGGGTCCTGGACTGCTAGAGGGACGTCTAACTGCTGGCAGGCGGACATCCCCCAAGGGGTCCCCAACTACAAGAGGGCGCAGGCCGGGCTGAGGGACAAATGTCGTGCACTGGGCCTCTAGTAAATAAACACTTTTCTGTACGCCTTTAATGTAAACTTCAAGAGGGGAGTACAGGAAGTTGTGTTTCCCAAACTTACCAATGGAGGTTTTTTCCCCTTCAAATTACAGGGCCAATGTTCTAAGAATCTTATGTTGAGAACCACTAAAACCAACACATTTCTTTAAGAAACTAAGAACACTAAGCTAACAATGTTTTACCAATAAAATTCCTTGAAGGAAATCATCAGAATCTACCTACAACCTATTAGAATAACTATTTATACCAAAGACATGAAAGTGACAAAATTAAAGGTGCAAAAAGTGACCAGCTACATCATTCTGTTTTTGGATTCCCCAAAGTAAAGAAAAGAATGCTAACTGGTATATAAAAATCACATCTAGTTAAATAAGGAAACATCCAAAATAACTAGCTACATTAGAGAATTCAAGACCAAATATCAAGCGGTTCAAATTTTAAGAAAGGAAATTTCCAGGGTTGTTCCCACGAATGCCCTTCTACAAAGTAAGGTGTCTTATCTCTTACACTGAAGCCTTAAGCTGTTAACCTCAAAAACAAATCATGAAGGAAAACAAAGGCTCAGAGACTGGGCACAGTTCTGAAGGACGTGAGTAAATAAGGCAAACGTGTCCTTAACTACCACACCTGGCTAAGCCCAGTGGACTTGGGATACATTGAGAAGACTCGAGCCACAAAAACAAAGCACCAGCAACACAGACCCAGGATGGTCTTGGGCAAGATGGTGCCAGATGTAAATGGCTGAACAGACAGTAACTTCAATCATTCTTTACCCAAGTACATCAACTCTCTGCTTTTAGGGGATTTTAACCACTTAGAAAATGTCTATATTGCCAGAGAAAGAAAAAAATTCCCAAACCTATGTAACTTTGTTTTAGAAGAAAAGATTCCTGAACTTAGTCAAAAACCACAGACTATGAGGCAGTCTCTTCACACTGTTCTTAAAAGATCTGGATAACAAATTACTGAATGAATTCCCATCTAACAGCAGATCTGAAGGGTTAAAGGTAAAAAATGCAAAAAAAAAAAAAACGATCAAGTTGCTTCAGGTAGGCAGCAAAGACTGCAACAAATGACAGCTAACAGAGTTGGAAGAGACAAACGGTAAAAAAAAAAGGAGGCAAATATAAAAACATTAGGACATTGAAAAGATATGCACAAATCTCATGTGTGAAAGCACCAATAGTTGTAATATTCTATAAGATAACATGTATACTTGTACTCTAGGAAGTGTTTAATATCACTTTAACCACACTTGTGAATATATGGGTATAAACTGGTAGGTATGTATGTGCATTACATATACGTACTTGGAATCTTAAACAGGAGTCTTCCATTTTGGAAAATTCACTTCTATATAATATTGCTTCCCACTCAACACTCTTCCATTAGGGGAGTGGTTGGCAAACTGCTGCTTGCGAGCCACATGCAGCTCGCGAGCCATGGTTTGCCACTCTGTTGACTAATGAATTTGCTGACCACTGAGTAAGGCATTACTCTTACTCAGAAGTTTTGATTTCAGGTTAAAGACATTAGTACAGGAGAAAGAAACCAAGATGGTGGCATAGGTGAACACCTAAACTGCTGCCTCACACAACAATTTCAAAACTATAGCTAAAAGACAGAACAGACAACATCCAGAACCACAGGAAAGCTGGCTGAGTGGAAATTCTACAATTAGAAATAAAGAGAGGGGCTCACAAAGACTCAAAGGAGCTGTAAAAAGCTAAGGTACAGAGAGAAATGCGTGGGGAGGATAGGCGACGGAGGGTCTGGCTGGCTTCCTCTAACGGGAGGGAGACAGAAACTCCCAACTGCACTGAAATCCAGGTCTGATTGCACTGAACCCCCGTTTCGGGCGAGACCCTGGGGACCCAGACTTATACTGGTCTCTGGATCGCACGAAAACTCAGGGGAGCAAAAAAGGAGGAGGTCTGGAGGCTTGAGCGCGCATGCGCACAAAGTGGGCAGCAGCGATTTCAGAGGGACAAGGAGACCCAGGAGCTGCCATGTAGGGCAGGGCTGATGGGAAGCCAAGGCTGTCTGCTCAGCCCTGAGACTCCACCACATCCAAGCCCAGCACAGAGGCTGTTGCAATCTTGCAAGTCTTATGCTGAGTCCAGTACAGAAGTTCTCTGGGCACAGACAAGGCTGATCCTCACAACCAATTGGCTTGGAGGTCAATTCCCCCAGTGATACCAACAACAATCAAGACTTAACTACAACAAAACTGTACACACAGTACAAAAAGGAGTGCACCAAGAGTATCCACCTCAGGTAACTGGGGAGGCCAAGCTACTGGGCCACATAGGACACCTACCACACAAAGCTACACTACCAACTCAGAGAAGCAGCAAAAATATGGAGACAAACAAATAGATCACAAACGAAAGAAATGGAGGAAAACAAACGACTGGATATAGAGTTTAAAAGTACGATTATTCAAGAATTTCCTAGAAAAGATGGATAAATATAGTGGAGATGAAAAAGGACCAACTTGAAATTAAATGTACTCTGACTGAAATAAAAAATATTATACAGAGACCTAACAGCAGACGAGAGGAACACAAGAATCAAGTCAAAGATTTCAAATACAAAGAAGCAAAAAACACTCAAACGGAAAAGAAAAAAGAAAAAGGAATCCAAAAATTTGAAGATAGTGTAAGGAGCCTCTGGAACAATTTCATGCATACCAACATCAGAATTGTGGCGGTGCCAGAAGAGAGAGAGCAAGATACTGAAAACCTATTTGAAGAAATAATGACTGAAAATTTCCCCCACTTGGTGAAAGAAATAGACTTGCAAGTCCAGGAAGCACACAGAACCCCAAATAAAAGGAATCCAAAGAGGACCACACCAAGACACATCATAATTAAAATGCCAAGAGCAAAAGACAAAGAGAGAATATTAAAAGCAGCAAGAGAAAAAACAGTTCATTACCTACAAGGGAGGACCCATATGATTGTCAGCTGATTTCTCAACAGAAACTATGCAGGCCAGACGAGAGTGGCAAGAAATATTCAAAGTGATGAATAGCAAGAACCTACAACCGGAGAAATCCAAGATGGCGGCATAGGTAAACACCTATACTGCTGCCTCGCACAACAATTTCAAAACTACAACTAAAAGACAGAACGGACATCATCCAGAGCCACAGGAAAACTGGCTGAGTGGAAGTTCTACAACTAGAGGGAAAGAGAGGGGCTCACGGAGACCCAGAGGAGCTGCAAAAAGCTGAGGTACGGAGACGCGCGCTGAGAGAGCGGGTGCCGGAGTACCTGGCTGGCTTTCTCTGGCGGGAGGGAAACGGAGACTCCCAACGGCATTAAACCCCTTATCTTACGACACTAAACCCCAGATCCAGCCAAGACTCATACGGGGGGAGTTTGGACTGTGAAAAGGGAGAAGTGCACGGAAATTTAGGGGAGTTGCAAAGGATCGGAGGTCTGGTCGCGCACGGCACCACGCGGAGGACGGATTGCTGATTGTGCCGCTGGCTTTCGCGAGTGGGCGGGAGACAGACCCTCCGAACTGTGCCACTTCTGAGTCCACTGAGCCCCTGTTTTGGGCGAAACCCTGGGGACCTAGACTCGTGTGGTCCTGGTTCGCAGGGGAGCCAGAAAGGCAGCGGTTAGAGGCGCTGCGGGTGCGCGCGCACAAGGACCGCTCCAGCTATTACCCAGTCACGTGAGACTCAGGGGCCGTGGAGGGCGGGGCCGACTGGAAGGCAAGGCGGTCCCTTAAGCCCTGAAACTCCACCCCTCCCAAGCTCAACCGAGGCTTCTGCGGCTGATTCCAGCACAGAAGTTTCCCCGGCACAGTGAAAATGCCGAGACAAGGGAAGGGATTACAAGCAAAAGAAATGGAGGAAAAAAAACGACTGGATATAGAGTTCAAAACCACGCTTATAAGGTTTTGCAAGAATATGCTAGAAAAGATGGATAAATTTAGTGAGACCCAAGAGGAGATGATAAATACACTGACTGAAATAAAAACTATTATGCAGAGTACTAACAGCAGACTAGAGAAAGGCAAGGATCAAGTCAAAAATTTGAAATATAAAGAAGCAGAAAACATTCAACTGGAAAAGCAAGAAGAGAAAAGAATCCAAAAATGTGAAGATAATGTAAGGCGCCTCTGGGACAGCTTCAAGCGTACCAACATCAAAATTGTGGGGGTGCCAGAAGAAGAGAGAGAGCAAGATACTGAAAACCTGTTTAAAGAAATAATGACTGAAAACTTCCCACATCTGGTAAAAGAAATAGACTTACAAGTCGAGGAAGCACACAGAACCCCAAAGAAAAGGAACTCAAAGAGGACTACACCAAGACACATCATAATTAAAATGCCAAGAGCAAAAGAGAAAGAGAGAATATTAAAAGCAGCAAGAGAAAAACAGTTTATTACCTACAAGGGAGCACCCATACGACTGTCAGCTGATTTCTCAACAGAAACGATGCAGGCCAGACGGGAGTGGCAAGAAATATTCAACGTGATGAACAACGAGAACCTACAACCAAGAATAATCTATCCAGCAAAGCTATCATTCAGAATTGAAGGGCAGATAAAGACCTTCACAGAGAAGAAAAAGCTAAAGGAGTTCATCAACTCCAAACCAGTATTATATGAAATGCTGAAAGGTACCCTTTTAGAAGAGGAAGAAGAAAAAGGTAAAAGACAAAAAATTATGAACAACAAATACACATCTGTCAACAAGTGAATCTAAAAATTAAGTGAATTAAAAATCTGATCAACGGAATAAACTGGTGAATATAATAGAATCAGGAGCACAGAAAGGGAGTAGACTGATAATTCTCAGGAGGACAAAAATCATAAAGCATCAAACAGACTGTGAAATTATAGCAGAAAGATTAAAGTTAGGTGAGGTAAATAAGTGATCAATCAAAGGACTTGTATGCATGCTTATAAACATAACCAATGATCACAGACACTGGGGGGTCGGGGTACGCCTGGGAGGGAGGGGGGAAATGGGGAGATATGTATAAAAAATTAATAAAAATTAATTTAAAAAAAAGAACCTACAACCAAGATTACTCTATCCAGCAAAGCTATCATTCAGAATTGAAGGGCAGATAAAGAGCTTCACAGACAAGAAAAAACTAAAGGAGTTCATCAGCACCAAACCAGGATTATATGAAATGCTTAAAGGTATTCTTTAAGAGGAGGAGGAAAAAGGAAAAGATAAAGATAAAAATTATGAACAACAAATACATATCTATCAACAAGTGAATCTAAAAATCAAGTGAATTGAAAATCTGATGAACAGAATACAGTGGTACCTCGAGATATGAGTGCCCTAACATACGAGATTTTTGAGATATGAGCCGTCGAACGAGCGATTTTTGCTTTGAAATACAAGCAACATTTGAGATAGGAGTAATCGCTCGGATCGGCCGGCTGCACACGACCCACCAGTTTACCGCGA
Source organism: Lasiurus cinereus (assembly GCA_011751065.1). Taxonomy (NCBI): domain Eukaryota; kingdom Metazoa; phylum Chordata; class Mammalia; order Chiroptera; family Vespertilionidae; genus Lasiurus; species Lasiurus cinereus. Next base: position 9,543,733 of record JAAGEH010000293.1, read on the forward strand.
CTCGAGCGTCTCATAGTTTCCCACACCTCAAGGTTAGGGAACAAATTAAACTCGTATCTCGAGGTACCACTGTATACTGATGAAAACAATAGAATCAGGGGTATAGAAAGGGAGTGGACTGATAATTCTCAGGGGGAAAGAGGTGAGGGGGGTGCAGTGCAGGGAAGAGACTGGACAAAAATCATACATCTATGCATGAGGACAATGGGGAGAGGGGAGGTAAGGGCAGAGAGTGGGGTGGGAGCCTGGTGGAGGGGAGCTATGGGAGGGAAAAAGAGGAACAATTGTAATAATCTGAACAATAAAGATCTATTAAATAAAAGACATCAGTACATTATTAAAAATGTTTTTTAAGTATTTTTCCCTAAGGCAGTAGTCAGCAACTCAAGTCAACAGAGCAGCAAACCGTGGCTCGCAAGCTGCAGTTTGCTGACCACTGCATTAGGACATCACAGTTTCTAGGGCCAATCATAATATTATCATCAATTTGCAATTAGGTGTTTGGGTCACTGTTCATTCTTTAGGTGTCTATACAGAAGCTAGTATGTGAGATAAAAAGTTGTGTGGTTTTCATATTCACCATATATCTATACTCCATTATGCACTGTATCTATATCTAAATCTAACTATCTTGCTCACTCCTGTTTACTTACATCTGAGGGAAAGGTATATAAAAAAAAATTAAAAAACAAACAAACCCACCTCTAGTATCTTAAATACCTTTATGGCCAAAGGCTATTTATGAAAAATATATGTATGTTTGCAGTATTTCTAAGTGTCTATTTACCAGAAACAAAATCAAATACTAAGAAAATTAATAGCCGAGTCTCCTTCATCTGCTTACACTTCAAATTTAAACATCGCTAAACAGATTTTATTTGCATCATTATTTCCTTGATAATTCTAAAAAAACCCAAGGGATTTCATCATCTGTAATAGCAAAAGACTGGGAACAATCGAGATGAAGTGTGGGGATCGGGCCATACCATGAGGCCTATCAGTCCCGTGAAATCATTTGGTCTGGCCCCGGCAAGGCATTAGGGGTGAATTTATTAAATGTTTGACCAAATACAGTAGGTTAATTTTTAAGCTGATAATTTTACGTGGCCCACGAATGATGCTGTAAATATCCAAATGGCCTCTGGCAGAAAAAAGGTTCCCCACCTCTGACCTAGAAGGTCATTAGTGGGGGGCCTCGTTACATAAATGAGGGCATGGCCACATAAGGATTATTGTCATAATAAAACAGAATGAAGAAGCACTTTATGTTCTGATAAGTAAACAGGAAAAGTAAGAGCAGTGTGTATATTATCCTTCCTTTTGTGGAGAACAAAAGAATATACACATGTCCTATTACAAATGTGAAAGCCTCCGGAAGGACACTGTTAGCACCGGGTGTCTCTGGGAAGGGGGTGAAGAGTTGGAGGACAGGAGGGAGACTTTGAGCATAACCTTCCATACCCTTTGATTTTAAACCATGTAAATATATTACTTTTTTTTTAATATATTTTATTGATTTTTCACAGAGAGGAAGGGAGAGGGACAGAAAGTCAGAAACATTGATGAGAGAGACATCGATCAGCCGCCTCCTGCACACTCCACACTGGAAATGTGCCCGCAAGCAAGGTACATGCCCCTGACCGGAATCGAACCCGGGACCTTTCAGTCCGCAGGCCGACGCTCTATCCTCTGAGCCAAACTGGTCTTGGCTATTACTTATTTTAAAAAATAATTCCAAATTTCAGGTTTATTATAGAATATATTTACATGCACTTAGCTTACCATCATCTGATCACAGAACTTATCATTGAAGGAGTTTGGGAAGAGCCTGGTAACTGAAGTCAGACGATTCACAACATTCAGGGTCAAGCTTCTATAATCCCCCAGCATCATCAGCAAAGGTCGCATATGTGTATGGATTTGATCTACTTCTATGGTAGCACCTTCTAAAAACTATTTTAAAAGAAAGGTTACAAAAAAAAAACAGATAACAAAACATACTTTAGAATAGAATAGAACTTATGTGTGACTCTACCGGCAAGTTTTTGTGTTCCTTGGAAAAATGAAATATTAAACATATCTATTGACTAGTCATTGCTGTATAATATTTTTAAAGGTTTGGTATGACTATGGAACCAGTAGAGACATTGTTACAATCCAGTGGATATCCAGTGGATATTAATAGGCAGATTTCCAGGCACACAGACAAGGTAAACAGAACTCCTAAGCAGAATTCACACACACACACACACCTCACCTTTCTCATACAGGCTTCTCCAGCCTCCTGGAGCTCACTATTTGTGGAATTAAGTGCTTTGAAGAGTGCAGCAATGATCTTCTCTCTAGACTGAGGAAGGTAATTGCAGGCAGCAAGTGCATCTTTACGGGAAAAAAATGAATATAATCTCATTATTAACCTGAAAATACATGAACATTTTGCTTATCTAAAGGCTCTTATCAGCCCTGGCCAGTTTGGCTTAGTAGACACAGTGTTGGCCCTTGGACCAAAGGGCCCTGGGTTCGATTTCTGGTCAAAGGCATGTACCTGGGTCACAGTCTCGATCCCCAGTAGGGGGCATACAGGAGGCAGCCCTTTGATGAGAGAGAATCAATGGTTCTCTCTCATCACTGATGTTTCTTTTATATATATATATAAAATTTATTTTTTACAGAGAGGAAGGGAGAGGGATAGAGAGTTAGAAACATCAATGAGAGAAACACCGATCAGCTGCCTCCTGCACGCCCCCAACTGGGGATGTGCCCACAACCAAGGTACATGCCCTTGACCGGAATTGAACCTGGGACCTTTCAGTCCGGAGGCCGCCAAACCGGTTTTGGCTACTGATGTTTCTTTCTCCCTCTCCCTTCCTCTCTCAAATCAATAAAAATAAATAGGTAGATCTTTAAAAATAAATAAATAAAATAAAGGCTCTTACAAAAAATATGTGTCACTAAACCTCTTTCCTAGTATCTGACCTTGAGAAAGACAAAAAGAACACATGATCTTCTACCGACATTATCTAAGGATGAAATCAATAGCCAGAGGGGCCATGACAAATTTTACATTGTCCAAACAGGAAGAAGAAGTCTGAAGAGGGAATAAAGAAGGTCTCCAATGACACTGCTGCCCCCAAGACATCTTCATATAGGGTGAGCATGGTTGACCTGTGGGCAGATGTATGCTGAATTCATGAAGAGGGCATGACTTTGATGAAAGGAATAGACACACTACAAAGCCAGGCTTCTCCCCACTATTCATATCTAATCAGACAGCCTCCTCCCAACTTGAGAGACTTTGAAAATACAAATATTCTGAGGAAAGGGGACACACCTCAATCTTATGCTCCTTTGGAGAGAACAGCCTAGCCCTGGCTGAGGTGGCCCAGAGGAAAAGCATCGGGCCAGTGCATCAAAGGGTCACAGGTTCGATTCCTGGTCAAGGGCACATACCTGGGTTGCCGGTTCGTTTCCACCTTGGTTGGGGCATGCATGCAAGGCAACTAATCAATGTGTCTCTCACATGATCCTCTCTCTCTCTCTCTCTCTCTCTCTCTCTCTCTCTTTCTCTCTCTCTGCTCCCCCCTCCTTCCCTCCCTCCCTCCCTCTTTCCCTTCCACACTCTCTAAAAATCAACAGAAAAAATATCCTCAGGTGAGGCTTAAGAACAACACAAAAGAATGTCTTAGCAAGAGGAATGACCATATTGCTAACAGCAATATATGAGGGTATCACAAAGGAAAAATCCCAACTCAGAAGAAGTGAGAAGCTGGCCAACATTCCTGTTCTGCACCTCTCTCACTCTGGCTTGCTTTGTCTGAAATGCCCCAGCCCAGTGGTCGGCAAACTCCGAGGTCAACACAGCGGCAAACCTCGGCTTGCAAGCTGCAGTTTGCCAACCACTGCCCCAGCCCCATCCTCAAGCTTGGATAGTACATTCTCTGTTTCTCACCTTCTCTACTGTTAATTCAAGGAATCTGACAATAATTTATTAAGGGTATAAATATCAATAGATCAAGAGACAAAGTCAACTTAAAAAACTTGTATTGGGTATTATCAAAAAGGGGGGAGGGGAGAAATGACTCTTTCTAAGCACAAGGGTGAATACTAGTCTAGTATATTCTAAACTTAACACAATTCCTGTACTAAACACTGATAACTAACATTTATGAAAATCTAGAGCCAGCAGAATTCTCAGCTGCTTCTTAATCATTACAAAGTCTATAAAGAATGTTGTATATCTTACTAAATACTGAGTTGGACGAAAATGGTAATATATGAATGGTATGACAACTCTCTTAAACCAGAATATTAGGTTCATAGAACCACAAATAGTTTATTAGATAGTAAAATCCAGTTTACTATAGAATAAGGAATTATTCAAATCCTAACAATATATATAATCCACTGACATCTCATTATCTAGTTTGACAAATACACATAGTTTTTGATCCCACCTTAAAAATAACACAAAAAGCCAAAATATATATATATATTAAACAACATAAAAGGCCACTGTCCCCTTTCATTTTTGTCCCCAGTAACTTGTTTCAGATTTATATGAACTTACTTAGTGCTGCAATTCTCAAAGGCACGAGTGATGGAAGACTTTTGTAACAGGGCAGCTTTGTTAAAGCTGAATCTTCAGCCTCACACAAATTCAAAAGCTACAAAAGATAAAGCAATCCAATTTAGCCTGCTCTTACTGTAAAGACATAATAACTTTACAAATAAAAAAGCACAGCAATCTTCCACACATCCCTCAACACAATTAACTAATCAAATTCTTTAGAATTTGATTCCAGGTCAAAGGCTTGTATCTCAGTTACAGGTTCATCCTCGCCCCCAGTCAGTTGTGGGAGGTAACCAATCCATGTGTTTCTCTCACATGCATGTTTCTCTCTCTCTCTCTCTCTTTCTCTCTCTCTCTCTCTCTCTCTCCTGGTGCCTCCCTCCTACTTTCTCTATAAGTAAATGAAAAAAAAAAAAAAAAACACAACCCCTCAAGGGTAAACATTAACAAAAACAAAAAAAGGAGTATAATTTGACTGTATCTAAAGTTTAATTTCTGTTTATTACTGTCTACACACTGTAAACTGGAGAGTTTACAGTGGCAAATACTTGTAAGATGCCATCTGCCTCTGCCCATTATCTTGGGTCAAGGGGCAAGTCAAGTCCACTAAACAGCACGAGAACCCGGCAGGACAAGGCAGGGATCAGGGCCCCTGCTCTAAAGTAAGTCATGGTTCCTATGACTGCAGCTTCTCTGCTGTGACCAAACACTCAGGCTCAGTTTCTGTATCTTCAGGAGGCTAGAGCTACAGAGGGCATTCATGTGAAGTAAGGTCTCTCAACAGGGCCTGGCACATTTAAGTGATTAACTCAGTAAGCTGGCACAGCTTGTTCCCTCTTATTCTAAGCACCAGCACATGGAACAGTGACTAAAGTAGATGGTACAGTCTTAGCTCTAGATTACAACTTGAAGGCCCTGAAGAGCAAGGTTCCTTGTTAGAGGGTTAACAGAGTTCAAAGGACTCAGGTAACACCCACCTTTTTAAAAAATATATATTTTTTTATTGACTTAAGAGAGGAGAGGAGAGGGAGAGAGAGACAGAAACATCAATGATGAGAGGAAATCATTGATTGGCTGCCTCCTGCACGTTGAACCGAGCCGGCAACCCAAGAATGTGCCCTTGACCAGAATCGAACCTGGGACCCTTGAGTCCGCAAGCCAAACTGGCTAAGGCAAAATACCCACCTTCTGTTGAACATCTGCAATCACTATGCCCACCTTCTCTCCAATCCCAGATGTAACATACCTGTGCTGAGTGCTGTGCCAGGCTACTGCTGGTTCCCTGTGGTCACCTGCCAGGCCTTCCCTGAGTGCTGCCCGACCAGTCTTCATGCACAAAGACAGTTTACCAGACACACGTCATCATCATCCACACCACGCGTACCACCACCCCCCTACCTCTGTGTAGAACACCTTATGCTCCACCACGTTAAGATCCATTGTGAAGAGCCTGGGCTGCAGTGTGGTACAGAACGTGTTCCCCTCCATCAGGCCGATCTGTGCATTGGCAGGCTGGTGTCTGAGCAAATGCTTCTTAGGTGGGACCATATCCTGGAGGACCTAGGACAGGCAAGGAGGAAATACAACTGAAAAAGGCTCTCATCACAATATTCTAAGACAATTATGAATATGAAAGTCATAAGAGATGAAAGGTTATTACAGATGTCTTTTAGTTGGTGACAGATGTTTCATGTGCTAAAACTGGGCCATGGGTGTCTCATACCCTTCATTCCTAAGGCTTCAGAGTAACCTCTTAAAACAAACAAACAAACAAAACTACCAGATTGTGCTATACTGATCCAGGAAACCAACCTTCTATCCTCTTGACCAATAGAACTATTGGTACCAATAGAACTATTAATATAAGCACATTGATTTCCACATATCTGAGGTTAAAAACAGCATATGTAATAGTATTCTGTAAAGTGGACACAGAATTATAAACTATATATCCTCTTTATCTCAGATTTGAAGGGGGGAAAGAAGTCTCAAAAATTTTGCTCAAGTTACCCTAGTTCTGATGACAGAAATCTCACCTCTTTATGGGGTTCCATTATCACTGTCACACTTTTCCCAGTGACCTGAGCCAAAACTTGCAGTGAATGCATAGCCTGTTTTCTCACAGTGGAATTTGGAGAGGTGACTTCTCGAACCAAGTCGTGTGTCACGTGGTGAAACGACTTTTCCTGAGCTGCCACAATCTCTTCCACTCTCTCCTCATCTTTTAATGGTGTCGCACACCTCATCAGCAGCTGCTCCAGGGTGGTTTTGGCCATGGCAACTGCCCCATTGGAAACCTGCAGGACAAGGACTCCTTAGATCAAAAAGGGAACAATGCTGCCCAGGACACCCATGTATCCACAACCTGCCTGCCATCAGCACTGTTTCTAGTGGGGATTCACACCCCTCATGCCAGCTAATTTAATAAGACTACTTCATCACTTCCACTAGGTACTTATAGGTAATTCCTGTGTGTCCCTCAGAAAGGAAAATGTGGTGTAGACAGGATCTTTGTAATTACCAAACTGATAAGCTGGCGATGCCCAGATATTGTACCTGCATATAGGATCATAAAGAATGCAGTGTCTGCGAGAAACCAAGATGGTGGTATAAACACCTAAACTGCTGCCTCGCACAACCATTTCAAAACTACAACTAAAAGACAAAATGGACATCATCCAGAACCACAGGAAGGCTGGCTGAGTGGAAATTTTACAACTAGAAGGACAGAGAAAAGCACACTGAGACTGACAGGAGCTGTGGAAGGCAGAGGTATGGAGGCACGCATGTGGAGAGAACTGGCAACTAGTTACGTGGCTAACTTTCTCAATCGGGAAGGAAACAAAAGCTCCCCACTGATATGAACTCCAGTTCCGGGCAAGACTTTCAGGACCCAGACTCATTTGGGGAGAAATTGGACTGTCTGGCAGCAGGCAAAACTTCAGAAGTTTTCTCTCAGAGGTGCTTGCAGCGATTACCACGGGACACTGAGACACAGGGGCCTCTTAGGGCAGGGCTGATGGAAAGCCATTGCTGTTTGCTCCGCCCTGAGACTTTACCCCATCCAAGTTGAGTGCAGAGGCTTTTACATATGAATGGCCTGGTCCTTTGAAGTCTAAATTTACCTAACAAACTGCAGATGAGTCAGTGAGACTCAGAACATCCAAAAGAAGGACCAAGACCCCACAGCAGCTTTGACTTCTTCACAGCTGGGCCTCATCTGGGCACCTCCAAAACCCAAACAAAGAAGAGGAATCTGCAGATCTCTCCATAGCTCCTGCAGGGTGGACTCAGGCAGAGGTTAAATTAGCACCTCCTTGGAGATCCAAGAGCCAGTGTATCCAGGGGTCAGAGTAGAACTATCCAGATTACAACTCCTCAGATCCATAAGGGACACACTCAGGGAGCAGACTTAGTGAGCACCAAAGCCCCACTGAAGCAAGTCTTGTTTCATTAGGATGTCTCCAGCACAGAAATTCTCCCAGTGTAGACACAGCTGATCCTCACAGCCAATTGGCCTGGAGATCAATTCCTTCCAGTGACACCAACAACAATCAAGGCTTAACTATAACAAGACTGTGCGCAGAGCCCAAAAAGGGGTGCACCAAGAGTGTCCACCTCAGGTAACTGGGGATGCTGAGCCATTATACCCTATAGAACACCTAGCACACAAAGCCACTCTTATCAACTCAGGGAAGCACCAAAATGCGGAGACAAAGAAATGGTCATAAATGAAAGAAATGGAGGAAAGCAAACGGCTGGATATAGAGTTCAAACCACAGTTATAAGGTTTTTCAAGAATTTGCTAGAAAAGATGGATAAATATAGCAAGATGTTCAAGGATATGAAAAAGGACCAACTAGAAATTAAGCATATACTGACAGAAATAAAAAATAACATACAGAGATCCAACAGCAGACTAGAGGATCACAAGAATCAAGACAAATATTTGAAATACAAAGAAACAAAGAACACTGAACCGGAAAAGCAAAAATGAAAAAGAACCCAAAAATATGAAGATAGTGTAAGGAGCCTCTGGGACAACCGCAAGTGTACCAACATCAGAATTATGGGAGTGCCAGAAGAAGAGAGAGAGCAAGATACTGAAAACCTATTTGAAGAAATAATGATAGAAAACTTCCCCACTTGGTGAAAGAAATAGACTTACAAGTCCAGGAAGTGCAAAGAACCCCAAACAAAAGAAATCCAAAGAGGACCACACCAAGACACATCATAATTAAAATACCAAGAGCAAAAGACCAAGAGAGAATATTAAAAGCAACAAGAGAAAAACAGTTCATTACCTACAAGGGAGCACCCATAAGACTGTCAGCTCATTTCTCAACAGAAACTATGCAGGCCAGAAGGGAGTGGCAAAAAATATTCAATGTGATGAATAGCAAGAACCAAAATTACTCTACCCAGCAAAGCTATCATTCAGAATTAAATGGTAGATAAAGAGCTTCACAGATAAGAAAAAACTAAAGGAGTTCATCAGCACCAAACCAGCATTATATGAAATGCTGAAAGGTACTCTTTAAGAAGGGGAAAAAGAAAAATGTAAAGATAAAAATTATGAACAACAAATACATATCAACAAGTGAATCTAAAAATCAAATGAATAAAAAATCTGATGAACAGAATAAACTGGTGAATATAATAGAATCAGGGGCATAGAAAGGAAGTGGACTGACAATTCTTGGCGGGAAAAGGGTGTTGGGGGTGCTGAGGAAGAGGCTGGATAAAAATCATACACCTATGGATAAGGATAATGAAGGTAAGGGCAGAGGGTGGGTTGGGAACCGGGTGGAGGGGAGCTATGGGGAAAAAAAGAGGAACAATTGTAATAATCTGAACAATAAAGATTTACTAAAAAAAAAAGAAAAGAAAAAAAAGAAATGCAGCATCTGTGGAAATGCTGGAGCATATGCACTACTGAGCCCCAAGGCAAGACTGAGTAGTGGTGCTTCCTTCACAGGTCACAGATGTTCTGTGCTAAGTTCTCTGGCGTGACTGCTCCTTATGAAGACAGAAAGATATTTGATAACCCAATAAAGCCTAGAGGGGTTCTGAACTGTCCTTTTTATTAAAGGTGCTGTTATGAAACCTAAGCTTTTAGGAGAGCAAATTTGCAGAACTGACTCTTGCTATCTATTCTCCAGGCAAATCAGCTTCTTGAGACAGCTTGGTTAGGTTGTAGCCACCATCACCTACCTCTCCAGTTAAGTCCATCATGACAAAGAGAAGCGCTTTGAGGAATGTCTGCTGGTTCTGGAGAACCCAAGTGAGAGGCAGCCGCTCCATCAGAAATTTAATGGACACCACACCCCCCAACTTTGCATACCAGGCCTGCTCATAACAACACGCACACAAGCGTTCCACGATGTAAGAAAACAGAGGCAGCTGGCATGCCTGGAGAGAAAAACAAACACAAACCTTAATGTGTTACTACAATTCTTAAACTACCAGTTTCTAGAATGACACTGTCAGGTACAAACCCCACAAAGAGAAGACACTCCTCAATCCGGCCTTACCCTCTCCTTTGAGCCCAGGATGATACTTGCAACATCAAATATCACGGCGAGAGCCACCTCTCCAATCTTGCAAAGTTCCTTTTCTTCATATGCCATACATATAGCTATGGCGTCAATGAGAACCAATGGATCCATTCCTTTCGACCCGTTTTCTTCACTATGAAACATGGCTGTGCTGGGCTGACTGCCTACCTGGTAACAAGGCAGCAAGAAAGGACCTGGAGGAGAGCACAGGGCACATGAGAGAGAAGAGTGTTCGCTACCAACATTCTTGTTCAAGTGCAAAAGTACCTCACTTTCTTTTCTTTGAGGTTAGGAACTTAATACTTTAGACCTACTTCTGTTAATATTTTTAAACTAAGGAGTCTGATTTACACTAAGGTAATTTTTCTGAAAGTTTTCCATTATACACTGAATTACTTTCATTTTTCCTCAATCATAAGTCAAAAATGTATTAATTTAAAATGAGAACCACTCGCTGGGTTGGCTCAGTGGATAGAGCGTCGGCCTGTGAACTGAAGGGTCCTGAGTTCGATTCCAGTCAAGGGCACATCCCAGGTTGCAGGCTTGATCCCCAGTTAGGGCCGTGCAGGAGGAAGCTGATCAATGGTTTATATCATCACTGATTTTTCTCTCTCTCCCCTTTTCCTTTCCTCTCTGAAATCAATAAAAATATATTTTTTAAATAGTTTCTCTTTCTCCTAAAATATTCTCATGGCCAACTTTAAAAAAAAAGAGAGAGAACCACAATCAGGTACCTTCTTTTAAAAAAGTCATTTAACAGGCCAAAGGGTAGAGCATGGGAATGACTATGGGTTACTCTCTATACATTCCTGACATACAAGTAATAATCAAAAGCAATAATCAACAGCATCCAGCTATGACACTCAACACACACACAAAGAACAATCTGCCAGCATCTATTAATTAATACCTCACAGGTATCTAGGACCAGCAAGTTGGGAATTATCAAAAATCTTACAGGACTGCTGGAAAGCTAACGTTAACACAGAGGAAACAATGAGAAATAATCTAAGTGCTAAATTGTAGAGTACCAACTGTTCAGGTCAAGAAGAGTTAGGAGGGGAAGTACCACATGTTCTACAGTGCTCAAGAAAGCCCATCATCATTCTCCATGGCGAGGCTCTGAGGACATGCCCTCAAGGGAGTGCTCCTCAAGGGAGTCCACTAGCCAGCACTAGGCTTGGAGGAGGTACACAAGTTGGGAGTAAGTTTTCAGAAACTTACGTAGCACTGGGAAGCCTTGACAGTCCTACTGTCTTTTGCCAAAGCACCAGTCTGCAGTAGCTTAAAAATAAAACCAAGGAGACAAAATCTGTCCTTCACACCCAGAGCCTGAGAACCCCTGCAACAGAAGCAAGTAGCTATTCCAGGCAGAGAGAAGAGCATGGAAGAGAGATGACCATGCCAGGAGCAGAGATGAGCACTGCAAGGGAGCCTTCGAGGAGCTGGCTAAGAGCAGACAGTGGTGGTGGAAAACACATGGAGGAAGGTCAGCAATAAGTGTAGCTGCAAACTACCTCTGTTTTACATCTCCAAGACTATTCAGCCCCCATTTTTCTTAAAAAACAAAGGGCCAAAATATTGAGTGTATTTTACAGCTAACATATAGAAACAATTTTCACAATACAGCACCCATTGCTGAAATACCAATGATCTTTTTCAATGTGCTTAAGTGGAAAATTAGAAAACAAAAAGGCCAAAAATCAATCAGCTTCTCTGAAACTTCACCATGTCCTGACTAGATTTTTGAAGTCAAATAACCACTCACCACACTGCTGAGCAACTGCCACCATTGTGTAGTGTCGGATCAGGCTGGCTACAAAGGGCAGGGCACTGGGCCGAAGATCTTTAATGACTGCAGACATGAACGCCCCGGTCAGAGCCTGCTCAAATGTCTTCCGAGCTGGAGTGTCTTGTGCTTTGTAGCGATGTGATATGATGACATTAGGTATGGTCTTTTCTGTAAAGCTGGAAGACAAAATTTAATCCACCATCACAACACCGAAGTCCTGAACTGATGGCTTCATCATGACTTAATTTTTATTTTAACCTGCCCTCCTTTCTCATTCAGATAAGACCGAGTGAACTAATTTCTCTGCTTTAATTTCAGTATGAACAGTTATGACTAATGCCTCAAGAGACACCAAATATGTTCTACCTGATAGGAGCAAAAGCAATGGATCAGAGGGAAATTACAAAAGGGCAACAGATTCAATTTTTAAAAATATTTCATTTTAGGTTGATGTTTGAATTTATCTTTTATAATTAAACCAGTGGCCCGGTGCACAGATTTGTACACACTGAAAGGAAATTAATTAGAAGAAATGTTTTAATACCACTCTTCACCCTTTCTCTATAATAGAAGTGTCAGAGATGAAAGAAAATTAATAAAATGTGTATGAAAATATATAAATTAATAAACAATAACATGATATAAAAACAACAAAGACACCATATAAAAAAAACAAAAACATGATATAAAAACTAAAAACAACAAAAACATGAAATAACAACACTGATAAAAATAACTGATAAATTGATTAAACTTATTCTAATATCTCCCATTGGTCACTTAGACATTTATGTATATAGATAAACCAAAATCTAAGAAGTAGCTCCATCATTGATCAAATAGCAATCAAAAAAGCTATTACTTAAATGCAGCTATACACCTGTTATACATTAAAATTCACACCATTATTATTATTATTCTCATTAGATATTTTATCTAAGAAGAATGAAAATGTGTTTACTAAAAAAAAAATGTGTAGAAATAAATTATTTGAAAAGTTTTAAAAATCACCATGGATACAGAATCAAACAGGGCTACAGAATTTATTGATAAAGCATTTACTGTCTATTACATGAGACTAACTAAAACCCAAGCAGGCAGAACCAGGAAGCAGACATCAAACACAAAGATAAGAAACACTCATCAATATTGGTTAAATTATTATATTCTTCTAAACTTAAACAGCTCCAAATAATAGAACTTTTTCTTATAAGAAATCCACCTCCAATTTTCCACATTAACTCTCTGGTTCTGAAGCTGAAGCCAATAAAATACTCTAAGGCCCTCATTTCTGTGTCTAACATCTCCAAACAGAGTGAAGAGAGTGGTCATGCTGCTTCTATTCTACATCTGAAAGTCTTCTCAGCTATTTTTCCAGTTCATGATAATGCACCTTAAAATGTCACTGTGGTCAAGATGCCCAAAACAGACATATGATTCCCAGTATCTTTCCTAACCTGCTCTTCTCAAAGTCCCCAAACTTCCCAGTAAGAGGCATCTTTGGCTTAAGGCCAAGAAAACCTGCAGTCATCCAGGTTAGATCCTTTCATCTATTTCCACTAAAATCTTCATTGAGTCTTCCCGAAGCCTTGCTCAGCCCTGCCCCATCTTCCTCTCCCTCTCCCCCAGTGCACCTCAGCATCACTAGTCTGTTGTGCCCATCAGGAGGCCTCTGCCCTTGCATTCCCCGAGCTTCCTCTGGATGTTTTCAGGGACTTCTCTGACCATCATATTTATTAAATTGCCCTTTTCAACACCCATCCCCTTATCCTGATATACTTAATAGCACTTACTGCTACTGAAACATTATACATGTTTCTTTCTGCTTGTTGTCTTCTCCCCCACTAGAATGTAAGTTCCTTAAAAGCTAGGATGGAGTCTTGTACACAAACCTTGAGTGGTACATGGTACCAGAAGGCATTTAAATCTATGAGATCAGTGAAAATGCAGAGAGATGGAGAAAGGATGACCTTCATAATAAATATCCAGAGGACAAAAAAATAAAAGTAGACCTATACTCCAAGCCATTCACAAAACTCCATTCTAAACAGGTTAAAGATCAAAATGTGAAGGACAAATTATACAGCTTTTAAACAATAATATAAAAGATATCTTCCTCTTAGCTAGTAGGAGGAAATGATTTCTTACAATGACAAAAAAAAAATTACAGCCCAGGCAGTGTGGCTCAGTGGTTGAGAGTATCCCATGCACCAAGAGGTTTGCAGGTTCGATTCCAGGTCAGGGCACATGCCCAAGTTGTGGAATCAATCCCCAGTATGGGATGTGCAGAAGGCAGCCAATCATGTTTCTCTCTCATGGGTATTTCTATTTCTTTCTTTCTTTCTCTCTCTCCCCCTCCCCCCCCTTTCTCTCTCTAAAAATCAATGAAAGTATTTTTAGCCCCTGCCAGTTTGGCTCAGTGGATAGAGCAGGTCGGCCTGTGGACTGAAGGGTCCCAGGTTCAATTCCGGTCAAGGGCACATGCCTGGGTTGCAGGCCCGATCCCCAGTAGGGGACATGCAGGAGACAGCTGATCCATGATTCTCTCATCATTGATGTTTCTCTCTCTCCCCCACTCCCTTCCTCTCTGAAATCAATTTAAAAAAAAAAGAAAAAGAAAATTCTCATTGAGTTATTAAAATACATATTTTTAAAGTAAAAGTTTGAAACACCTAAATGATTTTTTAAAATTCTGCACACATCAAATTTACTTTGTTAAACTTTTTCTCATTTTTAAAACAAATATTTAGCTCAATTTGACGTTTGTTCTTTTCTATTATGATTCTTAACAACTTTATTGAGATATAAGTTATATACCATAGAATTCACTTATTTTAATTATATGGTTCAATGAGTTTTAAATTTCTACAGTTGTACAACCATCACCACTATCCAATTTTAAAACATGTCATGCCAAAAAGTCAATCCCTCTCCCATCCCCAGGCCAACCACTGACCTAAATTATAGGAGCAAAATACAAATATCACATGACAAATATTTGAAGGAAGAAAATATCACTATGGACTGGAAAAGTAAAAGATCCACTGAGTGTGTATTATATGACAGGAGCTGTGAATATAATGGTGGGCAGAAGAAAGAGAAAAGAGTATGATCTTTGGTTCTTGAAACTTTCAACCTAAGAGTCAATCATAAAGGCAGATCATAACTGATAAATTTTAATACTCAAGCACCCAAGTTCTCCCATTTTCTCTAAAAGCCAACAGAAGCATTACTAGGCAAATAACATGTTGTTTTCCTTAACTAGAGGAAACATTAAGAAACCTTGAAGGTCCTCTCCATCCCTTATTCCTGAAGCAAGGTATATCCAATTGCAGAGAATTAAATTACCAACATACTTAGGGTGTGCAAGGAGCTGGTAGAGAGCATGTTTGTTGTCCTCTAGACTCATCATTGCCACCAGGAAGCACTTGATCACTTCCCACGCCTGCCTCCGGTAGTAGGGCTCAGTGTTGGCACTTTTCAGGCAGTCCAGAGCTGTTTCAATGGCCTATGACAACAAATAAACACAAAAATTATAGTTGGTACCAAATTACATGTTCTTGAAAGGCTTTCACTGAAAGCATTTGCAACACTCAAAAGAATCTTAATGCATATATTTTTTTTTCTCTTGAAGTGAGCAGAGTGAGACCTACACAGGGTAGCAAGTACTCCCTGTGTAAGACCTCCAGAGAAGGCGATGAAAGTATTATGAATAAGGAACTGCACAGTTCAAATTAAAATGTAAAATGGAGTTTACTAATTTTGTGCTTAAACAGCCAATGGGAGATTCCAGAAATTAAATGAGCCCATAAGAGTCCTTGTGGTAGATTTTTGGATTAAACAAGACACTGGGTCATCTACAAACTTATCAAAGTCCTCAAAAGAATAATGAACTTTCTGCAGACCACAGATTTTCCTGTGTCTAAGTTCAAAACTAAAAGACAACTTTCCAAAGTTTTTACTAAATTCCTCTTTAAAAGAGAAAAAAATTTACATCTTTTTTTCTTTTTTTCAGAACACCTATATAGCTACACTCATATTTTTATCCTTTTCATTTCAATGAAATTGACCAGATAGGCAGGGGAGGTACAATCACACAGAAAAATAATTTGAAGCCTTTAACAGCTAAGAGATTAACTTAATGATAATTACATACATATATACCAAAGAACTAATCTGTATCAAAGATTAAACATTTATCCAGGCTCTGTGTGAGGAGCTAGAAAAGGAGCAGACAGGGACAGAGCCCTGCACTCCTCCCAGCAACAAAGCACATAGGGCTGCTTGTGTGATACAGCCTCTCACCACATCACCCCAGACGTGTATCTGAGGCTTCTGGGGCACAGAACTGTCGTTTCTTCTACTGCCTCTAAGCTGGTCATTAACAGATAATAAATCATGTGAGGATAACTTCAGAAAATTTATTTTTAAGAATCAATGTAAGCTATGAACTGAAAAAAAATAAATGACTTATTATAACGGAAATTTACTGGCACTGGGGTTGGCCTCACTGCTCATTCCCTTTGACTAGGCCGGTGGTCGGCAAACTCATTAGTCAACAGAGCGGCAAACGCAGCTCACAAACCACATGTGGCTCCCGAGCCACGGTTTCCGACCATTGGCCTAGTCGATTCCTTTGGCTCACTGGGTATGCTATGGTCCTGAGGATGCTGCCTGCTGGGAAAAGAGCTCCACAAGCACCATAAAGTTTCTATTAAGGTCCAGGAGGACTGTGAAAGCCTACCTTCAAGACCTGGTTTCTCCCACCCTAGCTGGTGAGGTTCGGTTGGGGGAACATATCCTGTGCACCAAAAGGTGGCGGATTCAATTCCCAGTCAGGGAACATACTCAGTAGTGGGCGTGTAGAGACTACCTATCAATGATTCTCTCTCATAATTGATGTTTCTATCCCTCTCTCTCTCTCCCCCTTCCTCTCTCTGAAATCAATAAAAACATTTTTTTAAAAAACTAAGTTCGAGGGCCAGGTGAGCAGGGCATCACCTTCTGGTCCCTCAGGAAAGATGGGTCTGCTCAAGGGTCCAAAGCCGCAGGGGTATGGCCTCCACTGGCCTCCTGGTGGTATGAAAGCTCCCTCACCCGCCTATCTAGTTTCCAAAAAATCTCATTCTTCTTCGAGTTAGAAATTCCCTCACAAAAAAAAATACATGTTTTATTCACATATTTTCAAGTAGAAATTTTTAAAAAGAAACTTATAGTATCACTGGAGGCCCAGTCCACAAAATTCATGCACTGGGGGGATATGGAGTGTCATCCCTCAGCCTGGATTGCAAGAGGGAGCAGGCCAGGCCAACAGACACCACCGGTGCATGATCGGGGCCAGGGAGCGATGCAGGAGGTTGGCCAGCCAGGGAGGGACCGCAGGGAGTGTCTTGTGCGTCTCAGTCCCAATCGGCTGGACCCCAACAGCAAGCAAGCTAACCTACCAGTCATAGCATCTGCCCCTGGTGGTCAGTGCATGTCATAGCGAGCAGTTGAGCAGCCTGAGCATACCATTAGCATATTACACTTTGATTGATTGGACTACTGGATGACTGGACACTTAGCTTGTTAGGCTTTTATTATTAGGATTAAGAAGCTCCCAGAGACTTCCAAATTTACCTTCTCCATTGGAAGCTGAAGAGATGCTTTACAATCAGAAAACTCCACTGTAATACTGGGGCCTTGAACTTCAGTCAAAACATAGTGCAGCTTCTGAGATTCCTTTAACATCTTCCTGTTACTGCCACCAAATTTACCAAGTACACGATAGGCTACATGAGAAATGCTATCAGCAGGATTACGTAAAGTGCGCCATAAAGCCTAGAAATAAACACGCTTTCATTAAAATCCTTTCAAGATAATGCATTCACATGGCTCATAAATTAAAACCCAAAAGTTATAAAAGACTATACAGCAAAATTTCTTCCTTCTCTTTTCCCTAAACACACAAATTCCCCTTCTTGGGGGAAACCAATGTTATAGATCTTATGTATTCTTGCAGAAAAAGTTTATGTCTTTACAAAAATGCATATACAAATATAAACATTCTTCCATGCTCCTGAAGCACAAATGGTAGCATATAGTAAATACTGCAAAGCCCAAAAGCAAGAAAACTAAGCAATATGTAGCTTTGGCATCTTTACAAAATGGGACTGGAAGGAGCATAGAGAGAAATGTGGTTTATTGGTAAGTTCTCATCCTGGGGTTAGATGGCAAGTTCTCAATTTTTTACTTCTATTAGGTTTTATAACTTTAAAACATGATATATAAATCATCTCATATATTTAAATTATCTCATACATTAGGAAGGATGGCAAAGGGGGAAAATGTGGATCATATTGGGACCTGCATTACAGAAAGAATAAATAATGTGTACCTTGTACATATACACACAACTGTTCACCAAAACTGTCCATTTTCCATTTTCCCAGCTAAATTATCATATCTTGAAAATTACCATAGCTCATTATTAAAGTCTATTTCTTAAATCACCTTCTGAAACATTGCCCACTATTAGTGTCAAGCAATCAACAGAAAATCTTGGTATTTTTCCTCTAAAGCAAAATTCTAATAAATCTTATGTACCTGTAGACCCAAAGAGGTTTCTCTTTAATGACTGCTGAGAGGATTGTCTAAGTCCCCTCTCCTTTATCCCCTCTACCTGGCCCACCTAATCCTCATTTATCTTCAAAAGTGACTTCTGTTTTACTCCCCCCAGGAGGGGCAGGCAGTGGGAATGAGTGTTCTGATCTCCAAATACTCATGGAGACTTAGCTGGTTGATGGAGCTAAAGTGAGACAGCTTATCCCACTTGACTAATGGATAGGTTACTGAGCCTCCAAAAGCAGCCTGGACCCTATCTCTCCATAAGGTTGTCTGCCTCACAGAATGACAAGAGGCTGGAGAACCCCACCCTGCCTCCTCCTCCCACATGGTGCTCACTCATGCTTGAGTCAGTTCTTCCAAGTTGCCATCTCCAATCTATTCTGCCAAAGATTTCTGTCCTTTAGGGGTTTACTGAGTCCCCATCATATAAAGCTATCAGAATTCTGATCTCAGTGTGGGGTCAAATACTCTATGCTAATGGGGCACATGAGTAAGTAACAGGTAGCCTAAACCTCTAACAATTACCAACCACAATACAAATCAATAACAGCAGTAAAACATGAAGGAAAAACCTGGTATCTGACATATGAACTCTAAAGAACAAAAAATACAAATTGTTGCCTAGCCAGTGTGGCTCAGTTGGTTGGAGTGTCAACCCATACACCAAAAGGTTATGGATTCATTCCTGGTCAGGGTACATATCCAAATTTCAGGTTTGATCCCTGGTCAGGGCACATGTAGAAGGAAACTAATTAATGTTTCTCTCTCTGTCTTCCTCTCTCTAAAAACAAATCAGTTATATTAAACAATTTTAAGACTGTTAAAAACATCCTATTTAATAAAAGGCACATCCTATAAAATAAAAGTGCTTACTATGACGTGCACTGACCACCAGAGGGCAGATGCTCAATGCAGGAGCTGCCCCCTGGTGGTCAGTGTGCTCCCACAGGGAGAGCTCCGTTCAGCCAGACGCCCAACTCACAGCTGGCAATGCAGTGGCAGGAGAACAGGCCTAACCTGCCAGTCACACATCTGCCGAGCGCTCCTGTACGGCAAGAGGGTGCAGACTGGGCTGAGAGAATCTCCCAAGTGCATGAATTGCATGCACCAAGGCTCTAGTCTACATATAAAGTTATTGCAGACAGCTATGCTTTCCTCACTTAGTAATCTGTATTGCTGTACTGTGTAGCTGGAGATATTTTGTGAATAAAGGATCTACTGGAAGCAACAGTGACCATAACACCTGCCTTTGTAAGTGACCAACTAAAGAACATGATACCTGTAAAAGTCTCCAAAAAAGGGGGGCAGTACTGCGAAACAAAGTCACTCAATACTTACGTATTTCTTTACATATTGTCATAAGCCAGAAGACGCATAAAGTACATTGAAAACTTCACTTCATCCTACAGACAGTCCACCACAGAACATGGAGAGCTCAGCAATGGCCTAAATCTTCAGTAAGAGCTAACACGAGCACTTAGCACCCTCTGCTGGCACTTAGGAAAACCAGACTTACCTGCATGAGCTCTGCACGTACGGGCTGAATGTGGTCATACAGGAAATCGGGCTGTAGGTTGTCCACACACAACTCCAGAGTCCTCAGGCCTTGGCTGACCAATGTCTGAGAGCCATTGAGAGCAGACACTAAGGGATCCATTAACATGGGCAAATATGGCAAAAGAGAGCTCAGTCGTACAGGCACCGTGAGACACAGTTCCACAAACAGATCCTTCATGTGCTGCTTATGCAGGCCACTCTGCAACATGTTCAGCCCTAATAATGAAGTAGGACAGTCAGAGGTGAAGTTACCATCCAGACACAGGCCAAAGTTAACTGTACAAAATAGCTGGTACACTTTTTATTATATACATCAACATGATCATAAGAAGACTTATTATGCTTTTTAAACTACTGTATTAATTAGCTAACTCTATTCTATAACTGCATCCACAATCCCTTTTGTCTGTGTTAGTCATAGTAACAACAGCAAGCTGCATATAATTAGTATATACTAAGTTATAATTACATTATGCTCTTGAAATATATTATACTATACATCAACCTTTTAAAAATGTCACAATAGTAGTAAGCCCAATCTAAAGACACAAACTTGCCAAAACCGGTATGGCTCAGTGGATAGAGCATCGGCCTGCGGACTGAAAGGTCCCAGGTTCAATTCCGGTCAAGGGCATGTATCTTGGTTGAGAACACATTCCCAGTAAGAGACGTGCAGGAGGCAGCTGATCGATGTCTCTCATCAATGTTTCTCTCTATCCCTTTCCCTTCCTCTCTGTAAAAACTCAATAAAATATAAAAAATAAATAAATAAAGACACAGATTTCTGGGAGAGGAAACCAAGATGGCAGCATAGGTAAACATCTAAACTGCTGCCTCACACAACAATAACAAAACTACAACTAAAAGACAAAAGACAAAACAGACACCATCCAGAACCACAGAAAGCTGGATGAGTGGAAATTCTACAATTAGAAAGAAAGGGGCTCACAAAGACTCAGAGGAGCTGCAAAAGACTGAGGTATGGAGACACACATGCAGAGAGGAGGGGCGGCTGTGTGCACGGACGGCTGAGTGCACGGATGGCTTTCTAAAGCAGGAGGAGACGAGAGCTCCTGACTGCACTGAACTCCAGTTCCGGGCAAGTTTCTGGGAAACCCAACTCACCTGGGGAGAAACTGGACTGTCTAGCAGTGGACAAAACTTGAGGGCAGCTTTCTCTCAGATGTGCTGGCAGCAATTACCAAGGAACACTGAGACCCAGAGGCCTCACAGGGCAGGGCTGACAGGAAGTCAAGGTTGTCTGCCCCTCCCTGAAACTCTGTCCCATCCAAGCTGAGCACAGAGGCTTTTGCAATTTTGCAAGTCTTGTCTCATAAGAGTGTCTCCAGCAAAGAAGTTCTCCCAGCCTAGACACAGCTGATCATCACAGCCAATGGGCCTGGAGGTCAATTCCTCCCAGGGATACCAACAGACTTAACTACAACAAGGCTATACAAACAGTCCACAAAGGGGTGCACCAAGGGTGTCCATCTCAGGTAACTAGGGAGGCTGAGCCAATATACCCTATAGGACACCTACCACACAAAGCTACTCTACCAACTCAGGAAAGCAGCGAAAATGCAGAGACAAAGAAACAGATCACAAATGAAAGAAATGAAGGAAAGCAAATGACTGGATATAGAGTTCAAAACCACAGTTATAAGGTTTTTCAAGAATTTCCTAGAAAAGGCCAATAGTTTAGATGTTTACCTATGCTGCCATAGGTAAAATTAGTGAGACCCAAGAGGAAATGAAAAAGGACTAACTAGAAATTAAACATATACTGACTAAAATAAAAGATATTATACAGAGACCTAACAGCAGCTAGAGGAACACAAGAATCAAGTCAAATATCTGAAATACAAAGAAGCAAAAAACACTCAACTGGAAAAGCAAAAAGAAAAAGAATCCAAAAATTTGAAGATAGCATAAGGAGCCTCTGGGACAACTTTAAGCATACCAACATCAGAATTATGGGGGTGCCAGAAGAGAGAAAGCAAGATACTGAAAACCTATTTGAAGAAGTAATGACTGAAAACTTCCCCCACCTGGTGAAAGAAATAGACTTACAAGTCCAGGAAGCGCACAGAACCCCAAACAAAAGGAATCCAAAGAGGAGCACACCAAGACACATCAAAATTAAAATGCCAAGAGCAAAAGACAAAGAGAGTATTAAAAGCAACAAGAGAAAAACAGTTAATTACCTAAAAGGGAGGAACCATATGATTGTCAGCTGATTTCTCAACAGAAACTATGTAGGACAGAAGGGAGTGGCAAGAAATATTCAAAGTGATGAATAGCAAGAACCTACAATCAAGATTACTCTACCCAGCAAAGCTATCATTCAGAATTGAAGGGCAGATAAAGAGCTTCACAGATAAGAAAAAACTGAAGGAGTTCATCAGCACCCAACCAGGATTATATGAAATGCTGAAGGGTATTCTTTAAGAAGAGGAAGAAGAAGAAAAAGCTAAAGATAGAAATTATGAACAACAAATACATATCTATCAACAAGTGATTCTAAAAATCCAGTGAATAAAAAATCTGATGAACAGAATAAACTGGTGAATATAATAGAATCAGGGGCATAGAAAGGGAATGGACTGACAATTCTGGGGGGAAAAGGGTGTGGGGGGGTGGGAAGAGACTGGACAAAAAGCATACAACTATGGATAAGGACAATGGGGGGAGGTTAGGGCAGAGGGTGGGGTGGGAACCAGGTGGAGGGGAACTATGGAGGAAAAAAGAGGAACAGTTGTAATAATCTGAATAATAAAGATTTATTAAGTTTAAAAAATAAATTAAAATAAATTTTAACAAAAATAAAGATACAGACTTCTCATATGACACATTCATCTCAAGTTTCCAGTAGGTCAGTTGATGTCTATGATCTAAAATATAAATATTTTTCTAAAATTCCACTTTTGTTTCTTATAGAGAGCAGACTTTTGCTTTTATTTTTTTAATATTTTATTGATTTTTTTACAGAGAGGAAGGGAGAGGGATAGAGAGTTAGAAACCTCAATGATAGAGAAACATCTGTCAGCTGCTTCCTGCACACTTCCTACTGGGGATGTGCCCACAACCAAGGTACATGCCCTTGACCGAAATCAAACCTGGGACGTTTCAGTCCACAGGCTGATGCTCTATCCACTGAGACAAAGGGGTTTTGGCGAGGAGCCTCCTTCTTATAAAATCAACCTCCCCACTCTTCATGAGGGTAACCAAGTATTTACTGAACTCCTTCCTAACTGACACAAGTCAGGTCAAGACTGGCTCAGAGCACTTAGAGACAAGCTAGAAAGAAAAGCATGTGACGCAGCAGACCCAACACAAGGCGCATCCAGGTACTGCAGGTTTAAAAGGGATCAGTGAAGAGATGAACGGGAATGCATCATAGGGTAGGAGGAAGAGGATAAAAAGAGGGAAAGGCTAAGTCCCCAGAAGGAGATCCACATGAACAAAACAGGGTAGGAAGAGATGAGCTTGGGGACAGACAGCAAAGAGTGTGCAGAAAGAAATCAGTCTGATCAGAGCAGAGGGCTCAGGTTAAGGAATGACCAGAGATGGGTTTAAATATGAACAAAGGAGCCTGATTATGGTTTAAGCACTTTGCCTGATGGACTTATGACCATGTTATATTCAAAATCCAAATACGTATTTCCAGTTGACTTCTGGGTATAAAATGTTGTAAATGGCTTATCTTTAAAAAATTTGCGAAGAAAATATAGATTTAATCCCTTGCCAAGATGCCAGGAGCTCACACTTACACACTTACAAAAATACAAATTCCTAGGATAGTGTTTCTAATCAGTTCACACCCATAAACATTGGATGGACTTAAGATAAATCCTCTTTAGCTCTATATTTTGAAAGCATTTCTAACTATATAGGAACTAGTGACATGGTGCACGGATTCATGCACACTGAAAGTAAATTAAT
Organism: Lasiurus cinereus; assembly: GCA_011751065.1. Classification (NCBI taxonomy): domain Eukaryota; kingdom Metazoa; phylum Chordata; class Mammalia; order Chiroptera; family Vespertilionidae; genus Lasiurus; species Lasiurus cinereus. The sequence goes on from JAAGEH010000293.1 coordinate 9,567,758, forward strand.
TAGGAGGTGGCCAGTGGGGTGGGACTTGGCCAGAGGGGCTGGACACGCCCTGGCCAACCTCCTGCAGTCCCTCCCTGGCCAGCTGCACCTGGGATGGCACTAGGCTCGAAGGGTGTCTATGGAGTGAGCGGGTGACCCTCTGGCAGGTAGCATCCCTCAGTGTGGCCTGTGGGGACCTGGCCTGTGGGGATCAGGCTGAAACTGGCTCTCTGACATCCCCCAAGGGGTCCCCCTGGTGGTCAATGCACTTCATACCTACAGGCCAACCAGATGATCGCTTAGCCTTTTATACATATAGATTATTGAATTCTGGTTGTGTAAACTAGCAATTAAATAAAAATATAAACCTACAAATCAGCTTTATAACTTGTTTTCCCTTCTTATTCTGATTCTCTTTCAAATCTAGGGATTCCTGATCTTATAAAACCACAAGAAACAACTTTCTAGACTTGCTTACCAAGTGCTATAAAAATACAACTGAGGAAACTAAAATCTTCCAACTCTCATTCAACTCTGAGTGTAGAGGAAGAGACCAGAATTCAAAGTGGGACTCCTATCAAAGTCCCACTGACTTTAAAGAGTGTGAACACAGAGACTGAAGGGCCTCATTCTCATTCTCTCTCCCTCTCCTTCTCCCTCTCTCTCTTGGGGGGACATACATTATATCCTCAGCATGCCCTTCAATGGGTATAAAGGATGAACCCCAGCAACCAAGGGCAGCCAGACCAGGCATACACACAAGGCTAAAAGTCAACCAAAATCATTGCTCTGACCTTGCAAGAGGTTTGGAAGAAGAGGCAAAAATTCCTGATACAGGAGATCATGGCTACCACCCCCAATAGAGCGGAACAGGGCCCGAAGCAGCAGGAAGTAGTTGTAGGGCTCTTTGGCAGTCTGTGCGAGCTCCATGGAGCTGTTCACAATCTTGTGCAGGTGGGGCTGCAGGATAGAGAAAAGGTAGGTTAGTAGGCTCTAAATGAGGTGCATCAACATCCTCATCAAGAACTGTGCTAAACATTCATTGCAATCAGACAGGAATGGAAGGTCATTCTTATAAATTTGTTGAAAAACAACACAAGAAAATTGCCAACTTTTATTTGACTCAAATTAATTTCTCAAATAAAAATATATGATGGTTTCCACCAGTTTGGGTGTAAAAGAAGCATTTAATAGGTTCCTATCTGTCAGCTCTGCAGTTCTCATGAATATAGTCACTCATGTATAAGACTAATAATCAAACAAGAAGAAAGAAACCTGTTTCCTATGACAATCTAAATGCAACAAGTAATCTAAAGGACCTAAACTTCCCTATCAATCAAATATGTAAAGTTTGGAAGAGCCTCAAAAGACACTTATGATTAAGGTTTTGGAAGACTTGATCGAAAAATGGGTATTTCTCTTTAAAAAAGCACTTTATTAGCTTACAGTACCTTTAGTTAACATTTTAAGTCAGATTAGTTTTTTTATTGTGTACTCCAAATCCTAGTTTTGACATATGACAGGTTAAATTAAACATGATACTTTCTTGCAGGTATATTTAAAGTGAACTGTCAACTGTCAACTGGTGGTGTAATCACTAATACAATTCCAAACTTGTGATTGTATATGGCATATTTATTTTACAGAATAAATATGTTTCTAGACAAAAAGTTTTATGAATTTGTTCAAAATTTTTCTTGAACATCTTCCCATCAGTCTTTGTTTCCCATTAGGTTTTGTTTTGGTTGTCATTCTGTATAGTTATATCTAATGTCAGCAAAAATTTAATTATTTGACAATACCAAATTATTTGACACATTACAATTAAATACTTTCTTTTAAATCAAGTATTTTTCTTCCATAGTGACAAAAAAGAAATGTTAAGGTTGTTAACAGATTACTGTAGAACTGAAAAAGACTAAGAAAACCATCACATAAAAGCACAGATTACTGCTGCTTTTTATCACTATCTGTACTTTTATTCTAGAAAAAAAAAGGATCTTATTTACAGCTTCAAATTTTCCCCATCTTCTCTTCAGACTTAACTGGTGATAACATTCAACTTTCTATAGGAATTTAAATATTTCCCTAAGTGAAAGTGAATGTTTACAAGGTTTTTGTTCTGTCATCTGCCACTTTTAAAGGGTGACTTAACCACAGGTTTGTTTCTACCCCTTTTCTGGATTCAAACAACTGATAAGATCAAATTATACAAGATTAGTCATCTATAAAGATGTTGGAGATACATTCCTCCAAGATTATCTGAATTAAGAAACATAAATGGTTAGCTAAACATTCCATTCAGGAATGTTTATGTATTGCTACAGAGAATATGAACACACAACAAACAAAGTTAAAGTGGAAAATGGCTGATATATCTCATCAGATTTGAGAGGTAAGTGAAGACATTTTTCCCTTCTATTAATCTTTTGCATCACTTAATTTTTAAAACAAGGATACTGTGCTTCTAATTTTACTTGCGTAAACCAGAAAAAGAAACTGAATTTAAAAAAGAAAACTAGTGGAAGCAATATTAATGATAACCCACTGTCTACTGTAAGAGTTATAAAATTTTCATTTTAAATCACCAGATAAATTAAGCTCTGCTTAGAAATAAATGGAATGTTTTCTATACATGGCCCTTATTTGTTGCAAATATTTTAACTCAAAGAGCTCTTTACAAATATAAAAAGAGCCATTCCAGTTTTTGTTCAAAAGTGAAAACAAGACTTAAGCAATAACAAACCCTAAAACAAAGTACTACTTGAATCTAAATAAGCTTTACCTTTAGCATTTGTTCATTTTCAGCTGCAAAGAGGGAGACTGAGCCAAAGACCAATTTAAACAGCTTGAGGTACAGGTTGGAGAGCTCCACGTTAGAGCCCATTTCTGGAAGGCGATCAAGGAGATACTCCACCAGAATTGTAGCAAACAGAGCAGAGGTAGTAGGATTTGCCAAGAAGGAATTGGCAACAATCTATCAAAACAAGAAAAAAGGGTGACAAAAAATAATTCCTTCCCCAAAGCAGTTTTTAAGAGGAATATACTCCAAAAACATAAAATCAGACACCCCAAGAAATTAATTACTCACCAAAAGAAAAAAATGAAACAGATTTACTGAGCCTTGAGTGGAACAGTTCAAGTACTTAGTCTGTTTTTCTATCCTTACCATCAAACACCAACAGCCTATATCTAACACATATTTTCTACAAATGAAAACTAGTCCAAAGCATCTTGAGATTTAGGGGGGTTAAGGAGGGGACTTTACATTTCTCTAAATTTTGCTCTAAAAGCATATTCTTACACATATTTAAAAAATCCTCCAAATAAATAGAATACCAAGAATTCATGCATGTTGAGAGAATATAAGGAATTTTATACCTGAAGAGCATAATTCTTTGAGATTCTTTCCACCATATAAGGGACTGTAGTTTGAAAGATTTCTTTAAATGTTAAGGGATTCATCATTGTGAACACACCAGCAAAGTGTTCCAATACCTCCTTCTCTTCCTTCATTCTAACAGTCTGGCAGTTTGCTACTCGAATGTATGTTTGTCCATTTCCTGCTATCTGAACCTAGAATAGAAAAAAACACAAACCCTGGGCACTAAAATCAAACATCTCTCAGTATATTCCATCACCTAATCAGATCAGCTGCATACTTAAAACAGAGCACTTGAATTAGATAATAAATACCCCTCTGAAATCTTTCAAATTCTCTATTCTTAATTTAATTCTAGAAAATAATTTTTTAATCTTTAAAGGATGTTTTTATTGATTTTTAAAGAGAGAGAGGAAGGAAAGGGAGAGGGAGAGAGAAACATTGATCAGTTGCCTCCCATACATGCCCCAAATGGGGACCCACCATCCTTTTTAGTGTATGGACAACGCTCCAACCCAGCCAGGGCTAGAAAGCCATTTTAAAAAAACAAAAAACAATTTTCTTAGGAGTTCCAAAAAGGAACAAATTTAGTAAACTTAAATCTTATTTCTATTACATTCCATTTATACCACCTCCCCCAAAATACATCCACTGACACCTATAAATAAGAATTCTCACCATAAACGCAATGCTGTGCTACAGAACAAAAGCAACTTGGGTGTAAAAATACTGTAGACCAGTGGTTGGCAAACTGCGGCTCTGTTGACTAATGAGTTTGCCGACCACTGCGTAAGGCATTACTCTTACCCAGAAGTTTTGAGTTCAAGTTAAAGACATTAGTACATTATTAAAATGTTTTTTAAGTGTTTTTCCCTAAGGCAGTGGTCGGCAAACTCATTAGTCAACAGAGCGGCAAACGGCAGTTCGCCGACCACTGCTGTAGACCATCTAAAAATAACAGAACTCTCAAGATCTGTTACACCACTAACATATCTAATTCTAAGGGGTAATTTCCATACTCAGTAGACTGCCTTACCTGATAAATATCTAAAGCCTGCATTGCATATTTCACAAGTTTTATGTAAATCTGAGTTTCTTTGGGCTGTAACTGCTTGTTAGGAATGAACTGAGCTTCTGGAAAAGAGATAGTATAATAAGTCAATGTGAATAAAACTCACTCTGCAAAACATTGTTCGTCTAAATAATTCAAGAGCATAGTTACCACCAGGCGCTTTACATGATGTTATGCCCCACGTGATTGTCTTGACACCACAGACCAAGGTTTTTACCAAACTTCGGCAATCTGTAACTTGAAATGTCTGCTTGTCCTCCTTGTCCTTTTCTCCTTGCTTCTCAAAGGAAGGCATAGGGGCTGGGGTCACAGGGGTGGCAGGAGGAGGAAGAGGGGGTGGGGCTGGGGCTGGGGTGGGAACGGGGGCTGGAGATGGGGCAGGGCCCGGAGCTGTGGGGGCAGCAGGCACTCCTGGCAGAGCTGCTTCCACGGCTCCAAGTTCTGACTGAGGCTTGCACTTCTTAAAAATGGCAGAGAGCTGGTACCGAGCAATGGTGTGGAATTTGAGGACAAAAACCTAACAGGATGAGAAAGTGGAAAGAGGTAAGACAAAAATCATTACTTTTAAAATGGTCAACAATCCTATCAGAAGACAGGATAAGAAACACTCTCTGAAACCATCTGCTGAAATCATTCTACTTTGTATAAAAAAAGAGAGTTTGCTATCTTTCCTCTCCAGTAACTATTGATGTATCACTATCTCCACTGCACCTGTGAAGAACCCACTCAGGACTGCTGCTGACTGGCCGGACAGACAGGACCAAGACTGCTCCATGGTCCATACAACTGCCCGCTGGCTGCAGGCCTCACACTTTACCCCTCACCCACATCCCCAATTGGGCACCTGCCAGAGATGCTCACAGCTATCCGAGCATTTTACTATATGGTGCCTTAGGACCCTTGCCAGGTACTGTACTTAGAAGTATTGTGTATTGTTTTGTCTCCCATAACAATCCTATAAGACAGACAGTGAGTCTCCCTGGTTAGAAGTTCAGCATCCCACTCACATACACCTGACTAATTAATGGGGGAGCAGGGATTTAAACCAAAGTGATCAAATGCCTAGGGTCATGCCTGGCAAAGTGGCAACTCCATAAACTTGCCAGTAAAGCACTGGTACAAGTTCAGCAGCAAGTGGGATTAAAGAGCAGGGGGGACCTATCTGGAGAGCTAGTACCTCCAGCATCCGCATCAGAACATCTCTCCCATTGCCGCTCTCCTGTTCGCTCTTGGAGCGGATGCAGTCCACAAGGTTCAGCAGAAGCTTGCAGGACATGGTCTGGATGCTGCTGGGCAAGGACTCGTCATCAATGTTCTTGGCAAAGAGCTGGACGGCGAGGGAGAGGTCACTGAGGGGCAGGTGCTGACGAACGTGGTGCACGAGGTCAGCCAGAGTGCTGTAGGCGAGGGGCCTGTGGGAAGAGACCTCTGCTAGTGTGCAACTCACCATTCCCACAGGACCACATTTGCAAGCCACCCTCCCTACCACTACCTGCCCAGGAACACCACCACCAGGACAGCACATCTGGAGCACACTCTATTGCGTTTGGGTTTCCCCAACTACACAACTGACACTCTAATCTTGGTGCTTATATCTTTACTTTTCCAAGTTCATGCATGTCATAATAACACTAGCACACAGAATTAACAAGAGCTCAATCATGTACTGAATGGATTTTGTTGCTCAAAGATATAGTGTGTATCAATTAATACCTTATATACAGGGCAGGGCAAAAATAGGTTTATAGTTGCAAGTATGTAAAACAGTTTATTTTGTATTATGATTTATTAATTATTGTATTACTTTCCATAAGAACTGTAAATCTACTTTTGCCCTACCCCTACAGGGGCCTTATAGAGATACAAATGTCTGGATTATAAAGTGCTTTCACTCACTAAACAATTGGACACCTGCCAGATATTGGGCTAGATACCATGGATACCACAGTGTCCTCAGAAAGCTAACTTTCAGGAAGAAAAATACACAAGTAAAGAAATAAAGTGTATAAATTGATTAGTGCTTGGGAGATGTGAAAAGAGCACTGTAAGAAAGACAGGTGGGAAAACCACTCTAAGATAAGATGCCTAACAAAGTCCCTTTGAGGTGACATTGACACTGAGACCTTAAAAGTCAACAAGCAGCTTTAGAGCAAAAAGCTAAGGACATTTCCAGATGGAGGAAACAGGGAAGACAAAGCCCTGAATGGGAACTGCGTAGAATAGCCAAGGAGCTGAGAGGCCAGTATGGCTATAGCAGTTCAAGTGGGGAGGGAAGAGCCAAATCCCATGGGAGTTGCATGCCACAGTCAATAGTCTGGGTTTTTCTCAGCCGGCATGTCTCAGTGGGTGAGAGTGGACCTGTGAATCAGAAAGTCACAGTTTGGCTGAAACCGGTTTGGCTCTGTGGATAGAGCGTCAGCCTGTGGATTGAAAGGTCCCAGGTTCGATTCCGGTCAAGGACGCGTATCTTGGTTGTAGGCACATCCCTAGTAGGGGGTGTGCAAGAGGCAGCTGATTGATGTTTCTCTCTTATCAATGTTTCTAATTCTCTATCTCTCTCCCTTCTTTTCTGTAAAAAATCAATAAAATATATATTTTTTAAAAAGAAAGTAAGTCACAGTTTGATTCCTGGTTGGGACATATGCCCGCATTGTGGGCTCAATCCCCAGTGTGGGGTATACAGGAGACAGCCAATCAATGATTCTCTCTCATCATTGATGTTTCTATCTCTCACTCTCCCTTCCTCTCTGAAATATAAAAGTTTTTTTTTTTTTTAAAAAGAGTTTGGATTCTGTCTTTGTCTAATGGCAACAGAAAGCCACTGGAGGGTTTCCAGCAGCAGTGACATGATCTAATGTCCAACAACAGGCATGTTCAACCCCAAGTTATAAAGCATGTCTGTCTTATTATTTTGTAACTTTTATATAGAAAACAATGAATAGTCTACATTATATTGAAAGCATGTTTTTCAAAGGATCCATCACACCTCCCTTATTAAAACGAAAAAATTACTAATGTTGATTAATTTAAATATGACTAAATGTTAATTTTCTCCTTGAGAAACAAGAACGATCATAATTACATTTGACTTATAAAATACAAACTAGAAGGAAATACATCAAAATATTATTTGTGTTACTGAAGCTCCTTGTGCAGGACCAAAAAGTTTTCTTCCCTTCTTTTATCTTGGTAAGTTATAAAATATTCTTTGTAATGAAAAGATTAATTTATTATATAGGAAGCAAAATTAAAACGAAAAGAAAAAAAAAGAATGCTAGTCAAATAAAGTTATACCTACGTTAAAATCTAAATGACTACTCTGATTTTTCCCTTTAAGCTAAAGCACAAAAAGCAACTGAAGGCATTTAAAAATTCCTACAATTCTAAATTCTATGAGAGTGAGGGCCCAATAGCCAGTATTTGTTGAAACACTTGTAGCATAAAGTGCCAGGAATCACCACCCCTCACATTTCATCAGCTGATATCGTGGGTTTAATCTCATACCTGAGAGTCTCTCGAGCAGTATATCCTGAACCAATCAGTATGGATTCATCAAATAGCTTGTCCATGCAAGGAATGAACTCTAGAACACAAATACCCATTGCATATATCACCAACTAAACCAATTGTACATTATATACAGTACTTTCACAGTAGCCAACCTATAGTCAAACAGCAATCTAGATTTTAAAAAGGGTGAAGAGGAAAGCACGCACATTGTATTTTAGTCATACTGGCTTTCTTGAGCCGCATGAGCCAGCTGCTGTCAGAATCGCATTCAGTGTTCAGAATAGACTAAGAACACTACCTTCATATCCCCCCGTAGAGAACTCACCCCCAATACTTCACTGGAGGCACATTCCTTCATCCTTAAAAGCTGCCACCATCAACCGAAATCTGTCTGAGAAGGGGGCAATAGCTTCTAAATGCCTCTGGAGTCGCCCTTCTTAAGCATTTATGGTTAGTTATCATAAAGAAATAATAATAAAAGACAAAGATCTGGGAAATTCTAGTGTTCTCAAAGAAATGGGTTTAGTGATCCCAACTCCCTGGAAGAAATGAACTAGAAAGTGATGAGGCTCCTCTGTTCCTCCAGTCCTGCAGAGAGAACTATAACCAACCCTTCTCTCTCTCCCCTGCAGGCCTCAAGACCAGAAAGACTGGTCACTCAGGGATAATTCACATTTCTGAGGATATGCAGATAGGATAGCAACCTGCATTTTCTAGGCCTCTATTCTATATGCCCCTTAGGGAACTCTGGCCACAAACATCCAAAGGACGTTCAGATTCTGGAGCAAGCCTGACATTATGGCCAGTTCGATAAACCAAAAAAAAAGTACATTCTTGGGAGGGTTTGGAGGGGGGGGGGGGGGGGAAAACACTTTAAAAAAAAAAAAAAAACACTAATAAAAATAAAGTACATTCTTCACCAGTAAACAGCTGAGAGTCAGAGATATACAAGAAATGTATACATTGGCGAGACATAGTGCACCATGTCTCAAAAGATCCATCACACCTCCCTTATTAAAACCAAAAAATTACTAATGTTGATTAATTTAAATATGACTAAATGTTAATTTTCTCCTTGAGAAACAACAAGAACGATCATAACTACATTTGACTTATAAAATACAAACTAGAAGGAAATACATCAAAATATTATTTGTGTTACTTAAACTCCTTGTTATTATCCTGTTAATAACAAAGCACGGCAGCACAGGGTCAGAGGAGGGAAGATCCCTGGATGGTCCTCAGTGAAGTGGCCAAGAGGAAGGAGGCACAGAGGGAAAGGTGCAAAGGGCACAGACGTCTCATACTAGAGGGCTGGCTAGGGGATGAGAGTTCAAGGGGAAAAGATAAAAAATTAAGTGGTACAACATTTGTTCCAGATCCCCCTCATGACAGAATCTCTGGGGAAATGGGTAACTTTGTTAAACAATCGGTTTTCTAAAACTACTGCTCTTCAGAATTAGAGCAAATGTGTTACCATTTGATATATCATCTGAGATACCAAAAAATTAAGGCTATGTGAAAATGTTAGTGGATGTGTGAAATTTAACTACTGACATACATTTTTTTTAATTTTATAATAATGTGGTTAATATTTAACAAGATTCTTTCAATGTTTCTTTTAGTAAAATCTTTTTTGAGATCTGATGCTATCACCTATTTAACTCTAGGAGCTACTAAAGGCTTTAAAATAAAGTGTCCTAAAAGCTGAATTCAACAAGGCTAATGTGATCAATCCCTGGAGAGTATCATCTTGAAAACTCACTGATCTTTGTGGAACAGGTTTCATAAGACTGAAACAGAGCCATATGACCTCAGAGAGCCTGGCTGTGTGTGATGGAAAGCATGAGGAATTTTTAATCCATCAGCACTTAAACAAGTAGAAACCTCTTGCTACAAAACTCCCCAGATGCACCTCCAAAACCCTTTTACTTAAATGGCAGGAATACCAAAAGTTACTGTGAGAATGGTTCTGAAGGCACAACCCAGTAACTTAAGTAGATTTAAATTGTTTCTTTTAAAATTCTTCTATTTTGCCCTGGCTGGAATGGTTCAGCTGGTTGAGCACCATGCTATGCATGGAAAGGTCACATACCCATGTGGCAGGCTTGATCCTAGCTGGGGTATATACGGGAGGCAACCAATCAATGTTTCTCTCACATTGATGCCTCCCTCTCCCTCTCCCTCTCCCTCCCTCTCTCTCTCTCTTCCTTCCTCTCTCTTTAAAAATCAATTAAAATGGTTTTATTTTAAAAATAAAAGTAATAGAAAATAAAATTCTTCTATTTTGATATTCAGAGATGAACACATAGGAAAGGCAAAAAGCAAAGGAAGCTGCCACCAGACAAGTCCCAATGGCCGTCAGCTCTAAAGGCAAATGGACTGTGAGCACTGGCAATACTCAAATTCTCAACCTGGGTGATGCTTGCACTTATGTTTGTCCCATAATTTCTGGTGAAATCATACATTATTTTTGGTGCACTTTTCTATGTGCTGCATTTCAAAATAATGTTTAAGTCTATCTTCCTTTCAGTAATATATACATATAAGAGGCACACTACAATTTGTATTTTAATAACACAAAAATATCTGAGCTTTACTGTGTTAATTCAAGTGAAAACACTCAAACTGTACCCTTCTTTTCATGCTTACAAACTATATAAGGAAGCCCAATCGCAGTTTTACCCATGCTCTAATTTACAAGTATATAAAGCATTTAATATGGAAAAAAGTACTGGGGGGACATGACTAGCATAACAAAATAATTAGGATGCAACTTCAACCTAATGATTTGAATATATCAAATTTAAAAATTAAAATTCAATAACTGATAGAAAAAGTATAACTATCAGATTAGCAAAAAGCAAGTATCAGTCTTGTGCACTGAAACAGAACCAATCATTATTTCACAGCATGGAGAAAGAAATCATTGTTTCCTTCTCATATTGTAAAGTCTGAGAGTAAATGGTTATTTGCAATTTTTAAAGATATGCAGTTGAAAAGCAAAAAAGTACCAAGGAAGACTCAGAACATAAGTAAGCAATGCTGAGGATACCATCACATTCATTATGAGATTGTTGACAAGATAAAGAGAAGATCTGGTGGCAGGCTGAGAGGTAGAGGAAGACAGAGAGGGAGAGGGAAGCAGAGAGATGGAGAAAGAAGGGGTAAGAATAAACTCAAAACAGCAATAAGAAAAGGACAAGTAGAGCCTAAAATATATAAGCACTGGAATGAGCTAAAGACTCCCACAACAAGGAAATGTCAGGAGAAGGTTATCCATGTCGCCTTTACTGCCCAAGACACACCTTCTATGTAAGTTCCCTTAACAAACTCTTAATGTAAAAAAAAAAACAATGGAATGTCAGCAGAGTTCCACCCCCAAAGATGTGGACGGCACTCATATCAGAATTCCAGACAAAAGACGTACGGTTTCTTAGCTCTGTCGTGAGGATGTGCTTTGCAGCAATCAGAAGCTCCTTTCTGAGGTGTGCAGTCTCTGCTGGGCAATTTGAAAGTAACTGTAACATTCCTTTTACCATTTGCTGTGAGTACTTAGTCACCAACTCCTGTAAAAATAAGATGAAAACAACACAATTACATTGACAGTGGGTGTTAAGAAAAGCCACAAATTGCTCTAACCCAGTGGTCAGCAAACCGCAGCTCACAAGCCACATGCAGCTTGTAAGCCACAGTTTACCGCTCTGTTGACTGAATTTGCCAACCACTGCCCAACTGGTTTGGCTCAGTGGATAAAATGTTGGGCTACAGACTGAAGGGCCCCAGGTTTGATTCCGGTCAAAGGCATGTACCTTGGTTGCCGGCACATCCCCAGTAGGGGGTGTGCAGGAGACAGCTGATCGATATTTCTCTTTCATCGATGTTTCTAACTCTCTATCCCTCTCCCTTCCTCTCTGTAAAAAAAAAACAATTAAAATACATTTTTAAAAAATCCAAAATTTATAAACTTTTTAAAAAATTCAGTAAAACTAAACTTGGCTCAAAGGACCCCCAGGAAGTAACAGGCCTCATAAGCAAGTATTTTAAACAGTTTGTGTGTGCATACTGCCATACTAGAAGGGAGGTTAGAAACATAAATAACAGTCTATTTTACATAAGAGGTTTATAGACATCTTTATTTGTAATTTGCTATATATTCCCCAACTTTCAACAGTGAATATATACTATATTAAGGAGGAGGGAGATATACTGAAATTTAAAAAATAAACATACTCTTTACTGTATCATCCCATTAATGTAAGTTCTAAATGACACCAAAAACATGTTTAATCAACTCAGAATAAGTTCTAATCACAATCACTTTTTGAGGTGTTTTAGCAAAGCAACTCACCATAGTTAACTCAAGCTGACTAAAATATCAAGGGGGGGAGAATCCAAGATGGCAGCATAGGTGAACACCTACACTGCTGCCTCGCACAACAATTTCAAAACTACAACTAAAAGACAGAACAGACATCATCCAGAACCACAGGAGAGCTGGCTGAGTGTAAGTTCTACAGCTAGAAGGAAAGAGAGGGGCTCACAGAAACCCAGAAGAGCTGCAAAAAGCTGAGGTACGGAGATGCACGAGCTGAGAGAGCGGGTGCCAGAGTACCTGGCTGGCTTTCTCTGGCGGGAGGGAAACGGAGACTCGCAACGGCATTGAACCCCTTATCTTACGACACTAAACCCCAGATCCAGCCGAAACTCATACGGGGTGAGTTTGGACTGTGAAAAGGGAGAGGTGCATGGAAATTTAGGGGAGTCGCAAAAGATCATGTCTGGTGGCGGGCACGGCACTGCGCAGAGGACAGATTGCTGATTGTGCCGCTGGCTTTCGCGACTGGGCGGGAGTCAGACCCTCCCAACTGTGCCACTTCTGACTCCACTAAGCCTCTGTTTCGGACGAAACCCTGGAGACCTAGACTCGTGTGGTCCTGATGCGCAGGGGAGCTGGAAAGGCAGCGGTCTAGAGGCACTGCAGGCGCGCACACACAAGGACCGCTCCAGCGATTACCCAGTCATGTGAGACTCAGGGGCCGTGGAGGGTGGGGCCGACTGGAAAACAAGGCGGTCCCTTAAGCCCTGAGACTCCACCCATCCCAAGCTCAACAGAGGCTTCTTCGGTTTTGCAAGTCTGGTATCATAAGGCTGAATTCAACACAGAAGTTTCCCAGGCATAGTGAAAATGCAAAGACAAGGGAAGGGATCACAAACAAAAGAAATGGAGGAAAAAAAACGACTGGATATAGAGTTCAAAACCACGTTTATAAGGTTTTTCAAGAATATGCTAGAAAAGTTGGATAAAGTTAGCGAGAGCCAAGAGGAGATGAAAAAGGACCAACTAGAGATGCAAAAGATCCAACTAGAGATGGAAAAGGTCCAACTAAAGATGATAAAGGACCAAATAGAAATTAAACATACACTGACTGAAATAAAAAATATTATACAGAGTCCTAACAGCAGATTAGAGAAAGGCAAGAATCAAGTCAAAATTTTGAAATATAAAGAAGCAGGAAACATTCAACTGGAAAAGCAAGAAGAGAAAAGAATCCAAAAATGTGAACATAATGTAAGGAGACTCTGGGACAGATTCAAGCGTACCAACATCAGAATTGTGGGGGGTGCCAGAAGAAAAGAGAGAGCAAGATACTGAAAACCTATTTAAAGAAATAATGACTGAAAACTTCCCACATCTGGTAAAAGAAATAGACTTACAAGTCCAGGAAGCACACAGAACCCCATATAAAAGGAATCCAAAGAGGACCACACCAAGACACATCATCATTAAAATACCAAGAGCAAAAGACAAAGAGAGAATATTAAAAGCAGCAAGAGAAAAACAGTTCATTACCTACAAGGGAGCACCCATACGACTGTCAGCTGATTTCTCAATAGAAACGATGCAGGCCAGATGGGAGTGGCAAGAAATATTCAAAGTGATGAATAGCAAGAACCTACAACCAAGAATA
>JAAGEH010000293.1:9581682-9612999 GCA_011751065.1 Lasiurus cinereus
TCTATCCAGCAAAGCTATCATTCAGAATTGAAGGGCAGATAAAGAGCTTCACAGAGAAGAAAAAGCTAAAGGACTTCATCAACTCCAAACCAGTATTATATGAAATGCTGAAAGGTACTCTTTTAGAAGAGGAAGAAGAAAAAGATAAAAGACAAAAAATTATGAACAACAAATACATATCTATCAACAAGTGAATCTAAAAATTAAGTGAATTAAAAATTTGATCAACAGAATAAACTGGTGAATATACTAGAATCAGGAGCACAGAAAGGGAGTGGACTAATTCTCAGGGGGAAATGGGGGAGGGGAGTACAGGGAGTGACTGGACAAAAATCATACACCTGTGGACTCATCAATTGGGGGAAAAGGTAAGGGTAGAGGGAGGGGTGGGAACGGGGTGGAGGGGAGCTATGGAGGGGAAAAAAGAGAGACAAATGTAATAATCTGAATAATAAAAATTTAATTTTAAAAAAAAAGGCACCTAAGGGGGGGAAAAAAAAGAAAGAAAAAAGAAAAGGAGTGGACTGACAATTCTCAGGGGGAAAAGGGTGTGGGGAGAGAAACTACAAAAATCGTAGGGTTGAGGGCAATGGCGGGGAGGAGAGGTAGAGGTGGGGTGAGAACCAGGTGGAGGGGAGCTATGGCGGGAAATAGAGGAATAATTGTAATCATCTGAACAATAAAGATTTATTAAATTAAAAAATAAATGAATAAAATAACATTTTTTAAGCCAAAAGCTCCATTTTCAGTGCTTGATAGAGCCTGAAAGTGGGAGGAGAAAGTGGACTACAAATATACAAAGAAAATTTTGAGGGGATGATGGGAACATTCTTTATTTTGATTTGTTGGTGTTTACTAACTATATGCATTTGTCAATTAATAGAACTGTTTACCTATAAAAGGTGAACTTTACTGTATGTAAATTATAGCTCAGGAAACCTAACTTAAAACAAGCCATGCCCGGCTGGCGTGACTCAGTGGTTGAGCATCGACTTATGGAGGTCATGGTTCAATTCCTGGTCAGGGCACATGCCCAAGGATGGGGGCTCGATCCTCAGTGGGGACCTGCAGGAGTCAGCTAAGCAATGATTCTTTCACGTCACTGATGTTTCTATCTTTCTCTCTCTCTCCCTTCCACTCTAAAATCAGTAAAAATATTTTTTTAAGTAAATGAACTTACCTGGTAAATTCTGATGATATAAGCTAAAAATGACAATGTTTTAATCTGAGCAGCAATGAAATCAGCATACAACTCCTTGTTGTAAAGCTTATGTTGCCTAGATGAGAAATAAATAAAATTTACAATATTAGCTCTTAGCTCAGGTACTGATCCCAAAAGTCTGATTTCTGCACAGACCAGAACACATCAGCAACAGTTCTTTACTGTTATCATTTCCAAATAATATAAAGAGTTTAGAGGCATAAAGCAAGCAGTTCTCTAAGCCATTCCATGGCAGTTATGTGTAACCCATAAAGCCACTCACTCATCCAACAGACTTATCTATTTGCTCAATAAGATCCTATGCTAGGGCCACAGAGGATATTATAAGTCATTCACCCTCAGATCCTGCCCTCAAATGACTCAGAGCCAAATAGACCAAAAGAAAATGAGTGTTAAAGGTCACAAGAGGAAATGTTTAAAGTTTAAGAAAAAGTTTTCACTCAGAGAATGAATATGGTTCGCCTACAGTGATGGATGTGGAAATTAAAGAGGGTAAAGAACATTCTGGCACTCATGCTGAAAGGAATAGCAAGAACAAAGAAAGGCTTAAGGTGAGAAAGGTTTAGAGATCCCACAGATAGAAATCTAGAGTATAGTAATTCCCAATAGTTCCAAATTTATGAAACACCAAAAACCAAGGTTTAATACCTTTAGCTCATCTTTTTAAATTAGGAGTAAAATAACTATTACTAACATTAAAATACAAGTTCAAAAAGTTAAAAATAGAATTTGTCCGAAATATTATCACTTAAAAATTTTATGTCTTACGAATAATTACAGCAAGTGTATTTTTACTTGGAATTAAAGCCCTATGACAGTCAGCTTTGTCACTGTCCGAAGAAATCTCACCTGGCTTGTGCAGATACCTGAATTGCAATGGTATTCATGATCAGGGGCACAAATTCAGCAACAACATTGTGGATATTCAGTTTGTAGAGCTGAAAGCAAACACATCAGATTTTCAAGCAAAATAATTTGGCATACCAAAGAAACTACAGGCCTTAGCATGTGTGTATCATACACATCTACTTGCCACAGATTATTAGATGTAAACTTTATCATAAAACAAGAAGCCAAAAACCCAAGAAACTAATAACAATATACATACCTGATACATTAAAACAACAATAATGGGCAATTCTGCCAACACTTTCAGAGAAAGAGATCCTCTTGGAATGATGGAATGCTGGAAGAGAAAAACAAGCAAGACTGTGGTTATCCCAGTGGCACTTAAAACAGCCCCTGTCAGTACCCCACTACTGCACATTGCCCACTGAAATAAAAGAGAAAATACTGACACATCTTTGTCAATATCTATGGGGAAAGAGTCAAACTATTTTTAAAATAAAGTACATAGAACTATAATTTAATATAGGTTTTTATATTTTCCAATGTAATCACCTGTAGTAATTAATTTTGGGAAAATTTTCAAAACTTAGAAATCGCCTGAGAAACATATATATATATTTCTTTAAATCCTCAGAAGATACATTTTTATTGATTTTTAGGAAGAGAAGAAGGGAGAGAGGGAAAGAAAGAAACATCAATCGGTTGCCTTCCACATGTGCCCCATCCAATTCCTTTCCAGAACCTGCAACCTCTTTGGTGTACAGGATGACGCTCTAACCAACTAAGTGACCAGAGCCGTCTGAAAAAAATTTTAAATTAGTATCTAGTATTTTACTTTAAAAAGCAATAGCAGAAAGTGCATGTTTACCCAGTTTTATTCAAAATACTTAAAACAGAAAATGCTTGCAATAAACTTAAGAAAAAAATTTAATAGTCCTAATATAAAAGAATTCATAAAACAGGTAAGGAAAATGTCACAATCATACAAATAGGCAATGAATAGGAACAGACAAGCAAAACAAAGAATCATAAACTGAAAACAAGTTTGTAATTCAAGAAAAGGAAAGGAATGAGAGCTTTATTTTTATTCAAAATGAGTTTCTTGTTTATCCAAGCACAAATTAAAACATTCGGCATCCCTAGCCAGTTTTGCTCAATAGTTACAGCGTTAGCCCGCGGAATGAAGGATCCTCGGTTTGATTCCGAGTTTGATTCTGGTCAAGGGTATGTAGCTCGGTTGCAGGCTTAGTCCTGGGCCCTAATCAGGGCATGTGCAGAGGCAACTAACCCATGTGTTTCTCTCATATGGATTTCTCTATGTCTCTCCCTCTCCCTTCCAATCTCTCTAAAGATCAATGGGAAAAAAATATGCTCAGGTGAGGATAAAACAGTCTGCAAAACTATTGCAGTAAAGCAAATACAGATGCTATTCTTAATTCAATCATAAAAATATAGTCAACAAATGCTCAATACACATTACCTATGTAGCAGATATTACAAATACATTACCTGCAAACAATTACTAGCATTATCTTCACAAAATTCCAGGCAGGTTTTTCAAAAAATGAGAGGGAAAATTAAGGCCAAAACAAAGGTTCATGAACTTTCCTATAGTCAGAATCATTCCCGTACTTTTGTCCCCAGAGCCCAGGCTCCCGGGGACTGAACTACAATTTAGACATAGTTTAAAGGGACTCATTAATATCAATACTAAGGATGGAACAGAGATTGGTCAGCTGCTCTTTCCAATAAGTGAGTCCAGACTTCTACTACAATTTTGTTTATATCTTTGCATGAAAGCAATAGTTCATTTTCACCATTAAGAGACTGCACACAGAATCAGTAATGCTCTCTCATGCACACACATTTGTTCATCTTAAATGCCTCCAAGTGTTTAAGAAAGAAAACAAAAAACTTAAGCAGTTTAAAAAGTCACTCATATATTCGTCTACCAAGTAGAAAGGCACAGTTAAGAACAAAAGCAAAACAATTGGAAAAACTTACTGTTCTTGTCTCACTGTCCTCACGCTCAGGATTGACCTTCACAGCAATTGCTGTAATCATACCAACCATTTCTGGGGGAGGGACTGTGTTCTCAGGGATCACTTGAGGGTTCTCAAAGTAGCGATTCTACATAAGAACAAGAGAAATGGTTTTTCCTAAAAAAGTAATACACAACATTCCTTCACAAAATAGCCCTGACACATGTGGTGGAAGAAACCAAATGTCCCACGTGTATCTTGCTCAATCCCATAGCACTTGAGATCCACTTTATTCAACACCAAAAAGACAATATGACAGAGACAACATTTCTCCACCTTCCACAACAGAAAATAAAAACTTGTCCTAAGTATTTTTTGCTCCTTCCAGGCTGAGAAAAGATGAAATGCATGCTAGAATACATTAAACCTCAGTGAGGCAAGGAGAATGGACCCCATTTCTCCAGTGATAAGAAACTAGAAGCTAGTCCCTCTTGAACTAACTTTTCAAATAGTCTCCTAAATAGAGATCAAAGATAGGACCAGAAGCACAGAACAGAAGACATGTTTAAAGGCCAGGACCTCACTGTCATCCCTCAGTTCTCAGTGGAGTTTGGATCTCATATTAAACAAAACAGCTTCGTATGAAAAACTCTGACTGAAATGTAGGTGACACAATTTGATAACTCAAAATGTAATTAATTTTGTTTGACACATTATTAGCAGATTAAAATCCTTAAAATACCTAAAAGTTAATTTTACCATATGTTCATTAAAAAAAAAAACTTTTTAAGCTTAACAAAATTCTTTAAAGTAAAAACAGAATTATGTGCAATAAATTTTTACCAAAGCATTATTTCTGATAGTGAAGAATTGAAAAATGAGAAAACCAGCAACAGAGAGATGGCTGAAGTACACACATATGATAAAAAATTATAGGGCCACTAAAAAGTACTACTGCCAGAAAAAAATCTTGGATGTTCCAAACTGTTAACAGTGATTCCTTCTAGTAAGTGAAAATAAAATGGAGGAGACATTCCTGATGTAGTCCACACACTATTACATTGTTGGCATTGCTTGGGAAGAATTCTTTCAACAGAAAGAATTTTAATGATGCAGAAAAATGCTGAAAGCATACACCACCTCCCCAAAAAGGCTTTATAATTGTGAGCACAACCATCTTTAAAGAGCACAAAACATCAAAGGCAATGGTTGCGCTAAAACTGGTTTGGCTCAGTGGACAGTGTCAGCCTGCAGACTGAAAGGTCCCAGGTTCGATTCTGGTCAGGGCATGTATGTACCTTGATTGCGGGCACATCCCCAATAGGGGGGGTACAGGAGGTAGCTGATCGATGTCTCTCTCTCATCAATGTTTCTAACTCTATCCCTCTCCCTTCTTCTCTGTAAAAAATCAATAAAATATATTTATAAAAATAAAAAAAGGGGGGGCAATGGTTGCTTACCAGCCAAAACATTATGGATTTATCTTATCGTTTTTTTCAAAATTTCTACAACAAGAATATATTAAAGTATTTAATTTAAACAATGAAACCAAAAGAACTATTTTTTTAAATGACTGATTTATCAACCTAGATTCTGACTATCGATAAACATTCCCCACTCTAAAATTAGCATTCTAAAATTAGCATCCTCCAATTATTCCTCCAATGCAAACGCTCTAAAATACCTTTGGAATAAGGAAGTAATAAATAAATATAAGTAATAATTCCAATAATGTTAAAACCATACCACTACTTTTGGAAGCTCCTTATAAATCTGTTTCACAAAATCCAAAAAATGATGAATCTAAAAAAAAAAAAAAAAGGTATAAGGAAGATATTTATAAACAGAAAGTGCTTACAATAAATAAGAAAAATGTTAATAGTCCTAATATATAAGAACTTATAAAATAGGTTAAGAAAAATATCACACTCAAAACACAAACAGGCAATGAATGTGAACAAAAAAGAAATACAAAAGATTGGCAAACAGAAAATAAGCTAATTCAAAAGGTGCAAAGAAATAAAAATTAAAATAAATGCCACTTTTTGACTTCCAAAAAGTAATACTACACCATGCTGGAGAGACTGCCACAAGAGGAAGACTCTCATAAACTACTGAAACCTTTCTGGAAATCAGTTTAATACTATAGTTATCAAAAGCATTAAAACATTAACACATTTGATCTAATAATTTTGTCAATAACCCCAGTTTATGTAGTAATTTGAACTAGAAAGATATTCAATTAGTCATAAAATAAGAATTTTTGAAATACTTTAAAAATCCAAAAATGAGGGTACCCATATGTAAGAATATTATACATCCATTAAAAAGTAACTTTATAAAGAATTTGAGTGGGAAAATGCTTATATATAATGTGAAGGGAAACGATCAGAATATAAAATGTCATAAACAGTATTATTGCAATTATGTAGAAAACATTACATATCTAGAAGGTGGGAAAAGTGAAAGGCAATTAATATTATTTTTAAGATAGGAGGAATTATATTTCATCATTTTGCTTCTAATTTCCAAATAATCTATAACAAGCATTTACTAAGCTTATCATTGGAAATGACACTGTATTAATTAGTGCTAACACAGAGTATCTAATACTCTGTAAGTGCTCATCACTGTGTTAAGAACTTTAACTTTTATATTTAATTTTTCAAGCAATCTTTGAGGATATACTGTGATTGTCCCCATTTTACAGAAAAGGCTCCAGATGGCTACAAGTTTACCAGTTTCACATAGCTACTGAGTTGCAGAGCTGATGCTATTCAAAACCAGCTGACTTCAGAACACATCTAAACCCTTGAATAACATATAATGATCAGAGCCTTCCGGCACATCAGACATTTCTGAATACCAGAAGCACCCAAACAGCTCTGCCAATCTGGTTAGTTAACACATATCCATATGACTAAACAAATTCAGTTAAATACTCATACACACATTCAAAATAGAAAAGGTAACTACGTATTAAACCAAAGAATTTTCCCCAAAGAGGCTATATAATTTGTACACTTTAAGCATGATGTATTCTGTCAATGTTACAGGAGAATAAAATTTTACACAGCACAAAGAACTGTCAGCACACTACAGAAACACTCTCAGGATAAATACTTACTTCCTGTGTGATGGGTGGCCTGAATTGTTTATGTAGCTCAATAATTATTCTTAGACAAATAAGAACGTTTTCTTCATTTTCCGTCTTTAAAAAAAAGCATTTAAAGAGTTACAATTCTGAGGATTTACTTTAAAGATTAAAGACTATTTTCTAAGCATTTTTCTTTATACACACATTGCATCAACCAACTTAGATCTGATTTACTGAAAATGCATTAAATCATAAAACACAACTGCCCAAACAGGAAGACTTCATGGTCTTTGGTAGACCACCTGCCTGAAGGGCAGCGCACCAGTGAGTTTTGGTCAATAACAGTGACAGATAAGTTAACTGACATTTGTGGCAAGTCACACCATGAACTATGGTCTAATGGCCCCATCGACACTTTTCATTGCTTGAAAGTAATACCAAAAGAATGAACTACTACTGAGCACCCACCAAATACTGAACCTGTGTGAAGTGCCATCCACACTATACCTAAAGAAAGCTAAGGCTCAGAGAAGATAAGCAACATAACTAACATGATATAGTTAATAAATGATAGAGTCAAGATCTAAATCCAACTCTCTCCCCACTCCAAAGCTCATTTTTCCAAGGAGCCCAGAAACATAAGAGAATTCTAAACACATCAAGAGTAAGCACAGATAGAAAACCATTTTAGAGATTAACTTAACAGATACCAGATGAATTAGCCCCAAGTGTTTGAGAAACTCTTTATGAGCACCTACTGTGCTTGACACACACAAAACTAGAAAGCACAAAGCCAAAGAACCCAATACTCTGAGTCTGTCAACAATCACCAACTCATTTTGAAAGATTTCTATGTAGCGTCAACTTATCAGTGATTCAAAAATACAAAAACAAAATGAAACTTTAATAATCTTTCATGATAATTTGGTTGGAAAAATAGACATCAGGAACCTTAGTGAAGAGGAAACAGTTGTAAAACACTAGATTTTACATTAAGAAAATCATTTAAAGTTTTTAATATTGCAAAATAACAAGAATTCCCAAAAGTTACCTCTAAAAAGCGAAACATCACAGACAAAACATTTTTTGTATGAGGACGAAGATGTTCATTGGTTGGTATCCTATGAATGATTTCAAGAACTAGTTTCCGCAATTGCTGGTGAAGAAAAATAAAAAAATAAATATAAAATCCTCCCAAGAGCTCCAATGTAATTCTTTGCCTTGTGACACACGACTGTTCGTACCCAGCTCTGGTAACACACCACAGGATCAACCCCATTTTAGAAATACTCCTATATATTATTTCAATGTAATCCAAAGCAATTACTGCAAACCATTACTTTCAATATTTCTACAATTGTGTAGCAAATCAAGTGAGTCACATATTTCCTCTTTTACATCTTATTTTCAGAAGAAAGGACACTAGTGTGTGAATGCAGAGTTGATTTAAAATGGAAGAGCAAAACAAACAGAACTTCATTTCATCTCCCTCCATAATCTCAGTTTAGCTTCTACAATGTTCTCCCCAATTACCTTGGGCCCAATGACTAATTTCATCCTAAACTGAACTAAGCTCTCTGACTATGGAGCTGACAACTGAAAGGTAGATCAGCTCTGACTGGTGTGGCTCAGTTCCTTGGACATCATCCCATGTACCAGGAGAGTGCCAGTTCCCTTCCCAATCAAGGGCACATGCCCAAGTTGTGGGCTCAATACCCAATAGGGGGCATGCAGGAGGCAGCTGATTGACGTTGTGCTCTCACACTGAGGTTTCTCCCTTTCCTTTCCCCTCTCTAAAATTAATAACTAGCCCTAGTCTGTTTGGCTCAGTGGATAGAGCATTGGCCTGTGACTAAAAGATCCCAGGTTCAATTCCAGTCATGGGCACATGCCTGGTTGTGGACTTGATCCTCAGTAGGGGACCTGCAGGAGGTAACCGATCAATGATTCTCATCATTGATGTTTCTCTCTCTCTCCCCCACCCCTCTCCTTTCCTCTATGAAATCAATAAAAATATTTTTAAAAATAAAGTAAAATCGCCGAAACCGGTTTGGCTCAGTGGATAGAGCGTCGGCCTGCGGACTGAAAGGTCCCAGGTTCGATTCCAGTCAAAGGCATGTATCCTGGTTGCAGGCACATCCCCTGTGGGGGACGTGCAGGAGGCGGCTGATCGATGTTTCTCTCTCATCGATGTTTCTAACTCTCTATCCTTCTCCCTTCCTCTCTGTAAAAAATCAATAAAATGTTTAAAAAAATAATAAAATAAACTATTCTTTAAAAATAAATAAATGATAGGTCAAACATATATACACACATTTATGTGATGGGACTGGTTTAAAAGGAGGAGGTAAAAAGAGTGGATGGAGCTATAAGTAAAATAAAATTGGCCATGAATTACAAGAATTAAAATGAATAAAAATAGAATTGGATGAATAAGGGAGGGTCAACAGACTACTGTCACTTCTTTTGTATATATTCCAATTCATTTGCAATAGTGTACACCAAGCATGTCAAACTTGCGGAGTCCCACAACCAATATAATGGTATATAAGGAACATTTTAATAAAAATTTTGTAACTTAATTTTTACAATATGCTGTTATTCATAATTATTAATAACAAACTACAATGGGGAGCGGGCCTAAGCTGTCAGTCAGACATCCCCTGAGGGCTCCCAAACTGCTAAAGGGTGCAAGCCAGGCTGAGGGGACCCCACTCCCCTACAGTGCACAAATGTCGTGCACTATGCCTCTAGTTTAAACTATAAAAGAGATGGTCTTGACAAAATAAAACCGACATTTAACTAAGCAGTCAAAAGCCTTGGGCAGAGTTATCTTTATGCAACAAAACCACTTTCATTTATAAGTGAAATCATGTGGGGTTTTTTAGGTGTTTTAATTCATAAATGCTTGCAATACTATTATGTGACACTTTTTTCTCACTGACAGTTTTAAACAATTACCTGGGCTGGTTTCTCCTGAAGAAACTGAACTTCTCCATCTTGAAGAAATGTAAGAAACCGAGGGATGATATGTTCCAGGAATGTAGAATATTGAGGAGATGATGTTACATTCTAATTATACAAAAATGAAAGAAAACCTCATTTAATTTGTATATATATTTTAACTTCAAATTCACCTAGTATTTTAATAACCTCAAAAGACTATAAAACATTGTGCCTGGCTGGTGTGCTCAGTTTTTGAACCTCAACCTATGAACGAGGATGTCATGTTCAATTCCCCATCAGGGCACATGTTCAGATTGTGGGCTCAATCCCCAATAGAAGGCATGCAGGAGGCAGCTGATCAATGATTCTCTCATTGTAGATTTTTCTCTCTCTCCCTCTCCCTCTCTGAAATCAATAAAATTATTTAAAATTAATAAAAATAGCTCTGGCTGGTTTGAGTCAGTAGATAGAACATCAGCCTGTGGACTGAAGGGTCCCAAGACCGATTCCAGTAAAGGGCACATGCCCACGTTGCAGGCTTGATCCCCAGAAGGGGGCATGCAGAAGGCAGTCAATCAATGATTCCCTCTCCCCCTCTCCCTTCCTCTCTGATCTTAATAAAAATATATTTAATCATTATAATAAAAATACATTTGAAAATAAATAAAGGCAGGGAATCTGCAGAGAAATGACATCTATCAATAACTACATGGAGCCCTAGCCTGTATGGCTCAGTGGATAGAGCGTCAGCCCTGCAGACTGAAGGGTCCCAGGTTCGATTCCGGTCAAGGACACATGTCGGGTTGCATGCTCAATCCCCAGTAGGGGGCGTGCAGGAGGCAAATCAATGATTCTCTCTCATCATTGATGTTTGTATCTCTCCCTCCCTCTCACTTCTTCTCTGAAATCAATAAAAATATATTTTAAAAAAGAACCATATGAAAATTCTATAACTGAAAGTACAACTGCAATTTTAAAATGTAAAAACTAAATATATATATATATATATATATATATATACTGAAATTTAAAAATAGCATCCCCACAGATTGGAGATAACAGAAAAATAGTCAGTGAACTTGAGTGCAGATCACTAGAAATTATCCAATCTAATACACAATTGAAAAAAACTGAAAAATGAATAGAGCCTGAGGGACCTAATGGGTAATATAATTGTAGTTTGTGAAGCCCGGGAAAAAAACTGCTGGATCAAGATCAAAGAAGTTATAATGGAGCCAAAAGTGATATCCAATTCTCATTCCATAGTAATATATCATTTATTGCCTGAACATAAATTCACAGCGAAAGTTTGAGTGCAACCTGAGGATAAAGATAAAAGAGCTACTATATTAAAATGAAAAAAAAAAATGTGCCCTTACCCTAGACAGTTTTGCTCAGTGTTTAGAGTGTCAGCCTGCAGACCAAAGAGTCCTGGGTTCAATTCCCAGCCAAGGGCACCTACCTTGGTTACAGGCTCAATCCCCAGCCCTGTTTGCATACAGGAGGAAAGCAATTGATATGCCTCTCTCACATCAATGTTTCTCTCTGTCTCTCCTCCTCCTTTCCACCACTCTCTCTAAAAATCAAGAGAATGAGTATGCCATAGTGTATGTAAATAAAATACACTTAATTTTAAAAAATAAAATAAAAGGTAGCTCAGTTGGTTAGAACATTATCCCAATATGCCAAGGTTGCAGGTTTGATTGCCAGACAGGGCATATACAAGAATCAACCAATGAATGCATAAATAAATGGAACAACAAATCAGTTTCTCTCTCTCTCTAAAATAAAGAAAAAGAAAAAATATTAATCAACCAAAACCAAGGCAAGTATCACTATATGAAGAAGTTGGACAACACTGTGGACAAACTTGCAAATTTCACTTTTAGAATACAATAAAGTACATCAACAGAGATAATGTTTTTGTAGTTACTATAGTAAAAAGGTTGACAGAAAGCCAATAGGAAAACCCAGGAAATATTTAGCTCAAAATGAAAAGCCTAAAATATAAATATCTTACCTCAAAATTTTCGCTAACTTCTTGCATCATTTTTAACTTTGTTTCATCAGCTGTAAAATGACCAAAAAAAATATATCAGGTAATTCAAATTATGTTAAGGATAATCTCAAAATTACTGGATTTAATAAGAGAAGCAATCAGATCTTATCAGTTTGACTGTCATAGTCCCACAGAAGGCACATAACTAGTTCCCTACAACCAGTCACACACATTCATACTCTCAGACATACATGTGCATGCACAGACAAGGACAGATACACACACCCACACACACACACACACACACACACACACACGTGCCTCTTCAGGGCTCCAGCCAATAATGATCATCACTTTGCTTCTCCATAAGGCAGAGAACAGAAATTCAGATAAAAGTTAATGTTATTATTTATCTCCAAGTGCACATTCTTTGAACTGAGATGAATGAGTCAAATGCATTTCTTGAAGACAAAAAGGATCAACTCACGGGTATTTACATCTGTGAGAGCTGCCACAAACTGAAGATAT
This sequence comes from Lasiurus cinereus, assembly GCA_011751065.1. Lineage (NCBI taxonomy): Eukaryota > Metazoa > Chordata > Mammalia > Chiroptera > Vespertilionidae > Lasiurus > Lasiurus cinereus. The sequence continues at coordinate 9,594,306 of JAAGEH010000293.1, forward strand.
TTTTTCATCAGAGTAGTTTGGTCAACCACTGTGGCCCCTTGTGTTGCAACAAATGCCATTTTTCTTTTGATCTAGTTTATTTCTCAAGAGAAAAGTATCAGGTCCATGAGTCCACCCAGTCTATGAAAAGAAACATAAGTTAGCCAATTTATTAAGGGCACAGGTTCACAATCTCTATGAAAATCCTACTTAAATGCCTAAATTTATCTAAACGCTTTGCATTAATCTAGGATATACCATTCGCTCTGTTTTTATAAAAATAAAATTTACACCATGGCCACTTTGGCTCAGTGGCTAGAGTCTCAACTTGTGGATGGAAGGGTCTCGAGTGCAATTCTGGTCAAGGGCACATACCTCAGTTGCAAGCTCAATCCCTGGCCCAAGGTTGGGGTATGGGAGGCAACCAATTAATGTGTCTCTCTCACATCAACATTTCTCTCTCTGCGTCTCTGCCACTGCCTCTGCCACTGTCTCTCCCCCTCCCTCCCTTTCAATCTCACTGAAAAATCAATGAAAAAATGTCCTTGGTGAGGATTAGAAAAAAAATTTTTAATATATTTTATTGATTTTTCACAGAGAGAAAGGGAAAGGGATAGAAAGCCAGAAACATCGATGAGAGAGAGACATCGATTAGCCGCCTCCTGCATACCCGTATGGGGATGTGCCCGCAACCAATGTACATGCCCTTGACCGGAATCGAACCTGGGATTCAGGCCCCAGGCCGATGCTCTATCCACTGAGCCAAACCGGTTTCGGCAGAAAAAATGTTTTAAATATAAAATAAAATAAACTTTACCTAAGCCCATTTTATCTACTAATTTTTAAACATGACTTTCGTAGCCAGATGCTTTTTTCTACCATATTTCCTCTTTCCCTAAGCCAGATGCTAGCAAATTTTATATTATTTACAAAAAGCTAGATAGTAAATATTTTAGGCTACTTGGCCACAGACACCATATAAATGAACAAGAGCAGCTATGATTCAACACAATTTTACTTCTGGACGCTGAAATTTTAATTTCATATCGTTCTCAGGTGTCATGAAACATTATTTTTCTTTTGACTTTTCCCCAACCGTTTAAAAAAAATGTAAAAGCCATTCTTAGTTCATGGGCTATATAAAATCAAGCAGCAGGCTGGATTTGGTCAGCTGACTGTGTTTGGCCACTTCTGCCCTAGGTGACTTGTTCTCAAACTTCAATGGACATTAAATCACCAAGTATCAAAAGTAGATTCCCAAGCATCACCCAGAGACAGTGGTTCAGACAGTGGTTCAGAAGCTTTAAGCTGTTTGCAGCTGGCACATAGTAGGCACTCAAAAAAGTGTTCCATTTAGCCCGGCCAGTGTGGCTCAACGGTTGAACGTCAACCCTTGAACCAGGAGGTCACGGCTGAATTCCAGCACCTACAGGGGCTGCAGGCTCCATCTTCGGTAGGCGGAATGCAGGAGGCAGCCGATCAAAGATTCTCATCATTGATGTTTCTAAGTCTCTCCCTATCTCTTTCTCTCTGAAATCAATAAGAACATATTTTTAAATGCTCATTTAATAAATGAAAAAAAAAAGTGCTCTAAAAAGGCACCTCGGTGCGTCAGAAAGAGGCTGCTGCCAATACTTTGAGAAGTGCCACTTCACAACGAAAAATAGAGGGAAACTTTAAGGCTCTATTTTAAAAGTCCTCACAAAAGACTCTATAGAGAACCTGGGAAATTGCTTTCACCCATCCTCCTAGTATATCTATCAAATGTCACTCTGCCTTGAGAGCAGTTCCTTGACTTTTCTTCCGACGGCCACACCAATAACTCTTCCGCGGGCCTTTGCAAAGTTCTGTCCTGACCGACACACACTCCTGCCCCAAGCGATGGGGACCCCTTAGCACCACACAGCCCCTCTGGCCACTCTGCCCCCGCGCAGAGGGCACCCCCCGCTGTTCCATGCCAGCGCCGCCCCCAGCAGTCCCACTCTCCGCCCCCAAGAGGCCAAAGGGACGGGGCCCGTCAATGCAGCTGGATGATGACCAGACGGGCCTTCGCTTCCTTTTTCAGGTCGCGCTCCCTCCTCCGCATGCACCAGGCCCCACACCCCCAGCCCCGGCCCCGGGAACCCAGGACTCAGGGTCACGGCCTCTGCCCGCCTAAGGAATTTCTGGTCGTCCCCGTATTTCTTAGAGCCTTGGATCCCCATCCCCATCCCTCCCCACCCCCTCTTTCTTTTTTTTTCTTTTTTTTTTCATCGAATTGGCCAATTCTTCCATTTCCCAGGGCCCCGAGAGGCCTGGCTCCGCTTTCCGGCCTGGGAGGGGCCCTACGGTGCAAAAAACGCCCCATCCCGCGTGTCTGTGGGAGAGCGGCTCCAAGAGCCCCCCGAGGCCGAGGTGCCGGGCCCGAGGCCCCGCGCGCGGCCCCGGGTGGGAGACGCGGCCAGCCCGCACCCGCACTCGCCAAACGGCCCCGCCTCCCGCCGCCCGCCGCCGGGCCCCGAGGCGGCGCCGCCGGGCCAGAGGGGGCGCTGTCCTCGCCTCTACCTCCGCTCCTCGGGCCCGGCCGGCGAGCCAGGTGCCTGCGTGGTGGACGGGACGGGGCAGGCTCGCCGGGGGCCCCCGGGGGTGGGGGGAGACGGCGCTCAAGTCCCACGCTCCGTCTTCCCGGGCTCAAACGCCCCTCCGCTTCCCTCCTTTTGTCACCGTCCCCAGACGCCGGCGCCCGCCTCCCGGGCCGGGCTACGGCAAGCGCCGAGGGCCAACACCCGCGCCACGGACCTCCGCCTCCCGCGGCTCCCCAGCTCGGCCAGGTGGTGGCGAGGTTCCCGTGAGAGCTGGGCTCGGCTCGGCCCCCTCCCGCAGAGCCCTCCCCACGCCTGGACCGCGCCGCACCCGTCGTAGCCGCCGCCGCCGCCGCCGCCGCACGCACCTCCCGGGGCCGTTCCGCTCCTCGCCCACGTTTACCCCGATTTCGGCGGCCGGCCTCCTGCAGCTCGGACCCACGGCCACACACGAAATTCAGACCCCCGCAGGGCCGCCGCGCGCGGTCCCGCCCCCGCTGAAAACCGCTGGGCCCGCCGCGGGAGGAACTGGCCCGGGCGCACCGCCCCGAGTGGGTGTGGCCTGGGCCGCGGGAGCGGGTGGGGCCGTGCGGCGCAGGTGGGCCCGCCCGGCCCTTTAAACCTCGCCTCCGTGGGCGGGGCCGCGGGCAGGGATGGAGCCGCAGGGATGGGGCCGCGGGCAGGGATGGGGCCGCAGGGATGGGACCGCGGGCAGGGATGGAGCCGCGGGCAGGGACGGAGCCGCGGGCCGTCTCCGCGCCGCTGAAACTCGGCTCCTACTGCCCTCAGTCTCCGCGCCGCAGCCAGGCCCGGGAGCGTGCGGGAGGCGGGAGGCCGCTGCTTCCGGGGGTGGGCGGCGATGGGCTTCCCCCCCCTCGTTGGCGGCGGTCTGGTCCGCGAAGAGCCCCTGACCCCGAACTTCCTAGGGTCCCGCTGCCTTCACAGGGTCCTTCTTAGCCGGAGACGGGGTGGGGAAAGGAGGGCCTCAGGGAAGTGGGAGGCTGAAGCCTGGCCGGTACCCTGAAAGTCAGCGAAGGAAAGCCCTGGTGTTCTGCCTGGAAGTGGCGACTCGCTCGTCTGCTTTGCGGCTAAATCACCCCGAGGCTAGAGCTCAGAGGACTGACAGCTCTCTGTCGCTTCCGGCAGGCGCCCCGGTCTAGGCGGGAACAATGATGACACGGGGCTGGGGGGCAGAGGGGTGGGAGTGTGCAGACGCCCTGATAAACCCCCAAGTACCCATAGGCACGCGGGTGCCCGTAGGAACTGCAAACCGGCGGAACGGTGATGGGGGGTGCGGGCGGGCGAGTGGGATGAAATTAAACAAGGGAGGACCCGTGACGCCAGGGGTGACCAGAAAGGGAATGGGCCAGAGAAATAGCGGGCTGGGCCGGCGACGAGGGAAGAACCTCACGGGGGCAGGAAAGCTGACCTGAGAAGGAGCGGACTTTGTCAACACCAGGAACCCTGCTTCGACCAACCTTTCCTACCTAGGCCCCACCCTTGATCTCTGGCTCAATGGCCACTTTTTTTAAAAAATCTATTTTTCAATTACAGCTGACAATTTATGTCTCAGGTATATTAGTGATAGATATTTATATACCTTATGAAGTGATACTCCAATCAGTACCCATCTAAACCATACATACCTATTACAATATTATTGACTGTATGTCCTATGCTTGTACTTTATATCCCTAGGATAGTCACTATTTTTAATCATTTTTTAGTTTTCAATTACAGTTTATATATAATATTATAGGTGTACACCCCAGTGGACTAGACATTATGAAACTCTTAAGGGATTGTCCTAGAAAATCTCATACCCATCTAATAGCATAATTAGATTATAGACTATATTCCCTAGGCTGCACTTCACTTCCCCATGACTATACTGTAACTACTAATTTGTATTTCTAAATCCCTTCACATTTTTCACCCATTCTCTTAACACCCCTCCCATCTGGCAACAGTCAAAATGGTCTCTAGCCCTATCTGGTTTGGCTCAGTGGATAGAGCTTCAGCCTTAATACTGAAGGGTCCCAAGTTAGATTCTGGTCAAGGACACATGCCTCAGTTGCAGGCTCAATTCCCAGTAGGAGGTGATGCAGGAGAGCCAACCAATGATTCTCATCCATGTTTCCTTCTCTCTCTGAAGTCAATAAAAATATCTCTCCCTGAAATCAATAAAAAAATATATATTTTAAAAAAATATTCTCTGTATGAAGTTTCTGTTCTGCTTGATTTTTAGATTCAATGTTGATAGGTATATATTTATTGCCATTTTACTTATATTTTTTATCTTTTTTGCCTTCTTCAATTTAACATTTCATGTAATACTGGTTTGGTGGAGATGAACTCCTTTAACTTTTTATTATCTGGAAAGCTCTTTATCTGACCTTCATTCTAAATGAAGGTAGTGATCTTCAATGCTGGATAGTGATCTTAGTTTCAGGTCCTTGCTTTTCTTCATGTTGAATTTATTTATTCATTCATTCGTTCATTCATTTATTTGGTTAGATAGATAAAGGCTACTTTTATTAAATATTTGAGCCATGTAATTGCCAAGGCCACTACGTAGGGTAAGAGATGAAGCTTTATTAAAGCAGTCATGCCCTCAGGGCTCATCCCCTTAAGATAAGAGAGACACTAATCCTGGCTCCTGACTGCTCATTTTTTTTTTAATCCTCACCTAAGGATATTTTTTCATTGATTATTTTTATAATTAAATCTTTATTATTCAGATTATTACATTTGTTTCTCTTTTTTCTCCTCCATAGCACATCTCCACCCAGCTACCACCCTTCCCTCTGCCCTTACCTCCCTCCCATTGATCTCATCCATAGGTGTATGATTTTGTGCAGTCTCTCCCTGTACACCCCTCACCCTTTTCCCCCTGAGAATTATCAGTCCACTCCCTTTCTGTGCTCCTGATTCTATTATATTCACCAGTTTATTCTGTTGATCAAATTTTTAATTCCCTTAATTTTTAGATTCACTTGTTGATAGATATGTATTTGTTGTCCATCATTTTTTGGCTTTTACCTTTTTCTTCTTCCTCTTCTAAAGGAGTAAATCCTTTCAGCATTTCATTTAAAACTGGTTTGGAGTTGATGAACTCCGTTAGCTTTTTCTTCTCTGTGAAGGTCTTTATCTGCCCTTCAATTCTGAATGATAGCTTTGCTGGATAGATTATTCTTGGTTGTAGGTTCTTGCTGTTCATCACATTGAATATTTCTTGCCACTCCCATCTGGCCTGCATCGTTTCTGTTGAGAAATCAGCTGACAGTAGTATGGGTGCTCCCTTGTAGGTAATGAACTGTTTTTCTCTTGCTGCTTTTAATATACTCTCTTTGTCTTTTGCTCTTGGTATTTTAATGATGATGTGTCTTGGTGTGGTCCTCTTTGGATTCCTTTTATATGGGGTTCTGTGTGCTTCCTGGACTTGTATGTCTCTTTCTTTTACCAGATGTGGGAAGTTCTCAGTCATTATTTCTTTAAATAGGTTTTCAGTATCTTGCTCTCTCTCTTCTTCTGGCACCTCCACAATTCTGATGTTGGTACGCTTGAAGCAGTCCCAGAGGCTCCTTACATTATCTTCACATTTTTGGATTCTTTTCTCTTCTTGCTTTTCCAGTTGAGTGTTTCCTGCTTCTTTATATTTCAAAATTTGACTTGATTCTTGCCTTCCTCTAGTCTGCTGTTAGGACTCTGTATATTTTTTATTTCAGTCAGTGTCTCTAGTTGGTCCTTTTTCATCTCCTCTTGGGACTTGCTAAATTTATCCATCATCTCTAGTTGGATCTTTTGCATCTCGGTCCTTTTGCATCTCCTCTTGGGACTTGATAAGTTTATCCATCTTTTCTAGCATATTCTTGAAAAACCTTATAAGTGTGGTTTTGAACTCTCTATCCAGTCGGTTTTTTTCCTCAATTTCTTTTGTTTGTGATCCCTTCCCTTGTCTCGGCATTTTCACTATGCCAGGGAAACTTCTGTGTTGAATTCAGCCTTATGAAACCAGACTTGCAAAACTGAAAAAGCCTCTGTTGAGCTTGCGATGGGTGGAGTCTCAGGGCTTAAGGGACTGCCTTGCCTTCCAGTCGGCCCCGCCCTCCACAGCCCCTGAGTCTCACACGACTGGGTAATCACTGGAGTGGTCCTTGTGCGTGCGCCCGCAGTGCCTCTAGACCACTGCCTTTCCAGCTTCCCTACACCCCAGGACCACACGAGTCTAGGTCTCCAGGGTTTCGCCAGAAACGGGTTTAGTGGAGTCAGAAGGGGCACAGTTGGGAGGGTCTGTCTCCCGCCCACTTGAGAAAGCCAGCGGCACAATCAGCAATCTGTCCTCTGCGCAGTGCCATTCCCGCCACCAGGCCTCTGATCTTTTGCGACTCCCCTAAATTTCTGTGCACCTCTCCCTTTTCACAGTCCAAATGCTCCTCCGTTGAGTTTTGGCTGGCTCTGGGGTTTAGTGTCATAAGATAAGGGGTTCAATGCCATTGGGAGTCTCCGTTTCCCTCCCGCCAGAAAAAGCCAGCCAGGTACTCTGGCACACGCTCTCTCAGTGTGCGCGTCTCCGTACCTCAGCTTTTTGCAGCTCCTCTGGGTTTCTGTGAGTCCCTCTCTTTCCTTCTAGCTGTAGAACTTACACTCAGCCAGCTTTCCTGTGGTTCTGGATGATGTCCGTTCTTTTAGTTGTAGTTTTGAAATTGTTGTGCAAGGCAGCAGTGTAGGTGTTTACCTATGCCGCCATCTTGGATTCTCTCCTTTTCCATTGATTTTTAGAGTGGAGCGAGAGGAAGAGATAGAAACACCGAAGTACATGCCCTTGTGCCGGAAGCCAATTCCAGCATGTCATAATTGCAAGTTTCATCAAAAGGTTGATGGGACTTGGGGACTCACCAAGGGCTGAGTCACATATGTTATAGCCTGTTGGGAATGGCTAAAGGCATTTCCCCAAACCTGAAAAGGATGCATTAAATTGATTGCTTGCTGCCAGACAGCTCAGGGCATCTTAAAATACATGTTATTGCTTCCTGTTGGCCAAACACCCGAACAGCCAGCCGAAGGGAATTCCCCATTCTGACAATGGACTGTAGAGGAAACTCTACCCTTTGATGTGTGTATCTCCACCTTCCATAGGACAAATGGTGTTAATAAAAAGCAAGGGGTCCTAAGACAAGGAGAGCTTAGTTCCTTTGGCTAAGCTCCTCTGCCTCCCACCCCCCATACACCTTTCAAAATTATGTTTCGTCTCTGGACTCTTATTTATGCACAACCCCTTCTCCAGATTCCAGAACCCTTCTAGATGCTAGATCAAGACCACCAGCGTTAAATAGTGCCCAACGTCCGGCATTACCTTTGATCTGAATCGAAAACAGGACCCTTCAATCCACAGGCCAATGCTCTATCCACTGAGTCAAACGGGCTAGGACTCCTTAGACAGTCTTGATGATTACTCCTTCTTGGCCTGGAGCTGCTCTTCACAGCACTTGCAAGCTTCCTTGATCATAGACCTATGGGCCTCAGCCTTGTCAGCCAGAAACTTCTTGAAAGCTTTGTCTGCCTTCAGCTTGTAGATGTATTTCGTAAGAGTAGCTTGTTTTTGAATATTACCCTTCACTTTCAGGTTCAGGCTGTGGTACATGTAACCGTCAATCTTCTTAAGATTCATGTATCTTCTGAGTAGCCAGCAAGAAATTCTCATCCTCCTCATCTAGGTTACTTTCTCAGCCATTTAAACACTGGCAGTACCCTTTTGTTTACTTATGCCCATATGCCTGCTCTTCCTGCAAGCCAAGGTGTTTTTCTGGCATCAAGCCTGGGAATGGACAGTCACATGCTGCCAGATAATCAGCCTATCTTTGATCGCCTTCTGAATCTACTGATGGGAGTTGGCATTGGCTATTTCCTTGGTCTCCTTGGGGTCCAACCAGCCCTTCTTTTAGCCACAGCAGAGGACACTGGAGACAAGCCTCTTTTGAAGCCTGATCATACTTATGTCTGTTGCCACAGCAGCAAAAAGCCACTTGAAATACTTCTTGCCACTCCATTTTGGCTTGCAAAGTTGGTGTTGAGAAATCAGCTGATAGTCTCACAGGTATTACTTGTAGGTAACTAACTACTTTCCACTCTCCTGCCCAAAGCAGCTGCTCCTCCTCTCCTGACCCTGTGGCCATGCTTGTGATAGGCACCTACAGGGACAGTGTTGTCTGTGTCAGAGACATGAACACAGAAGGCAGGTGGAACATGTATTTGCATTGTTTGCTGCTCTTGGGGTTGAAGTCACACAGCTGGGTCACTTTCTCCCACTCTGCCTGGGGTTTCCTCCTCAGATGCTCTGAAGGTGGAGGCAGAATAGGTCTCAGAGATGCCTGCCTTTCCCCTGAACCAGTGATGCTCTGCTGCCACTGAGCAAGGCTGTTTTGCCAGCCTACTCTGGGGTACTTTATCCAGAGGTACCCAGCCCTATGCCCTCTGACCGGGCCCCAGGAATAGCCTTGGCATAGGAGGAAGCCTGGTTTGGTCCTGCCTTAGGGCCTCTTTACTTATCACCTCTTCCAGGAATGCTCTTCTCCAGACCTGTTGCTCATGGCTTAGTGTTTCTCATCATTTAGGACTGAGTGCAGGCTTCACCTCAGAGAGGTCTTCCTTTGCTACCCTGACTAAAGTTTCCTCCTATACCTCCTACACCCCTGCCCCACCCTCAGCACTCTGATCATTACCTCTCCATCCAGAGCTCCCCACCTGGAGCTCCTTGCACTAATGGCCATGGAGGAACTAATGTGGTATCTCAGCCATTACTAACAATATACTGAAGTCACTTGGTTCAGCATTGCCTCAATCTTCTGTGGACCTTGTGTGTTCTCCAGAAAAGGGTTGTGGTCAAACACTCAGAAAACTCCACTGAAGGGGATCTTCAAAGCCAGACTTTCTGTAGAGAGCACGCCTGGGAAGGCACATGAGCATTTCCAGGATGTTGCTTGACACGATTCAGTTGACAATTATTGGAAGGTCCCTGAATTCATGCAGTCTGGTAGGGGGTGTCAAGCAAATTAAAAGGCAGTTATGGCTGTATTAGGATTGTTAACAGGAAGTCTGGGGCATTGGGATTACAGGACACTTCCACAGCCTGGGAGCAGGAAATAGTGTTAAGGAACACTTCCTAAAACTGGCATCTGAACTGGGTAAAGAAAAAAGGTAAGGGGACAGCCTAGTCAAAGGCCTGAATATGGGATGCTATGAAGGATAAAAATTACAAGGCCAAAAGCAAAGGCCCTCGGAAGCTCAGCTGCAGACTACATCCTGAAGGTTTGCTGGCAGTGCTTCGTGGCCAGGCAGTGCCGAAGTCTAAGCAAGAGAAGAGTCCAATAGGGGAGGGCTTTCTGGGACAGCCTAGTTTCCAGCCTACCGTCCTGATGGTGTGGAATGGAAGAGCTGCCTTCAGGAGCCAACGGGACGGACATTACTTGTTGGAAAGACTTGCCTACAAACCCCCCATTAACACTTCTCAAGCCTGTTCTTATCTGTAAGATGAAGATAAAACTACAGACCTCTCTGGGTTTTGTGTGAAAGAATCTATGTAAGAACACGAAGCTCTTTTTTTCCAACAGCAGTGACTTCTAGAAATAAAACAGGAATAGGAGGATTTTTGTTTAGCTGAGGACAAACTATCAAGACTAAGAAAATGCCCAGTGCCCACCCCAACCTCTGCTTGAGAAGGGGGGGGGGAGCATCAGAGAAGTAAAATACTTTTGTTTTATTATATATACAATATATTCAAACAAACCACCCACTCTAAAACCAGCAGTCTCTTGCTTTTCCTAGAGCCCCAGAATAACATACATTGAAGCCTCTGAGAGGTAATAAGGAAGGAAGGAAGCGAAGAAGAGGGATGGAGGCGAAGAAGAGAGGGAGGGGAAGAAGGGAGGGAGGGAGAAGGGGAGGAGAGAGGAAGGAAGACGTTTTGGTTCCATGGGGGTTTCATCTGTAGTAACATACCCCTCCTTGCCATAAGTCTAGGCTCCCGTTCTCAGATCCAGGAAGTCTCGGTCAAGGGCAGACCCCGTTCCCTAAAACCCGGCTGCCTCACCACCCGATCCGAGGCGCTGCCATCCGTCTAGCATTCCGATTGAGACGCTCCGGTTAACACTGTAACCGAACTTCTGCCTTCGGGTCTTCCCCTTCGCCTTTGGGCATCCCGCTGACCACCGCACCCACAACTCAGACTCCGCGCCTTCACTTCCAGCACCTGCTGTAGCGAACTCCTCCTTCCCAGCGGGAACGCGCAGGGCTTCGCAGGCTTTCTGGGAAATGTAGTCTCCCCCCACCCCACCCCACCCCGAGCGATACCATGCTGAGTACTACGACTCCCAGAATGCAATGAGCAGATAACGCATGCGTACAACGCTCAGGAAAGACCTTTTCTCCGCCCCCTTTCATGACTTCATCAGGAGGCGGAGTTTAATGTCTCCATTTTCTCCAGCTGCGGTTACCCCAGACATGACGACTCCTGGCCCCGTGACTCCGGGGGCACCCTTTGAACCCTCGCAGCCCCCAGTTATTGAGGGTTTTAGTCCCACCGTCTATGGCAATCCTGAAGGCTTCAAGGAAAAGTTCCTTCGCAAGACTCGCGAGAATCCAATGGTACCTATAGGTAAGCGGGTACAGTAGGAACTGTAGATGGAGAGGACAGCGCTCTCGGGGGAAATGAAACAGTGAAGGACCGGGGGACGCCAGGGAGACACCGGAATGAGAAGGGACCAGAGATGCGGCGAAGAGGCCGGGCGGTGATGAACCTGATTGGCGCAGGAGCCGGGCGGGATTCGAGGGGGCGGACTCTGTAACTTCGGGGACTCGGCTGGGACCAACCCCCCCGCCCCCCCCCGCCCCACTCTGGTTCTGAGACCTCCGCTCAGGAGAAAGAAGGTCCAAGGCGGGGCGGGGCCGCTGCGGCCGGGCCTGCCGCCCCCACCTGCTTTGTACCCTCCTCAGGCTGCCTGGGCACGGCGGCCGCCCTTACCTACGGCCTCTACTGCTTCCACCGGGGTCAGAGCCATCGCTCCCAGCTCATGATGCGCACCCGGATCGCCGCCCAGGGCTTCACGGTGGCAGCCATCCTGGCGGGTCTGGCGGCCTCCGCGCTGAAGTCCAGATCCTGAGCCCGGGAAGCCCCGCGGAGATCAGCCCCAGCCCCAGGAGCAGCCAACGGCCCTGCCGCCGAACTCCTTCCCTCTTCTCCCCGACCAGCCCCGTGTCGGTGGGGAGGAAGCGGCCAATTGATAGGTGTTTCTGGGATCTCTGGTTCGGTTCTGCTTGGGTATTGCATCCTTCTATTTCTGCCGCACTTTCTCCACTTCCTACTTAATAAACTCTAATTCACTTGTAGTTTTATGAATTCTTTCTCAATCTCACCCTCAAGATGTTCGGAGAGAAAAAAAACCACAAAAGACTGCAAAGGCCCTTAGGAAAGTAGAGATTCCGGAGAGTGGTAATATTTGGAGGAAGGGGAGGAGGAGGAATCTTTCCAACAATTTCCCAACTTTTCAGTAGAAAAACCTGCCCTCAGATGAGGCTTGTCATGGTGATGGCGGAGACGGGGGCTTCGGCCCTCCGCTGCTCCTGCTCCTCGCCGCTCCCCGCCCCCCTCCGAGAGCACCTGAGACCTCGCCCACCCAGACCCCCTGGCGAGGTGCCTGCAGCATCTAACAGCGGGAGGCTCCCGGAGAGCAGCCTGGCGTGGTGGGAAGGGAGCAGGCTGGAGCCTGTGGTCGTTGCTATGACCCCGCCTGCGGGTGCCCAGTGCCCGAGTTAAGGAGGAAGGGAGCTCTGGGCCCTGAGCAAAGGAAGAGAAGAGAGGCAGTGACTTCTGCTTTCACGTGCAAAATCCTCGGGTGCTCCTGGCTGGGCTCAGCTCTGACGTGTGGACTCCGAGCGGGTTTCTTTCCTGTGCTCCATCAGCTTCAGCACCCCCTGCAGGCTGCCAGAGCCGCCTCTTGAGCCCCAGCACAGCCTTGATTTCTAAACCAAAGCAAGTGACCAGGGCCAGCTAATCCGCTTGCCCCACGATGGCCTCTCAACGGAAGGCAGAGGTGATGCGTGTAGAGCAGTCCATTGTGGTGTCCCTGGGCCTCAAGGTTCAAGGAACAGACATGGATGGGTGAGGAAGATGGCACTCCTAAAGGGGATGGCCACTTTTTTTTTTTTGTAACTGCAGGTATTATTGTATCTCTCCAAAAAGATACTTTGAGCCCTAACAGTTTGGCTCAGGGGATAGAACATCAGCTTGTGGACTGGAGGGTCCCAGACCAGACAAGGGCATGTACCTTGATTGCAGACTCATCCCTGCCGGGGTCTGTGTGGGAAGTACCAATTGATGTGCTTCTTTCACTTCAATGTATCTGTTTCTCTCCCTCCCACTCTCTAAAAATCAATGGAACAATATCCTTGGGTGAGGATTAACCAAAAAATAAACAAATTTAAAAAAAAAAAAGTATATTTAAGTCCTAACCCCAGCACCTCACATGTGACCTTATTTGGAAATAGTGTCTTTACAGAGGTAATCAAATAAAAATGAGGCTAAGGTGGGCCCTAATCCATATGACTGGTATCCTTAAAAAGGGAGAAGTATGGACAAAGACACAGAGGACAGGCCATGTGAAGATGAACTTGGGATTATACAGGTGCATCTATCAGCCTAGGAACACCATAGGCAGCCAGAAGCTGGAAGAGATGCTGAAACACATCCTTCCCTCGCGCTGTCAGAGGGACCGTGGCCCTGCTGACACTGATTCAGATTTCTGGCCTCCAGAAGAGAGGCAGTCTCTGTTATGTTAAGTAAAACTCTGTTGTGACAGTTCTAGGAAACTATATAGCTGGTAATTAAGTTAGAACACTGTGCAGGTCCCAATATTTTGAACATAACCAGTTTTTAAGTAGGTGTGGTCAATGATTTTCATACCACATCCACAGAGAGGGCCCACCTGAAGGAGGGAGAGTGGTGGGCCCTCCCCATGAAACACAAGGAAGAGGGTTTGGTGGAGGCAACCTTCACCAGCCTCTCAGCCTGGCTTAGCCTCCACTGGGAACCTCTGGTCTGGCCTCCCTCCTACTTCAGGCCCTTTTCCCTCTGGGAGCCTGGGGTCTGACTGATAAGAACAGAGTCCTTATCTCACAGGCTTGTTCAAGGATGAGGAAGTATCAAAAAAGGCTGCAAAAGCATTCTGTGAGAGGTGGTCTTTCTTGCTGGGAGTTGGAGGCAGCAGACATAGGCAGCTAGGGATGCCCACTTCAAGCTGACGCTCCTGAGTTTCCAAGGGAATAGCCTCATCTTCTCTCCAGGCCATGCTGGGCAAGTTCTAAGCACAAACTGAACCCTGACACCATTTGTGGCTTCCAGAAAAATGAGAATGGTAAAAAAAAAATACGTGTAAAAAGAATTAACAACACAGCCTTTAAGTCAAGAAAAAAATACATCAGAAGGACAGTCACAATTTTGTGGACTAAGAGCCGGTATGAGGACTGGGACTTAGGGCCAAGAGGGGCAAGTGTTCCCTTCCCAGCCCTGGGAGATGGGGAGGAAGGGAGTAGGCTGTGAGGAGCAGCTGCTGGAGGCATTTCACCCTCCTGCCCGAAGCAGCTGCTCCTCTGCACTGACCCTGCCCATGCCCTGTGGCCATGCTGGTGGCAGGCACCTAGCGGGACAGCGGTGTCTGCTTCAGGGACATGAGCACAGAACGCAGGCGGGACACGTCTTTGCACTGTTTGCTGCTCTTGGGGTTGAAGTCACACAGCTGGGCCACTTTCTCCCACTCTGTGCCTGGGGTTTCCTCCTTGGATTCCTTCACGAAAGCCTCCTCAGATGCCCTGCGGGTGGAGATTGGACAGAGGTCTCAGAGCTGCCTGCCTTTCCCCCAAACCAATGATGCTTTCCCCACAATGAGCAAGGCTGCTCTGCCCAGCCTACTCTGGGGTACTTTATCCAGAAGTCTCCTCCCCGGCGCTGTGCTCTCTGATCTTGGGCCCCAGGAACAGCCTTGGCATCAGAGGAAATCTAGTTTGGGACTGAGTGCAGGCCTCGCCTCCTCAGAGAGCTCTTCCCTTGCCACCCTAGCTAAAGTTTCCTCCTGTACCTCCACCCCTGCCCCATCCTTGCGCTCTCAGATCATTACCTCTCCATCAAGAGTTCCCCGCCTGGGGCTCCTGGCACCTAATGGCCGTGGAGGAACTAATGTGGTATCTCGGCCATTTTTGATGTTTCCAATAACTTGGCAGAGAAAGGATATCGATTAACTACATAACTAATGGAAGGGCCTGGTTCAGCATTGCCTCAATGTTCTGTGGACCCTGTGTGTTCTCCAGAAAAGCTGTGGTCTAACACTCATGGAAAACTCAGTTAAAGGGGATCTTCAAAGCCAGACTTTCAAAGCCTTCCATGTGCTAATGCGCATCAGGGGAAAAGCGATGGCAATATCTCCAGCATGTTTGATGGCAGAGCTCTTTTTAGCCTAGAAGATAGAGCCATGGCATGAGGACGGCTCCATTCATTTAAGTCTTTGCTTTTGAGTTAGGGTGACAACTGGTGGCTTCTTCATGAGAAGTTCTAGCTGACAGGTAGAAAAGCCACTGATGAAGAAACAATGGAGAGACAAAGTGTAGTCAATACTGCTTAGTAGACAAAACCTAAATGTGGGCATTATTAAGAGAAAGACATTAAAGGATTGTTAGGTGGAAGGGCTGGGTCTTTGTTCTGTTTGGCTATCAAGCCAAAACATGCATGACCAGGCACTGGCAGATGGTGGGGAGCTCTCCAGTTGGTCACCACGGGCTGTGCCAAGGGTGATCTGGCCCTCCATACTGCGTGTGCCGTGTGCTCATTACCTAACCTGTAGAGTGAAGATCAGAACCTCCAGCTTAGTGATCTGGGTGGCTGAGAATCTAAGGAGAGAGCAGGTGTGAAGTCTGGGAAGGTGTTGGCTGCTGTGCAGAGGGCTGAGGGAAGCCTAGCAGCTGGCCTTTGGGTCAAGAGGCTCCCGCTAAACTTGCAACTCAAAGTGTGGCGGGTGGTCTTGCTGCACGGGCATCACCTGGACTTGTGAGGAATGCAGAATCATGGCCTCATCTCAGTCCTACTGAATTAGAATCCTCATTTTAATAAGATCCTCTGGTGTCTCACAGGCACATGGAAGTCTGGGAAATGCTGGTCTGCACTCTCCCTCTTGGGGACTCCCTTGCATGATCCTTGGGCCATTTTCTGGGGTGAAACAGGAGCACTAACTACCCTCAGCACCCATGTCCCTCTGCCATCCCCACTCTCCTGCTTGAAATCTCCTATGGCTCCCTGCTGCCTTCAGGGTCAAGTCCAAGCTTCTTGGCCTGGCACAACAGGCATTTCTGCAGCTGGTCCCGAGCTGACCTTCTCCACACGCCCCCACCTCCACAGTCTACAGCCCCCAGGCCACTAGGTATGTCCTATCTCATCACCTTTGCCCAAGCAACTTCTTCCACCTAAGATGTCCTTCCCCTCATCTTCCCCTCTTCATCCACTCATTCCTCCTCCCACTTTCTGGTCCAGTTGAAGATCCTGCTTCTCTGAAGCCTGCCCTGGCTCCCACAGCAGAAGGTGGCTTCCAGACTGTTGTGTGTCTTTCCATGCAGCTCTTATTACCACACTCTTCTGTCTGACTAGAGATTGGCACTGGGTAAGTACCCATGAGGGCTGGACAGCTGGTTAAGTACCCATGAGGGCTGGACAGCTGGGAGAGTGGATGGAAGGTAGGAGCAAAGACACTAACCCTGAGGTGTCCTGGGCACTGTGCGAGAAGGGTTAGCCAGAGGCCTGCCAAAGGTGTGGCCGGCATGCAGAACAGCCAATACTTGGCTGACCTCACACACTCATCACTGTATTTTTCCCTTCAGCTTTACAATCCCCAACACAACTCTAGGTGTCGCTCTCAACCAACTGAGGTGACATGAGAGGGAACCTCTACCATCTCTGGTCTAGATTAGTCACAGTACCAACTTGGGTAGAAGCTCTAAGGAGGAACAGTGCACTTGGAGGTAGCAGAGGGGTGGGTGTGCTCCTCGCTCTCTTTTTGTACCCCCAGAAATTGGCACTCAATGTTTGCTTTGTTCAACAGAAGACCTCCGCATCTTACCTCCCACCCCCAAAAGGCATCCCTTTGGGAAGGAGTTGGACAGCTTTGCCATTCACCCCTCCCACCCGGGCCTCCGTGCAGAAAAGACCTCCATAAGCATTTGCTGGAGTGGTGGAGGTGCTGCGCTGTCTGGGGATTCACCCCTGCTCTGGTCATAGCCTTCTCCCTGCCCTCGCCCAGGCGCACTCTTGTATCCCACAAGCAGGAGACTCAAGACACTGTGCCAGCCACACACAGGGGCCTCGCCCTCTCCAGCTCCCCCAGACAGGAGCAGAGGAGACACACGTACACGTAGCCGATGATATCAGCATCTGGCTGCTGGTAGAATGCTTTGTCAGCGATCCTTAAGGGAAAGGGGTTAGGTGGAGGAAGACGAGATGGCAAGACAGACAGGCAGAGGGTTAAAGAGAAAGAGAGACAGTGTTAGTACCTCCAGGTCAAGAGGTGTTAGGAAGCACAAGTCTGGGAGGCTCAACTATCCACAGCCCAGAGAGTAGAGCCAGAATCCTCCACCCACCCACCCACCGAGTGCCTTTTCTAAAACTCGGCCCTGATCATATTACTCCTCCGGCTCACCACCCATGTCTGCCCAACAGGTACCCTCTCTGCCACCACTTCCAGCCTTCCTGCTGCCCCAGACACAATGTCCTTTCTTTCTTATCATTTTGTCCCTGGTCTAGATTTCCCTCCCCCACCCCTGCCCTCTTTTTCCTGATGAACTCCTACTCATCCTCCAAAACCCAGTTCCCCAGATACAAAGGTTCCTCCCCCACAGCATCCCTTGTTTCCTCCTGCAGAGGCCCTACTGCTGAGTTCAACTGGATACGTGTTTCTCTCCTCTGAACTCAGAGGATACAGATTGGGTCCCTCTCATCTGTCTTCCGGTACCCAGCCCAGAGCCTGGCATGCAGCAGCTTCCTGAACACAAGTGTGGCTGCTTCCCAGAATTGGCCTTGCCCTTCCTGGTGGGCCTAGTGATTTGAAGGGCAGAGTATCAAAGGCTGGACTGCTGGGCAGCATCTCTGAAATGTTCTGAGACCATTTCCACAAAGGTGTTCTCTGGTGGCATCTGTTGTCTTTGCCTGCTCAGGACTCATTCTGCTTCTTCCAGGAAGGGCATCCTGATTGTCCTTTGTAGGATCAAGTTGCCCCAAGTCAGTCTCTGTGGTTTGGGTAGGACTGACCCCATGTCCAACCCAAGGAATGGAATATTACCTAAGCTGGGCCCATCAGGGAGTCCCTCCCTCTGGGCCAGTGACTAGGCCTGGCCCATGCCCCACCAATGAGGGTCAGGTCAAGGACTCATGCTGGAGCTATTGGGTGCAAGAGATTATTTTATTTTCATTGAAGTCGCCAAGTAGATAGAGCAGAAGCCAGGAGCTGCTGGTGGTCACCTTCACCCCCATCCCAGGGGTGTGTGTCCCAGAGCGAAGGCTCCACCCAGGAAAGAAGAGCTTAGAGATAGTAAAAAGTGGGTGCCAACTGACTTTGTTTCAGCCCTTGAGCTGCTGTGCCTGCCGTCCTACCCCTAGCTTTTCAGTTCTACAGGCCACTCATTTCCTTTAGCGCTGAAGCCACTCTGGGTCAAAGTGCTACAAGCAAAATCCTATACCCAACTGGCTCTGCACTCCCAGCCAGGACTGTGCTTTCCATGGCACTAACTGTGGCACCGAGGGCCCAGGCCTAGCTGTTGGGCACCAGTCTGGCTCACATCCCAAGGACCTCATTTGCTGACTGCAGAACTTGATCTCACTGTTTTGGTGAGGAGTTGAGAGCGTAACAGTGTATCAGTCCTTCCAAGTTCAGGGCTCTGAATTCCACAGGCAACCAAGGAAGTAGTAGTCCTGGGCATTCAGCTTCTCCTTCCTCCATATTCTTGCCACCAAATCACCCATTCTCAAGGTGGACCTCCAATACCATAGCTCCCTCCTATCCCCATAGCCCCCTCCTGTCCCCATAGCCCCTTCATGTCCCCATAGCCCCCTCATATCCCCATAGCCC
>JAAGEH010000293.1:9613009-9631474 GCA_011751065.1 Lasiurus cinereus
CCTCTCACGTCCCTATAGCTCCTTCCTGTCCCCATATCCCCCTCCTCGCCCCATAGCCTCCTCCTGTTCCCATAGCCCCCTTCTGTCCCCATAGCCCTCTCACGTCCCTATAGCCCCCTCCTGTCCCCATAGCCCCCTGCTGTCCCCATATCCCCCTTGTGTCCCCCCATAGCCTCCTCCTGTCCCCATAGACCCCTCATGTCCCCATAGCCCTCTCCTGTCCCCATACCCCCTCCTGTCCCCATAGCCCCCTCATGTCCCCATAGCCCTCTCACGTCCCTATAGCTCCCTCATATCCCCATAGCTCTTCTCCTGTCCCCATAGCCCCCTCACATCCCTAAAGCATTTATTACCGGTTGTTGATCTTGTTCTTTTCCACTTGCTCACTCTGGCGCTGGTTCCACTCCTCCAGGTCCTTCTTGGCCTTCTCCCGCCACTCCTGTTCTGTCACCTTGGAGGCAGCATCTGCAACCCCAACAGAGGAATGAGTGGCAGCTTTCCGGTAGGGACAGGAGGGACACAGCTACCCAGCTGCTTCTCCCCTCGTCCCCCCGTGCCCATTCTCATGCAGTTCCCACATTAGAAGGGGTATGCAGACACCTTAAAGTTCCCTACCCCCACCGTGTCCCAGAGCAGCCCTGCTCAGCCCTGCCCTCACCCAGCTCTTGCAGCCGTTTCCTCTGCTCCTCTCGCCATTTGCGGATGCTCTCAGGTTCCTGTGTCAGCCTGTCGGCCTGGGCAATGGCAGCATAGCCGTCAGCGGGGCCATTAGCCTCCTAGGACACAAGCACACGGCCATGGACACGGGCCATCCACCTGCCTCCCGGGGACTACTGCCCAAGGATCAGGACATCCCCTCACATTCTTTTTTTTTCTTTTTTATTGAACTTATTGGGGTGATATTGGCTAACAAAATTCTACAGGTTTCAGTGCACACTTCTACAACACATCTGTACATTGTTTTGTATGTTCACCACCTCGAGTCAAGTCTCTGTCCATCACCACTTATTTATACCCCACCTTTCTGGTTTTTTTTTTTCTTTTTAGAAAAGCAAGCATCTCACACCTGTCAGAATGGCAATCATCAACAAATCAACAAATGACAAGTGTTGGCGAGGATGTGGAGAAAAAGGAACCCTTGTTCACTGTTGGTGGGAATGCAGACTGGTGCAGCCACTGTGGAGAACAGTATGGAGTTTCCTCAAAAAACTAAAAATGGAACTCCCATTTGACCCAGCAATCCCACTCTTAGGAATATATCTTAAGAAACTAGAAACACCAATCAGAAAGGATTTATGCACCCCTATGTTCATAGCAGCACAATTTACAATAGCTACAATTTGGAAACAGCCTACGTGACCGTCAGTAGATGAGTGAATCAGAAAACTATGGTACATCTACACAATGGAATTCTATGCTGCCATAAAAAAGGAATTCTTATCATTTGCAGCAACCTGGATGGAACTGGAGAGCATTGTGTTAAGTGAAATAAGCCAGTCAATGAAAGAAAAATATCACATGATCTCACTCATTTGTGGATAATAAAGAACATTATAAACTGATGAACAAAAAGATAGATACAGAGGCAGTAAAGCATCAAACAGACTGTGAAATTACAGCGGGAAGGTTAGGGAGAGATGGGGTAGATAAGAGATCAACCGAAGGACTTGTATGCATGCATCTAAGCATAACCAATGGACATAAGACTCTGGGGGGTTAGGGTATGCATGGGAGTGTGTGTGTGGCGGGGGGGGGAGTAATAGCAAGATATGTATACATGTAATACATTAATAAAAAAAATTAAAGAATTTATTGGCCACAGCAAAAGCACACTTAGGACAAGGAAGGGCACAGAAGAAGCAACAGGAGAGCCTAGGCTGGGCTGCTTTGGTTCACTGGGAAGTCAGAGAAAAGAGGCCTTAGAGATAGGTTTGGGAGTAGCAGGGAGTGAGCTGCCACTGCCCATTGCTCCCCTGGTTGCAAGTCTTGTGGAGTCCCCTGAAGTTTAGAAAATACGTGCCTGTGGGGAAAGGAAAGGGGAAAGGGAATGGCACAGGTGTGCTCCCTGAAAGGAGAGTGCCCACTGTTATTTTCTGTTTGTTTTATAATTTATTTTTAGAGAGAAAAGGAAAGAGAGAGAGAGAGAGAGAGAGAGAGAGAGAGAGAGAGAGAGAGAAAGACGACCAGTTGCCTCCTGTACACACATCCTAACTGGGGGCCAATCCCATAACTGGGCATATGCCCTGATTGGGAATTGAACCAGCGACCTATTGATGCACAGGACAATCTCAACCAACTGAGCCACACTGGCCAGGGCTCATCCACTTTTTTTTTTTTTAATATATTTTATTGCATTTTTTACAGAGAGGAAGGGAGAGGGATAGAGAGCTAGAAACATCGATGAGAGAGAAACATCGATTAGCCGCCTCCTGCACACCCCCTATTGGGGATATGCCCGCAACCAGGATACATGCCCTTGACCGGAATCGAACCTGGGATCTTCAGTCTGCAGGCCGACACTCTATCCACTGAGCCAAACCGGTTTCGGCTCATCCACTATTTTTTTAAAGATATTTTTATTATTTAAAAAAATATTTTTTTATTGATTTCAAAGAGGGAGAGAAAGAAACATCAATGAGAGAGAATCATTGATCAGCTTGCCTCCTGCACGCCCCCTATTGGGGATTGAGCCCTGATGGGGAATCAAACTGTATGACCTCATAGTTCATAAGTCAATGCTCAATCACTGAGCCACATTGGCCCGGCTCAAGTACTATTTTTAACAAATTTTAGTGAATAGGCCATATGTTGGGGGAAAAATAGTAATTTCACAGACACAAATAAATATTACATATCTATAACTATAGTTTACATATATATTTAAATCCAAGAGCTACCACTTATAAACAATGTTCAGTGAATGATTAACAGGTGATCACACCGCATTGTGCAAATTGGTTCTGTTGTCCTTGACATGAGTTTCTGCAGTAGTTTTTTTATATATATATATATTTTTTTTTTTATTTTTTTCAGAGAGGAAGGGAGAGGGAGAGAGAGTTAGAAACATTGATGAGAGGGAAATATCAATCAGCTGCCTCCTGCACACCTCCCACTGGGATGTGCCGGCAACCAAGGTGCATGCCCTGGATCGGAATTGAACCTGGGACCCTTCAGTCTGCAGGCCGACGCTCTATCCACTGAGCAACACTGGTTAGGGCCTGGAGCAGTTTTCACTCGTGCCAGCAATGTTCCCACATGCACTAAGCCACGCCTCAGCCTTGTACATTTGTTTAGTCACACGCACTTACTAGACTTACTCAGTATAAATTTAAAATTATAGCACTATATATAAAACATTTTCTGTGAAATTAAACTTTTCATACATACTTAATTTTTTAAACTTTTAAAAATATTTTTTTATTGGTTTCAGAGAGGAAGGGAGAGGGAGAGAGAGAAACATCAATGATGAGAGAGAATCATTGATTGGCCGCCTCGTATATGCCCCCCACCAGAGATCAAGCCTGCAACCTGAGCATGTGCTCTGACCGAGAAGAACAGGGACCGATTGGTATGTGGAATGACGCTCAACCAACTGAGCCACACCAGCCAGGGTGTTTATTTTTTCTTTTGTTTCCCTTGCCTGAGGACATGTATCAGAAAAAATATTCCTATGAGAAAGGTCTGAGAGTTTACTGCCTGTTTTCTTCTATGATTTTTATGGTTTTAAACCATAAAACAACCTCAAACAATCCCACATTTAAAACAACTTCATACCCACTATCTCCTTTGCACTTGCTGTGCCCTCTGCCACCAAGCCTTCCCTTGTATGACCCTGGGCGACCAGGAATGCCCACCCCTCAGGGTTGACATAAGAATGAAATAAGCCCTAGCCTGGTTTGGCTCAGTGGGTAGAGTGTTGGCCTTCGAAACAAAAGGTCCCGGGTTCGATACCAGTCAAAGGCATATTCCCAGGTTGTGAGCTCAATCCCCAGTAGGGATGTGCAGGACACAACCAATCAACAGTTCTCTCTGACGCTAGCAACTGATGTTTTTATCTCTCTCTTCCTCTCCGTTATTCTCTGAAATCAATAAAAATATATTTTAAAAAGAATGAAATGAGTCAGCCCTGTGGCTCAGTTGGTTGGAGCATCAATTCATGCACTGAAAGGTCAGGGGTTCGATTCCCAGTCAGGGCACATACCTAGGTTTGTGGGTATGATCAATATTTCTTTTTTTCTTTCCCTCTCTAAAATCAATTTTTAAAAAACACACACAGCCCTAACAGGTTTGGCTCAGCAGATAGAGCATCGGCCTGCAGACTGAAAGGTCCCAGGTTTGATTCCAGTCAAGGGCATGTGAGAGGTGTGCAGGTGGCAGCTGATCAATATTTCTCTCTTATCAATGTTTCTAAATCTCTATCTCTCTTTCTTCCTCTCTGTAAAAAAAATCAATAAAATGTATTTTTTAATGTCATTTTAAAAAAGAATGAAATTAGTTAACAAAATGTCAAGAATTTATCTTTAAATGTACCTTTATTGATTTGAGAAAAGGGAGAGGGAGAGAGAGAAACATCAATGATGAGAGAGAATCATTGGTGGCTGCCTCCTGCATACCCCACACTGGGCATGGAGCCTACAACCTGGGGCATATGCCCTTGACTGGAATCGAACCCGAGACACTTCAGTCCGCAGGCCAATGCTCTATCCACTGAGCCAAACTACCTAGGGCAAAATGTCAGGAATTGCTAACAGTTCTTGGCACATTGTGAGTCCCTATGTTCCTATCATTAAAACCAATCTCTTACAGTTTTATTTACCCAATAATACATACACAGTCCGACATGACCTCTTTATGTTTACTTGCCCATTGTCTGTCTCCTCCATCAGAATGCCACTGGGTGACAGGGACCTTATCTGTCCTGTGCGCTGCTGTGTCCTCAGCACCCAGCACAGTGCCTGGCGCATAGTAGATATTCCATACATATTTGCTGAGTGACCAAGCAGCCCTGAGATAGGCAGATGTCAGGTGGTAAAGAACTTGGACCCTGCAGCCAGAATGTCTGGGTTCAAACCCCGCCTCTGTCGCTTCCTAGATGTGCATGTAGCCAGGACAGGGTGCTTTAACCTTTCTGGGCCTCACTCTTCTCATCTGAGATGAGAATAAGAATAAAACTGCCCTTAAGATCTGTTGTAAGGGTTTGGTGCAACAATATTTGTAACACATTTAGAAGAGTGAATGGTAGTTGGCATTATTATTATTCTATTCCCATTTTATAGAGAAGGACACTGAGGCCAGGAGAAAAGGCATGATGTATGACAGAGCCTCTGACTCCTAGACCAGGCCTCTGCCCACTTCTCCACCCCTCCTGTCAGAGGCAGGGACTCCAAGAGTTGGGGTTGAGAGCTCAGTCCAGTGGGATGTGGCTCCCCTCTGGTCTAGCCAAGCCTTTTACAATCCAGCCCCATCTCCAGCCACACCCACTCTGGCGCTCAGCATGCCCCACGCATTCCTGTCTACACACATCCCACCCACTCCAGTGGCTGTCTTTGCTTTCAGCCTGAAATTGTCTTCCCTCCCTTTTCCAGCTGATTAAATCTTACTCCATCCCACGAGTTTCCAGCTCAAATGTCACAAGCTCTGGGATAGCTCCCAACCCCAAGCAGATCTCATACCCCTTCCCATGTGTACTCGGTCACAGTCTTCACCTTCTAGGGACCTTGTTTGTTACTTTTTTTAAAGATATGTGTAATATATATCTATTTTAAAAATATATTTTTTTATTGATTTCAGAGAGGAAGGAAGAAGGAGAGAGAGATAGAAACATCAGTGCTGAGAGAGAATCATTGATCAGCTACCTCCTGCATGCCCCACATAGGGTATTGAGCCTGCAACCCAGGCATGTGCCCTACTGGGAATCGAACCATGGTCTCCTGGTTCATAGGTCAATGCTCAACCACTGAGCACGCTGGCCAGGCTGTGTGTGTGTGTGTGTGTGTGTGTGTGTGTGTGTGTGTGTGTTATTGATTTCAGAGAGAGGAGAGATAGAAATATCAATGATGAAAGAGAGAATCATTCATTAGCTGCCCCCCACATTGGAATCGAGCCCACAACCTGGGCATATGCCCTTATGCCCTGACTGGGAATGAAACCTTGACCTCCTGGTTCAAAGGTCGACACTCAACCACTGAGCCACACTGGCCAGGATTGCTTGTAACTTCTAAACTGCTGTTCTGTCCTTTCAAGGCCCCCATGCTCCTCCTTCAGACACTTTTCAACACTGTCAGGAAGCCCAGTGTTGTTCAATGTCTTCTCCCCACACAAGTGTGCTCACCACTGTCCTGGGCAGTCAGTGCTCAGTAGCCATGACTGGATGGTGAAGGTTCCGGAGCCAGCATGTGCCCAGTTCAGAGGAAGTGCTTTGTGTTTGCCCAAGAGGTGCAGGCAGCCAGGGGGAAGGAGCACACACCAGTCTCTGGCTGTCAGGGGAGAGGGAGGGGGAGGCCCAAGATGGGGTAGTGTAGACGGGCACCTCAGGTCAGCTCCACCCTTGGGTGGGGCACTTTGGGTGGAGCCCTTATTCCTCTTTCCTGACTTTAGAGTCTCCAGACATCCCGAGGGGCCTTTCCAGGGCACGTGAATCACTGTGTTGGGTGAGCCCCACCCTGGTCACTTGGGAAAACAGCCCTGCCCTGAGGCCCAGCTGCCAGGATCCCTGCCCAGTCTATACAAGTCCCATCGGCAAACAACTGCAGTTTCTTTTGTGAATGTGTGAGTGCACGGGCCATATTTTATCGTCATGCTGGTACCTATCGCAATCTGAAATGACAGGTCTGTTTAGCGTTCACTATCTCTCTTCTTGCAAGAAAGTGAGCTCCTTGAAAACAGACTGCCTTGTCTGTATAAAGCAGACAAGGCTATTTGGATATTTATAACATCAAGGGCCATACAAAATTATCACCTAGAAAATTAGCCTGCTAGTCTTGTTGAGGAGATCTGCAGCACCTGGAAGTGGATCCTGGTACAGGTGCTGCTCAGAGCCTGGGGATGGAACTCAGGGGCCACCCCTCCTCCTGTCATGTGAGAGTTTGTGGGAAAGGACAGCGGCCTTTGTTTCTATGTAAACAAAAGCCAGAGAGGAAAACAGAGGTTGTTTCATTCTTCATTGGTAAACCGACCTTGGCCTCTGTGGTAGCAGGGAGCAAAGGGCCACGTTCTGTATCCTGCCAGGAGGCTATGGCATATGGGCGATTCCCCCCAACCAACCCCTCCCCTTTTTAAAAAATATGTCTTTATTGATTTCAGAGAGGAAGGGAGAGGGAGAGAGAGATAGAAACATCAATGATGAGAGAGAATCATTGATTGGCTGCCTCTGCACACCCCCTACTGGGGATCTAGCCTGTAACCCTGGCAGGTACCCTGACCAAGAATCAAACCTTGAGCAATGCCAGCTGGGCTTTTTTTCCCCCCTTTTATACCTAGCTGCTCGAAGACATTTTTAGTTTGCTTCTTGGTGAGTGATTTGCTAATCGTATTTTTTTAAATCCAATTTACGAAAAATTCCTACTGCCTTAGGAAATCATAGTCAGCGCCTAAAATTCTTAAAATGCTTGGGTTATCATTTATAATTACCGTGTCTGTTTTCAGTAGCTCGTCAGCTTGTTGGGACTGTCGGAATCACTTGTCAAATGACAGCTGTGTGGTAAGCACACTGGAAATGGGAACTCCGGAGGGTAGCCCCAGAGTTCCACCAGGAGGGACCCTCTTTCCCGCCGCCGCCCCCCCGTATCTGACAACCCTGCCTATTGGCCTCTCACACTATTGTGGTATATTAACCAGGACACACATGCTTTTTGTTGGTGCCACAGGGTAATGCAGCACTTCTCCTACTTCTTTAGTTTTAGACCTATTTACACTCTTAAAATTATTCACCCCAAAGATCTAGTAACAATATTTCCTGCATTAGAAATGAACACTGAGATGTTTAAAAGTATTAAATCTTTTAGAAATGACAATAATAAACTCATTTTGTGTTTTAAAGAAATTAGCCCGCTATATTTGGCCAAACATTTAACTAACTCACCCCTAATTCCTTGGCAAGTCCAGACCACATGATTTTGTGGGCCTCAGCAGCCCTTGGGCCAGATGTTCGCCAAGCCTAGTGCACAGTTTCCAGAACACAGAGGGCCTGGGTATAGGAGGAGTTCAAGAACATCTATTGAATAAATGAACATGTTCAGGCTTGGGGACAGGAATGAACAAGGCAGCCCATCAGCCCGGAGCTTGGTAGGGGGAGTCCCTAATAAATGAGGGACCAAGGCTGGGATACCTGCTGTGGCACAGGTCAGGGTAAAGAGAGAAAACAAGGAAAAGCACGACCATTCTGGCCTGAGGGCAGAGCAGGACCGGAAAAGATGGCGGCAGGGCATTTCATGCCAAGAGCAGCATGAGAGCCCTGTGGGAAACTCAGTACAGAGAGGCTGCCAGGGGTGGGGGAGGTGGGCTGGAAGGCTCCTCTGGTCAGATTTAACGTATTTCTGCCCTAAAATGAAGACTCCCAGGTTATAGAGCTTTCAAACTGGCAGAGAATGTGCACTTAAACGGTTCTCTTTTCTCTTTACCACCACACAGGGTGGGTCTTATTACCTTTGTTTTACCGGTAGGGAAAGTCTAGCGCCAAAGTCCCAAGGTCAGCCCAGCCAGGAAGTAGCAGAGCCAGGATTCAAACTGCATTTCTGGGTGTGAACAGAGTGGCCACGTAGTAGCCAATAGGGACCAAACTCACTTCGGGTTCACATGATTTGTGTGCCTACTTTTTGTCTCCCAGATAATTCCGTCTTCCCAGGATTAGTGCCTGGGCCACCTCCTTCCCCTGCTCCACCCCCCATCTCTCTCACACACACCGGGGCTCACTCTGGCTAGGACAGGAGTATATAAAACGTTTCCTGGGCTTCCGAGCACTTTTCTCCACAGACCTATGGGGCCAGCAGGGCAAGGCTTCTAACCCCCATTTCACAAAGGAGAGATCTGGCTCAGAGCAATGACTAATCTAAGGCTGTCTAGCTGGGGAAAGCCAGAGATGAAGCCCAGGCTGTCTGACTCCGTCCAGATTCTTCCCCCACAGCCTGCCTCCGTGCGGGTAGGGGAGCAGCCTTGGGGAGCATAGGGACTCCCAGGCACCTCTCTCAGCCCCGGAGCAGCTGCACCTCCAGGGGTACTGCTCAGGATGTGCCAAGCATCTTGTGCCCTGAGGTGGTGGTACCCCAGGCCTCAGGCCCTGGCCAAGCTGGACCTTCCTCTGCCACCACTTCCCATGGGCAGTGTGGCCCACTAACCTGCTCTGGCTGGCAGCTGTGCCTGCGCCACACCTTGTACCTCAGAATCCTCCAGCCCCCCTTCTGTCTGCAGAGGGCCCCAGGCTCTAGGCAAGTCCTGGACTCAGTGTCTTACCCTCTGCACCTTGAACATGCCGTCCCCTCAGCCAGGCTCACCCACATCCCCTCAGGCAGCCTTGACATCACTTCCAGTACCCCCTCCCTGTGGCACTTCCGACTCCATGCAGCACCTGGTTCAAGTCCCAGCTCTTCCCAGCTGTGTCAACAGAGTGAGCTCCTACACACACACACACACACCCGCTGCATCCTCCTCCTCATCTGTAAAATGGAGACAACTGCAGGACCTACGTCGCAGGGCTGCTGGGAGGATGAAATACATACGTTCAATCATGTAAAGCTCTTGGTGGTGCCTGACACACGGTAAGAACCTGACTCAGCTCTTCATTCTACTCAGTCTCTGAGCCCTTGCTTTCCTGCACCACCATCACTGCTTCCCCGGTCTCTGTGCTCTGTCACAAGCAAGCTCTTTGAGGACAAACACACATTGGACTTGCCTCTTCATCCACTGCCCCAGCACAATACATGGCCCTCAGAAACCATGAGTGACTCAATGCAGGAGGAGTGGCTGCCTGCAGATCGATGTGGAGGGCGCAGGAACAGCCTGGGACAGCGTCAGAGGGATTGGGTTTACAGTCCCTTCCTGCCACTCACTGGATGTGGGGCCTTTGAGAACCCCTTTCCTGGGCTACTTGTGCTTCATCACCTGTCAAATGGGAGGGGCAACATCCCACTCAGGATGTGAGGTGGGGACCCTGTGTAACAAATGATATGCAATCCTGTAGCCTGTAGAGAGGGCCGGCAGGCTGCTGCCACGCCACACCATGACCAGAAGAGCACAGTGGCGTTGCCAGCAAAGTCCTGAGAAGCTGTTGGGAGGCTATCAACTTGTTTTCCTGGCCCCACCCCTGCCGGTGGGTGGGGTGGTGGGAGTGAGTTACAGCAGGAATGTCCCAGCGAGGAGGGCAGGTCAACTGCCAGGAGGATTGGCAGCCTAGGAGGACCGATCAGTGGCTGCAGGAATGCTCTGAGCCCCTCCCAAGCTGGAGAGGGAAGGGGTTGGGAATGGCCAGGACCAAAGGCAGGACGCTCCAATCAGTTCAGCTCCCTGGCACCCTTCTCCTGTGGGACCCCTCTGCTGGACCACATCTGAGCATCTCTGTGGGCCATGCTGGCCGAGCCTGTGCTGTGACTCCAGAGACAGCCAGGAGGATGAGGTATATCCGTCTTTGGGATTGACCAGCTAAAGCTAAACTGAGCTGAGCTGTTGATTCCTCTAAGTAGCTCAAAGGGGGATGGTGGAAGGGGTGGGGGAAGGTATATAGTTTGTGCAGGAAGAGGGGGTGCTGCAGTGCCAGATGGAACTGGAATAGGTGTGGCAGCCTCATCCTTAGGCCTTGTTGGGGATCAGGTTTGTAGCTGGACCCCCTAGTGGCCCACAGGCCACCACAAAAACAAATAAACAAACAAAAAACACCACAACAATAAAAATATCAAGAAAGTCCTGCCCAGGACCCTTGAAAGTTGGGCATGCATGCGCCCTTGCCGATGTGGCTCAGTTGGTTGAACATTGCCCCAAGCACGGAAAGGTCACTGGTTAATTCCCGGTCAGGGCACATGCCCAGGTTGCAGGCTCCATCCCAGTAAGAGGCATGCAGGAGGCAGCTGATCAATGGATATTTCTGCTCTCATTGATGCTTCACTCTCTCTCTCCCTCTCCTTTCCTCTCTCTCTAAAAAAAGCCAATAAAAACATTTTTAAAAAGAAAAAGGAAGTGTGGGGCACGGCAGGCTTTCCTCCACCTGCAGCACAAGCTAGACCTTGCTCTGCGTTCAATTCTAAAGAAGGTCTGGAGGGCAGTGGTGGAGGGGCTCCCACCTTCGACCTGCTAGAGGGATGAGGTGCACAGGGCACCAGATCAGGGAGGTGTGGACAAAACTGGCTTCTGAGCCATGGGCCTCATCTGTGACCCCTTCTAGGATGGCACAGCTCTGAAACAATTAACAAAGAAGCAGACCTGGGATGATTATTGGGATCAGTGAGAATGAGAGTTCACACTGAGACTGGGGAGGAGTCTCCTTGCCCAGAGTTCCTCAGATCTGCCAAACACAAAGTGCCACCAGAGGGTATGGAGAGAGAAGGCCGCAGATCCTAATCTATAGGAAGGGAAAAGTATCCTCCTCGTAGTGTCCTAGCTACTTCTGTGGGTTCAAGTGTATCTCCAGCTCTAGGTCCACTGGAGGACACAGACCCTGAGGTCTAGCAGAGTCCTTCTGAATGTTCCCAGCACAGGGGCAGCATGGGTCTTCATGATCTACCAAACCAAACAGGAGGCCATTTGGGGCTCTCAGACCCATGGAGACATGAAGTCCCAAAGCCCAGGGAGGCTGACTTCCTAGCTTGCAGATAGTTGAGTACTTTTCCAGAAATAGGAATTGGCCAGGCTCCCTGTGTAAGGTACCAGCCCATCCCTCTTACATAAGAAAGTATTGTTTATTCTCTCCGAGGGTTCAGGAGGCCAGCTCCTCCAGAGAGAGCCTCAGGGGCTCAGCAGATGGCAGAGCTGAAGCCAAGGGGGCAAGGGCCTTTCCTCCTTTTTCCCAGTGGGAATTAAGGCTCCTCCACTGAAGGCTTCACCCCACCCAGGCACCTGGCGGGGGGGAATGAGTGGGAGGTAAAAAGTAAAGGGGTTGTGGGGGTGAGGACTGTTGCATCTGTGGGGGGCCTGAGGATGCCATCTGTGACCCAAATTCTCTAATTCTCTAAATACTTCTTTAAAATTAAAGTATAGTTGACATACAGTATTATATGAGTGTTACATAAACTCATATAATACTCATATAGTAACATGAGTTTATAGTTGACATAGTATTATATGAATTTATTGTTGACATATAGTATTATATGAGTTTCATACTTCTTCATCAATCTAAGTACAGTGGTACCTCGAGATACGAGTGCCCTAACATACGAGATTTTTTGAGATACGAGCTCTTGAGCGAGCGATTTTTGCTTTGAAATACGAGCAACATTTGAGATAGGAGTAATCGCGCGGATCGGCCGGCTGCACATGACCCACCAGTTTACCACGACTCGAGCTTTCATAGTTTCCCACGCCTCAAGGTTATGGAACGAATTAAACTCATATCTCGAGGTACCACTGTACTTTAAGCCAATTGATGTATGTATGAGGAGAGGAGAGTTAGGTGGGCACAGTGAGAGGCAGTCTTTAGAAACGCCTTTCCTAGATGTTCTGGCGTAGTGCATGTATGAGTGCGGTACAGGGCCACTATAAAGGATTTTTAAACAAGAAAAGTGAAAGCTCTCCTCTTATCCCTTCCCAACTCCCACGTTGGGGCTAACCACTGTTAATAGTCAGTAGACATCCTTTCAGATATTTTGTGCAAACATATTTCTAAAATAAAAAGCAGGACTGTACTGTGCATATTAGTCTGCAAACTGCTTTTCCACTTAATATATTGCTGGCTTCTTTTCATGTCAATACTGCTTGGGTTTCCAATTTGCCCACCCAGACCCCCAGTGCTGGACACTTAGTTTGTTTCTGTTTTGTCTGCTATTATACATCATCCTGCAAATAATCTGGGTGTCCTTGTCCAGTTATTTCCTTAGAAAAGAATCTGAGAAATGAAATCTCTGGGTCAAGGGGCCTACCCAGGTAGAGATGGCCACTCAGTTCCGTCTGGGAGTGCCAATGTGTGCAGGTCCCTGTGTTTCCTTCAGTCCATGCCACTGTGAGCCACTTTATCCCTCCCTCTGTAAGCAGGACAAACCATGGGCAGAGTGAGGCCACACCCCACCAATCCCTGTCTCTAGTGGTCTTTATTCCTCATCTCCTTCTCTGACATGACAAAAAACAAACAAACAAAATGTCCAAACCTCTGTGTTCCCATCCCAATGAATCAGACTGGAGTGACCAGATGACGGAAAGCCCTTAATCCTATTGAGGATGGGGCCATAAGTTTGTGGGATTCAGGCTGTCGGTCCCTACCACTGCTGAGGCAAAATCTTGCTTACCTGAAACACATCTCCATTGATCGTGGTCCCCATGTCCTCAGGACCAGCTAGAAAGAGAACAAGGACACAGCATTACTTTATTGCTCAACTTATAGCAAGCACGGAATGGTCCTACATTCGTGCCCCAAGCCAACTTCTGTATATGCCCCTGCGTGTATTGACTCCCCCCAACACAGACGTGATGGATACTCGGGCTCAAGCCTTTGACTGCTCGCCATGCCTTTCTCACAGCCTATATCACATTTGATTTTCACCACAGCCTTGTGATGAAATTATCAACCCATTTTGTAGAGGCTCGAAGAGACTATGTAATTGCCCATGGTCATCCAGTGCATAATAGCTCCTCTCCTACCTGAAACTGATTTACCCTCCGCTGCAGCTGGGAATGGCCCAGTAGAGCCTGTGCAGGCAGAGGCTCTGTAGGCTCAGGGCGGGGTCTGCGAGGACCAAGGAGGAGGGACCTGCGAGTCTCTGCCTGTCCCTGCGGTGCCTTGAGCAACTAACTGCTCCACCTAGGACAGCAGGAACCACAGCCTCCACCAGGCAGTACCTGCCCTATTTTTCCTGCTTCTGCCCCTCCCAGAAGGATTTCATTTTGCCCTCAACTATGACTCCTCCTGGTCCCTTTCCCTGACATCTGATTAGTCACAAATTCCTGTAGCTTCTGCTGCAACAGTGACCCTCAACATTGCCCTCCACTCTTTGCCCAGTGCCCAGCCCGGATCCCCGGCTCTCCTGCTGCTAGTGGCAAATACGTGGAGGGGCCCACCTCTGTCCTTTCTCCTCATCACTGTCTTCCCTGAGCCCTGCATGGTACCTGTGAGTACCCTGAGCCCTGCATGGTACCTGTAAGAGCCAGAAGCTATTTGTTGAATACACAAATTACAAAATGCATTAAAGAAAGGAAGAATGGATGACTGGCTTTTGTTCACTCACAGGCCTCCCGGACTACAGCCTCACCCTCTCCCAAGCCAATGCCAGGGCTCAAAGTTGCCCTCTGCTCTCTACCCCGTGCCTTTCTCCAGCCCCACCTCTCACCCATACAGTATGCCCATAAAGCATACACTTACCTATGTCGTCCCTCTCATTTAAAATATAATAAAAACAAACTCAAAAGAAACCCACTTCCCATGGACCACAGTGGCCTATAGGGCCTGATCCTGCTTCTGGGACTCAGCAGGTACTATTCCCTCTGCCTGGAAGGCCTCCTTACCCATCTCCACAGGGGCTGCTCCCTTCAGCCTCTGGTTGCCTTATTGTTGGCCTTACTGACCACCCCCCATATTCACCCTCCAGCACCTTGCCTCCCCAGCAGTATTTTCTCTATAGCACTTAGCACAGGTGATATGTTTATTTGTGTAGGTGCTGATTATCCGTCTTCCCCACGAGAGCAGACCCTCCAATAGAGCAGAGTCTTTGTTTTGTCCATTGCTGGGGCCCAACACCCACAATCTGGCGCATAACAGAAACTCAGTATCTGTCAAATGACCAGACCATAGCACTTGAGGGTCTTTACAATCTGGTCCTGTCCATTTTTTTCCTGCCTCGCTGCCCAACAGTCCCTCCCACAAACCCTATTCTGGTTTCCTCCTTCCCCGGACGCATCCTGTACCCCATGCCTTTCTTCCTGCTTCTCTCTCTAAAGAATGCTCTTAGATCCAGTCATTCTCCAAGACCCAGTTCATGAGCCACCTCCTCTGGGGAGCCTTCCACTACTGCTGCTTCCCTTGGCACTGATGGAAGGTCTCATCTCTGGAGTAGTCCCGAAGACTGTACAGCATCCCCTGCCCTCTTAGGCAATGACTTGACCTCTCACGGGTCATGCCCTCCTGTATCAGGCTCTGTATCCTATTCAGCTCCTAAAGGCCCCTGTACAGAAAGAGTGAACAGTCAGTGCTGGCTACATGGAAACTGAATTGCTGTTTGGGGGCCGACTATTATCTGTGAGGCCTCTCGGCAGCCTCTCAGAAACTGCCTCACGAAAAGCCACAGGAGGCCACATGAGATGACCACAGGTGGCCTGGTATCCTTTTACCAGCTGGCCAGAGCGGTGAGCAGCGGCCATGCTGCTTTCAGCCTGGGGACTGACGGGAGGGACACGTAATCCATGCAAATAATCCCGGTCAATACAAATTGCAATCCACGCTGCTTTCAGACTCAAACAGTGACTGATTCTGATCAACCGTGTCAGCTGTCATCCCTAGGTATTCAGAAAGGGCTTCTCCTGTCTGAGTGGCAGCATCTTCCCCCAGGGCTCCTCCTCTACCAGGGTCCATTCAGGATGATACCAGTCGGTGCACTTGGCTTCTCTGGGGTGGAAGTTGCATCACCTTACTCCACCCTGACGAGCCCCCCAGGTTCAGGCCACTCATCCGCAGGCCCGGCCCACCCTAGCCTTCAGAAAGTCCCTCAGCCCGTCTCTCAGGTCTATAAGTGTTGCTCTGGAGATGAAGTTTCAGCCTCTTTGGGAACCCACACACACCTACACACAGCGTTAGGAGTATTTGCTCCCACAATGCTTTCTGATTTGTCTATTGCACGTTTATAATCACGTGTCCATAGTCAGAGGCCGGCAGCACAGGAGCACAGGAGACATGAGTTCCAGGCATAACCGGTGGGCATTGTTCCACTCAGATCCTTGACCCCTGTTGGAACGTGGGCAGACAGGGTCCAGAACATTCCTGGGAGCTTACTGAGGCCCAGATGGGGAGACAGGCTTGCCAGGAACCGATTCGGTGAGTCAGGGGCAGAGCTGGGCTGGGCGCTCAGCAATCTGGGTGTGAAAAAGTAAACCTTCTGGGTCCTACCCAAGGTGATGAATGGAAACAAAGTGTCCATTGCTCAGGCTGGACACAGATCCAGCCCCAGAGGAGAGACAAAGCAGCTCAGGTCTACACCAGACACCTATTTCCCCAGGGGCACCAGGGACCCAACATTAGAGCACTCAGTACAGGGGCGTCCTCTAAGACAGCGGTCGCCAACTTTTTGGGCCTCACAGCGACCGCTGATCTAAGAGATGGGCGGCGGTGGGAGCCAGCATCCGCCCAGTCCCGGAAGGCCAAGGCACATGCACCCCATCCATCTTGGCTTCTGGCACTCTGGGCTAGTCAGGGGGATTACTTGCTCAGCACCATCTAGGGCTAAAAGGGCAGATGACAATTCCATCCTGCCTGGCAACCTCTTGAGCCACCATCCTACAATACCTCCTGGAACCCCAAGCCCCGCTCAGGACCGAAGCTGAGCATTTGCAACTGTGGTGGTGGGTGTGAGTCCAGGAGGATCTGAAAGGGCTGTGCCCCACCCTGTGTCCCCATCTGTGCCCCACCCTTGCCAGAGAGGGAACCTCCTATCCAGGCTGTCGGCCCCTGGAGCCCCACTGTTTGGGGAGAGGCTCAACTCCCAGAGGCCTCTGGCTATCTGGACTGACTTTTACCTGCTTCTCCCTCAGGAAGCTCTAACTTCGGGAGGTCTTTTCAGCAGGGCCTCTCTCAGGCCAAGCCAGACCAGGGAAGCTGACGGTCTCAAGGAAGAGGTGTGGACAAATGAACACTGGTACGTGACTGTGGACAGGCATTTCCTAGGAATCCCCTGAGATGCGTGAAGGTCTGTGCTGAGCTGCTGCTCTGAAAGACGTCCATGGCTGGGTGGGTAACAAAAGACTCACCCCCTGCCTCCCCCCACAGCCTATCTAACCTCCCAGGGTGACTGCGGAAGCCTGGGATTGGATCAAGTCCCAGATCTGTCACTCACAGCTGTGTGACTTTGGGCAAGATAATCAAGCTCTCTGGGCCTCCGGTTTCTTAAATGTTACAAGAGGCTTGTTACATTTATCATAGCAAGGGGCTCCAGAGATGCTTCAAGCCCCTCAAAGCCAAGGGGACTGTCTTAGTCATATCTGTACCCGCAGTGGGCCTAGCATACAGGAGGTGCTCAGAAAATGATGAGTGAATACAAACAGGACTATCGGGAGCCTTACTTGTAAACATTTTTTTTTAAATATGGAAGCTACCACTTATTCCAATGGGCCCATCAACCCCCACCAAAATGACAGCACTAACAGGAAGCAAGGGCTGTTTTGGATGCCCCTGTGAAGGTGATATCTACATTTTTACTAAATATTTTAAGAAATTATTCTTTTAAGCCAGAATCACAGCAGGGACACTGGTAAACATGCTATTTTGAAGCTAACCACAGCAGCCCTGGACCACCTCTGGAAAATGCCAGAGGGCAGAGTCACATTTGACAAAGTCCATTATGTACTGGTGTCTCAGAGTCAGGCATGTGGAAGACAGTGTAGTCAGGTGGACAAGGCTTAGAGTCTTACAGAAACAGGTTTAAATCCTTGCCACTTAACTAGTACAGTACTGTACTTTTTTAGCCTCGACTTTGCCATCTCTGAAATGGGTTTGACACTGAGTATAAAATGATTAAATGTAAGTAAAATGCCTAGCCCAGTGCCTGTAGGTGGTCCCAAGGGAAATTTGTGAGTTTTTGGACACCCTCCTGCCTTCCCAGCTGCAGGAGGAAGCTATGTCTGAGGGGCAGAGGGGTCTGCTGTACTGCCCACACCTTCAGGGCTCAGCTGGGAGCCCCAGGCAGGCCTCCCTGGAGGCTCAGGGGACACTCTCGGGCTGGACTGTGCTGGATTCCAAAGCCCAGCGCGGTGGAACTGGCCTGGGATGAAATGTCCTGAGGAATTCTGGTCCCGGGAGTACCCGACCCACAATCAGGGGGGCCTCTATGAGGATCTCCAAGAAGATTCCTCCCGGTTTTCCCCAGACCCTAGACCCTACACATACACACACACCACATACCACACACACACACACACACACCCCATTCCCCACCCCACACACACCACACACACGCACACCATACCACACACCATCATACACACACACACCACCCTCCACCCACACACACTCACACACACTGACACATACCGTACCACACCACACACACACACACACCACCCTCCACCCCTTCACCCCCCCACACACCACACACACACTCACACACACCATACCACACCACACACACA
>JAAGEH010000293.1:9636474-9757420 GCA_011751065.1 Lasiurus cinereus
ATTCTCTCCTGGAACTGGAGTTCAGCGCAGTTTGGAGCTTTTGTCTCTCTCCCACTTGAGAAAGCCAGTCTCACACTCAGTTGCCAGTCCTCTCTGCACGCGCCTTAGTACCTCTGCCTCCTGCAGCTCCTGTGAGTCTCAGTGTGCTTTTCTCTTTCCCTCTAGTTGTAGAATTTTTACTCAGCTAGCTTTCCTGTGGTTCTGGATGATGTCCGTTTTGTCTTTTAGTTGTAAATTCAAAATTGTTGTGCAAGGCAGCAGTTTAGGTGTTTACTTATGCTGCATCTTGGTTTCTCTTCCATTGTGTATTTTTCTTTGGTTTCCTTTGCCCAAAGAGTTATATCCAAAAAAATATTACTAAGAGGGATATCAAAAATGCTTACTTTTCTTCTAGGAGTTTTATGGTTTTGAGTCTTATAGTTAAGTCTTTAAACTATTCTTTTTAATTTTTTAAAAAATATTTTTTAAAAAATATTTTTTATTGATTTTTTACAGAGGAAAGGAGAGGTATAGAGAGTTAGAAACATCAATGAGAGAGAGACATCAATCAGCCACCTCCTGCACTCCCCCTACAGGGGATGTGCCCTTGACCGGAATC
The DNA here is from genome assembly GCA_011751065.1 of Lasiurus cinereus. NCBI lineage: Eukaryota > Metazoa > Chordata > Mammalia > Chiroptera > Vespertilionidae > Lasiurus > Lasiurus cinereus. Next base: position 9,637,073 of record JAAGEH010000293.1, read on the forward strand.
GAACCTGGGACATTTCAGTTCACAGGCTGACGCTCTCTCCACTGAGCCAAACCAGTTTCGGCTAAACTATTTTTTTAAATATATGTTTTTATTGAATTTAAAGAGGAAGGGAGAGGGGGAGGGAGATAGAAAACATCAATGATGAAAGAGAATCATTGATCAGCTAACTCCTGCACACCTCCAACTGGGGATCGAGCCTACAACCCAGGCATGCGTGTTTAACCAGAATTGAACCCAGGACCCTTCAGTCCCCAAGCCAACACTCTATCCATGGAGCCAAATTGGCTAGGGTATCTTTAAACCATTTTAAATTTATTCTTGTAATGTTATAAGACAGTGGTTGGCAAACTGCGGCTCGCGAGCCACATGCAGCTCTTTGACCCCTTGAGTGTGGCTCTTCTACAAAATACCATGGCCTGGGCAAGTCTATTTTGAAGAAGTGGCATTAGAAGAAGTTTAAGTTTAAAAAATTTAGCTCTCAAAAGAAATTTCAATCATTGCACTGTTGATATTTGGCTCTGTTGACTAATGAGTTTGCCAACCACTGGTGTAAGACAATGATCCAGTTTCATTCTTTTGCATGAGTCTACCCAGTTTTCCCAGCACCATTTATTGAAGAGACTGTTTTTATCCCCATTACATATTTTTGTCTTCTTTGTCATAGATTAATTGACTACATAGGTGTGGGTTGATATCTGGGCTCTTTTCTGTTCCATTGATCTCTATGTCTGTTTTTATGCCATTGCCATGTTGTTTTGATAACTATAGCCTTGAAGTATAGTTTGATATCATGTAGAGGGAGGGAAAAGGAGAGAGAGATAGAAACATCAATGTGAGAGTGCATCATGGATTGGCTGTCTCCTGCATCCCACTACTGGGGGATTGAACCTGCAACCCAGGTATGTGCCCTTGAATGCCAATTGAACCAACAACCTCCTGGTGCACAGGACAATGCCTCATCAATTGAGCCACACCAGCCAAGGTCTCATTGAATCATCTTTAAAATGTTATGCTAAGTGAAAGAAGCTGAACACAAAAGCCACAGATTCATGATTACATGTATATTAAATTATAGAGAGTGTCTGGGAAGGTACATGAGCTGATTGTTGGCTGATTCCAGTGGCATCAGCAGAGCCATGTCCTGGAAACATACCTTCTAGCGGCAGTATGTTGTCAGCCTGACCTTTAGCTCAGGCACCAGGGGGTGGGTTTCATTATCTAAGTTCAGCCAGGTGTCAGGAATGAATGCAATTATCTGGGCTCAGTCAGGATTGACAATTACAAAGAAGCCACAAGAATGAAGAATTGCAGCTTTATCTTTACCCATGGTTTCCCATAATTTTATTTGTCTTAAACTCCAGTAAAACTTGCTGGTATCATGCTGTATATAATAAATATGCTGCACTAGCTCTGGGTCACTGTCTCTCCATTCGAGGGCAGCGTCCCACCTGGCCCAAGCTTTCCCTACTGCCTCTTTCTTATTCTCAATCCCCAGCCGCCCCTACTCAGGACTCATCTGCTCCCTAGCCATGCTGTTGATGGCCAAGAGAGAAAACATATCTGGCACCGAACAGGGACCTGAATACAGGGGAACTCTCAAAAATCAGGCATGGGGACGGCTCTGAGAAGTGCACCATGCAATGAATTCAAGAAGTAAGGTAAGGAGTGAATTGTATTATGTGGGTGTAAAACATTGGAAATTCAGGGTCTCAAGAAAGAGATCTCTACTCTCAAAGGCTTAAAACTGTGCTCAAAGCTTGAGGATGCTCTGATAAGTATAGTCAAATTCTTAATTTCTTAAGTGTTGTTAATGAAACTTGCCCTTGGTTTCCTGAAGAGGGAACTGTCAACTTTCAAACCTGGGAAAAGGTTGGAAAGCAGTTGCATGACCAATATCCCCCAGGAGGTCCAGAGAAAATTCCTATTCCTACATTCATACTATAGCCTTTAATTTGCGATTGCCTTGATCCAGTGCAGGGGAGTTTAAGAATGTCTGTAAGTAGGGTGTGGCCATGGCTTTGCAGCCTACAGTATAGGGGTGCAAATCTCTAAAAACATCATTTCCCCCCTCTGTGCCACCTTCTCCTCCACCCACCTCTCCTGTGACCACAGTCAAGAGCCCGCCTGATAAAAATTTACCTCCTAAATATGAATGGGAGCTAGAGTTTGAGGCAGAGTGAGACAAGTGTCACCATGATCTGGGTGACTCAGATGATAAGAAAGATTTTGCTCACAGCCTTTACGGGAAGCAGGCCTAAGGTGTCAGTCAGACATCCCTCAAGGGCTCCCAGACTGTGAAGGGGCACAGGCTGGGCTGAGGGACCTCCCCGCCCCGAGTGCACAAATTTCATGGATCGGACATCTAGTATACTATAAAATGATTATAATTATAAATTTCACCACAAATTTTAAAGACTCAATGTAATTCACCAATAAACCAAAAGAGAAAAACTATATGATCATCTCAATGCAGAAAAAAACCTTTGACTAAATTCAACATCAATTCCTAATTTTAAAAAAAAACACCTCAGCAAACTAAAAATTGAAAGGAACTTCCTCAACTTAATCAAGAACAGCTCTGAGAAAACTTCAGCTAACATTAAATTTAATAATGAAAGACTGAACATTCTTCCTCTAATATAGATATGAGATAAGGATATCAGCTTTCATAACTTCTATTCAACACTGTCCTATTAATTCTAGCCAGTGTAACAAAGAAAAGACAGAAAAATGGAGGAGAGGGTGGAGGGAGGGAGGGAGAGAGAGAAAGAGAGAGAGAGAGAGAGAGAGAGAGAGAGAGAGAGGGAACGCAAAAGCAAATAAAATATAATATAAAAGGCCAGGGTTGTAACTACCGATCACCACCGAAGGCTGACCAATCCAGAAGTCCTTCAGTCAGGGCTGGGTTGCCGGAGTGACCCAGCACTGACTGCCCAGCTGCAGCCTGGTGATCCAGCACTGACTGTCCAGCAGGCTGAGCCCCAGAGAGAGGGACAGCCTCAGTGACAGCTGTTGATCAGTACTTGCCTCTCTCTTTCTCTCCCTCTTTCTTTCTGAGCTTCGTCAGCAGTCATGCTTTTCTTTCTTTCCCGGCCTTCTAGGGGGCTGCTGATAAGCCCCACCACTCTGATCAGGCCCAGAGATAGGCCAGGAGATACTTACTGGCATAGGAACCAACCAATCAGAACCAAATGTGGGTTTTGTGAAGAATCAATGGCTGCCTAGAAGGCAGAGCTTCTGACACTGACTGGCATAGAAACCAACCAATCAGAACCAAATGTGGGTGCAGTGGAGAGCTAATGCCTGCCTAGGAGGCGGAGCTTTTGACAGTGGCATAGAAATCAACCAATCAGAACCAAACTGGCCAGCAGAGGAGGGCAGTTGGGGGTGAAATCAGGCCTGCATGGGAGAGCCGTTGGGGGTGAGATCAGGCCAGCAGGGGAGGGCAGTTGGGGATCCCCAGGACGGCAGAGGAGGGCAGTGAGGGGTGATCAGGCTGGCAGGCAGAGGCAGTTAGGGGCAAGCAGGCAGGCAGGTAGGAGCCAGTTAGGAGCCAGTGGTCCCAGATTTCGAGAGGGATGTCCAATTGCCGAGTGGGATTAGGCCTAAACTAGCAGTTGGACATCCTCCAAGGGATCCTCAATTGAAGAGGGTGCAGGCTGAGCTGAGAGAAACCCCCATCCCGTGCACAAAATCTGTGCACTGGGCCTCTAGTCCAGATATAAAAGGAAGAGGTAAAACTATGTATACACACAAGGTGATTGTCTTATGTAGAAATCCATCTCTTCCACACTCTATAAAAAAGCTGCCAGAACTAATATTTGTGTTTAGCAAGGTCATAGGAGGTAAAATGAGCTTACAATAAAATTGTATTTTTTTTTATTTTTTTTATCTGCCTCCTGTAATCCCCCCACTCCCACCTTACTGCGGGTAGGGCCCAGCAACCCAGGCATGTGCCCTGAGCAGGAATTGAACTGGTGACCTCTTGGTGCATGGATTACACTCAACGGAGCCACACCAGCCAGACTGTGAATTGTATTTTTATTTATTGCCAGTGACCAAGAGGAAAAGTGAAATTTTAAAATGCCATTTACAATAGCAGCAAAATGTAAGTATCTAGAAATAAATCTAACAAATGATATGAAAGATTCCTACACTAAAATCTACAAAATATTGCTGGGAGAAATTAAAGAAGATCTAAAAAACATGGAGAAATATACCTTGTTTATGGATTAGAAGACCCAATATTGCCTGGCTGGCATGGCTCAGTGGTTGAGCATCAAACTAGGAACCAGGAGATCATGGTTCATTTCACATTCAGGCACATGCCTGGCTTGTGGGCTCAATTCCCCAGTAAGGATGTGTAAGAGGCAGCCAATTGATGATTCTTTCTCATCGTTGATGTTTCTATCTCTCTATTCCTTCCTCTTCCTCTCTTTGAAATCAATAAAAAATTATTTTTTTAAAAAAAAAGTAAGTCAGATCCTACCACTCCCCAGCTCAAAACCCTCTGTTGGCTTCCCATTGTTCTCAGAATCCAAGCTTCTTACCATGGTCTATGAGCCCCTATGTCATCTGGCCCCTACTGCTTCTCTGACCTTATTACTGATAATTCATTATTCTCAAGCTTCCTCCTCATTATTCTCATTTGAACACTAGGGATTTGGCATTTGCAGTACCCTGTGGCTGAAGCACTTTCTTGGAGTCCTGACATGGCTGACTCCTTTTGACATTCAAATCTCAGCATGTGTATACTGCATCCTCAGAGAGACCTAACTATGTCTACAAAGCACTTATTGCAACTGGATGGGGTCTGGCTCAGGGCAGGTCTGCCTAGGGCCCCGTAGATAATGTATGGGTTCTTGGCTTCACGTAGGAAAGATTTCACATGAGTCCAGGTAGCTTTTGAGAGTATGTTTGTTAAAGCTGGCTCAAGCCCTACCCGGTTTGGCTCGGTGATAGAGCATTAGCCTGCATACCGAAGGATCCGGAGTTCAATTCCAGTCAAGGGTACATGCCTGGGTTGTGGGCTTGGTCCAACCTGCAGGAGGCAGCCAATCAATGATTCTCTCTTATCATTGATGTTTCTCTCTCTCTCTTCCTCTCTGAAATCAATAAAAAAAAAAATATTTTTTTTTTTTAAAGAAAGAAAAGAAAAGAAGACCTGGTAAAGCTGGTTCAGGATCATGAAACAAAGGGAGGGCTTAAGTTAGGAAGGAAAAGCTACTAGAGATGAAAAGTCTGAGAAAATGGGACCTTTGGAGATAGGTTCAGGGGGTCAGCATGGGTTGAGCTGCCGCTGCCCACTGCTCACCTGGTTGCAAGTCTTGTGGGGACCCTTAGAAGTTTAGGAGAAAACCAGCAAAGATACAAGGTGTGCGTGTACTCTTTTGAGAGTGTGAGTTGGCTCCTTTGTCTTGAATATTTCTCTCTCTTCGGCCTGCGGAAATTCTAGGGGAGGCCTCAGGGGAGGGTCTTAACAGAACATTCATTAGTTTTTCAGATGTGTCCTTCAGCATGTTGATTCATCAAAACATGCATATAAAGGGGTCGGGTTATTTTTTAGTTAGTTTCCTTTTTGTTGTTGTTAATTTCACTTTTAAAGAACATCATCAAGAATGTCATTGAGCCCTAGCTGGTTTGGCTCAGTGGATAGAGTGTCAACCTGTAGACTGAAGGGTCCCAGGTTCCATTCCAGTCAAGGGAACATGCCTGGGTTGACCCCCATAGGAGTCATGCAGAAGGCAGCTGATCAATGATTCTCTCACATCACTGATGTTTCTTTTTATTTTTTAAAATATATTTTATTGATATTTTACAGAGAGGAAGGGAGAGGAATAGAGAGTTGGAAACAGCAATGAGAGAGAAACATCAATGTGCCCTTGACCAGAATCGGACCTGGGACCTTTCAGTCCGCAGGCCGACGCTCTATCCACTGAGCCAAACCCGTTAGGGCTCATCATTGATGTTTCTATCTCTCCCTCTCCCTTTCTTTCTGAAATCAATTAAAATATATTTTTTTAAAAAGAAGAATGTCATTGAAGGTTTTCTTTCTAGCCAGCTCTGAATCATGGGTATTGCTCAGGACAACTGGCACAAGTGCCACAAGACCCGGGCAAGAGAAAGCTCTACTACAAGAAGCGAAAACATGAGCTGGGAGGCTCTGCTCCCAACACTAAGATTGGACCCCGACGTATACACATAGTCAGAGTGTGGGGCGGCAACAAGAAGTACTGAGCCTTGAGGCTGGATGTGAGCAACTTCTCCTGAGGCTCAGAGTGTTGTTCGCACAAAACAAGGATTATTGATGTTGTCTACAATGCATCCAACAACGAACTAGTCTGCACCACGACCCCTGTAAAGAACTGCATTGTGCTCATTGATAGCACACCGTACTGACAGGGGTACCAGTCCCACTATGCACTACTGGGCCGCAAGAAGGGGGCCAAGCTGACTCCTGAGGAGGAAGAGATTTTAAACAAAAAAAATGATCAAAGAAAATTCAGATGAAATATGATGAAAGGAAAAAGAACACCAAAATCAGCAGTAAAGGAGCGGTTCCAGCAAGGCAAGCTTCTTTGCATGCATCAGCTTCAAGACCAAGTAGATGGCTATGTGCTTGAGGGCAAGAAACTGGAGTTCTATCTGAGGAAAATAAAGGCCTGGAAAAGCAAATAAATCCTCTTCCCTCCTATGTTAGCTCATGTAATAAAGGTGTTTATTCTAGGGAAAAAAAAAAAAAAGAATGTCATTGAAGAGGGACTAGGACCAAGGCCATTCTGTCCCAGAACTGTGGAATATGTACACCATTTGCTCCTACTGTTCTTGGTTAGGGAAGATAAAACCTTGTGATTGCCCAGCTGGTGTGGTTCAATGGTTGACCTATGAGCTAGGAGGATACAGTTTGATTCCTGGTCAGGGCACTTGCTTGGGTTGCAGGTTCAATCCCCAGTAAGGGGCATGTAGGAGGCAGCCAATTGATGATTCTTTCACATCATTGATGTTTCTACCTCTATCTCCCTCTCCCTTCCTCTCTCTGAAATCAAAACACACACACACACACACACACACACACACTGTGATTCAATTAGCTGGCTATAAATTGCTCAGATTGTTTGACCTTATTTAGTAATATTGTCTGTTTCCTTTATTCCACTAGTCAAGGAATCTCTCTAGCCTCTTAATATCCTGCCTCATTAACACTAGACTAGAGGCCCAGTGCATGAATTTGTGCACAGGTGGGGTTCCTCAGCCTGGCCCTCTATAGGAGCTATCGGGGCTGATTGGGGCCAGCCGGCCAGGGGGAGGGGCTGGCCATGGGAGGTTAGCTGTGGGAGTGCACTGACCACCAGGTGGCAGCTCCTGTGTTGAGCATCTGCCTCTTGGAGGTCAGTGTGCATAATTGTGATCAGTCATAATGGTCACTTTGGCTTTTATATATACAGACTAGAAGCCCAGTGCACAAAATTTGTGCATGGGGAGGGGTGTCCTTCAGCCCAGTCTGCTTCCTCTCCAATTTGGGACCCCTGGATTGGGCCTAAATGGGCAGAAGGGCATCCCTTTCACATTCCAGGACTGCTGGCTCCCAACTGCTCACCTGCCTACCTTCCTGATTGTGCCTAACTGCTTCTGCTTGCCAGCCTGATCACCTCCTAACCACTCCCCTGCCAGCCTGTTTGCCCCTAACTTCCCTCCCCTGTGGGTCATCTCTAACAGCCCTTCCCTGCAGGCCTGGGTCCCCTGCAACTGCCTTTCCCTGCAGGCCCAGTCACCCCTAACTGCCCTCCTCTGCTGGCCTGGTCACACCTAACTACCCTCCCTACAGGCTTGATCACCCCCAACTGCCCTCCCTTGCAGACGTGGTCCCTGCCAATTGCCCTCCCCTGCTGGCCTTCTTGTAGTGGCCATCTTGTGTCCACATGGGGCAGGATCTTTTGACCCCATGGGGACAGTCATCTTGTGTGTGGGAGTGATGGTCAACCTGCATATTACTCTTTTATTAGATAGTAAAGAGGCCTAGTACATGCGTGGGGTCCAATTGGTTTGCCCTGAAGGGTGTCCTGAAGCAGGGTGGGTGTTCCCTTAGAGCATGGGGTGGCCTGGGTGAGGGGTCTGTGGTGGTTTGCACACACACCCCAGCGACCCAAGTGGAGGTCTTGGTATCTGGGATTTATTTATCTCCTACAACTGAAACTTTGTAGCCTGACGTGGAGCCAAGCCTTCTGCTGGCACAGCCATTGAAACTTCATTGCCTTAAGCACCTGCCAGGGTTTTCAAAAAGCTTGGCTTCCTCCATCGCTAGGGGCAACCCAAGCCTCCCTCCTCCTCTCCCTGTGGCCATAGCCATCTTGGTTGGATTAGTTTGCATTCTTGCTCTGATTGGCTGGTGGGCGTGGCTTGTTGGTGTAGCAGAGGTATGGTCAATTTGCATATTATTCCTTTTTTAAAATATATTTTTTATTGATTTTTTTTAAAGAGAAGAAGGGAGCCGAGACCAGTTTGGCTCAGTGGATAGAGTGTCGGCCTGTGGATTGAAAGGTCCCAGGTTCGATTCCGGTTGGGGCATGTACCTTGCTTGCGGGCACATCTCCAGTAGGAGGCAGCTGATCGATGTCTCTCTTTCATCAATGTTTCTGACTTTCTATCCTTCTCTCTTCCTCTCTGTAAAAAATCAGTAAAATATATTAAAAGAGAGACAGAGAGAGAGAGAGAGAGAGAGAGAGAGAGAGAGAGAGAGAGGAAGGGAGAGGGATAGAGAGATAGAAACATTGATGAGAGAGAGACATCTATCAGCCGCCTCCTGCACGCCCCCTACTGGGGATGTGCCCGAAACCAAGATACATGTCCTTGACCAGAATCAACCTGGGACCTTTCAGTCTGCAGGCTGATGCTCTATCCACTGAGCCAAACCGGTTTTGGCATATTATTCTTTTATTAGACAGGATGATATTTTATCTGCTTACTGTTTCTCTCCCAACTATGCCTTTCACGAAGGAAACAGAGACCAGGTTGGTTTGACTTATCACTGAATCCCTTGCACTGAGAATTGCACTGGGCACAGAGCACAAGGTCTGTAAATATTGGGCCTGGCTAGATCCTTAGAGCAAAGATCTCATACATGGGAATTGAGCCATGGAAAATAAATAGGGAAATACAGCTAATGTCTGTGGGATAGAAAGGATTGGTCTATAATTAGAGCATCTCAAATTGGTACATAAAAGCGCCACCTGATTTTTGGACAATGAAGAAAATATGCTGATAACAATTTTCCTTTACAGTATTATATATATATATATATATATATATATATATATATATACACACACTATTGATTTTCTACAGAGAGGGAGAGGGACAGAAAGCTAGAAACATCGATGAGAGAAACATCAATCAGCTGCCTCCTGCACACCCCCCACTGGGGATGTGCCCACAACCAAAGTACATATCCTTGACCAGAATCGAACCTGGGACCTTCAGTCTACAGGCTGACGCTCTATCCACTGAGCCAAAATGGTCTTGGCAACAATTGTCCTTTAACGTGGAGATCTTTTGCCCTAGCTGCTTTGTCTTAGTGGATAGAGTGTCAGCTTGCAGACTGAAGAGTTCCGGGTTCAATCCTAGTCAAGGCCATGTACCTGGATTGCAGATTCTTTCCTGGCCTGGGCCCTGGTCAGGGCGTGTGCAGGAAGCAACCAATCAATGTGTTTCTCTCACATGGATATTTCTGTCTTTTCCTCTCTCTCCTGTTTTCTCTAAAAATCAATGGAAAAATATCCTCAGGTGAGGATTTAAAAAATAAAATAAAATAATAAGGTGGAGATATTTTATTGCTCTTTTAAAACTCCACATTCATTCAAAAAAAGCAGGGGGGGGGGAATTAAACCCTGTTCATAAAAAAACTTCCATGATTTGTGAACTGTGAACAAGTTCGAACAACACCTTGGCAGGATGGGAAAGGGGAGAAAACAGGTCTATTTACAGATGGCTTAAATAACCGAGATGCATTTAAATTTTCCCCATAATCTTAGAGCATGTGTCCCCTGCTGTTTACTTGAAAGGCACTGTGCCTGAGCAGGTCTGCCTCAGGCTGGCCTGTAGTCTGAGTGTTCTTGACTTTGGGCAGGAACGTTTTCACACAATGAGTCCAGCTGATTTTGAAAGTGCAGTGGGCAGTTAGACAAGAGCAGAACAAGGATGAAGTGCCAGGTACAGAAGGACACCTGGGCAAAAAGCCCGGGTGCCTGGCAAAGGACAATTGTAGGGTGGGAACTTGGCCACCAGGGTGACCTTTCCTCCCTAGCATGTGGCTGGTCATGCAGTTTGGACCCCTTGACCTTTCCTCCCTAGAGATGACATTTGGGCCTCAGTTGTATTTCAGTTCCACACCCAGAAAAACAGCAAAAGCACTTAAGAAACAGCATGGCTGACCTCAGGACCAGCTGTACTGAATAATGATCCCTATCTTGGCACCAACCAATCAATCAGTGGAGACCCCCTACCCTGAAAGGACATGCCTGGAAAGCTGCTGAACATTCTACTGACATCTTCCCCCTAGGACCTCCCTAAAATCTCCACCCTTAAAACCCTTAGGACAGAGGACCCAGTTGCGGAAACCAAACATTGTCTCACTAAATGGATGTAAACAGGAGACTAGAAGGCTTGTCAACCTTAATTGCTCGGAAAGGTCAGAGCTAATCACTCACTGTTTAGTTGAAACATTGTTAGCTGAAGCAGCCTCTACCTGTTCCTTTCATTTTAATTTCTGTTATTGTAATTTCCTGCCTAAAGGCTATGGGTGTGTCCCAAAGCCTTAATAAAAGGGAGAAAAAGGCCAGAGCAAGTGGTAGTCCTTTCCACTAGAGGAAGGCTCCCTCCTGGCCCCCCAATATCGCCAAATTAATATTGTCTAGTCTCTCTTTTCATTTGCGTGCGGCCTCCTCCAGAACCCGAACCCTGAACCACGTGGGATGTGGAAAGGGGCTCCCACACCCAGTGTGCTCTCCCTCCAGGGAGAACACCCTTGCCTTTCCTTTCCTCCTTCCCCTCCCCGCAGATGTGTTACCAAGGGCCCTTCCTTTGCCTCTATAATTTGTTTCCTGAGCCAATTTCTTCTACAGATTAATTCTACCTCTGTAATTTTCCAAATAAATGTTCTCTTATAGTTTGAGTCTTGGCTCTGAATTCTTTCCCAACCAGAATTCAGGTCCTGAGGTTGCTGAACCCAGGTCTGGTCGGACCCCACGGGTTTAACACCTGGTGCTGTTCCAGCCATACAACAAAAGTACATTTATTAAAGCTGGGATCAGTGAAGCAAGCTAGAGCTTAGGACAGAGGAAGCAATAGGAGGGAGCTCAGGTCGGACTGCTTTGGCTGAGAAACAAGCCACAGTAAAGAAGTGAGCCAAGGCCCTGACCAGTTTGGCTCAGTGGACAGAGCGTCGGCCTGTGGACTGAAAGGTCCCAGGTTCCATTCCAGCCAAGGGCATGTACCTTGATGGCGGGCACATCCTCAGTGGGGTGGGCGTCGGGGGGGGGTGGAGTATAGGAGGTGGCTGATCGATGTTTCTAACTCTATATCCCTCTCCCTTCCTCTCTGTAAAAAAATCAATAAAATATATTTTTAAAAAAGAAGAGAAGTGAGCCAAGGCAGGCTGCTGTCAGCTCATTCTATCCCTCTCTCTTCCTCTCTCTAAAATCAACACACACACACACACACACACACACACACACACACATTATAATTTTTTTAAAAAAATAGGCAAGCCAGGCGCTCTCCCTCTTGGGAGCATGCCTGTGTCTTTCTTCCCTACAGGTGTGCATCTCCTAAACCTAAGGGTCCCCACAAGACTTGCAACCAGGGAAACAATGGCAGCAGCAGCTTGTCCTGGATTAACCCCTCAACCTGTCTCCGAGGACCCCTTTTCTGAGACTTTGCAGTTGAGTGAGCCAAAGCAGCCTCACGTGCGGCCATTTCTTTCCTGTGACATTTCTGGAGAGCCGAGGAAGCTCTGCCTCGTATCACTCCTATTGCTTCTTCTTTCCTTGTTTCAAGGAAATAAATGTGCTCTCTCTCTCTCTCTCTCTCTCTCTTTGTTTTTATTGATTTTTAATTTAAATTCTGTATTGTTTAAAGTATTACATAAGTCTCCTTCCCCCCCACCATTGACTTCTCCCCATCCGCCCTAATCCCCCAGCACATGCCCTCCCCCTCCCCCCTTATTGATTTTTCTTTTTTTAAGAAAGTAAGGGAGAGGGTTAGAGGGATGGAAACATCGATGAGAGAGAAACATCGATAAGCTGCCTCCTGCACATCCCTTATTGGGGATTGAGCCCATAACCCGGGCATGTACCCTGATTGGGAATCCACCTGATGACCTCTTGTTTCATAGGTCAGTTCTCAACCACTGAGCAACTCCACTTGGGCTTTCTCTCTTTAAATTTTTTTTAAAAATTATTGATTGCTTTTATTGGGGAGGAAGGGAGAGAAAAAGAAACATTGATGTGAGAGAGAAACATCGATGGGTTGCCTCCCATAGGCACCCCAAGCAAAGACCAAACCCAGAAAACGAGATATATACCTTTATCTGGAATCAAACCCAAAACCTTTTGGTGTATAGGATGATACTCCAACCGAGCCACAGGGCAGTTACTACCATTTTAAAATGGGGAGATTTGCCTTAGCTGGTTTGGCTCAGTGGATAGAGCGTCAGCCTGGGGACTGAAGGGTCTTGGGTTAGATTCTGGTCAAGGCCACAGACCTCAGTTGCACGTGTGGGAGGCACCCGATAGATGTGTCTCTCTCACATAGATTTTTTTTCTCTCTGTCTCTCTCCCTTTCAGTGTTTCTTTTTCTTGCCCTTCCTCTCTAAAAATCAATAGAAAAAGATCCTTGGGTGAGGATTAACAACAACAACAAAAATAATAAAATGGAGAAATTTCACACGCAGATCCAAATTTGTAGGTGTTCTCTAAAAATGCGAAGTTCTAACAATACTGGTCTTACACGGAAGCCATCAGCTACACCTAAAAGCAGAAACCACCTTTGCACAGGAAAAGGGCTTTCAAGTTTGCCATTTTGCATGCTCCACAGTGAGGGCAAATTCCTATGGTGAAGTGAAAAACACTAAAATCTATATAGTAAAGAGCTAATATGAAAATGGTCGTCACACTCTCGCCTTAAGGCTCAGACACTCAACACTGGGAAGAGAGAAATGGGGACCAGCCAGGCTGCAGCCCAGGAGAAGGAGAAGCTGCTCCTCCCTCACCCCCTGCCCCCGTGGTCCCAGGCACCAGTGGCTGCACCTGCACCTGTGGCCCAGGGGAGGGACAAGCTGCCCTCCCCACAGTCCTGGGTCCCAGGCGCCTGTGGCTGCAGCCTGGGCAAAGCTGCCCACTCACGGTACCCTATGGCTACAGCCGGTCCTCGGTGCCTGGGACTGGCCAGAGGAGGGAATCCTGGGTCCCAGGTGTGGGGCGAGGGAGAGGTGGTTAGGGGTGATCAGGCTGATAGGCAGAGGAGTTAGGGATGATCAGGCAGGCAGGCAGACAGGTGAGCGGTTAGGAGCCAGCGGTCCCAGATTGTGGGAGGTAGTTGGACATCCCCTAAGCCTTAGGGCCTAAGGGGTCCTGGATTGCAAGAGGGTGCAGGCTGGGCTGAGGGGACCCCCCTTGCATGAATTTTGTGCACTGAGCCTCTAGTATTTTTTTTTAAATATATATTTTATTGATTTTTTTACAGAGAAGAAGGGAGAGGGATAGAGTTAGAAACATTGATAAGAGATAAACATCGATCAGCTGCTTCCTGCACACCCTCACTAGAGATGTGCCCACAACCAAGGTGCATAATGGGAATAGAACTGGGACTATTCAGTCTGCAGGGCAGGCTGATGCTCTAATCACTGAGTCAAACTGGTTAGGTCTAGTATTTCTTATGTCTTTACTCAAAGAAGAAAACAGAAATGTAGACCAACCAAGTGTAGTGTCTTTGAGAACTTGAAAAACATCCAATGGTGTTGAAAGTGCACATCTTAAATTAGAATTAAGCAACAACTCCAGAGGGCATCTGACTTTGCCATCCCTCACCTAGTTTGTCTGAATCCAGCATTACTGGAGATGTTGAACAGTACCTCAGTCTCCCCTGAGCTTTGAGTTGATGTAATAAACTATTTAAAGTCACAGTTATTTCCTTCCAATTGTACCTTAAAGGTATAAGAAAAATTCCAGGTCATTGACGTGAAGTTTGGACAGACCTGGTAATGGCAGGGGGGGCTTATAATCTGATAGATAGAGCACCATTTGTTAACTGAAAGATAATCATATTATCGTGAAATTCTGAAGTACAATATATGTATAGGAACAGAGGGTTAACTTATTTTTTAACATTTTTTTCTCTTCTAAGTTTCATTTCTCAGACCAGTGCACCTGCATACTCCCTTTGATCCTGAGCAAAGTGATGGAGGAGATGATTCAGCTGCGGACCATGTATTCTGTAACCAGCAAGCAAGTAGAACTGTTAAGTATGACCAGGCCGACCCTGTGGGAACCTCTTTCCACGTCCCGCGTGGTTCAGGGTTCCCAGTTCAGGGTTCGGGTTCTGAAGGAGGCCGCACGCAAACGAAATGAGAGACCAGAAAACATTAATTTGGTGATATTGGGGGGCCAGGCGGGAGCCTTCCTCTAGTGGAAAGGACTGCCACCTTCCTTTGGCCTTGCCATCCCTTTTATTTAGGTTTGGGATACACCCTTTGCCCTAAAGCAGACAATTCCAGTAACAAGTAGATTATCTTTATCAGTCAGGATTTAAAGATTATTTCATGGGGAAGTTCATTGTCTCAATTAGATAGGGAGTGGCTGGTTTTGACTTTTCAGAGCTTCAAGGTTGACCAGCCTTCTGGCCTCCTGTTTACATCCATTTAGTGAGAACAATGTTTGGTTTCCCACACAACCCCACCAGGAGGCAAGCCGTCATCTCATCACCTGACAACCAAGAACAATGGTTGACTTCTGCTGACCTCCAGGACTGCATGCAATTACATTCTGTTTCCAACTTCATTCCAGCCCATTTTGCCTATATAATCCTGTCCCTGCACCTTACTGTAAGACAGGTTTTGGGATGCTAGTAAGCTCCCTGTCTTCTTGGTTGGCTGGTCTTCTCAATAAACACCTTTCCTTATATGATTCAACCCTGTCTTCCTCATTGGACATTGTGACAGGCAGTAAGAGCCCACCCAGGGGTTTCCCGGTAACAGTAAGACCTGATACAGGCCTGAAAGGAAGAAGTAACCCAAACCAAAGTCCTTCCATCCCTTAATGTGCTTTTCACAGGACTTCAGCTTTCTTTCTTTCTTTTAAATACGTATATTTTATTGATTTTTTACAGAGAGGAAGGGAGAAGGTCAGAAACATTGAGGAGAAACATTGACCAGCCGCCTCCTGCATGCCCTCTACTGGGGATGTGCCCGCAAACAAGGTACGTGCCCTTGACGGGAATCTAACCTGGGACCCTTCGGTCTGCAGGCCAACACTCCATCCACTGAGCCAAACCGGCTTCGGCTAGGACTTCAGCTTTCAAAGCTCCTTCTGTCCTTCCTGTCTCACCTGGTCAGTGAGGTAGGCAGTGGTGGGATTCTGCAGAAGGGTAGAATACTGGGGCCTTGCTAAGAGTCACATGGAGAGTCTGTGGAAAAGTGTGCCCCAGAACCCGACCTCTCCGCCTCCCCAAGGATGGTGGCAAGAGGAGACAGATGGCAGAAGAAAAGAAGTGAAAATGCAAAAGGGAGCTCTAAAGAGAGGTGGCAGGCCCTAACTGGTTTGGCTCAGTGGATAGAGCGTCATCCTGCAGACTGAAGGGTCCCAGGTTCGATTCCCATCAAGGGCATGTACCTTGATTGCCGGCACATCCACAGTGGGGAGTTGTGCAGGAGGCAGCTGATCAATGTTTCTCTCTCATCAATACTTCTAACTCTCCCTTCCTCTCTGTAAAAAGTCGTTGTAACAAACAAGGGCAGTCATTGAGGACTGTGGTTAAGGCCTTGCAAAGGGTGAGGGTCTGCATCCAAGGAGAAGCACTGAGGGGCCTCGTGGGGGGTTCTGGGGGAACCTCATCCCACCATGGCAAAACGGAGCCCAGAGAGAAGATGATTTGCACTTTGCACGGTGGCCACGAGTACCTGAACCCAAAGGATCTTCCTCCTGTTGGTCACAAGGAGGACGGGCCAGTGGGCAGGCGACCCCAGGCCTGAGGATGCAGGAGCAGAGTCGCGCGGGAGTGGACCGAAAGCTTGGCCCTAGGCTGGTAGCGCCATTAAACTTCAAAGACTCAGGTAGCCAAGTCCAAACAATCTTAACGAGCGACTGACTTCAGAGCTGAGATTTTCCCACGGCCACAGTTTCCGCCTGGAAGGCGGCGTGGGAAATATGCCCGACCAGTGTTCAGAGACTGTAGGAACCTCCCGAGACATGATCAGGATCTTTTTGGAAATGTCTGAGCAGGAATCAAACATCAAATGGCCATTATTTTGGAAAGTCCACAATTTCCTAAAAAAACAAAAAAACAAACCACACTCAGGAATAGCGTATGGAAAACAGCCAAGTGGCTTTCGGGACCTTCCGGAACTTCTCGATCGGCCTTCGGGACTTCTCGGCTCTGTGAGATCCCTTCAGAAGTCTTAGCCAATCCACGCTTAGACGAAATCCTGGGGCCGGGTACCGGCGGTCCCTCGGCAATCTCCGTCACTCCTCGGGATCTGCCCGAGAGCGGCGCCCTCTGGCGGCGCGAACGACTCCCGACCACTCCCACCACTCCCCCCGGCTCAGGCAGCACGCGCAGACGCAGTTGCGCGTCGGCGGCCGTTCCGACCGGACGTAGTTGCTGCTGAGATCAGTTCCGGCGGGTGACGGTGCGGACGGGTCAGAAAGCGTAGAGGCGGCGGCAAAATGGCGGCGCCTGAGGAGCAGGATCTCACCCAGGAGCAGACAGAGAAGCTGCTGCAGTTTCAGGTAGCAGCGAGTCCTCGGCGCAGCAGGTGCCGCCGCGGGCTGGGGAGCGGGCCTCCCGAGGAGCCCAGGACCTTCCCGAAGTTGGGCGCGAGGTTCTCCGGCCGGCAGGCGGCCCCCTCCCCCCGGACGCCAACTGCCCCGCTGCCCCGAGCCTGTGTGTGGCCGGCCCCCCTCCAGCGGCGGCAGCTGCCGCCCTCGCCTCTCCCTCTCCGGCTTCCCTGGGGTCCTCCAGGGACGCCGGCCTTCAGACACCCTTTACCCAGATCGGGTCCTCGCCGTCCAGCGACTCTGGGTCTCACCCACCGCGGCTGCTTGACCCCCACCGTGGAGGTGGCCGCGCTTCGGGTCCCTGGCACCCCTCTGCCAGCGCCCCATTGCTACTTGCATACCCGTTTTGCTGAGGGCATGTCTTGGGTGCGACCCGGTGGGGGAAGGGCAGGCCTGGCCCCCGCCCTCAAGGTGTGGGAGGGGACCCTGCGTCAGGAAACAAATGCAACATTATAAATGTCATCAGTGGCTTTGGGCGCGGGGCGGAGCCCCCGGCCGGTTCCTGGACTCGCGTGCTTGGCCCAGCGTGAGAGGAGGGTGGGGGAGCCTGGCCTGCAGGAGTCGGCCCTCTTTGAAAATGGGTGAGGGGCCGAGGGCTTTGGCCATCAGCCCCGAGTTCTGAGCTGGAGCATCTGGGGTGGAGGAGTCCACGAGGGTGGGTAACCTTGACTCTTGTTATTTTGGTCGATACCAGTTCCCTTAACGTATAAAATACATGTTTTAGGAACGTTTACCCCCCTAGTGATAGTGTGGAAATCCAATCAGAATGGATTTGTAAAATGCTTCCAAACAGTATTCCTGCTTATTAATCTTTTTTGTTTTTTTTTACCTTAGGGAAGAAATTAAAGTTAGTGATACGCTTTTTCCCTAACATAAAATGCACGATATATGTATTCATTTCAGCAATTACCAACTGTGCTCAGGTACCTCCCGAGTTAGAGTGCCATTTATTTATTGAGTATGATGTTGTAAGTACTTGGCTAAACACCTAGCACCTATTATCGGGTTTAATACACTCTTAAGATGCATACTGTTACAATCCCTGTTTTACAGATGAAGGATATGAGTCTTAAGAAGTAGGGTGCTTAGATATTACACAGCTAGTAAGCGGTGGTGTGAGATTTAAAGCCAAGTCTGTCTTTTCAGAATCTTTCCTGAGCCCTTGACTTGTGTGCCGTACAACCTGTGTGTATCACTGATAGTGGAATCAAATGCTGCGATTTTGCCTCTCTTATTTTTAGCAAATTCTCACTTTTCTAAAATGTCCTTGATTAGATTTCACTGTAGTTAAATTTGGAGGTGTTTTTTTTTTCCTCTTAAATTGATCATTTGCACCGGAAACTAACAGGATTTTTTATGTTTATTATACATCAACTTAAAAAGTTGAGCAGTGGGTTGGAACTGTATAAAATGGAAAAATACTATCATAAAGTTAGTTGATATTTAATTGGCGTTTTGAGTATAGAAACTGGTGACGCAGCAAATTAGACTCAGAATGAGTACACAGCTTCTATTTCCTGGTAGACCACTAATTTCAGAGTTTTGTTTAACTTTGGCAGACCATTTTACCCCCCTGCAACTCTTCAGGGTTATCCCTTGGTGTTTAAATGTAATGAAGTGATGTGAGTCATGAGTCATGGTGTACTTAGTCTGGTACTGGAAGGACATGAATATGTGGTAGCATTTCTGAAGTAAAGTGCATAGCAACCTCTGCTTTTGTCTTCATTGGACATCTATATCAGTAAGAGGTGAATAGCAGATTAAAGTATTAATGCTGACGTGAAATTGGACATACTAATGCAAATGTATATGACATTTATGTGTTCTTTAAGTAGTTTCTGGATCAGTTTCATCATCTAGATTGCCATTAGATAAACTTAATTAGGTGTCAAGCATTATGCCAGGTATTTGATATACATGAACTCTTTTAAACCTCTTAATACTGTAAGGTGTTTATGTCCATTCAACTTTTTTTTTAAATATATTTTTATTTGGTTCAGAGAGGAAGAGAGAGATAATAGAAACATCAGTGATGAGAGGAATCATTGATCAACTGCCTCCTGCACAGCCCCTACAGGGGATCGAGCTTACAACATGAACATGTGCCCTTGACGGGAATCAAACTTGGGACCTTTCAGTACATAGACGGATACTCTATCCACTGAGCCAAACCAGCTAGGGCCCATTCAACTTACTGATAAAGAAACAGGTTCTGAGAGGAAAAGTAACTTTCACAAGTATTAAGTGGCAGATTTAGAAGCCCATACCCATAACCGTCTTATCTATGATCTATGGCTGAAGCCAGACACATATATGAATGCGTATCCTGCAGTTTGTTAATGCTAATAGTGTAGTACAGTGCTGTGGAAATTTAGGGAAAGGATATGAGGGGGAGAGATGGCTCTTAGGCATGGTGCTAAATCCTAGTTTATAACCATTATGCTTAATCCTCCCAGTAGCCTTATAGAGTGCCATAGATGGTATGCCTGCTCCTAGGTGAGAAAACAGATCTATTGAAGTATTTGCATAAGGTCATTAAGTTATTACTTAGTGGAAGTGGAATTAGAGTTAGAAATCGAATGGGTCTGGATCTGGACTTCAAGTCTGGGCTCTCCACTGTACTTTGCTACTTTGAAGGAGGAATAGAATTTCCATAGGGGCCAGAAAGGAGGCTGTTCAAAGAGGATGAAACAGCTCAAGCATGGCATGGGATGGAGGTGGAGTATAGAGTGTGTTTGTGATGGATTTAAAGAATTGAAAGTGGAAAATAAGATTGGAAAGATACATTAGAGGTAGGGCCTCCAAAATCTGTAAAAGCTGTGCATGATGGTTTAAATTTTAAGGTGTAGGTGTGGGGAGCCATCAAAGGTTTTTTTCATATAGGGTGTGATCATAACATTAGGTTTTAGGTTGCTTCACTAACAAACCCTATGGAGCATGTGCTTGAAATCTCCACAGGGTTCAGGACAGAACAGGGTGACACTGCTAGGAGTTAGTTCTCCTCCACCATCCCCTACCCTAGGTTTATTTTTACAAATAGCACAGGAGGACAGCAGCTCCATGCAGACAGCAGCCCAGGGGTCACACCATTCCTTCCATCCTCACATGGACAGACAGAGGCCAGTACTGTGGAGCTGTGGTGGGGGCCTGGGCACCTTTAGGAGCCTGGACTAGAGCTTGGAAACCACATTCTGGGGCTCAGTTTGAACCTTGTCCTTGGACTTTAACTTGCAGAGTCGGAGACTCTTGGTGATATGGGCAGGAGCACATTTCCCAAGCTTGGGGTGAGTGATGTAAGCAAGTTAATTGAACTTGTGGCTGTTGCTCTTTGACATCATGGGCTTGACCTCTTTCAGCTTTGTGAGGGCTTTGAGAGCCATAGCATGTGTGATCATGGCCTGGGATTGTCAGTCTGCATCTTCTTCAGGCCTTTCTTATGCTTCTTGGCAAAGCACATGTTCCTCAAGAACTTGGGGTCCACCCCCATTAAGGGATTTGTGTCTTTGTGATTGAGGTTTCTTGATTCTGTTTCTGTGGCATTTTGGGGACTGGTTGTGCCAGGTATAGTTCCTAGATTTGGCCATATCTGCACCGAAGCCTGCGACTCCCAAAGCGTCTGAGATAGGGAGAGAAAGAACGGAGCTATTTCTCAATATGTTGCTTCATTTGTTATATTGAAATTAGCAAAAGTAAAATATTTTAGAAATCTCAGGTTTCCTCTGTTTCACTTTTTTGTGTGACATGTGATTTGATTGGAATCCCTAGAGCATATTTTTCTTGCTTTTCAGTCTGTTTGCTATCTTCTGTGATTTTTGTAGTTATCCTTTTCTACTATGTATTTTGGAACTGGTTGAGTTATGATTAATAGACATTTGTTTTAAGCTGTTTCAAATGGAAAAGAATAGGTTTTTGTTGTTTGTTTTTTTTGTTAATCCTCACCTGAGGATATTTTTTCTATTGAGTTTTAGAGTTGAAAAGGGGTAAAAGGGAGAGAGAGAAAGAGAGAGAGAGAGAGAGAGAAACATCTATGTGAGAGAGACACATTGAAGTCTGTTTTCCCAAATTTCCAACTAATCTCTAGTGCCTTGGTTTGCTAGTTTTAGGTTGTTTGAACACCTGGAAAATGATGATATGACAGAAGGAGGGGACTAAAGGAAGTGTGCATGGCCAGTCGAGGAGGAAACAGTCTTTTTGCTTATACAGGAGTAAGAGATTTCTTTCTTCTCAAATGTATATTAGAGTCTTAAATTATAGAAAATTTAGCCTGAACTCTGGGCTGTAGAATCAAACTTATTTTGAAAATCTTCACTTTTGGTTTCATCAGACTATTACCTGAAGGAAAAAATACATGATGCTTTTTGTTCATGTATTTAAAAAAAATCATAGAGTGATCTGTTTGAAATTTTTTGCTAGGAAATTTGGTGTAGAGAAAACATGAGCTTTGAAACTTGAAGCAAACCAGAATTAGCCTTTCGAGTTAGCTTATGGTGAGTTATTCGACCTTGGGCAAATTCTTCTTTGAATCTTATCTGTAAAATGGGGATAATTTTATCTGATTCACAGTTTTTTATTTTTTTATTTTTAAATCTAGCAAGTTAATACATGCTTATTGTGCAAGTCAACAGCATAAAATTTTGTAAAAAGGTAACTAAATCTCTTTCCCCTCTTATCCTCATAACTGGCTGTGGTGTATCTTTGAATATACTCTTCTTCTGCATGTACAGATTTAATATATAAGCTCTCTTACCCTAACCTTCACTTAACTGAACAGATGTCCTCCATTTTCTAAGGTCTGTTCTCTAATTCAGCTGATTATTTTGTTTATTTGTTTAATCCTAACTCAAGATATGTTTATTGATTTGAGGGAGAGAGAAAGAGAAACATCGATGTAAAGGAGAGAAACATCAGTTGCCTCAGGTACGCACGCTGACCCGGGATGGAACCTGCAACTTAGGTATGTGCCCTGACCGGGAATCGAATCGAACTTTTTGATGTATGGTATGATGCTCCAACAAACTGAGCTATACCGGCCAGTTGGAGGTGTACAGGAGGCAGCCGATCAATGATTCTCTCTCATCATTGATGTTTCTATCTCTCCTACTCTCTGAAATCAATAACAATATATATTTTTTAACAAGTGTAGGCTTTCATCAGAAGATTGATGCATACATGTATATGCTTTATGTTTAATGAAGTATTTAATTGACATATGTATTTATTCTCACTCTAAGCCAACTTTTAACACCCCCTGGTGGGGATCGAGCCTACAACCTGGGCCTGTGTTCTTATTTGGAATCAAACCTAGGAGCCTTCAGTCCACAGGCTGACGCTCTATCTACTGAGCCAAACTAGCTAGGGCGAAACTTTTTAATTAATTGGCTAGTTAGTAGATCCCATTCTCATTGGGTAAGAGAGCTCTGCCCTCTTTGTCTTGTTGAGATAGGATCATATTATACTTATGAAGTTAGGATAGCATAGTAAGTGATCATGAAGACTGGCTCTGGAGTAAGACAGCCTTGATTTGAACTGTAGCTTTTCCAAGTACAGTAAGTCCTCAATGTTGTTGATAGGTTCTGCAACTTTAAGTGAAATGATGTATAAGGAAACCAATTTTATCATAGGCTACTTGATATAAACAAGTGTTAAATTCCTGCAGTATCTCATGAACTGTTATAATGAAAAGAAGTTGAATGAAATGAAGCTGTTTGACTGCCATGTTGTACTAACTTTGTGATCTTGGGCAAATTACTTAACCCCTCTGCCTTAGTTTCTTTATCTATACACTGATACTACCTATCGTATTTTCCAGTGTATAAGACAACTGGGCGTATAAGACGACCCCCAACTTTTCCAGTTAAAATATAGAGTTTGGGATATACTCACCCTATAAGATGACTTTGGGATATACTTGCCGTATAAGATGACTCCCAACTTTTTAGAAGATTTTCCTGGGTTAAAAAGTCATCTTATATGCCAAAAAATACAGTACTTCATATGGTTGTTTCAGTAATTAAGCGTTAGTATATCTCAAGCACTGGCAAATATGAAGCACTTTAATGTTACACAGATAGTACAGAGCTCCAAATATATTGTGTGTGTTTTCCTATATGTACATACCTTTTCACTTAAAGTACCATATTTTTCTATGTATAAGATGCTATTTTTTTCTAAAATCATTAGACTGAAAATCGAAGGGCATCTTATGCACGTACGTCAGCCAAAGAGGGAGCCGAGGGGGTGCATAGCGGCCCATACCTTGTCAAACAGGCTTTCTCCAATTAAAAGCCTTATTGTTACTGACCTCAGCTGATACCATAATTGGAGGTGGAGAGTGTGTAGATGCAATAGGGACCTGAGCGTTCTGAGTCCAAAAGATGTCAAAAAATAAAAAAATAAATACTGGTAAGCCATTATCTTACTCTGCAAAATTCAAACTGAATCTAATCAGCTATGCAAAAAAGCATGGAAATAGAGTTGCAGAGAGATAATTTGGACCTCCTCCCACTGAGTGTATTATCAGACTGGAGAAAATAGGAAGAACAATTCATTAAGAAGCCAAATAAGAAGAAGGCCTTAAGAGGAAAACCAGCAAAATGGGCAAACTTGGAGCAAAGGCTTAAGACTTGGATTATGGAGAAGTGCTAGAGTGGCTTATGTGTGTCGACCAAACTTATTTAATGTCAGGCAAGAATATTTGCAAGCAAAATGAACATTGTTGATTTTACTGAAAGGCAAAATAGTGCTTCAATTTCATGAGGAGAGAAGGGTTGGCCATGAGAACAAAGTTAGCTCAGAAAATGCCACCAGTTTATGAGGATAAAATCCAACAGTTTCATTCCTATGTCATACAGCTTATGAAAAAATATGATTTTGAACTAAGTCAGACTGCAAACATGGGTGATATGCCTCTCAATTTCGATGTGTCTTCCAACAGAACTGTTACTGTGACAGGAATCAAAACAGTGTCAATCAAAACAAGTGACCATTGAAAGATACTGTACTGCTATGCCTTCATGCTGTGCAGATGGTACTAACCTGCCTCCTATGCTTATTTTTAAGAGGAAAACCTATCCTAAAGAGACCATATTATCTGGCATTATTGTGCAAGTTCAAGAGAAGGGATGGACAAATGAAGACATTATGGCCATTTGGTTTGCAAAGGTTTGATCCAGAAAACCTGGGGTGCTCTTAACACATTGCGGACGAATCATGAGAATTCTCGTGTTTTCTGTTCTAAGGCTTGTGGCCAGTCATACTTTAAGAAGATATTAGCTTGCAAGAACATGTAATAAATAACTACAAAATGCAATGGGTATTTAATTTTAAAGCATGCCTTTGACATTTATGTAAAATGTTTTTTGTACTCATTCAATAGAAACTTCCCTAGCCACTGGGTAAAGCTAGCAATAAAACTACTGGTCCACAATGTGTTAAAGAAGCCAGCTCTTCTTGTCTTTGATAGTTCCGAGCACATTTAACAGAAAAGACAAAAAAGGTTACATCAGATTTGCAAACACACCTAGTAGTTACTCCTGGTGGACTTACAGGTCAGCTACAGACACTAGATGTTTCAATTAGCAAGCCATTTAAAGCCCTGATGAGAGAAGAATGGAGTAGATGGATATGAAAAGCATTGATAACTTGACACTGACAGGAAGAGTGAGAAAAATAGCCATTAATGAATTCTGCATTTGGGTCCTAAACTCATGGTATGACATCAAACAAGAGGTGATTGTGAAGTCCTTCAAGAAATGTGGAGTCAGCAATGCTATTGATGGAACCGAGGATGGTCTCACGTATATAGACAGTGACTCAGCAGACAGCAGTGATACAATAGAAGTGGAAGAAATTGATATGTCTGGAACCATAGTGATGAAGAGAACAGTGATGCAACAGAGGCTGAATAAAGTGATATGCTCCATAATATAGTACTGGTATGTGGACATTACCTGCAGTAATTACTAAATAAAAATGTGTACTGTTTTATGTTTAAAATATTGATTCCTTAATTTGGGGTTAGAAAAGTGGGAGGCGTCTTATACATGGGAGCATGTTATACACAGAAAAATTAAGTGCTTTACGACTTCTTTTTGGCATATCCGAATTGCCAGCCTCATACTTTTCTTGAATGTTTCTTGAATATAAGCACTGTGTTACTGCAGATAGGGCTTTAAATGACCAACATATACAGTGCAGATATACTGGCAAAGGAATGATTCATGTCCCAGGTGGAACGAATGAGACAGTGCAGGTACTCAGAATAGCACAGAATTTGAAATTACGAATTGTATGGAATTTTATGTGTAATATTTATTGACGTAACTAAAACGGTGAAAGTGAAACCTGGGATAAAGGGGAGGGACTGCTTTACACATAAAGAAGGGAAGATCAGAGGGCCCTGCTCTGGACACTTTAGTCTTTAGCATTCTGAGGTGAGGTAGGAGGAAAACCAGTGTATTGTCCTAGACTTCCAGTCCTTGAGAAGTGGGAACAGATGTTTGGATTTATATTGTGGGGTCATTTGTGACCTTGCCTAGAAGTTTTGTTAGAATGTTGGAGAGACGAAGGCTTGATTGAAGTGAGTGCAAGAGAAAATTGCATGAGAACTTGGAGATTTCTGCAGGTTTTGCACTAAAAGGGAAAGAGTATGAGCAGAAGCTGTAGTGGGAAGAGAGGTTTTTTTTGTTTATTTGTTTTTAGGCTATATCAGCATTTTTGTATACTGATGAGGAGCACACATTAGAGAAAATGATGCGGAAGGAGAATTGCTATTGCGATATCCTTGAGTAAATGAGAGGGGACAGGACCAGTATATAAGACAGCAGGAGGCATTGGCCTTTGCCAGCAGCATGGATAAATTTGTTCATAGTAAAAGAAAAGATGAGTGTAGACTGAGAGAAACCAAGATGGCGGCATAGGTGAACACCTAATCGGTTGCCTCGCACAACAGTTCCAAAACTACAGCTTAAAAGACAAAACGGACATCATCCAAAACTACAGGAAAGCTTGCTGAGTGGAAATTCTACAAGTAGAAGGAAAGAGAGGGGCTCATGGAGACTCAGAGGAGCTGCAAAAAGCTGAGGTATGGAGACACGTGCATGGAGAGGACAGGTAGCAAAGTGCCTGGCTGGCTTCTTCTAGTGGGAGGGAGACAAAATCTCCCAACTGCACTGAACTCCACTGAACCCCACTTTTGGGCAAGACCCTGGGGACCCAGACTCATACGGGTCCCCGGAGCACATCGAAACTCAGGGGAGCCATAAAAGGCAGAGGTGTAGAGGAACACAAGCGCAAGTGTGCACAGAGAGGGTTGCAGCGATGACCGAGGGACACTGAGACCAGGGGCCACGTAGGGCAGGGCTGACGGGAAGCCAAGGCTGTCTGCTCAGCCCTGAGACTCCGCCCCATCCAAGCCCAGCACAGAGGATTTGCAATTTTGCAAGTCTTGTATCAGAAAGCTGACTCCAGCACAATATTTCTCCTGGCATAGACACAGCTGATCCTCACTACCAACTGGCTTGCAGGTCAATTCCCCCCAGTGATACCAACAACAATCAAGACTTAACTACAACAAGGCTGTACACATAGTCCACAAAGGGGTACACCAAGAGAGAGCACTTCAGGTAACTGGGGAGGCGGAGCTACCAGGCCATATAGGACACCTAGCAAACAAAGCTGCTCTACTAACTCAGGGAAGCAGCGAAAATGCAGAGAAAAGGAACAGATCACAAATGAAAGAAATGGAGGAAAACAAATGACTGGATATAGAGTTCCAAACCACGGTTATAAGGTTTTTCAAGAATTTCTTTAAAAAAATTGATAAATTTAGTGAGACCCAAGAGAAGATGAAAAAGAACCAACTAGAAATTAAACATACACTGACTGAAATAAAAAATACTACACAGAGACCTAACAACAGACTAGAGGAACATGAGAATCAAGTCAAAGATTTGAAATACAAAGAAGCAGAAAACACTCAACAGGAAAAGAAAAAAGAATCCAAAAATGTGAAGATAGTGTAAGGAACCTCTGGGACAACTTCAAGTGTACCAACATCAGAATTATGGGAGTGCTAGAAGAAGAGAGCAAGATACTGAAAATCTATTTGAAGAAATAATGACAGAAAACTTCCCCCACCTGGTGAAAGAAATAGACTTACAAGTCCAGGAAGTGCACAGAACCCAAACAAAAGAAATCCAAAGAGGACCACACTAAGACACATAATAATTAAAATGCCAAGAGCAAAAGACAAAGAGAGAATATTAAAAGCAGCAAGAGAAAAACAGTTAATTACCTACAAGAGAGCACCCATATGACTTATCAGCTGATTTCTCAACAGAAACTATGCAGGACAGGAGGGAGTGGCAAGAAATATTCAAAGTGATGAATAGCAAGAACCTACAACCAAGATTACTCTATCCAGCAAAGCTATCATTCAGAATTGAAGGTCAGATAAAGAGCTTCACAGATAAGAAAAAGCTAAAGGAGTTCATCAACACCAAACCAGTTTTATATGAAATGCTAAAAGGTACTCTTTAATAAGAGGAAGAAGAAAAAGGTAAAGATAGAAATTATGAACATCAAATACATAACAAGTGAATCTAAAAATCAAGTGAATGAAAAATCTGATGAATAGAATAAACTGGTGAATATAATAGAATCAGGGGCATAGAAGGAGAGTGAACTGACAATTCTCAGGGGGAAAGGGGAGAGGGGGGTGCAAGGAGAGACGACAAAAATCATACACCTATGGATGAGGACAATGGAGGGGGGAGGTAAGGGCAGAGGGTGGGGTGGGAGCCAGGTGGAGGGGAGCTATGGGGTGAAAAAAGAGGAACAATTGTAATCTAAACAATAAAGATTTATTAAATTAAAAATAAAAGATGAGTGTAGGTAGGTTAACATGTAGGTTGGAACTTTTGATTATTTTCTCTGTGAAATAGGAAACAAGATCTTAGACTAAGAAAAAGGATGGAGGAGGTGTTGGAAGTTTGAGATCAAAAGTCTGGTTATGTAGGAGAATAGGAGTGAATCCAGTGGTTGACAAACTGGCTCGCAAGCCACATGCAGCTCTTTGGCCCCTTGAGTGTAGCTCTTCCACAAAATACGATGCCCTGGGCCAGTCTATTTTGAAGAAAAATATGCCTCTGAAAAGAAATTTCAATCATTGAACTGTTGATATTTGGCTCTGTTGACTAATGAGTTTGCTGACTATTGGACTAGGCAACTATTATGAAGGCCAGGCAATAGTACAGATTTATTTGATGTTAGTGATCACATATTTATTTAAAGTAAGACCAGTCAGCCCCTTCCAGCTGTGAAGATGCAGGTGCAAAGTAGACAGAAATTTTTTATTTTTATTTTTATTTCAGAGAAGAAGGAGAGAGAGAGAGTCAAAAAAACCTCAATGAGAGAATCATTGATGGGCTGCCTCCTGCACGCTCTCTACTGGGGATTGAGTCAGCAATCCCGGCATGTCCCCTTGACTGGAATCAAACCCCAAGATCCTTCAGTCCGCAGGCCCAACACTGTATCCACTGAGCCAAATCAGCTAGGGCAGGATTTGGAATTTTAAGACTGTGGTTTAGCCAAGGGAATATGATTATGATAGAGTGGCAAAGGAGTTGAGGATGTGTGCAAGAAAGTGATTATTATATTTGACTGTGGAACTTAAGATGAATAAGATGGGAAACGAGGATATGAGAGGTGCTGCAGCTCTGAAAAAGTAGTAGGGTCAATGGATTGTAGGTCCTGGCAGGGTTGAAAAATTTAGAGACAGGGCATGAGATGGAGGAAGGTGAAAAGGTAGAAGAATATGGAGGGGAAGTGTGCAGCAGCTTGTAGTTATGATTATAGCGAGGTCTAGAATTCGACCCCAAGAGTGAATGGAGGAGCAGTAGGCAAGGAATTAAGAGACCAAAGTATTAGAACAATTATGCAAATAATAAATTCACCAGGACACTGATAGAGTTGATCACTTGGCTGAGGTAGTTTGTCAGGTCTCTCCACAATGAAGTTATATCAATATGTACTCATGGATGTTTATTTTGTAATTTGGATTATAATTCATGACTATCTAATTACTGTGGGTTTTGTTTTTTGTTGTTGTTGTTTTTTTTAAATACTTCCTTCCTTTCTGGCACTACAAGATTCTCCAGACTCATGTTATAGTTCCTGTCCCTGACCTAGAATCAGTTACTTTTCCAAGGAACCTGATTCCTTTTTTTGGACAATGGTCTGGCCCTGGCCGACATAGTTCAGTGGTCAGAGTGTTGTCCCGTGCACAGAAGTATCATGGGTTCAATTTCAAATCAAGAGCACGTACCTGGGTTCCAGGTTTGATCCCAATTGGGGCTTGTACAATCAATGTGTCTCTCACATCGATATTTCTCTTTCCTTCCCTCTAAAGCAGTAGTTCTCAACCTTTCTAATGTTGCAACTCTTTGATACAGTTCCTCATATTGTGGTGACCCCCAACCATAACATTATTTTCATTGCTACTTCATATCTATAATTTTGCTACTGTTATGAATCGTAATGTAAATATCTGTGTTTTCCGATGGTCTTAGGCAACCCTGCTAGTGGTTCTCAACCTGTGGGTTGTGACTGGTGGAATCGCTCTAAAGAGAGCTAAGGATTTTGGAATTTATTCTTCAGTCAACATAGAAGAAGAGTTAGAAGGAAGAAAATAAATTATATTGACGATTCATTTGCGGTGTTATAAAAGCTTGACTGAAGATGCTGGCTGTAGGAATGGAAATGTGGTTGCACATGTAATACAGAAAATGGTCAAAACTTGATTATCAATGAAGTGTGGCATTCAAGGATAGAGTATTTAAAGATGAAACTCAGATTCCAGATGTACCTTAGCCAGTATATTTGGGAGGGTGGTTGTGTGTTTTCTTAGTGGTTGTTGTTTTTTTCTTAATGTTTTTATTCATTTTTAGAGAGGAAGGGAGAGGCACAGAGAGATAGAAACATCAATGAGAGAGAAACATCATCAGTCGGCTGCACACCACTCACTGGGAGTATAGCCAGCAACCTGGGCATGTGCCCTGACCAAGAATCAAACTGGTGACTTTGGTTCTTGGGTCAATACTCAACTGCTGAGCCACACTGGCTGGGTACATATAGTAGTTTAATGATACCCTTGAGGTGCTGGTGCCACATTTGGTGGAAATATTGAATAGGCTGCTATTGGAAAAATGATCCTAAGCTTCAGAAGAGATGGTGGGTCCATAAATTAAATTAGGAGTCATCTGAGTAGAAAGGGTGGTTAAAGGCTGAGGATTAAATGAGATTGCCAAGGAAGGAGGTGTAGAGAGTAAAAAACAAAACAAAACAAGGACACATCCTTAGGGAACTTCCTATCTTGACAGGGATGGAAAAAGAGTGAGCTAGAGTAGGAACTTTGGTTAGAGACAAAG
This sequence comes from Lasiurus cinereus, assembly GCA_011751065.1. NCBI lineage: Eukaryota > Metazoa > Chordata > Mammalia > Chiroptera > Vespertilionidae > Lasiurus > Lasiurus cinereus. The sequence continues at coordinate 9,667,545 of JAAGEH010000293.1, forward strand.
TGAAACCTGAGAACAGTCCAAGGATAAGGGAGTAGGAAAATACTTATTGTAGGGAAATATTTGAATTACAGACTCTTTTAAAAAATATATATATATTATTGAATTTTTACAGAGAGGAAGGGAGAGAAAGAGTTAGAAACATCAATGAGAGAGAAACATAAATCAGCTGCCTCCTGCACACTTCCTATTGGGGATGTGCTTGCAACCAAGGTACGTGCCCCTGACTGGAATTGAACCTGGGACCCTTCAGTCTCCAGGTCGACTCTCTATCCACTGAGCCAAAACTGGCCAGGGCTACAAGACTCTTTTTAATAAAAAGTTGTACATAACTCATATTGTAAGCTAGGTTATATGCCAGTCGATAAAAATAATGCAAGTTAATGAAAGTCATTATTTTGCACTAAACCTCCATTATTATATCATTATATATTATAAATGTAACTAGAGGCCCAGTGCACGAAATTTGTGCACAGGACGGGGGCAGTGTCCCTCAGCCCAGTCTGCACCCTCTCCAATCTGGGATTCCTCAAGGAGTTTCCGGGATTGGGCCTCATCGTGCAATCAGACATCCCTCTCACAATCCAAGACTGCTGGCTCCCAACTGCTCTCCTGCCTGCCTTCCTGATTGCCCCTAACCGCTTCTGCCTGCCAGCCTGATCACCACCTAACCATTCCCCTGCCAGCCTCATTGATGCCTAACTGCTCCCTGCCAGCCTGTTTGCCCCTAACTGCCCTCCCCTGCAGGCCTGGTCCCCCCAACTGCTCTCTTCTGCAGGCCTAGGTCCTCCCAACTGCCTTTCCATGCAGGCCCGGTCACCCCAACTGCCCTCCCCTACTGGCCTGATTGCCCACCACTGCCCTCCCCTGCTGGCCATCTTGTGATGGCCATCTTTGACCACATGGGGCAACCATTTTGTGTGTTGGAGTGATGGTCAATCTGCATATTACTCTTTTATTAGATAGTAGTTGTTTAACATTGAAAAATATTTTGCTAGACTTAGAGGTTGAAGAAATCTTTTGATAAGAGAATATTAATCAGCTGTCTTCTTAATTGGAAATCTAGAAGTTTTTGTTTTTTAATCCTCACCTGAAGACATGCTTAGAGAAAGGAAGGGAGAGAGAGAGAGAGAGATCAGTTGGTTGCTTTCCATACATGGCTAAAGTGTGTGCTCTGACTGGAAATTCAATAGGCAGCCTTTCAGTGCATAGGATGACACTACCATGAAGGTTTAAAAGATAAGGGATTTTCATTTTTTTGTTCTATAGGAATAATCTCTGCTATAACTGATTGGACAAATTCTAAAGAGTGAAATTTTACTGAATTTGACCATGTACCAAGACTTTTCAGTATATTTTTGCAGAAGTATTCATAAGTAGTCTACTAGGGATAAAAATATGTATTAATGTACTGTTGGTTTTCCCTAAGTAACTTCTTGTTTTTATCCTTTCCAGGATTTGACTGGCATAGAATCTATGGATCAATGTCGACATACCTTGGAACAGCATAACTGGAACATAGAGGTATAATAGGATTTATTCTGAACTTCTTTCTTTTAAAAAAAATATATTTTTATTGATTTCAGAAAGGAAGGGAAAGGAAGAGAGAAATAGAAACATCAGTGATGAGAGAGAATCATTGATTGGCTGCCTCCCACATGCCCCCCACTGAGGATTGAGCCTGCAACCCGGGCATGTGCCCTTGACCTGAATCAAACCTGGGACTCTTCAGTCTATAGGCTGATGCTCTATCCACTGAGCCAAACCGGTCAGGGCTGAGCTTATTTCTTTTTCCATGGTCTAAGAATGATTCAAAGACATGTATTTTTCCACAGCTGGAATCTTTTCTTTTAGTAGAGCTGGTTTTCAAATTTCCAACTCTTTAAGTATTTGAAAATGAATGTGTGGGCTCTGGTTGAGTAGCTCAGTTGGTTAGAGCGTCATCTTGGTGGCAAGTTCGATCCCTGGTCAGGGCACATACAGGAATCAACCAACAAGAGAGAAACCCAGATGATGCCTCGCTCAACAGTTTCAAAACTACAACTAAAGGACAAAACATACATCATCCAGAACCACAGGAAGGCTGGCTGAGTGGAAATTCTACAACTAGAAGGAAAGAGAAAAGCACACTGAGACTCAAAGGAGCTGTGGAAGGTACAGAGGTACAGAGGTGCATGCACATACACGGCTGGCTTTCTCAATCTGGAGGGAGACAAAAGTTCCTGACCTCTTTGAACTCCAGTTCTGGGCAAGACTCTGAAGACCCAGACTCATACGGGGAGAAACTGGACTATCTGGCAGCGGGCGAAACTCGAGAGTGGCTTTTTCTCAGAGGTGCTTGCAGCAATTACTGCGGGACACTGAGACCCTGAGAGCCTCTTAGGAAAAGGCTGATGGGAAGCTATAGCTGTTTGCTCCGCCCTGAAATCTCGCCTCACGAAGGCATTGCTGGTTGTTCTGCCCTGAGACTCGGCCCCATCCAAGTTGAACGCAGAGGCTTTTACATATGGATGGCCTGGTCCTTTGAATTCTAAACTTACCTAACAAACTGCAGCTGAGTCAGTGAGACCCAGAACATCCAAAAGAAGGTCCCAAGGCTTCACAGCAGCTTGCATTGCTTCACAGCTGGGACTCATCTGGGCACCTCCAAAACCCAAACAAAGAAGAGGAATCTGCAGTTCTCTCCATAGCTCCTGCTGAGTGGCCTCAGGCAGAAGCTAAATTAGCACCTCCTTGGAGATCCAAGAGCCAGTGTACCTAGTGATCACAGTTGGGACCATCCAGATTACAACTCCTCAGATCTATAAGGGACACACTTGGGGCAGACTCAGTGAGCACCAAAGCCCCACTGAAGCAAGTTCTGCCTCATAAGGGTGTCTCCAGCACAGAAGTTCTCCCAGTGTAGATACAGGTGATCCTCACAGCCAAGTGGCCTGAAGGTCAATTCCTCGTAGTGATACCAACAACAATCAAGGCTTAACTGCAACAAGCCTGTGGACACAAAGGGGTGCACCAATAGTGTTTACCTCAAGTAACTGGGGAGGCTGGGCCACTAGTTCCTATAGGACACCTAGCACACAAAGCCACTCTTATCAACTCAGGGAAGCAGCCAAAATGCGAGACAAGGAAACATCACAAATGAAAGAAATGGAGGAAAGCAAATGACTGAATATAGAGTTCAAAACCATGGTTATAAGGTTTTAAAATGAGTTTTCTAGAAAAGGCCGATAAATTTAGTGAGACCCTCAAGGATATGAAAAAGGACCAACTAGAAATTAAACATATTATATACATAAAATATATTATATACAGATCCAACAGCAGACTAGAGGATCACAAGAATCCAGTCAAAGATTTAAAATATGAAGAAGTAAAAAAGACCCAACTGGAAAAGTAAAAAGAATCTAAAAATATGAATAGTGTAAGGAACTCTGGGACAATTTCAAATGTACCAACATCAGAATTATGGGGGTGCCAGAAGAAGAGTGAGAGAGCAAGACACTGAAAAACATATTTGAAGAAATAATGACAGAAAACTTCCCCCACCTGGTGAAAGAAATTTACAAGTCGAGGAAGTGCACAGAATCCCAAACAAAAGGAATCCCAAGAGGACCACACCAAGACACATCATAATTAAAATACCAAGAGCAAAAGACAGAATATTAAAAGCAGTAAAAGAAAAACATATCTACAAGGTAGCACCCATAAGATTGTCAGCTGATTTCTCAACAAAAACTATGCAGGCCAGATGGGAGCGGCAAGAAATACACAAAGTGATGAATAGGAAGAACCTACAACCAAGAGTGCTCTACCTAGCAAAGCTATTATTCAGAATTGAAGGTCAGATAAAGAGCTTCACAGATAAGAAAAAGCTAAAGGAGTTCACCACCACCAAACCAGTATTATATGAAATGCTGAAAGGTACTCTTTAAGAAGAGGAAGAAGAAGAAAAAAGTAAAGATAAAAATTGTGAACAACAAATACATGTCTATCAACAAGAGAATCTAAAAATCAAGTGGATAAAAAAATCTGGTGAACAAAATAAACTGGTGAATATAATAGAATCAGGGAAATATAAAGGGAGTAGACTGACAATTATTGGGTGGGAAAGGGGAGGGAGGTGCAGAAAGAGACTACAAAAATCATACACCTATGGATGAGAACTGTGCAGGGGAAGAGAGTAGAGTTTAGGGTGGAAGCCAGGTGGAGGGGAGTTATGGTAGGAAAAAAGAGGAACAATTGTAATAATCTGAACAATAAAGATTTATTAAAAAAAAATTAAAAATCTTGTAAAAAAAATCAACTAATGTGTATATAAACGAAAGCCTAAATAAATGGAACAAATTATGTTTCTCGTATCTCTTTGTTTCTCTCTCTCTCTCTCTCTCTCTCAAATAAAAAATGAATGTGTAGCCCGGCCATCATGGCTCAGTGGTTGAGTGATGACCTATGAACCAGGAGGTCAAGGTTCATTTCCCAGTCAGGGCACATGCCTAGGTTGTGGGCTTGATGCTCAGTAGGGGGCATGCAGGAGGCAGCCAATCAATGATTCTCTTTCATCATTGATATTGCTATTCTCTTCCTTTCCCTTCCTCTCTGAAATCAATAAAAATATTTTTAAAAATAATGGGTAGAAAAAGTGAAGCTTTATAATCAAAGTTTATAAAATAGAAAAGGTAGCCGAAACCGGTTTGGCTCAGTGGATAGAGCATCAGCCTGCGGACTGAGGGGCCCCAGGTTTGATTCTGGTCAAGGCCATGTACCTTGATTGCGGGCACATCCTCAGTGGGAGGCGTGCAGGAGGCAGCTGATCGATGATTCTCTCTCATTGATGTTTCTAACTCTCTCTCTCCCTTCTTCTCTGTAAAAATCAATAAAATATATTAAAAAAAAATAAAATAGAAAAGATAGTGACCAAATTCCTCAATATAGTGCCTACTCCATGTTTGTGTGTGTGTGTTTTGTTTGTTTGTTTGTTTTTAATGGCTCTTTGGGGGAAAACTTGTTTTTTTCAATGTCAGTTAACAATAGTGATAACAAACATCTTGTCCTCACATCTCTTATTGTGATACTGGTTTTTGTTTTGAGATAGATCCATTTGAGCAGAGAGAGATACTTGTTTTAACCGGTTTTGTTAACTAGTATATTCCCCCAGTTCTTCCTTCCATTCTCTCTTAAAAAATCAATGGAAAAATATCCTTGGATGTGGACTAACAACAAAATAGAGTGGATGTTGAATTTTATCAAACACCCTTTGATCTCTTGAAATTACTATTTCATTTATAGTATGTGACTTGAATAGGGTACTGCATTTCTGAAAATACATGTATTCCTGAGTGAACCTGTTTCTGATCCATTCAATTTTATGCTCTGGCATTAATGAGAGTAAGTCCCTACTTTCATGAAACTTAATTCTAGATAATTTGTGCTTGTAATAAATGCTATGAATGAGTGTAGGAAATTGAATAGGATCTGAGAAGTTATTTTATTTTGACTTATTTTCTTTTTTTGAGAAGTTATTTTATTTAATTGATTTCAGAGAGAAGAAGGGAGAGAGAAGAGAGATGGAAACATCCACGATGAGAGAGAATTATGGATTATCTGTCCCCTGCATGCCTCCTACTGGAGATTGAGCCCACAACTCAGGCATGTGCCCTGACTGGGAATCAAAACTTGATCTCCTGGTTTATAGGTAAATGCTCAACCACTTAGCTATGCCAGCCGGGCAAGAAGATATTTTAAATAGGTCAAGTAAGGCTTTTCTGAGGAGGTTATATTTGAGCTGACGCCTGAATGCAAATGAAATAAATGTGCCTAAATGTGAAAAATTTTGAGAGAAATGCATTTGAGGCAGAGAGAATGATGTTGCTCTCTGATATTTTTGTGCTATTTCCTCATTAGATTTTCACTTCAAGCATATGCTGGCTTTATAAACTGACTTGACTTGATAAAATGAATCGAGAAGTATAAATAACATAGATTTGAAAGAAAATATTTGTGCCGGCCAATGTGGTTCAGTGGTTGAGCATTGACCCATATATCAATCAGGAGGTCAAGGTTAGATTCCCAGTCAGTGCACATGCCCAGGTTGCGGGCTCAGTCCTCAGTAGGAGATGTGCAGAGAAGGCAGCAGCCGATCAGTGATTCTCTCTCATCATTGATGTTTCTGTCTTTCCCTTTCCCTTCCTCTCTGAAATCAATAAAAAACTATTTTTAAAAAAAAGAAAATAATTGTTTTCTTTATTTTCCCCCCCATCATTCATAATCTGTTTCCTAGATCTTTCTTGATAAGCTTTCTTAGAAAATGCTTTCTTTTTAAAGATTTTCAAGTTTTTTAGTATAGTCTACACAAAGTAGCATATCTTTTATTTTCTTCTATACCTGTTCTGATATCCCCTCTTCTGTTTTTTTTTTTTCCAGTGTTTATTTTCCTTTTTTTTTTAAAAATGAGACTTGATAGAGACTGGTTTGTTTTCTTATTTATGAAAAAAATCTTATTAGTTATTTTTTTATGTTTTTCTTTATTAAGAAAATTCTATCTTTAATCTATTTTCATGCTTTTGTAGGCTTATGTTCTTTTTTTTTAGGGTTATTGTCTACATTGTATTCCTTTGTTTTTTTCTTTTTTCTACATTGTATTTTCTGTAGGTGGCTCTCCTTAGGTTTGTACATTGAAGCACCTTACTTCCCTGCCACCCTCAATAACACATGTCATCTGAATAAAAGCAGTGTGCTTGCTGCATAAATGCTGCTTCCAGACAGGTTCTTTGTACGGCTCTGTTGTATGTGAATACTGTGGTATTCACATTACCTCCCACCATAACAAGTGAAAAGTCCAAGAAGAAACACTTCTGCTGAAACCGGTTTGGCTCAGTGGATAGAGCATCAGCCTGCGGACTAAAAGGTCCCAGGTTTGATTCCGGTGAAGGGCACATCCCCAGTAGTGGGTATGCAGGAGGCAGCTGATTGATGTTTCTCTCTCATTGATGTTTCTAGCTCTCTGTAAAAAATCAATAAAATATAAAAAAAATAAAAGAAGAAGATACATTTCTCAGGTTATCTGTTTCATATAACCAAGCAACAGTTGTCTCATTCTTCTGAGTTGATTTCAGCATCACTGAAATTCTTTTGACTCTTTTTTCCTTCTCAGGCTGCTGTACAGGACAGATTGAATGAACAAGAGGGTGTACCAAGTGTTTTCAACCCACCTCCATCACGGCCCCTGCAGGTTAACACAGCCGACCACAGGATATACAGCTATGTTGTCTCAAGACCACAACCAAGGGCAAGTTACTTCATAACTGGAATTCCCCCTTTTATAAGTCCATTCACTTGGTTATGTTGATCTCTGATAGGAGTAAGAGAAATAGAATGTATAGCTGGACCTGGCTCCTTGATAGATTTATTTGTTTTATTATTTTCCCTTGATTCTTTTTCCCCTTCCAGCCCACATTTCCCTCTACTTCCTTGATTCTTCATTTTGTGTGTGTGTTGGGGGGGTTCTTTGCCAGCTATTTAAAACAGTTTCTGCACCTTGTTTTTTGAGTAATTGTATTTACATGTCTAAAAATGTTTGCTACATGTTGGCTAGAAGATATTCCACTTTTTTGGTTTTTAATCCTCACCCAAGGGTGAGGATGTTCTTACTGATTTGAGAGAGAGAGGAGGGGTGAGGGAGAGAGAAACATTGATTCTTTGCCTCACACATGAATCCCAACTGGAGATCCAACCTGCAAACCTTTTGGAAATATGGATGACACTCCAGCCAACTGAGCCATCTGGCCAGGGCTAGACCTTCCACTTTTAAGTTAGAATGTTTACTGAGTTCTTTATTGCTTTATTTTACTTAATTTTAAGCTAATTCTAGGGAAAAACTTGGAATCTTTGTTAGAGCCTTCACCATATCTTTAAAATTAGCCTTCAAGGGCTAGTAGCAAGGAAGTGGTACAGTTAAATCCAGCAGGCTTTAAGAGTGCTCCAGTGTACCTGGTATTTGACTGCTGGGGATCCAGAGATGAATGAGACAGTTCTCCCTTTCACATTGCTCACAGTCTAATTAGGGAGGTCAGATGTGTATACAGTACTAATATTGAACTCCAGAGAATTTTTTGGAGTTGCTGTTTGTAAATATATATATTTAGAGAGGAAGGGAGAGTGGGAGAGAGAGAGAAACATCAATGATGAGAATCATTGAACAGCTGTCTCCTGCATATCCCCTACAGGGGACTGAGCCTACAACCTGGGCATGCATTCTTGACTGGAATTGAACCTGGGACCCTTCATTCCACAGGCCAACACTCTTATCACTGAGCCATACCAGCTAGAGCATGGAGTTTCTCGTAATTCTTGGAGTTACACTTACCTCTTTTACTTAGATTTAGAATTCCAAGAAAGTACTCCCTTTAACTTTGTATCAGTTAGAATTTCTTGCATCATTATATCTTTTGTGAGCACTTGACAGTGTTTTAAAATGGAGTTTCTAAATAGTTGTTTTGGGGTATTTTGAAATAGAAGAACAGATACACTCCTATACCAATTGTATATCCCAGTGTTTCCTCAGTTTGTTTTTGGCTTGTATCAGTGTTTTGAGCCCTTATGTCAGCCACGAGGCTCCAGAGCTCCCTGGCTATGGATACAGGGAGGGTTTCAGGATAATACAATAGGATATATAAGAAATGTTTTGTAAACTATAGACCTCTCTTCATATATGCTAGTAAACAACAACAGCAGCAATAATCTACATTGTTAAAGTAAGAATTAGTATTACAGTAGTACCTCGAGATACGAGTTTAATTCGTTTACGTAACCTTGAGGCGTGGGAAACTGAGACGCTCGAGTTGCAGTAAACTGGTGGGTCGTGTGCAGCCGGCCGATCCGCGCGATTACTCATATCTCAAATGTTGCTCGTATTTCAAAGCAAAAAATCGTTCGCTCAACAGCTCGTATCTCAAAAATCTCGTATGTTAGGGCACTCGTATCTCGAGGTACCACTGTATTACTAAGATTAGCAGCTATGTGGAGATTTATAATTGTGGTTAATATAATTGTCAATTGTATACATGTCCAAGGCAGTAATAGTTAACCTTTCTTGTTGTTTCTGTATACTATATTTTAATGTGTAAATGTGAAAAAAGGAAAGACGGAATAATTATGACTTGGGGAGGAAAACTTGCAATTGAGTTTGTCAGCTAATATAGGTTAATGCAGAAAAAGTGTTGGAGCAGGTTTTAATTAAAAAATTGTGTGATAAAAGAAAAAATATGATAGTATTAAATGAAATGAGATCAAAGACAATTGGTCTTTAAGGAGGATGAGGTGGCCAGGAAGAGGAACTATATTGCAGAGGGAGAAAGCACATGAAGGACAAATAGAATGAAAAATTGAACTAGCCATGTCATAAGGTATGAATGAATGGTATCTAACTTTATTTTTGGAATTTCAGGGGCTGCTCGGATGGGGTTATTACTTGATAATGCTTCCATTCCGGTTTACCTATTACACAATACTTGATATATTTAGGTACGTACCTTTGTATTTATGTGTTAGCAGTAAGGTAGATTTTGGAGTGGAAAGGTAGACCAGAATTTATACTCTATCAATTTTGACTTGGCAATTTAACATCAGATTGAATATCCTAAACAATCTTTTTATGAAGTATGAAAATATTTTAAATTATTCAGACATAACAGATGATGTGAAATGAAATGGTTTTAAACTAGTCTTAATTGTTTTCAAGAATTTACCTACATTTATTATTATTATCTTCCCTCTTCCCACCATGTTTGTCACCTCAACATTCTCTAGTTAATTCACTCTTTCCTTTCTAACCACCATATCTACTAGCTTCAGATTACTTGTAACTTTTACCCTAACCCATCTAGATAACTCCATCTGACTACTGATAATCCAAAAAATTTATCCTGCTGAGATTATTCACTTTTCTCCAAACTCCCTTATAAGTTTCACCTCTCTGGTCATTCGTATACAATTTCTTCTGTTCAGGCTGATAATACTGGAGCCTTTCTGTAGGTAAACCCCCTTGCTTCACACTTAACTTTTTTTCTCACTTCCTTCATGTACCATTTAGAGAGCTCAGCATTAGAAGCTACAGAGGGGCCAGGGCTAGAAAATGTCAAGGGGTTCCAAATTGCTGGCACATTAGGTTTGGGTGTCTGGTCTAGAGCTGAGTAGTAGATGAACCCACACCTAGGCTTTATAGGAAACTAAAATGTTTATGGCCAATAGGTGGAGCTTGAATCTGTGATCTGGGCCTTGCATATAGGGCAACCTGTACCTTCCTCAAATGTGAGATAGCTTTTGCCTTGCTTTAGGACAGTGGTCGCCAACTGGTGGTCCATGAGGTCTGAAAGGTTGGCAACTGCTGCTCTAGGGAACAGAGGCCTAATGTGAGGACCCAGGAGCTGCAGAAATGCTAGGATCAGACAACACCTTTTACCTTGCTCATTTAATGTCTTTTTGTTGTTGTTGCTTTGTTAATCCACCTGAGGATATTTTTCCCATTGATTTTTTTTTTTTTTTTAGAGGAAAGGGAGGGACACAAGGGGGGGAGAGAAACATCAATGTGAGGGAGAAACACATTGATTGGTTGCCTCCCACACACACCCGAACTGGGGTGGAGGATAGAGGGAACCTGCAACGCAGGTATGCCTTTGACTGGGATTCAGTATGCTGGCCAACACTAACCATTGAACACCACTGGCCAGGCCATTTAGTATTTAAGGAGCCTGCTTGCTTAATGGCTTTCTTTAGCAAAGTTCTTAATAGATCAACAATTAACCAATTAGTACTCTTTCCATTCCTGTTTATTTAAGAATGAGCATGTAAAAATCTTTAAAATCTTAATGAAGACTGAGTTGATGTCTGTTTTTTTTTTTAAAGCTAATTTTCCTAACATATCTTATAATAGAACTCTAATATGCAAATTAACTGAACAGCAGAATGACTGGTCACTATGACACTCATTGACCACCAGGGAGTAGAGGCTTAACACAGGAGCTGCTCCCTGGAGATCAGTGCACTCCCAGAGGGGGAGCCTCTCCCATCTCCCTGCGGGAGCAGGCCTAAGCCAGCAGGCAGACATCCCCAAGGGGTTCTGGACTGTAAGAGGGCACAAGCCAAGCTGAGGGACCACCCCCCTCAGTGCACAAATGTGGAGCACTGGGCTTCTAGTATATTATAATGAGAAACAAAAAAGGTAAATCCTTTATCCATTCATTCATCAAAATGGAACTTAAAGACTAATAAGATAATCCTAAAAGTAATTTCAGATAAAGTTATCAGACATCAATTTTCTACAGGATTTCTACTCACATAAACAGCTTTTTTGTTAATTGCATTTATTGAGTGACATCGGTTAATAAGACTATATAAGTATATAAGACTCAAGTGTATAATTCTCTGCTATATCTGTATGTGCATTGTGTGCTCACCACCTAAAGTTTAGTCTCTTTAATGTCGTCATTTATTTGACCATACACAGCTTCTTATGTTTGTTTTTAATTTGCTCTGGAATGTTTGTGTCAGTCAGTTTGATTTGATTACTCAGGAGAAATTTGAAGTGAAATTGTGTACTAGTACACATGAGGAATTTGAGGGGGTAAGGAATTGGAATTGTTTTAAGATTTGGTAAGGAAAGAGTCCTAGTTTAGTCACCTTTTCTGTGCTAAATATTCCTCAAGTACATGAATATTGTTTGTATTCCATGGAAAAGATATGCATGGCATGTGTTACTAATTTTAAATATATATATTATTTTTATTGGTTTCAGAGAAGAACGGAGAGGGAGAGACAGAATCATTGATCGGCTGCCTCCTGCCCGCCCCACACTGGGGATTAAGCTTGCAGCTCAGTCCTGTCCCCTGACTGGGAATCAAACCATGACCTCCTGGTTCATAGGTTGAGACTCAGTCACTGAGCAATGCTAGCCAGGCATGTGTTACTAATTTTAAGAAAACCGTATCATCCAAGTAACTTGTTTAATATTATGTAACATTGCCTTCTATGGAAATCCAAAGGATAAATAAATGGTGCTATGCAAATAAAATAAGATGGGCTCTTTAGAAACAAACCATCCTTTATCTTACAATAGCTGCCAGGTCCCCAAATCTCCCAGGGCACTCTAGATCAATTGAATAGTTTCCTCTGAGGATGTCATCAACCATAAATCATCATGCAGGATTTACTTGCCCCCTTGAAGAGCAAGTAAATCATAACTTCAAGTTCAGGTTTCAAGTTCCTGTCCATAATTCGAATAGCTTGGGCGTATGCACTAAAAATTCCTAGAGTGACTGGGGAACTGAAATTTTTTTTGTATTTTACTTAATTTAAATTTTGGTAGCCATGTGCCTGTGCCTCCCATATAGATGGTACCCATATAGAGAGTCTAGAGGCACAGTTGATCCATGATCTTTTTGGATACTATGTCTTTCTTTCCCAATTCCTCTAGCTTTAAATTTTTCTGCAGAAAGCACTAAGGATTTGTTTAGGCCGGAAATTTATAATCCTCGTAGTTCACATTCTTCTTGAATAGGCGATGGAACAACACTTGCTGCTTTGCAGCTTTTGAGCCAAGCTCTCATCTCAGGTTTGAGGTCCACTCCCAGGCCGTTCACCTCTATTTGCTGCCATGCCTCTGGTACAAGAATCTTTGCAAACTGGCCCGCCCACCTGCACTGCAGTAAGCCAATTCATGTGATATTTATTCCTTCCTCCCCAGGTTTGCTCTTCGTTTTATACGGCCTGACCCTCGCAGCCGGGTCACTGACCCCGTTGGGGACATTGTTTCATTTATGCACTCTTTTGAAGAAAAATATGGGAGGGCACACCCTGTCTTCTACCAGGGAACGTACAGCCAGGTCAGTGCCACAAACCATGTAGATGCCAATTTATTGATATGACTCTCTCCACAAAGGGAAGGAAAGCCCAGCACTGATCATGTCATGATCATTCTTTTACTGAGAAACCTTAAATTGCTCTTCACTATTTGCAGAACAAAGGACCAGATCTTTAGCTGGGCCCTCATTGATCTAATCCTAACCTCCTTTTGGGGTCTTTCCTGCAAACTTGTTTCCCCAATATCCTAGGTTCCAGCTAAACTGCTTCCTGAACAGTCTGTACTTTCCCACCTCAGTGCCTTTGCTTTTGCTGTTCCCTCCACCTGCAATGCTGTCCTCACATTGTTGCTAATTAGATCTTACCCATCCTTCAACCAGCTCATGTCATTCCCTTCTTATGCCTTTTTGTGATTGTTATGTCCTACCCTGGCCTACTTTGCAATTTAGGTAGTGCTTTCATAGTGTTGTTTTTAATCTTATAGTAATTTCACATTTTTCTCTATATTTTAGTTGTTTATTCAGTGTCTTCTTTCCTAAACCCTTGAAGGCAAAGCCTGAAGTCTTCTTTGATCCCTCGCAGAGTTGAATAAGGGCATAGACTATTGATTCAAGGCATCACATCTCATTAGCCCAAACCGCACGGACCTTTGATTGTTACCTCAGGGTGGAAATAAAGAGTTCTATAGGTTTTAAGAATATCTCTAGTTTGCCAGAAAAAAAATGTAGAAATAATTCTATAGGCATAGGCCAAAGGGTGGTTGTATTCTGTAGCCTCCAAGATTCCTAAATCTATCTGGGAAAAAAGAAAAATGCTTACTCTCACTTCCTGCTTTGATTCTCTCACATCTGCTTTTTCTCAGTCTCCCTCACTGGCTGCTCCCACCCCACTGGACAAGCATTAGGCACCTACTATATGCTAGTCATTGTGCTCAGTGCTAGAGATACTGAATGAGATAGGCACCTCTCATACACTCTCTCTGCTGTGATCCTGAGGTGGAGAGTAGACCACCATTGCTCATATAGGAAATCAATTGAATTGTAATAGGCTCAGGATTATTTAAATGCATAAGCATACACGGGAATCTTTGGACACTAGCCTTATCTTTGAAGATCTTTTCAATCCCATGCTTTTTAGAACATCTTTGGGTCCCGCTGTCCCTCATTCCTGCTTGGTAGATAGCCTGGGATCATCTTCGCAGTATTTTTTACTTACAAGGATGTCGGAGCTGTAAAGTGGCAAAAATCTCACCTCCCTTTCAGGTAGTCAGACACTCCTGTTTTTATCTTCCTTTAGACTGGCAACACCTGACTTCTGTGATTTGTTGGGGACCTTTATTTGTCAGCTGTCTACTCTCAGGTGCCTGATACAACTAAAATGTTTTTATTAATGTTTGTTAGCATGGTCTTTGCATAGGGAGATATACTCCCTGAGTGTGAGGGTAGTAGTCCAGGACTCCTGATATTTTGCTTACCTTTTTTCCTCATTTCTCCTTTTGTTCCTAAATGTATCCATTAGGACCCTTAGCCTAATTTAAAAGCTCACGGTGTAGTCATCATAATAATTAGTGACCTTCTGTTTCCCACAGGCACTGAATGATGCCAAGCGGGAACTTCGCTTTCTTTTGGTTTATCTTCATGGAGATGATCACCAGGACTCTGATGAATTCTGTCGGTGAGTGGATTGATCATTTTCTTTCTCTTCTGACCTTATCTGCTGAGAGTTTGCAGTAAGCAAGTTCTTCTCATGTCCTTTTTATCTCTCTCCACAGCAACACCCTCTGTGCCCCTGAAGTTATTTCACTAATAAACACTAGGATGCTCTTCTGGGCATGCTCCACAAACAAGCCTGAGGGTTACAGGGGTAAGTTGTGTTTCTTCTGCCTCATTGTGATTGGATATCTTTGGAATCATCTGGAAAGACTTGCCATTTATTACATGATTATTCTATGGTAGACACAATGTTAGTTGCTATTTATACATTATCTCATTTAATCTTCTCAGCAGTCCTGAGAGATAAGGTTGTATTATACCTCTACTTCCTGGTGTAGGAAATAGGCTTAGAGATTTAAGCCTGTCCACGGTCATATAGTTAGCAAGTTTTGGAATAAGCTTAGGTTTTTAGACTCTAGCCCATGCTTTTCTTTTTTTAATTAAAAACTTCTTTTCGCGTCGGCTTGCGGACTGAAGGGTCCCAGGTTCGATTCCGGTTGGGAGCATGTACCTTGCTTGCGGGCACACCTCCACTGTGGGGCATGCAGAAGGCGGCTGATCGATGTCTCTCTCTCTCTCTCATCGATGTTTCTGACTTTCTATCCTTCTCCCTTCCTCTCTGTAAAAAATCAATAAAATATATTTTTTAAAAAAAAATTTCTTTTCAATTACAGTTGACACTCAATATTATATTAGTTTCAGGTGTACAGCATAGTGGTTAGACATTTATATAACTTATGGAGTGATCCCCCCAATAAGCCTAACCCCACCTGGCACCCTACATAGTTATAACAACATAATTGATTATATTCCCTATGCTATTCGTTACGTCCCCATGACTGTATCTGCCAATTTGTACTTCTTGATCCCTTTACTTTTGTTCATCCAGACCCCCTATCTGGTCCATTCTAATAATCCTCACCTAAGGATATGTTTTTTGTTGTGTTTTTTTTTTTGTTTTTAAATTGATTTGAGAGAGAGAAAAACAAAAACATAGATCTGTTGCCTTCCACAACATGCCCCAACTAGGAATTGAATCTCTAACCTGCATATATTCCCTGACTAAGAATTGAAGCCATCACCTTTTGGTGTACAGGATGTCTCCAACCAGTTGAGCCACATCAGTCAGGGGCTTGCCTTTAATCTTAATGGGCTTCTTACTGGAGCTTTTCCTCATCATCAGTAATTTTAATAGAGCTTCTTGCACAATTAGTTAGTTACTTTAGTACCTTGAGTGCTGATAGAGATTCAGAAAGTTCAGGTCTTTGCTGATAATGATTTTTAAACTATTTTTAGAAGTCAGTTTGAGACATAAGGGCTTTCAGTGAAAATAAAAAAAGTATTTATAGTGCAGCTACTTCTGTTCAGCAACTTTTGAGTGAATACTAGTATACCAGCCACTCTGCTAGATCCTCAGAACCAAAAATGCAACAGATGTTTGCCTATATCCTGGAATCTGAATCTTTACTCCCAGTTGGTTTTTAAACATCTCTGAGTTCCTACAGCATGCATTTGCCATGCTAATTAATACAGCTTTGGAGGGTGGATGGTGGATAGAAGGAGACTAAGGATATTTTTATAAAAACTTATAAAATTTCTTCTTTTAAACTAAAGAAATTATAGGTAAAACTTGTGGTGAAATCTTGGTTATTTAGAAGCCAACTTTATAAACTCCTTTGAAACAGAAAAGCTAGCTTTTTTTGCAGAGTGAAAAGACACAGTGAAAGGAAGGGGTTGGATAAGAGGAAGAGAAGAGAGAAGATGGTGGTGGAGATCAGCACCAGTAGCATAAGGCTAAGACTTGCACCCCTGTTACCTATAGACTTGACCTCTTCCATAGGGAAAAATTATGCTAAGTAGTAGCTACAGTTTTATAAATCCTTTGTTACCCATCAAACAGACATTGTCCTTGAACTCTGTAGCCTTCCCTAGCATCTTCATGACAACTACACCCCACCCCCACCCCCAGAAAAGTCTCTTCTATAATTACCGGGGAATAGGAACACAAATACATAAGAACAACCACCACCACCACCAAAAAAAAAAAAAAATTATTTAAGAAATAAGAGGGAGCCTGGCTAGTGTGACTAAGTGGTTGAATGTCAACTCATGCACCAAGAGGTCACAGGTTCCATTCCTGGTCAGGGCACATGCCTGGGTTGTAGGCTCAATCCCCATAAGAGGACATGTAGGAGGCAGATGATTGATGTTTCTATCTCATCAATATTTCTCTCTGTCTCTCCCTTCTACTCTCCTGTAACTATTTTCTTTCTTCTGCATCCAGCACGGCTAGAGAGTAGGTTTAATTCCTGAGTAGAGGGAGCTGGGGATTGAGAAATAAAAGAAAGAGACAAGACACATAAATAGAAAGAAAAGCTGGGGCTGGGTGGACCGCTTCCCTCTTCTGATGGAGAGACAGTGACTCAGAGCCCATGAAGCATGTTTATTTTATACCCCCAAATACCAGGAAGTTTCACCAAAAGTCAAAACAAAGGACTTTATTTGCATTCTTGAGTAGGCCCCAGCATTCCTGGTGCTTGACTGGATTTACATATCAAAACCCACTACTGGATACCTGGGCTGAAATGAAGGTCAAGCTGATAACACCCTTGCCTTTTTGGCAAAGTGTGTTCCCAGGGTGTGGCTTTGCCTGTTATCTTGGATTCAGCTGACAGTTTAAAGAAATGCCTTCCCATGCGCTCTCTACACTCCTCCCCTTCTCTCTTCTCCCTCTCATGTTCTCCATTCCGCTCTCTCTACAATAAATAAAAAAAATATTTTTTAAAGAAACTAAGAAAGAAAAGAGGCAGCGAATAAATGACACCTCCCTTTTCCCCTGCTGGGATTAAAGCAGTTCTCCCTCGCTCGTTTTGGAAAGTCTAAGTTGATCTATTTTATCCTAAAGTTCTGCCCTCAACCTGTTGGGTCTTCTTTCTGTCAGTTTCACAGGCTTTACGAGAGAACACCTACCCATTCCTGGCCATGATTATGCTGAAGGATCGGAGGATGACTGTGGTGGGACGGCTAGAAGGCCTCATTCAACCTGATGACCTCATTAATCAGCTGACATTTATCATAGATGCAAACCAGACTTACCTGGTATCAGAACGCCTAGAAAGGTACAGTGGAGCTCCTCTCTAGAACTGAAAGAAAGAGACCAGCTGACCTTGGGCTCTACAAATTATGACTTCTCTCTCTAAGACAACTTTAAAAGCTTTGTCCATTTAGTGTTAAAATGGTTAAGTGCTTTGACATAATTCTCCATCAGATCATATGTTCTTAGAGATGTGAATCAAAATACAGGTCAGGTTCTGTGCTCAAGAATATAGATTGTGTCATTTAGAATAGCAGAGCCTTGATATAAAGAGCTTAAATATAGAAAGAAATGGTTGTAACTCTTTTACCATTATATAAGTAATATATATTAGTTTTAGAAAATTGGGAAAACACAGAAAAAATTATATTCAAAGAGTAAATAATCCTACCACCACTTTGAAAATTTTGGTATATTTTCTTTTAATTATATAGACACGTAGACTCCTATGTACAAACATAATTTTTTAGAGAGAAAATAGGAAATACACCAGAATGTTAGTGTTTTCTCTTTGTTTATTAGAACTCTGAATAAGACGTTTCTATGTTTTTCAAATCTTGTAAGATGTATGTATATGGTTTTTTGGTTTTATGAAAGCACTTATACAAAAATGTATGGCCCAAAGGGTTCTTTACCTGTAAAATACGCTCTGATGATCATTGTATGGCAATAATACTATATTACTTTTGTTAGAATTTGGAAAAAATTCTTCTGCCAAATGAAACTGGGAGAAGAGATGGCTTGTTCAGTTCTGTCATACTCTGCTTTGGAATCCTTTATAGTAGTGTGAAATAGTCCTCTGCCAAGATTGTAAACCTCTTTACCCCAAAAACGTCAGTGTCAGGAAACCCAGAGCTTGGTGAGATTGCCCTCTTCCTTCTGTGCTTTGATCTGTCTGCAGGGAAGAGCGAAATCAGACCCAGGTGCTGAGGCAGCAGCAAGATGAGGCCTACTTGGCCTCTCTCAGGGCTGACCAGGAAAAAGAAAGAAAGAAACGCGAGGAGAGAGAGCGGAAGCGGCGGAAGGAGGAGGAAGTGAAACAGCAAAAGCTGGCAGAGGAGAGGCGGCGGCAGGTAATGAGCCTGTCTCTACTCCTGATGACTCCCAAACTGGTCTTTTCTATTATTCTTATTGCTCTTAGGGAGAGAAACAGTGATTGGTTGCCTTCCACTTGTACCTCCAACCAACTGAGCCAACCCAGCCAGGGCAAACTGGTCTCTTCTTGAGTGTGAAAGGAAAAAGACGAGAAGATTATGGGATTGTGGGTGATTTAAACTCTCTTTGCCATTTATATGTTCACTACATTTTCACCAGAAGTATTTTAAAATTTGTAAAAATTTTAATTAAAAAAATACAACAGTGAGTAAAAAGTGAAACAGCGCTGTTCCATGAAAAGTAAATGTAGATTATAAACAGTTCACTGTGCTATTTATTCAGAGCAGTAATTCTTAGGCATACTTAGTAGCCGTGTTGGCTGATTTGGTATTTCGTTCATAGTCTCCTTTCATTATGTATTACCACTTGATTATAGCTAGTGTTCCTCTAGTCATTCCCTTTATTTGGAATAAATACCTAAATACAGTCAATAAATAGTATATGTGATGCAATAGTTCTTTGAATTTGGTTGTTCTGACTCTTGCCAACAAGTTTTTCCCATTAGTTACTAATTTTTCTTTGGATGCACAAATATATGGTGATTGTATTTCTTGTTTTCCTATGGGAGCCATAATCTCACCTTTGCTTTGTGTTTCTACAGAATTTACAGGAGGAAAAGGAAAGGAAGTTGGAGTGTCTGCCCCCTGAGCCTTCCCCTGATGACCCTGAAAGTGTCAAGATTATTTTCAAATTACCCAATGATTCTCGAGTAGAGAGACGATTCCACTTTTCACAGTCTTTAACAGTAAGGACTGCTTAAGTTTTGTGATGTGAATGTAGAGTTTGGCCTGTAGACTTGGAGGCTTTTAGGAATTACTAGAGTTGTATCTGCTGATCTGATGAACCGGGGAGGAAGGGGAGTAGAGAGAGGAGGGGGGCTGGAGGAGTGTAGTGAACTGTAGATGCCTTCAGTTCTAGCTACCAACTCAAAGCTGTATTAAATATTTCTTTCATTAGATTTGAACTCGGTTAAGAAAAATGGTACCTTCCCAAGAAGTCCCTCAAAAGACTGTAGAGGTGAGGCTCGCAGCAGAGCCCGCATTGCTCTATAGAGAAAGCTCTGTCTCTGCTGACCTAGGAGCTCCAGAGTTACACATGTGAATATAAAAGCACGTGCACTTCTCACATAGTTGCCAGCCTCCCTTGCAGGCCATGTGAAGCCCTACTTTGTGGGGCTACCTTGTAAATCTGGCGTCCATAGGTAAATAGTGTTTGTCATTTCATAAGGAAGTACTTACAAGCAGAGATTCTTATTAAAGTCTTACAGAATGAGGATCAAATTCTCATTCTTCCAGAGTTCTTAGTTTTTTTTGTTAATCCTCACATGAGGATATTTTTCCATTGATTTTTATAGAGTGTGGAAGGGAGGAAGAGAGACAGAGAGGAAAACATCAATGTGAGAAGGACATATCAATAGGTTGCCTCCCGCACACACCCCAACAGAGCTATGTGCCCTTTATCAGAATCGAACCTAGGACCCTTCAGCCTGTGGGCCAATGATCTAGCCACTGATCAAATTGACTAGGACTTAGATGTGTTTCTTTGGTCAGTTGTCTTAATTTCTACTCAATTGCTTCACCTGTAACACAGGTGTAATAAACACTCTCTTAATAGGATGGTTGTTAGGATTAAATTCATATGTGTAATGTTGAGTATTGTGCCTGGCTCATCATAACTCAGTAGCTAACTTCTTTTTGGTATTTGTACCCAAAAAGAAGTTTCTGTTTATATTGAGAGTTGATTTTCCAAATTTGCAATTGCAATAGATTCTGCCATTGCATACTAGAAATGAGAATGAGTACTGGAAATGTAGTTTGCTAGCACATTCATTACTTCTCCTTGTTTAAATGGAGAAGACTGGACACGTTGCAGGATCATTCATAGAGCTTCAGATAGCCTGTCTATAAAATGGAAGTAATAGTCTGCCCTCTGATAACTTTAAACTGAAGATATGTCAGGCACTGTGCTGGTCACTTTGGAGGTTATCTTGATGAGTGGGAATGTGGTTCTGGGATTCATGGAACTTTCTGGCCAGTAGGGAATGTAAGATTCAAAGAGCTAATATACAGTAAAAAGTTATGAGCCAGCCTAGGGAGTGAGAAGCAAATAGCTTCCTCATTTTATTTCATTTATGTGTAAGGGGACAAGTGCTCACATGGCTAACTTTGGAGTTTTTAAATTGGGATAAAATAAACAAGCTTCACACAGCACCTACCATGTAGTAGGTGGTTACTACGTGATATCCTTTCCTGGTGTGTTTCCTAACCACTGGTTTGCACATGGCATTTAGCTTGCAGCTATGTTCACTAACAGTTTCCCTATAGTATGCTGGAGCTTCTGCTCCCAAACTCTCATTAGGTGTGTAAAAAACCTAACCAAAATTTACTTTCTAGAGTTTTGCAGGAAAACCTGTTATAAGTGTGGAACAGAATAGGCTTGTGGCCAAAGGGGAAGCAACCCATTTGTTAATCCTTAACAGCTTTTTAAATAGGTTCTCAGTAAAAGTTATCCTATCTAATAAAGAGGGAATAGGCTAATTGACCGTCACTCCATCACAAAGATGGCTGCACCCACAGCTGAAGCCAAATTCCCATAAGGAGCCTTAATGAGCAATCAGCAGGGACCTGAGGCTACGCCCTCCCTCTCCCCCATTGGGTTTGACAGGGGACCTCAGGCCATGTCCCCCACTCAGTGTCACCCAGGGGACCTCAGGCCACGCCCCTGCCTGGTAGGGCTTGATGTGGGACCTCAAGGTGCTCTTTCAGTCCTGGTGCTGGGCTAGGGGACCTCAGGCTTCTCCTCCCACCCCAGCACCAGGCTGGGGGAACCTCAGACTGTGCTTCCTGCCCAGCAGGACTTGATGGGGCACCTGAGGCTGCGCCCTCCCACCTGGTGAGGCTTGACAGGGAACCTCAGGCCATGCCCCCCACCCAGCAGGGCTTGACAGGGGATCTCAAGCCATGTCCCCCACCTGGTGGGGCTTGACGGGGGACCTCAAGGCACAGCCCCCACCCTGGTCTGGGCAGGGGTACCTCAGGCCATGCTCCCTGTCTTGGCGCTGGGCCAGTGGACCTGAGGCTACATCCCCTGCTTGGCAGGGCTTGACAAGGGTAAGACTGATCAGGTCTGGATCTAGCCCAATGTAGGAGGGGGCCAGCCAAATCTGAGTTTCACGTGGTTTTGAGGTGCATGTGGGTGGGCGGGGACTTGACTCTGGGTCTGGTGGTGCGCCCCAGACTCTGAAAGGAGGAAGATTTTCATATACATTTTACTAATTTTCTTTCATTTTTTTATACTGCTATTATAGAGAAAGGGCAAATTGCAATATTAAATTATTTCCTCTAATTAATCTCCTTTTAATGTGCACAAATTTCATGCACCAGGCCACTAATTTTAAAAATAAAAAACAAACTCCAGACTAAAAAATACTTGGTCATAAATGGGGACAAGGCTCAGGGATGGGAAAGAAGTGTAGTGGCAGTTCTGGCCTTTAACTGAGCACTCATCTAGTTAATAAGCTACAGCTGAATAATTGGTATTTGTGTCATCTTCCTGTGAGCTCTGCCCTTCATAAATAATCTCAAGGAAAGGTGAATGTTCAGTGAGATAGTTAATTTGACCTTAACGCCCAGCTCTTGATAGTGGTAAAATGCTAAAACAACAAAGGATTAAACTGTAGAATAATCTCTAGGCCCCATGAGTGGGCAGAAAAGTGACAGTTGACGTTCTCTTAAATGATGCATATGCAAGAGAATCCAAATTATACTCAGCCCAGAACTCTTTTTTTTTTTTATCATTTACAAATCAAAAGGACCTTTGGTGGTGGTGTCATCTGTTTTCTGTTGCCCGTTGTCAATGGTAACAAAAAATGCCAGTTTTATAAAAGGTGAGAATGGTAGTCCCCCTTTATCTGTTGTTTCAATCACCCATGATGACTTGCAGTCCGAAAATACTAAGTTCCAGAAGTAAAAAATTCATAAGTTTTTAGGTTATATACTGTTCTGAGTAGCCTGATGAAATTTTTCTCTGCTCTGCTCAGGACATGAATTATCCCTCTGTCTAGCATATCCATGCTGTATAACCTCCCTGCCCCATTCTTGGCTGTCAGAGAGAGAGAGAGATCACATTTATGTAACTTATATTACAGTATATTGTTATAATTGTTCTATTTTATGATTGTTGCTAATCTCTTACTGTACTTAATTTCTAAGTTAAACTTTATCATAAGTATGCCTGTATAGCATATATAGGGATTCAATACTATCCACAGTTGCAAGCATCCACTGGGGATCTTGGAACATATCCCCCAAGGATAATGGGACTGCTGCATTCTCAAACTGTGACTGAAAAGTAGCAAAATATTATTTCACCCTTACATAAAACCCATGTTGGATTCATACCAATACTTGTTACAAGTCTGATTGATGCATTTCAAAAAAGAGTGAATGCATTTCAGAAAAGATAGAGTGAATGCTAAGAGAAGGGAATGAAAATGATTACTGTTGACAGATTAAAATATAAAAACTTAAAATGATGAAGGAATTGGAGGAGAGTGGGCTTACCCCGTAAATCCTAGAATTATAGCCCTTTCAATGCTCTAAGGCAGTGGCTGTCAAACCTCGGCTCCTGAGTTTAAGACAAAAAAAGAACTTCATACAGAGGGGGATAAGCTTATAAGAGATGGAACAAAAAATAGAAATTGGTTTCCTCAAAAAGTGAGGATAATTTGAATGTTGTGTTCCTAATCTTTGGGATTGACCTGAAGGAGGGTAGCAATGCCTTCATGGCATCTCCCTTAGAGTCTTTGTTAGACGTTGAATGCTAGATGAAGAGGGCCATAGAGTATACCCAGGGTACCTTTCTTACCTGTGCCTTGTCAGAGCCAAGCAGGGTGAGAAGAGCATTCCCACAGAAGAAAGGTTGACATGGAGGGTCTCAATCAAATGAAGGAGGGTGTCCCTATGAGGGGCAGCCCGTGCAGAGAAGTCAGAGTCCAAGTGGCCCCGGTGGGTTGGGGTGTTAAAGCCAGAACTGGGTAAGGAGCGGGGATGAGTTCACGGTTTTCGATATATGTGTAGAGCAATCTAGCATAGAGATGCAGATGTGTAGTACGTACATATATTCTCCAGCTTTCTCCACAGAGTGCTTGGGAGCAGCAGCACCCCAATAGCAATGAACATGCCTAGGACCTAGAATGTGGCTTTTCATACCATTTTCATGAAGAAGAATCAGGGATTGTTGGAGATATGGGTGATTCCAGGGCTGGGACAGGGAAAACGCAAGATGAGCCCGAACACTTTGTGCCCGAAAGCTAGTAATTATTCAGAGAGCAAAGGAGACATGTCACCAAGACACACAAGCCAGCTTAAATGGGCTCCTGACTCCATCTGGAACGATTTGAACATTAAATAATGATTGTAATATTATAACTTACTGCATAAAATAGGAAATCATGACTCTGCAATACAAATAGAAAGATTGAAGGACAGAATGTTTCCATAGTTTCAAAGTACTGCCCCACAAAATAGTCATTAAATACAAAGGGTAAAAGAATATCTTCCATGGGGAAGCCTGGCAGGTGATCTAAGTATCACAAGGAATAGAACCAGGAGAAACTGCTCCACCGGAGTAGGACACATTGAGTGGAATGCAGTCAGGATATCCACGACTCCTTATTCTCCTGGAAAGAAAGAGGCATAACTGGAATCTTATAGAATAACGCCTGATAATCTTTAGAAGTCAAAGTCAGAAAAGACAGAATTTGCTTCAGGCTAAAGGAGATAGGAAATGTGACAGCTAAATGAACACATTTCTAAACTGGAGTATTTTGCTATAAACGGCAATTGGTGAAACTCGAATGGGGCCTGAATAATGATTAAATCAGTTAAATTTCCTGGTTTTGAGGGTTGTGGTGTAGTTATGTAGGACTGTCCTGTTTGTAAGACACACGGTATTCTAGGGTGAGGGCATCAGGCTGGCAGCTTGCTCAGCCGGTTCAAAGGAAAAGCATCTCTATGTCCTATACTTTCAACTTTTCTGTAAGTCTGTGGTTATTTTTTTTTTTATATTTTATTGATTTTTTACAGAGAGGAAGGGGGAGGGATAGAAAGTTAGAAACATCGATAAGAGAGAAACATCAATCAGCTACCTCCTGCACGCTCCCCACTGGGGATGTGCCCGAAGCCAAGGTACATGCCCTTGACTGGAATCTAACCTGGGACCTTTCAGTCCACAGGCTGACGCTCTACCCACTGAGCCAAACCGGTTTCGGCTGATTATTATTTTTTTAATCCTCACCTGAGGATATGTTTTTTATTGATTTTAGGAAAGGAAGGTGCGGGAAGGAGAGAAACATCGATGTGAGAGGGAAACATTGGTTGGTTGCCTCCCATACACACCCCAACTGGGAATCGAATCCACAGCCTAGGTAAGTGCCCTGACCGGGAATTGGACCTGTAGCCTTTTGGTGTATGGGACACTGCTCCGACCAACTGAGTCACCTGACCAGGGCTGCCATTATTAGTAAAAAAATTTTTTAGCTGTGTATCAGACAAGTTGTCAAAGAAGAAACAGATAAATCAGTTCAGAGTAGGACTAGATTTGGGCTGTGTAATAAATCTATTTAAAAAGCTGCCCTATTGGACAGTATGGCTCAGTACATCGACCTATGAATCAGGCGCAATTCTCAATCAGGGCACATGCCCGGGTTGTGGGCTTGATTCCCAGTGTAGGGTGTACAGGAGGTGGCCAATTGAGGAGACTCTCTCATCACAGGTGTTTCTACCTACCCCTCCCTCTCCCTTCTCTGACATATGTATATTTTAAAGCTGCTCTTTAAGTTTGCTCTGTGAAATGCCAAGACCTTGACATAGAATTCCAGTGTAATGTGATTACTTCATGTCTCAGAGTCCTCCCAGGGATAGCTGAGGATATTTGACTTCATGGTGGTATGTGTGTATCTGTCTTTTTCTCACTGCTCTTCATTTTCTATATGGCCTCTTCAGGTTATCCACGACTTCTTATTCTCTTTGAAAGAAAGCCCCGAAAAGTTTCAGATCGAAGCCAACTTTCCCAGGCGGGTGCTGCCTTGCATCCCTTCAGAGGAGTGGCCCAACCCCCCGACGCTGCAGGAGGCCGGACTCAGCCATACAGAAGTTCTCTTTGTTCAGGACCTAACAGACGAATGACACCTTTTCTTCCTCTCCCCTCCCACCCCAATTCCTAAAAGAAATGGAAAAAAGAAAAAAAACAGAGAAAAATTCACATTATTATTATTATTATTATACAATATTTTTTTTAAAGACTGCTGCATCCTAAGGAAGGATCAGAAACCATGCTGCCTGCAAGAGTCACCACCTGTGTGCGCGCGAGGTTAGTGATGAACGTTCCGCTGGCAGCCCACCTTCCCCTACTGCCTTTGCACCACACAACTTCCAGCGAAAGGAGGCTCTCACCTCCAACCCAGCCATTGTCCCAACGGGGAAGGGGACATTCCCACTAGTTCTCATTCATTCTTGCTTTTATGGAAAAAGCAACCAGCTACTGCAGCATCTCTAAGGACTTGTTTTCCTGCCTCCAGGGAAGAGAAGGCACAGAGCAGAGATGTTCTTTAACTTCCCACAATTTATGAATAACTTTTATTTTTTTTTAGTTGCTTTGTAATGACCAAAGGAATGAGGCTGACATGGGTGTATTTTCCCCCCTTTATTTGATAAAGCGCCAATTCTTAAACCCATGACATGATTTCATCCCCTGGGCTCTAGCCCACAAGAGTATAATAAAGATGCCCTGGCCTGGTTTGTGCTTATTTCTGCCATTGCCCTCGAGTTCCCAGAGAGGTCATTCTTTTTGGTCCAATCCTTTGCTGTCCTTTCTGGTAGCCTATGCACCCCACGTGGAGTAGTGAGAGGAAATCTGGGTTTGTAGCCCTTGTGATGTACAGATGTACCTACGTGTGCGGTGTAAACTCCACGTATACTCATCTGTACACACGACTGCAGCTTTTCCTTGGAATCTGTACCAGGTGGTTATTACGGAGTCTGAACCAAAGGATAGTAGCTCTTCATTCCTCGTCATGTGCTTGCTGTTCCTACCCAGCCCTGAGCTTTCCTGAATTGCCAAGCTTGGTGCCTTCCAAAGGACTAGCAGGGCCTGTGGTGGAACCAGCAGAACCATGTGAGAGTGCCCTTCCTTTCTCAGTGGGTGTGTGGTGGTGGTGGTGGTATTTTAAGGGTAGAAAGAATAGAGGCCTGCAGGGAAGCCAACACAGAACTCTCAGGCTGTGTAAACACTTAGAAGGCAGATTTCAGTTTCTGATGTGTCTACCTGCTGGAGGCAGTTTTTATCCTCTTCCTCTATTGCTGTGTTAAAGTAATAGGGTTTTTTAACCTCTGGATATCTCGTCTGTGGTTGTTTATAGTAATGGGTACATGGGTCAGGCCATGTATTAACAGATGCCAGCATGAGCTGACAAGTATTCCAAAGTGTTCTGTGGCTAGACTGGTGCACTCGCAACACTGCAACCTCCTGAAGTTACTCTAGTTCCTAGCATGCTGTGAGACCAAGGGGTTCATATCAAGACACAGCATAACTTGCTGGGTCTGTCTGTAGTCTTCAAAGGCTTTCTCTGTTGCTTAACTAAAACCTGAGGACCACTCTAAGGTAGCAGTAACTTGGCTACTATTCTCTTTAGCCTCAATGGTTCGGGTGCACACCCGGGGCCAGGGTGAGGAGCCTCATGGATATCACCTAGGGAACCTGAGAATTTTCCAGTGGCCTTGGCACAGGTATCTAGAACACTATCTCTAGGAAATTTAATTCTGCTCCTGGTTGCCTATTATTCCACTTTTCCCTCCTGCTGTTCTGAGGCCAAATGAGCAGAAAATTGCTGTCTGTTGTCATAAAATGTATCTGGAGTGAGTACCTGGATAAACCATGTTTTCCTCTGAACCTTGGGTGAATTCTGCCTCCTGCTCACAACTATGCAAAGAGGAATTTCCCACTTCACTAAGCGCCTCCCTACCCAATGAGTTCACAGCTGATTCCCTGCCAGCATGGGGCAGGGCTGGGAGGGAAGGGCTTAAGACATTGGCTAGGCTGGTGGTACTGTCTTGTCCATACCTCTTTGAGAAGTTGTAAATTTTTTTCCTTAATCTGCATCTTATTTTACAGTGTGCACTTTATGCCTCTTGCCTTTTGATAACTTGTTCAGTGAAAGAGGTCAGATGCAAGAATATTACAGTTTCAGTTTTGGTCGGTACAATTCTTGGTACAACTCTTAAGACTGCCTATGTCTCTAGGCTGACAGAGGCTTCACAAGCACATGCTTCTTTCCTAGTCTCTGTTGCAATAACCCAGACTCCATTCCTGTTTCCTTGCTGACCCTAGAGCTGCTACCCAGGTGCCCTCTCCTTTCCTCCCTGAAAGATGCACATTTTGTCAACGTCAGTACAATCTGTATATTACTCCCAAGCACCTCTGCAAACTTGATGGGACCTTTAAGAGAGAAAATATTGAGAAGCCAGTGATCTGCAAGCATTGCTCTTGTTTCAAATCACCTCTGGGTATTAACAGCTGTTGTTTCCAAATGGCAAGTCATCAACTAAGCGAAAACACTTGTTTCAAGTTTCCTTCTGCACTCCCAAGACCAAAGTTGTAGATTCGGCTGCATGACCATGGGACGTGACCAAGTGGAGACACCCAGTTGGAGTTAGTTGAATTTCTGCAGCTCAGTGGGGGCCCTTCCAGTGCTCTCTCCTACTTCTGCAAAATTTCCTGCAGCAAATATTTCTTTCTCTTTGCTTGCCTCCACTATGATGATTGGATAAGAGATGACCAGGGGAGAATATTTATCTCTTAAAAAAAAAAAAGGCTAAAAAGAACCTAGGAAATCTTCAACTGAGCAGTTTTGAAAATTGCTAATGGTGCCAAGGCCAAGGAACGAATTGTAGGAAATGACAATGGGAAGGAGTGGTAACCCCCAGAATGCAAAATTGGGGGAGTATTTCTGGTGCTTGAACAAGAAGCTCCACTTCACAACCGGTTTTTTAGGACTTGTGAGGAAAGCAGCAACAGGAAATCCATCCACAAAGGATGCAGTGCCCCAGCTCGGACTGCACCTGAATAGTTCCATGTAATTTACTGAAGAAATCTAGTGTACTTTAAATTTTTTTCATAAAAGTTTACATTGTATTGTAGGTTAACATTAAATGTTTTATAACAAAAAATGTTCTAAGTTGTGGGTCTTTCTGTCTAGGAGAGAGGTGGTAGGTAATTTTCTGTGTGAAGCAACGGTGGGGAAATGGAGGGAACAGCATTGCTTTGCCAAGAAGCAAGGGAGAATCAGAAGCATGGACTGTAAGTGGACCTAGAGTGCATTCCTGTGAAAAACAGCAACTCGGGCAGAGTGGTGTAGCACAAAGAGCAGACAGATCTGGCTTCAGGTGTGGGCTCGCGTGTCAGCTTTGTTCTTTAGCTTCCCTGAGCTTTAATTTCCATGAGGGTAACGCCATTTTCCTTGGTTTAAGATTGTAGATTAAATGAGAGAAATGTGTATGAAGCACTGGTCACAGAGATGTTCCTTTCTCCGTGGGAGTATATTTTGAAGGACTATTTCATGCAATAGTAACTCAATTTCTTGGGGAGTGTCATTTCTGCCAGAACAGACCTGTGTGTCCTTGCAGAGGAGTGACTAGAGAGTCACTTTTGACCTAACAAATTCTGGACTAATGGAACTCCCCTCCTAAGGTGTTTTTGCATATATTTTCATTTCTGAGAGAAAATTTAAGCCTTGGTTCTTTGCCTTTTCCCCGTTGTCCTTTGCAAAGAACCCATTCCTGTGAGTTACAGGTTCTTGTCACCTTCAGAGTCTGCCTGTTGCTTATACAAAGATGTGAGGCCTTCATTTTGTAATGTACATTTTAAGAGTAAACTAGAGCCTTATCTGTGAGCCTTAAATATGAAAATTTGGCTTTCAGTTAACAGAGAAGAGGAAGATTCAAATCCTGATACCAGATACTCCTGGTCCCAAATCCTGCCTGTGGCCATGATTTAGCTTAAGTGACTTCAACCATAGGCTTCAGTGTCACATAAAATCTGGCCGATTGTAGGTAGCATTGCTTTTGATGAGTGAATTGCTATCGAGGCCCTGGCATGCAGTAGGCATTAGGTAAATAGCTCCCATTACTGTTTAAAGTCAGTTTGTAGTTGGCCCACTGCTGATAGTTCACTCTAGATGTGGTTAAGTGGAGGGGAGACAAAGCAGGGAGACAAAGCCAGGCACCTCTGACATGCTCCCGGGGTTGCAGTTGTAATTCCTTGTGTGCTTTTACCCCGATAGAGCCATGTGTCCCCATAGTCGCTACCTAAGCCTGTGAGCTCAGCTAACGGTGCTGAGCCTCTCCCACCTCGTACAGCCCTACCCTCCTGTCCATCCCCTTGCTACCTCTCAGAATAGTATCCAGAACCCCCAGGTTTCTTCCCCTTAAATGGAAACATGGTTTTCCCCTGAAGACACCACTTCAAAAAACCCTTAAGCAGGTGCCACTCGTTTTCCCACGAGTCCTGGCACCAGGGGGCAGGCAGGCTCTGTATTTCCCTTCTGCCACCGTGGTGCGCTGTCCTGCAGCACATGCCGTCTGCTGGGACTATCCCGTTCCATTGCTGCTGGCCAGTCCCCAGATGTTGGCAGTTGACACTTGACCACAGCCTAGGTGACACGTACGCGTGTGGGCTCTCCAAACGGCTCCTGATGTGACTGGCAGCTGTGTGTGGTGGGAAGAGGTTTTGGTATCAAATCTGGCATTGAAAGAGCCCTGCTGCTTGCTGACTGATGAGTGCGAGTGTTGTCATGTAAACATCATGCGACTAAGTCCTGGCAAGGTTCAGGTGCCCCTAACCAGGCTGGTGTCTGAAGGGCCTGGCGGTGGGCAGACGGGAGCTGGCGAGGGCTCACTTCCTTCCTTCTGTCCCCAGCAGTGCCATGCTGTGTGTGGCCTTCACTTGGAACTGCTTCCCCTGAGGGCCTCAGAACCAACCCCTCGCTGGCCATAGGCTTGATGGTTCCAACTCCACCGTCCCTTCTCTGCCCTCAAAGCCTTTGTGTCCCCGCTCCGCTCAGTCCTCTCTGCTAGAACTGTTTTGGACTCAACACCCCTCTCCACTGTAAGCCAGAACTCAGTCACAGTTCCTAAAGTCAACTCAGCTGTTAGGCTGCAGACTCCTAGCATCTGTCAGCGAAGTGAGGAGCCCTGGGTTGATGCCCACAGCTTTGATCTAGCTCTAGGTAACTCCCCAAATGTTTCTACTACCTGGGTGCCGCTCCACCACTGTGTTCCCCCTCTCTCAGGCCGAGCCACCTGCATCCTTTTACACTAACCTGTTACTACAACAGCCTACCTTCCTGAGAAAACTGAGGTCTTGTCACAGAACTTCTCTTTTTTCCCTTAAAATTGTCCTGGGTTGTCACCTGTTTCCTCTTTCTCTTGTGGGTATATTTTCTTTTAAACCAGATCATTTACACACAGTGAAATGTCCAGATCTTAAATCTACAGCGTGATAAAATTTACTTTTTTATTGTTAATCCTCACCAGAGAACTTTTTTTTCACTGTTTTACAGAGAGAGTGGGGGGAAGGAGGAGAGAGAAAGAGAGAGAGAGAGAGAGAGAAACACACCTCCACCAGGGGTGGGAGCAAACACCCTTGACTGGGAATCAAACCCAAGACCCTAACCATGGAGCAACACTAGCTAGAGCGCTTGATACAATTTTACCTATGTGAACCCCAAAACCAAGATGCAGAATGTTTCATCACCCCAGAAAGTTCTCTCATGTCTTTTCAATCAGTAGCCCCGCAGAGAGCCACTATTCTGGTTTCTTTCACCATATAAATTTTGCCTGTTTTTAAAGTTCATATAAATGGACTCTATGTATGTAAATGATTTTAGAAATGTTTTCCTGATTCAGGTATTTTCCTACTTACAACAGAAAAATTTAGAAAATGAGAAGAAACAAAACATTTCGTAATACTACACTGCCAAAGATGTCCTTTGTTAATATTCTTCCTAGACTTTGTTGCATATAAAACTTGTTTTTTTACAGAAATGGAATACTGTAAATACTGTATTATCTCTGTTTGACACATTTCTTATATCTTTTTAATGACTATGCAGCATTTCACTGAATGGATGTACCATAACTTGATAAAAATCCTCTTGTGACATTTAAGTTATTAAACTCTTTTTTATTCTTTGCTTTTCTAAATAGCAGGCTGAGCCGAAGCCGGCGTGGCTCAGTGGATGGAGCGTCGGCCTGCAAACTAAAGGGTTCCGGGTTCGATTCCGGTCAAGGGCATGTACCTTGGTGGCGGGCACGTCCCCAGTGGGGGGCGTGCAGGAGGCGGCTGATCGATGTCTCTCATCGATGTTTCTAACTCCCTCTCCCTTCCTCTCTGTAAAAAACCAATAAAATATATTTTAAAAAAATAAATAAATAGCAGGCTGAACTTGCAGTTAAATGTGCACATTCATGCTATTTTTTCAGGGGGAAAAAAATCCTAGATGTGAGGTTACTGAGTCAAAATAGGATTGGGAATATTTCCTTTTTTATTGATTTGAAAAACATATGTATTTTTATTGATTTCAGATGAGAAGTCTGGAAAAACATCATTGATGATAGAATCATTGATTGGCTGCTCCTGCATGCCCCTACTGGGGATCAAGCCCGAAACCCAGGCATGTGCCTTTTGACTGGAATTGAACCTGACTCTTCAATCCACAGGCTGATGTTCTATCCACTGAGCCTAATCAGTCAGGGCTTGATATATATGTGTGTGTGTGTGTATTTTTTTTTTTGAGAGAGAGAGAAACATTGATTAGCTGCCTCCTGCATGCATCTGACCAGGGATCAAACCCACAACCTGGGCATGTGCCTTGAGGAGGAATCGAACCAGTGACCATTTGTTGCAAGCACTATGTTCAACCCATTGAGCCATACGAGCCAGGATGGAAATATTCTTTTTAAATATTTGTTTTGTCTCCACATTGTAGCATAGAAAAATTATACACCTGCCAACAATGTTCAGTCTCCTATCTGTGTCACCAAAATCTTCAACTATCGTCCCCTTTTCAATTGCTTGGATCATTTTAACTTCCATCTAAACGTGTTTGGCATCTCTCCCTTAAAAAACCTTAACCTTGCTATTCCCACAGGTCGCCCGGTCTCCTTCCCGCAACCAGTTTCTGCTTTCTTCTTAATTTCATTTCCACTGACTATCTCTCATGGTCACCTAATTACCACTTTCCGTGGCCTCTTTCAAGACCTTTCTGAATAGTTCCCCAGCTGGTCTCTGACACAGAGTAAGTGTCCCCCGTTTCTTTTCCCACAGGTTGATTATATGAACTAGGTTAAGAAATTGACATTTCCTCCCGAGGGCCACTAGGGAGCTTTCAGCAAGGGGGACCCGTCCTATTTGGATTTCTGAAAGCTGATTCTGTTACTGTGGAGACTAGGTGGGAGGGGCAAGACGAAGGTGACTGGATGGAGTGTTGGATGAGGAGTCACCTGGGAAGGAGAGAAGCTAGGGGTGGACATGAGCACTATTTATAAGGCACAGTGACCAAGAACAGGAGGCTGGCTAGATATGCACAGGGAAGAAGAAAGAAACTGGATGATGCCCATGTTTCAAACAACTGGATTTAAGAACAAATACCGTCACTGGTGACCTGGATAGGTGCTGTCTCAGTGGAGTACCGTGTCAGAAGGCACCAGTAGTAAGTGGGAGGGGAAGTGGAAAGAGTGGATACAGGCAGCTCTCACAAAGTCTGCCAGGGAAAGGGGGCATGAAGGACAAGTCAGGAGCCAGGTCCTCATTTGTTTTAAGGTAGGAGAAATGTCACTATGTTTAAATGCTAAAAGCAATGACACTTTAGAGAAAGGTTGAAGATACATAGAGAAAGATGTCCCTGGGGTGGGAGGTGCAGGCCTTTGGAGGAAGGACAGGAGCAGAAGCCGGTGCATTTGTAGGTTTGAAGGCAGAAGTTGAGGGTGTCCCCATATGATGAGGGCCTCTTCTCTCTGTCAGGTTCCGAAAAGGTAATGGGGTGAGAGGCCTAAGGCGACTGAGGAAGATTTGAAATGGCTGTTTCAGAGAGCAGGAGAGACTGTAGGAGGCCTTAGGTTTTCTGGGCAAATTGAGGGCCCAGGTGAAATTGAGACCAGAAACATGGTGAGAGTGGGCACCTCACTTGTCAGCTGCTTGACACCAGCCCTCATGGCTGCCAATTTCTTTCTGAAAACAGAGGGCATTCAGAGTTCTCAGTGCCTCCTTTGTCCAGCTCCCCAGCCTAGAAGCCCGGGGCCTCAGCTCTGGGGCCGCTGGGAACTTCATAGCTTCATTTTTCTCTGTTCCTCCACATGCGTACACTCAGTCACACAGACCTCTTGATTGTTCCACAGACACATCATGTACTTTGCCACTTAAAGCAAGACTGAGACAACTGATATTCAAATAAGTAGTTTAAAGCAGCGGTCGCCAAACTTTCGGATCTCACGGATCACCAGTGGTTGGTGACCGCTGGTTTAAAGGATGTGCTGTCAGTTTTTCAAACTCCTCTGGTGGCCAGAGAGACAAGTACCTATCTAGACAGCATGATTCTAGTGTTCCAGAATTACATGTAAGACTCTGGTTTCCTTATAACCCAGGTGTCAGCGAGGAGAGTCCATGTAATCACTATTGGTAAGGTAAAACAATTAGGACACCTAGAACTTGCACACACCTGATGTTCTCACATAGCATAGCTCTTACCTTGGTGCTTTTATTTAAAAAATATATTTTTTAGTGATTTTTTACAGAGAGGAAGGGAGAGGGATAGAGAGCCAGAAACATCAATGAGAGAGAAACATCAATCAGCTGCCTCTTGCACACACCCCACTGGGGATGTGCCTGCAACCGGGAATCAAACCTTGGACCTTTCAGTCCGCAAGCCGACGCTCTACCCACTGAGCCAAGCCAGTTTCAGCTTCCTTGTTACTTTTCTCAGAGTTGGCAAGTAACAAACAGGAAACCCACTCTAGCTAATTTAAGGGGAAAACTGATGTGTTGCCCTAGCTGGTTTGGCCTGCAGACGGACGGGTCCTGGGTTTGATTCCGGTCAAGGACACATACCTTGGTTGCAGGCTTGAGCCCTGGCTCCAGTTGGGGTGTGTGTGGGAGGCAACCAATTCATGTGTCTCACATCAAGGTTTCTCTTTATCTGAATCGTCTCCTCTCCCTTGTACTCTCTCTAAAAGTAATGGAAAAATAATTTTGGGTGAGGATTAAAAAACAACAACAAAAACTCACACCCCTGATGTGTTGGAGGAGGGAAGACCTCAGAAAGGGTGGATTGAGGGCAGTTGTGGGTAGGGGGTTGTCAGGATGCCCACCTTTGGGATGGAGGAAGAAGAGACTAAAGAGAGGTCTCCATTACAGCTTTTCAAAAGTAAGTTGCTGACTTGGAGAATGCAGGAGTGGAGAGACAAGGCTATCCTGATTCTCCCATTTTCCTTTTTAAATATATTTTTACTGATTTCAGAGAGGAAGGGAGAGGGAGAGAGGTCAAAACATCAGTGATAAGAATCATTATTGGCTGCCTCCTGTATGTCCCCGACTGGGAATTGAATCTACAACCCAGACATGTGCCCTGACCAGAAATGGAACTGTGACCTCCCAGTTCATAGGTAAACACTCAACCTCTGAGCCACACTGGCCAGCATAGCTTGTTGAGTTTATTTTTTGGTTGCTGAGTTTTTATCATGAATGAATATAAGCAATTTTATTTTGCATCAATTGATATGAACATGTGATTTTTCTTTCCCAGTACTTTCAGAATTTCTTGAAGTACTGAAAAAAGCTGGGACTTCCTCACCTGACAATTTTCCGTCCAGGGCCTAGGGAACTCAGTTGCTACCACTGGTCTGGTCCACCACCATGTCCCAATGTGCTCCAGAGAATGCACCTTGAGCCCTGCAGGTGGCCACATGGCAATGCTGCCACTCCCAGAGGCTGACAGCACTGCCTGCACAGCCAAGGCTCAGGGAAGCCCTGCCATTCAGGCCTCTGTTACCCCGGGATTTCCCAAACTTAACTGATCAGAGGAGCCCCATAAACTCCTATCATGCTTTCACAGGACTGCCTCTGAAACACACTGAGGATATCGCTCAACTGACTCTGTCCCCAAAGGCTGAAAGAGAAGTGCTCTCACCTGACCAAGGCCACAGAGAATGGCATCACAGACACACGGCCCAGGTCTTCTGATCACAGCCCACTGCTCCTGCTCCGGACCGTGCTACTTCCTGCAGCACCAGTCCATGTGGGTAAGGAGTGCATCATCCCTACCCATCCCCTTGCCTCTTGGATCCTTGTCCCCAAGCCAGGGGATGAGGGGCTCCAGTCCATGTAGTGGGGTCGGGTCAGGTTGGGTGGGTGTGGGGGGAAGACCAGGCAAATGATGCCATAGTAGCTCCCTGATAACTAGCCTCCATCCCGAAATTGTTAGAATTCCCAGGATAAATGATTTTCCCATGGAGATTATACTAAACTACAGAAAACTGAGCGAGAGCTACCAAGAACAACTACCACACAGAAAGGACTTCTTGGAAACAAAGTTTAGGGTGAAGGGAGCCTTGACCTAGTCATGCTTGAAGAACCTTCCTCCAGAACTGAAGTGACAGGAGACCAAAAGGGATGCTTTCCTCACACCAGTTAGACAGACTACTGCCACTTGTTAAGACTTCTGCCTCATCTGCACATTTGTAAGTTACCACTGAGCCAGCTGGGCAGACTCATCAGAAGGTATCCTCAAGAAGAACAATCTCCTCTGCCCAGCTCATCCCACCCCACCCCACCCCAATTGCAGATTGACACCCGCCCCCGCTTCCCACCAAAAGAACACAGGCAGCCAAAGGCAGCTTGGGCAATACTTGATATACATCATACATTTATTAGTGAATATCCCTCTGAAATCAGCAACAATATTAAAAAAAATAATGATTGCACTACTTGGTCAAGCAGAACTAGCAACTTTCATTTTAAAAAAAGTACAAATCTGTTAAAAATTTCAATCAGTATACACATATATATAATACAACATACTAGTTATGTTAAATGCTACAAACCAATGTGAATCCAATGGAATGGAAAAAACCACACATTTAAGCTTTAAGAACCATTTTTTTCTCTATATATTAGCATTTTCTCAAATACATACATGGGGAAAATGAGGTAACTGTAAAATGTGCAAGGAACAGGCCCCCCAAATTACATATATTTATATGCATATATATATATATGTATGTATATTGCAGTTACATATATATATATATATATAAAACCCTTCTAACACAGAACACAGGTGCTGGGCCCAGCCAGGCTGGGGGATGCTGCCCACGGTCATGCCTAGGCCAGAAGTTGGTAAATAAGAGTAAACATTAACAAGCCCCCACCACAGGAAATCATTGGTAACATGGCATCTAGAGCAAGGTCAGCAAATCACAAACATCCTAAATAATTGTTTTATAAATCTTCTGTTAAATGATTTTTTAAAACGTTGTTTCTCCTCCCACCCCCAATAGCTGCTCATTGGAACCATTGCTGCAGCCTATACAATCCGAGAGCCTGTTCTGCCTGCCCCAGGAACCGGAGGGTTTTGAAAACCTTTTTTTGGAGTGGGAAGGAAGGGGCTGGAGAGGATGGTTCTCTGTGTAAAATACGTGGGGTTTCGACGCTGCTATAAATATAGAAACATCACCTGGAGTTATATACAGTAAGACTTTGGGTTCTCCATGGGGGTGGGGCCAGGCTGATGGGGCCCCATGGCAGGCTGGGGGAGGCGGGAGCCAGGACCGCTGCTGGAGAACGAGGGTGGTTGGAGCATCCCTGAGGCAGCAGGCGCCAGGGGCTGCCTGCTAGGATGTGCCGGCCCCACACGCAGTTCGTTCTGGGCAGCAGCCTCAGCTGGGGGTAGGCAGGAAAGGGGCCAGGAAGGAGAGGGAGGGAAGCTCAACCAGACCCTACAGGGGGCCTCCTCCAGACCTTGGAGGGCAGGGCTCAGGATGGGAGGGGGCCCCTGGAGGTGGGGCCCACGCCCTCGCTGGTCCCTGTCTTCCTGGGACTTCCTTGGAAGAGACTTGCCCAGGCGGGTGGGAGTCAGGCTCTGGCTGGAGAGGGAGAAATGCCCTGAAAAGCAGTAGGCTCTGGGGACATGTGCAGTACAGTGCATGGCAGTTATCAGCTGAGCACAGACCCCCAACTCCGCTTGTGACCGCCGGCCGCCGGGCCCAGCCCCAGCCGCGCACATGCATGTGGACCGGGCGGCACCACTGGACCATTCCCTGCCCCCTGGGCACTCAGTCCTGGTTGGTCCCTAATACCCCCCATTTAACCAAAAGAAAACAAATTGTTTAAAAATCCACATCCCAAAATCCTACACGCGATTTTGGGCCAAATGAATAAAGAGAGACTGCTACTCTTCACGTTCATGCAAAATGACAGAGAGGGGGAGTCGGGCAGGGTCTGGACCCCGTCACTGCCAGGGAGCATGGCCGCCAGCTCCTCGGTCACTCTCCCTGGCGGAGCCCGGGCCTCTCAGGATATGTGCTGCCCGGGCTCCGGGCCTGTCCCCCCCTGCACAGGAGGCTGGCTGGCTGAGGCCTCTAGTCTGGGGGTGTGGCTGGAATGTTGTGCCTGGGGTGAGGGTCTTCTGGGGAGCCAGACCCACCCCTTACAGCAGGCTGCGTAGGGCTGGCTGCCTGAGTCTGACTGGGGTCAAACCCAGACCTGGGTTTCAGGAAATAGCCTTATGCCACTGTCTGTCCATGCCTGTCAGTGCCACCTGGGAAGAGGGCATGGTATGTCAGTGCAAGAGACCAAGTGTCCCAGGACTGTGACCCTTTTGCCCATCGGGGGCCAAGGATCTCCACCAGCCACAATGGGGGAAAGACCCCGGGGTCCCAGCGCTCTCACGAAAGGAGATGGGACTGAGGGCCCACGGGAGGGAGACCGCATGAGGGGCACTCGGGCAGCTCTGCGGTGGGCGGACTGGCAGGCAGACCGGGGATGGAGTCTTTGGAGCTTGGCAAATGCAGGGGCTTATTGCAGGGGCTTCTCTTGGGCCTGACCCTGGCACCAGCTCTGGATATACAGGTGGGAACAGCGGGACAGGCCCGGGCCCTACCGCCCCTCCTCCCTGAATCCTCCCCTCCCCCCCTGAGTTTCCAGAGCTTCGGGCAGGGTTCTCATGGGCAGTTGTGGGCCTCACTCAACTTCCCTGGGCACCTCGGAAGCGTCGGCCCGGCAAATGGGACACGTCCGGTTGGCCTGAGGGGAGGAACAGCTGGCGCATCAGACCCCACTCTCCCCTGTCCCCATGCCACCCAGGCCTGTCCTGCTGCTTGGAGGGGATGAAGCCCCCTGAACTTCTGGGTGACGACGAGGATGAGGAGGGAAGCCCCAAGCCCACCCCTCCCTCACCACACGAGGAACACCTGGGCCGCATTACCTTCAGCCACTTGTCCACACACTTGGTGTGGAACTCATGGTTGCAGGGGAGAACTCGGAGCAGCTGCCGTGCCTCGAAGTCGCTGAAGCAGACAACACACCTGGGAGGAGGGCACAAAATGTCGCTTCCATGCGGTGGTGGCTGAGGGCAGGCTCCTGGCAGAGCACGAGCCCCACTTCCCCCCCCCCCCCCCAACCCCCGGAAAGGGTTCCCTGGCAACCCATCTGTGCTCGGAGGGCAGGAGCTGGGGCACAGCACTCACAGCGTCTGCTCCGACTGATGGCTGTCTGGGTTGAAGCGGTAGGCTGGAAGCTGCTCAATGTCCGCTTTGGTGAGGCCTCGAGGCTTGGCATCTCCCAGCCGCTCCGCCAGGCTCAGGAGGGCCTGCATACGGGCAGGAGGGCGGGGTCAGCAGCGGCCTGGGCTGGAGGTCCCCAAGCCCCCACCTCCCAGGACAGGGTTCCACAGGACCTCATAGTTCTCCAGCTCCATGTCATCCACATCGAGATCCAGGCTGATGGTGGGCCCCACTGCTGTGGGCGACATTGGCAGCATTGAGCTAGGGGAGACAGGTGCAGGGGTCCAGGGTCAAGGTCAGTAGGCACAGGGGCCCCAGTGTTTGCCCCAGGATGTTGTAGGAGAGGAAAGCCCAGCTGGTGTGTGTGTGTGTCTGTGTGTGTGGTCTGTTGGGGGTGCTGATAACCTGAGAAGCCCCAGGCCCCCACAGCTGTGTTTGTCTAACCACAGGAGGCCCCAGGAGAATAGAGCACCATGGCTCTGGGGCAGATGTGCAGGTACTTACAGGAAGTAGGGCAGGAAGCTGGGATAATATGGCGGCGGGGGTGGCGGTGGCGGCGGGGGTGGTGGGGGCAGCGGCTGTTGCAGGCGGTATCTCTGGGTGCTCACTCTCCGTGGCATCATGTGGGAATAGGGCTGTGAGGGGGTGACAGGTCAGCCCGGGTACCTGGCTCCTCTCACCCCAGAGCCTGGGGGGTAGGAAGGCGCCACTCACCACACCAAAGGACAGCTCTTGGTGCAGTGGGTCGTGGGGCAGGTAGTGCAGGGGCACGGAGGGGGATAGGGCTGGGCCTGGGGCAGAAGTGGAGTAGGTGAAGCTCCCCAGGGGGTACTGATCCCCCCGAAGGTCCACGTCGTTGTCCAGCCGCTGCAGGGGCTAGAAGAGGCAGGATGGGTCAGCTGAAGTCAGTGACGGAAAGCCTGCCCCCAAGCCACCTCCTCGAGCATCA
Organism: Lasiurus cinereus; assembly: GCA_011751065.1. Lineage (NCBI taxonomy): Eukaryota > Metazoa > Chordata > Mammalia > Chiroptera > Vespertilionidae > Lasiurus > Lasiurus cinereus. The sequence continues at coordinate 9,708,135 of JAAGEH010000293.1, forward strand.
GCCCATCGCCCAGACTCACCATACGCGGGTGCTGGGTCTGCAGCGATATAAACTGCCCCAGAGGCGCCATGTGAGCAGGCTGGGGGTGTGGGGCTGGCGGCGGGGGGTGCAGGATGTAGTGGTCACTGGAGATGAGGTGGGGGTAGGCCTGATAGGGCACAGGGAGCTGCTGCATGGTGCACGCCTGGATCAACTGCCGAGAGAGGGGGCAGGGGCTGGAAAATGTTCTTCTGGCCTGGACCTATGCTGTGGTGAGGGCCAGGGGCCATCCCATACAGCAACAGGTCCCCACTGAAGCCCTCCAGACCCAGTGCCTATTTCTGGCCTCGGCCACCCAGGCAGGACACTACACTCTCTAGGCCCACGGTTACTACCCCAAATGGGCTCTGTTGAGAGGCTAGGTATAGCAACTAGGGGTTCCCACTGGCAGACACTGGGGTACAGGGTTGTGGGTCTGGAGCCAAGGAGGTGCTCTGACAGCCTACATGGGTGTCATAAGTTTGGTGGTTCCGACACGGGCCTTTTGGTGGTGATGGGGAATGGGGGGTGGGAGGTGGAGGCCCTCACTCACCGGGGGCGGGAGGCAGCAAAGTGGGTAGTGCTGCCCACTGAACATCACGGAGCATGCTGGGAGCTGTTGGGCACTGCAGCCAGGGATGTGCTGGCCTGAAGGCAAGGGGAAGCCTTGGGTCGTCACTGTGGTGACTGTGTAGGACAGAGGGACAGGTCCCTGGTGCACCTGTAGATGGAGAGAAACCCGGGAACTGAAGGGAGAAAGCCTGGCCATAAGATGCTGCCCCAGGTGAGAGAGTCCTGCCGGGCCACTCCCTCTCTTCTCTCACGGGGGTCTACCTAGATACAGACCTGGCTGCCCCCCTGCCCCAAGCCCAAAGGGCAGATAGCCTCTGGGAGCCGGGGAGGGAGGTGCTTCCAGCTCTAGCACTCATCCACTGTGTGGTCCCGGACAGGCCCTTCCCTTCCCCTCAGTTTACAACCTATAAAGCAGGGCTAACAATGGCTCCCTAAACATGCCAGGAGTTAAGCAAGGGGAAGTCGGGGCTCTGTCACCTCTGTTTCACAGATGGGCTTGCCAGAGGCCGGGGGTTGGAGAGGGGGTGTTCTGCCTACCTGCTCGTGGAGATCAACCATGAACGGGCTCTGTTGGGAGGCTGGGTGCAGCATTCGGGGGCTCCCGCTGGCAGGAGCCGAGGCTCGACGCTCCTCTACAAGGAGGTGTGATGGTCGGGGCGGAGGCTGCTGGGAGGGTAAGCGCTCATCCTGGGCAGGCAGGCGGCCCTCACGGCCAGGGCTGCACCACAGAGAGGAGGCCCGGGTAGGACTGAGGGGGTACACTCATTCACAGAGCATGGAGAGGAGCCAAGGTCACTACCCACGGGGGAAGGAAGAAAGCTCGGGGCCCGTGCCCCGCCACCCCTGGCCCCTGTGTCCCGGCCCAAGCTGAGAGCCCCAGTACCAGGAGCTCCAGGGACTGCGGGGCTGGGAGGTTCCTTCCTACCTTCCCCGGAGCTGGGCCGGGGTGCTGCTGGGTCCTACAGACAATTGCCGCTGACCAACAGGGGTGGAGGGTGGCCACCTAGTCACTGCCAGAGCCCATGGTCGCATCAGGGGCGGCAGAGGGGCGGAGAGGCTGGGCCCGGGCTCACAACCCTAGGAGTCAAAAAGACAAAGAAACTGAAGCAGAGAGAAACCCAGCCACTTGTTTAAGGGTCGGGAGACAAAAATCAAACCTCTGTTGTCTGGTTCTGGGGCCACCGATGTCCACCCCCACCCCTGAGCTCCCCATGCACATGGACTCCAGTTGGGTCTAGCCCTCTTCTTGGCACTGGGGCTCAGAGCTGAAAGACGGCCCCCCCCCACCCCCCACCAGGGCTGCAGTAGTCTCAGGGAGCTGGCCAGCAAGCTCCTGGGCCAGGCGCTCCGTAAGGCCCTTTAGTGTAGGGCTCCCTCAGGTGCGGGGGTCTATAGCGTTGGGTCTCCAGGCAGGTGAGGTTCCTGGGGGGCTCCAGCTTCCTCCTTCCCATCTAGTTGGCTCAGGGGAGGATCCCAATCAGGCGTGGGGCCCAGTTTTCCTTCCACTATTGCCAGGTAAGAGGTTCTGACCCAGATGCTGCCTTCGGGGGCTCCCAGGTGACATGGTCCTACTGGGCCACCTCCCTTCCTTCTCTCCATGGGGTCTCTACCTAGGTACCGGCCTGGCTGTCCCTCTGTTTCTTTCCATAACCCTTTCCCAGTGCCTACCCATGTGTGACTTCTTCAAAGAAGGTATTATTTGCTCCATTTTACAGCAGAGAAAACTGAGGCTGAGAGGAAGGGACTTGCCCAAATGTCAAAGGGGAGGTGGGCTGACCACAGCCCCTCACTGCACCTTGCCACCTATGGGAGGGGTCCAGCCCCAGGGCATCCCAGGAGGTGTGAAAGAGGCCAGCCACCTTGCTCGGTCAGGTAAGTCTGGAATGCAGCTCTGGGGGCCTCACACAGCCTCCCAGTGGGAGGTGGGGCTTGCTGAGAGAAGAAAAGAGGAAGCCAGAGCTTCAGGGAGGAAGTTGTGCAGGAATGGGGTGTGGCAGGTCTGTTCCTTCCCTGGGAACTAGGGGTCCAGGTGGGGCAAGTGAGGGGGACCACTCATTAACTCCAGAGGTTGGGATGGGTCCCCAGGTAGGGAAAGCTTTGAAACCTGTCAGGCCCCCAAAGCTGAAGGCCTCTGCTGTTCCTGCCACAGGAAGGCCCCCACCGCCCCTTCTCCATCTGACAAAACTCCCTCCGAATCCTTGATACCTCCCTGGTGACACTGCCAGGAAGCAGTGTACTGTCCCCTCAGCACCTGTTCCTTCCTGCCAACAGTGGCAAAAACATTTCTTTTGTGAGGTCTCTGCAGCCCTGACTCTCAAAATGAACCTGCAAGAAAGGCCCTTCTCCAGCTGACAGGACAGCGTCCCACCAAGGCCACAGCCAGGAAGAGGCTGGAATTCACGCCTCCTGCTACTGGCCGGCCTAGCGTGGTAATTATGCACACCGGAGACTCGACCACACAGGGCCAAGACCAGTCTGGTGTCGTGAAGTTAGTGCCAAGAGTTCAAAATTGGGAGGCTACATTTAATTCTGGACTTTGGATCGTCAGGGGCCAGAAAATCTGGCTCCACTGGTCCTTCATTTATGCTTGGCTCCCCCCTTACTTGGAGCATGAGTCACCCCAGGAACACTCCCCACCTGCCCACCACAGGTGACTGGGTTTGTGATCCCTGGTGTGGGTCAAGCACACATCCTCACACACGCATATAAATACACCGCCTCCCCGATTCCTGCTGACAATCCAGCCTAGCCAGCAAAGACCAAGAGAGCTTCAGTGGAAACCTCCAAGTAACGGAGACAACAGGACCCGGGACCTCAGGGGTCAGAGTTGTTACAGGGTTGGGGAACAAGGGCTCCCAGATTTTTTACCCAATTCTCCAGCACAGTTAGGTTTGGGAACCTCTGCTCTGACTTCAGAGATTCTGGGAACCCAGTCCCACAGATAAGGAACATCAACAATAATTACAATACTCCCCAAGTGTCATCTTGATCAGTTCTTATTGCAACCCTCAGAAGTAGGGACAGGTGAGGCCCAAGGCCAGTCAGCTGGAGTGGTAAGTGCACTGGGGCAGGCCCAGGCAATGGCCTCAACGGTCACTCTTGTGGGAGGCTGTCTTGCTGAAGTCTAGGCAGCTGCACGGCTCAGGGGTGTGGACCCCACAGAGGCTCAGGCCCATGGGAATCTGTTCTGTGGCCAGCCCCTCCCTCAGACACCCACTTCTCAGGCAAGAGAAGTAGCAAGGAGCCGAGAACCCAGAACAGCAGACAGAAGGGGCTCTAACTGTGGACACATGACACCCTGACTTCTGGCCAGGGTCTTGAACATATCACTTCCCCTCTCTGAACCTCAGCTTCTTCATCTATAAAGTAGGAACAGCCTAATGACCACCTCCAGTGGACTGGCAAGTGCTACTCATAGGCCCTGGTCAGAGTGGTTTGTAAAGCTTAGGTGTGAACAATACCTCCCTCCCTCCCTCCCTACCAGCCTAATGACCACCTCCAGTGGACTGGCAAGTGCTGCTCATAGGCTCTTGTAAGAGTCGTTTGTAAAGCTTAGGTGTGAACAACACCTACCTACTTACCTACCTACTTATCTATAAAGGTCTAAGCTGTCCATTACGACCAGTCGCTATGACATGCACTGACCACGAGGAGGCAGATGCTCAACACAGGAGCTCCCCTCCCTGTCAGTGAGTTTACTGAGCGGCAGCCGGGATGAGCTGGAGCAGTGAGACACCCCGCTCCAGCTCAGGACTCCTCCCCCGCCGCCTATGGCTTTGTGCACTACTGCACACTACTACATCCCTTGGGGGATGTCAGACTGCCTGCGCTGATTGGCAGTCTACATCCTCCGAGGGGTCCCAGATTGCGAGAGGGCGCAGACCAGGCTGAGGGACCCCATCAGTGCACGAATCAATCTAGTTAGAAAATAAGAGGTTGTCCTCCACTCCACCCTCCAAGCAGAAATCGGGGGCCGCTTCAAGCTCTGCAGGTGGTAACTGGGAAATATGCCTCCCTAGGGAATACCCCTGCTGACAATCGAGGGGCCCCTGACTCCCAAAGTCCTACTAGGAACAGAGGCAGCAAAGAGGGGACACACCCACTTCATAATTGAAGAAACTGAGACGCAAAGAAAGGAAGTAACTTGCTCTAAGCTACCCAGTCAGAAAGGGACAAATTTGGTCATGGCTGAGCCCCTGGGCCCAGATTCCTCCAATCCCTGACTCAGTAGCATCAGTAACCCTAAAAACCGCCTAATCCCAACTCTCTATTTCCAGGCCTTAAAGATCAGGAGAGCTTTCTTGAAAGGGGCTATGACTGGCCCTATTGGAAGAGAAAGAGAAGCGAGAGAGGCTTAGATGGAGAGCTAGCAACTTGCTCAAGGTCAGCAACAAGGGTGGCCACCCCAAAGTGCTCTGCCTTTGCACACTCCTCTGTGCTGTCCTCTCAATGAGATCCGTATAAATGGTTCTTGAGGGTCCCATCCCTACAAACAATCTTGCCTGGAACCAGGTACCACACCTAGCATCCATGCCCACCCTCTACTTCCCAGGCCCCAGCAGCTACCCCCATCTGGGTCTAGGGAAGTCCCTTCTATGTCCTGTCACTGGGGTCCAGCTGCTGTTTTGCAGATTCAGCAAAGTGAGCCTGAAAACGAGTTAATTAATCGAGATGAGAAGCTTCCGTCCCTCTCTCCCTCACCCCCAAAACAGGCAGGCCAGGATAGCCAGACTTGGAACCAGGAGTCAGTCAGTCCTTGCTGGGCCAGCCCGGACTCCTAGGGTGACCTTGCTCAAGGAAATCTCTTCGCTTCTGTGAGCCTCAGTTGTCACAACTGTGAAACGGGGATGGAGATCTCTCCTTCCCAGAGTGCCCAAATGAAACCAGAGCCACAAGATGCAAGAATCTAGGTGGTCACATCAGTGGGGTAGGAAACCAGTGTCCCTGCGGGGCAGGCTCCTCCTCAACGCAGACCAGGTCCCGGGCGGCGGGGCGCTGGGGAGCTTCCTCAGCTCCCCCTCCCAGGGATGGGATGTCAAGGTGTGCACACGAGAGGAGACTCCCTCGCCCCCTCTCACTCCTTTGTGCCGCGCTCGGAGGGCCGGGGCGGGGGGCCAGACTGCGGCGTCTCAGCAAGAGCGCTGTGACTTTAAGAGTCGAGGATCCCGGACCATGTGCTCCGCGTGAGACAAAAGCAACAACAAAGGAAGTGGCGGCGGCGGCGGCGGCAGGGGGAGGGGGCGGCTCCTTCCTCTCCAACCGCAGCGCTCAGACTCCGGAGCAGGGAGGCTCGCCCGGGCATCGGGGCTCTCCGGGAGGGGGGTGTCTCTGATCTGAGAGGTCTCGCCGCCCCCCTCCGGACCGCCCGTGATTAACCCCTGCGGAGCCAGCTGCCTCACAGCCCCCAGTCCCAGGGGAGGGGGCAGCGGCTCCCAGGGATGCGGGAATCGGGAGTTGGGGGCTCCGGCCCCGACTCACCTTCAGCCTCCTGGACACGCGTTGATTCCTTTGTTCCCGATCGGGGGCGGCCAAGCTGGGCAAGGGGGCGGCGAGGGGGGCCTGCCCGGACCCTTTAAGAGCCCCCGCCCTGCGGAACAATGTGCTCCCCTCCCCACCCCCAGGTCCGGGGGCAGTGCGGCTCCTTCCGGGGCCCTCTCTCTTTGTTGTCGGTCCGCTGGCGTCTGCCTCGCGAGGCCCACGCGCGCTCTGCCTCTCGCCCAGGCCCCCCGGCACTGAGAGGCGGCGCCGGACGCGGGCAGGTTGGCGCAGCTGCCCGCGGCTGGCCCTTTAAGAACTGTCCGCGGCGCCGGCGGAATGCAACAAACCCCACATTTGATTCACAACATTCGAAGCGGCGGGGTCGCGCGCCGGGCGGGAGGGGGCCTCGCGGGGGCGCGCCGGGAAGTTGGAGCAAACAGTAGCAAGCAGCTGCCCGCGGCAGCCCCGCCCCAAGCTGCGAGCCCCGCCCCGCCAGGGGCCCGAGAGGCAATCACTCGCCGCGACTAGACGCACGTGATTAATGGCCGCCATTTTGATAGATTAAAAAAAAAGAAAAAAACTCTTCTCGCTCTCACCTTCGCACTTAAAGTGACCGCAGCCATCACAGGCAAGGGGCGGGGCCGCCTGGCTAAAGAGCAGAGACGCCGAGACGGGCAAGACCAATCAGCTGTAATTCGAACTTGCTATGCAAATTTGCGGGCCAGTCGCGCTTCTGAGGCTGCTTCCCTGTTGCAAAAATGGGTCCCGCTGACAGAACCCCGGCCCAGACTTACTGTCATGATTCCCTCCTCGGAGGCAGCGCGACATCTGGGATACTGGGCTGTAATGGGGCCGACCTTCGGCCAGGCTGAGGCGTCCTTTTAGGCCAGTCCAGTGGTTAGGAAAGCCCTACAGTCCCGGGCCAGCAACCTCCCCAGGTATGACGTCATCCCCAAGAGCTACTGCGCTGCGATGACATCATGGTCTGGCTTCCCTGCATCTTTTAAAACTACACGGCGGCTTTAAAAGGCTGGGACTGCCTGTATTTGCCTAACGGACCAATAGCCGGCAGCCTATGTAAATAAGTTAGCGCCTGCCTTGCAGGGTGATTGGTCCCGCGCACGCTGACGTCACAGAGACATTTTTAACCGCCCCGCCCCCAGCATGGTCAGGGAAAGGGGCGGGTAACAATTTGAAGCTCAAGAGGCAATCGCGGGCGCTCCGGTTGCTTCTTGCCTAGGGGCATTGGAAAACTAAGCCCCACTACGTCTTTAGTTTTCGACAGTACCCCCAGAAGCTAGCTATGAGACAGAGTGATTATTACTACAACCTGCCCATTTTACAGATGGGTAAAGTGGGGTGTACTGACCCCAGGTCACACAGCCAGGGAAGTGTGGCTGAGCAGGCATTTGAAACTAAGCCAAAGCCAAGCTTTTTCCTTTGTTTGGATGCCTTCCCCAGGCAGACATACAAAGTGGAATATTACCTCCATATTGATTATTTAAGGGGAAAAAAATCAGTAATACCCTTAACATCCAAGAGCTGGGAACAGGTCCAATAATGGTGTATGAAAAAAAGAAGAAAAAAGAGATAAAAACAACAAAACAAAAAAAGAATGGTGTATGTATATAATCAAAAACTGATTCCCCTATATGGTGCTCCACTGACATAGGGCTACCTCCAAGAAAGCCCTAAGAGATGCCAGAGCAAAATCATAATGTGTGGTGGGCTGTGGGGTGGGGCTTATTTGGTATACTACATAATCCTAAATTCAAAAATAAAAGTTGAAAGCAAGATGCTGAACAGAGTAGAATAATATTTATATTTTAAAATTAGATATATACAATCTCTGCAAAATATTTCTGGAAGGATATAGTATAGGAAATTGACAACTGTCCTCAGGGAGAACTGGAAGAGACCACTGGGTCAGGAAGATAGACTTACTTATGCTTTTGTACATGTGCTCTTTTAGTTTTTGAAAGATTTTTAAAAAATTGATTTTTTGAGAGAGGCAGGAAGAGAAACATTTATGTGAGAGTAAACATGTCAATCAGCTACCTTCTGCACACCCCCTACTGGGGATGGCCAGCAACTTGTCCCATGCAACCTTTCGGTGCATGGATGTCACCCAACCAACTGAGTGACACTGGCCAGGGCTACATTTGCTCTTTTTAAAAAACCCTACATAGTATAACCAACAGAAAAGCCTAAAGAAAATTACTGTTAAAGAATATGTTTTTAGACTTTTAAAGCCATAAAAACTTATGATCTCCTTAGAGTCAGAAACCCCCCTTTAGGAAAGGTATCCAATGGAAAAATCCATAAGTTTGGGGAATAGACATATTTATCGGCGTTGTTTAGCATTGTGGATATGCAGCCAGCAACGTAATGACTGAAGATGGAACTGTCTGCCGGTCTCTAGCACAGGAAATCAAGTTCAGGATGCATTACTACAGATGGTACCTAAGAAGCCAAACTCTCTCCATCACAGTTAACAGTATGCTCTGACTTCCTCAATACACAGCACAACTGTCATCATGTTGTGTCAGGAAGCAGAAAGCTATCTCCTGAGGATTCCCCCAACCCTCGGTGGTGAAGGTCCAAGGAAGGGGCTCTGGGTTTGACTTTCACCCCGTGTTTTCCCCAGGGCCATAGGCCAATAACACGTCCCCCTGTAACTTGAAAAACTTTCCTGAGTATATGCAGACTCACTCTGGAACTAGTGGGAAAGAGGCTCAGTTTTACCAGATTTTCCAGAGATGCCAGACATCTGGATTCTCCTATGAAATCCCCTCTCAGGTTCACTGACAAATCCTATGCTTTGGAACCCCATGGTGGGGATGTGGCCACACACCTTTTGAATCCCTCACTCTCCTCAGCCCACCCCATATACTTGCAGGCCAGTTCTGCTACTTTCCTCATACAGGTGAAGAAGGTGGCTTAGGAAATAACTCCCCTTGCCACAGGTCCCGGAAGTATGGCCCAGTGAGTTCCTGAAACCATAGGTGGGGGTGGCTCACCCTTGCCCAGGCATCTGCCATGAGGTTCTGTGGAGAAATTTGGGTTCAAGGGTCTCCTGCAGGGTCTGGGTGGGCAAGTCCAGTTCTGGCCATTGGCTCACTGGTTTTTCCAACAACCTAAGAAGTAGGCACCAGCATTCACTCCATTTTATAGATGAGGAAACTCAGGGGAGAAGGAATATGACTCAGCTACCATCATACAACTATCAAGGGGTAAATCTGGGATCACATTCTAATCTCACTTTAAGTATGCTTCATGCCACTCAAATGCCAACACAGGGTTCTGAAGGGTTGTTTAATAAAAGCACAGATGTCCTGGGGCAGGAGGAGAGACCTTGGAAGATCAGAGACTAGTGGGTGGCTCTAGATCAGAAGGTAAGTGGCAAAGGGATTCAAATTCTGATACCTCCAAGTGCAAGACCCTGGATGCTACATTCCAGCTTCCACCCCCAAGCCTCCTCTGCAGGAGATGGGAGGAATTCTACTTGGGTAGGAAGAAGGCAGGGTCATCTGTTCCTGTTGGGGTCATGCACTGCTCCATTGGCCTATCCAAGAGCCTGGAGAGCTGGCTGACACCCCTCTCCTCCTCAGGGTGAGGAAGTGCTCCACTCCTTTCTCCTAAGGCCCTCAAACCCTCCATAGAGGCAGGGCCTAGTAGTCTTCTAGGCAGAACAGAGAGATTAAGGAACCATCCAGAGACACACAGCACAGTCTAGTAGAGCTAGCTCAGGACAGGTCTGAATACATCACCCTCACATCTGAACCCAAACTTCGACTCACCTAAAAAAGCAGCACCTTTGTGCAGGTGCGGGGAGGGGTGTGTGTAAAAGTGTCACCAGGTTTGGGGCTCAAGTCTGCAGCACTCTTGCCCCACCTTTGAAACAATGGGTCATTTATTTGGCCGCTCTCTGCCTCACAGTCTCTCACTTGTAAAATCAGGACATCGATAACACTAGTGACAGAGGACATTTCCTGAGTACTTCATATGTACCAACAATGTTGTTCATTTCCTAGAGGATCTGTACTGAGAAGGCATTAAACCCAGAACCTCTGAAGCCAGCCTGTGTGGGCTTGGACCCTAACTTTTGCCTATTAGCTCTATGACCTTGAGGAAATCAGCACCTCTACGAGGCTGTTTGACAGAGGTGTAAAATGGGGTGAGAGTACATACCTTAGCCAATAGCAGCTCTCTCACTGTGTGATTCTCTGAGGGACCTGCCTGACTTTCTAGGTCTGGGTCTGCGCTAGGGTGTGGGAGCTTTGTAGGTACGATGCTGGGAGGGGCTCTCCTTTCTGACTTCCTTTTCTCTGAAGATCTCACCACTGGAAACGCCAGGGTCTGCAGAGGAGGGAGCAGGTGAAAACCGGAGACTACAGGACTGCGGCGCATAACAGATCCAGGGAGATTGAGTCCAACCAAATTTCTGCCACCCCCTCCTGTCCACACCGCCTTCCCAACCTCCAGCATCAGCTCGACTTGGGCTTAGTGGCCCTCGGGCGACGGAAGTTGTGTGACCTTGGAACAAAGACCCTCTCTGGACCCCCGACATTATGAAAGCAGTATCGACGGCACTGGGATGCAGTGATCTGTTCCCCAGACTCGCAGCCACGCCAGGGCAGGTCCCAGGATGCTCTGGCTCCCCAGGAGCTGGCACAAGGAACGCTAGTAAAAGGAAACGGATGCAACGAGGCCAAGGATTGCAGCTCTCTATCCCAGACTCCTGGGCCCTGGATGAAGGTTAGGACCAGCAGAGGCATGCGCAGGGTGCAGGGCACGCTGGGACTTGTAGTTCCCAGGGGCACCCTTGAACCTAGCGGGCGGGTCGCTGAGAGGAGCAGCTCTGGCTTAGGGTCCCGGGACAGGGAGCTCTGGCCCTGCAGATGCAGGCAGAGGCCTCGCTGGAAGTCCTGGCACTACTCTGCCAGCCCGTTGCCGCCCCCTATCGCTCCGTCCTCGCTGTCCCTGCGGCTGAGGCTCAGGGTCCAGGCTGGGCGTTACCTGGGGCCAAGGCGGGGCTCCACCCCCACCGGGCGGCCGGCGCGTCGCTCCAGCTGCAGCCCGGGGTCCCGGTCCAGCTGCGGCACGAGCGCCGCCTGCCGCGGGCCCCCCTTTGGCCCCGCGCAGTGGAACTCTCCGCGGGCTTCACCATTGGGCGCGAGCGCGCGCGCACGCGCGGGGCCCACGCCGGCTGCGCAGCTTTCACCCCCACTCCCGCGCGCCTATGGAACTACCTGGTTTACACCCAGCGCGCGGGAGCGGGAGGTGGAAGGGGGCGGGGCGGGGGCAGGCCACGCCCACTCGGCGCCGGGGCGGCCGGGGCCGGCCAAAGCCCAGAGGCCGGAGCCTGGCCTTCCAGCCGTCGGCTGCTGTCCTCGGGCTAGTGATCGACGTGACGCCGTCTCTTCGTCTGTGAAGTTAATACGACTCCGTGGCCGTGTTTGCTTCTCGGAGAGTTTGTCCCTCTCCCCCGGCCTCGGGCGGGAGGTGGCGATCCATATACAAAGAGCACTCTGGAGTCAGCAGATCTGGGCTCTCCCGTCTGGGCCGTTTTTCTAGCCTCGGTTTCCTCCTATGCGAAATGGGAGCAATACTACCTCCTCGAGGAAGCTGGGAGACTCCAGTGACAAGAGGAAGAGTATGCCCATCACTAGACCAGCCTGGGTCGGAGGATGCTTGGAGGACACACCTGCTCAGGCCGGCCTTCCTGAGCCCGGGCGGGCATCATGGATGCCCCGCGAGAACTACAACTCCCAGCATGCCCCACTCTGGCCCTGTCGTGCCCTGAGTTGTAGTCCCTGAACACACCTCCCCTGCCAGAGGGTGTCCCAGGAGCGCCCCTTTTCTCAGCCCAGGGGAAATACTATTATTATCCCTGTTTTATAGATTTGAAAACTTGTCCCATAGTCGGGTGAGGGATCTTGCAAGAAAGTGACAAAGCCCAGGATTTCTATTCAGTAGCTAGGAAGGAAACCTGATGTATGTCTGAATTGCTACTTGTGTCTGCCTTTCTATCACTTGCCCTGTGCTAAGTGCTTGGCTGTATTACTTGATTAATCTTTATAACAAACCCCCTTGAATGGATTCTGCTGTAATGCCCATTTGTAAATGCAGAAGAGCCTGCTTTCTATCTCACTCTTTTTAAAAAAAAAAAACCACACATATTTTATTGATTTTTTTACAGAGAGAAAGGGAGAGGGATAGAGAGTTAGAAACATCGATGAGAGAGACATCGATCAGCTGCCTCCTGCACGCCTTCCACTGGGGATGTGCCCGCAACCAAGATACATGCCCTTGACCGGAATTGAACCAGGGACCCTTCAGTCCTCAGGCCAACGCTCTATTCACTGAGCCAAACCGGTTTCAGCTCTATCTCACTCTTGCTCATCCTTCAAAAAAACACGCATTTTTCTTTAAAAAAAAATAGAGAACTACAGTAAGGCCTAATTTAGGGTAAAATGCACAAACCTTATGTACATAGATTACTGGATTTTTCATAAATATATATTTCCATATAACTCTGATCAAGATCCAGAACATTTTCTGCACTCTAGAAAGTTCCTTCTTGCCCTCTCCAAGTCCGCCAGATATGACTGTCGATATGGTTCCAGTCACTGTACATTAGTTTTATGTGTTTAGACCTCTGTGTCAGTGGAATGGCTGGCTGTGTAAATGCTGCCTTCTTCGGCATGGTATCGTGGTTTTGAGATCCAACCTGTTGTATTAGCAGTCTGTCCCCCACCCTCCACCCCATCTTATCCAATATAATAAAACCTTAATATGCAAATTGACCAAACAGTGGAATGACCAGTCACTGTGATGTGCACTGACCACCAGGGGGCAGACATTCAATGCAGGAGCTGTTCCCTGGTGGTCAGTGTGCTCCCACAGTGGGAGCACCACTCAGCCAGAAGCCAGGCTCATGGCTGGCAAGTGCAGTGGCAGTAGCAGGAACCTCTCCTGCCTCTGTGGCAGGCAGACATCCCCCGAGGGGTCCCGGACTGTGAGAGGGCACAGGATGGGCTGAGGGACCCACCGCATTGTACAAAGGTCATGCACTGAACCTCTAGTTGATATATAATTGATATATAACATTGTATAAGTTTAAGCTGTACAATATAATGATTTGATACATGTATATATGCAAAATGTTTACTATTATAAGACCAGTGAACACATCCTTCACCTACATAATTACCATTTGTTGTTGTGATGGTGAGAACATTGAAGATAGCAACTTTCAAATATAACGATATTGTTCAATTAGTAACGTTGGTGTACATTAGACTCTTGGAACTTATTCATCTGACAACTGAAAGTTTGTAACCTTTGACCAACCTTTCCCCATTTCTCCCAAACTCCAGCCCCTGGCAACCACCATTCTACAATCTGTTTCTATGTATTCAACTTTTTAAAAGACTCCACATGTAAGTGAGATCATGAAACATTTGTCTTTCTCTGTCTGGCTCATTTCACTTAGTCTGATGCTCATCAGATCCATTCATATTGTCACAAATGACAGGATTTCCTTATTTTTTATGGCTGAATAATACCCCATTATATATCACATTTTCTTTATCCATTCATCTGCTGATAGATACTTAAGTTATTTCCATGTCTTGCCTACTGTGAATAATGCTGCAATGAACATAGGGGTGTCTTTTTTTTTGTTTGTTTGTTTTGTTTTTGCTGTTGTTAATCCTAACCCAAGGCTATTTTTCCATTGATTTTTAGAGAGAGTAAAAGGGAAGAAGGGGGAGAGAGAGAAACATCAATGTGAGAGAGACACATCAATTAGTTGCCTACTGCATGCAGGATTGAACCAACAACCCAGGTACGTACCCTTGACTGGGAATTGAACCCAAGACTGTTGAGTGCCTGGGCCCCCTCTAACCACTGGGAAACACTGGCCAGGGTCATTGGGGTGTCTTAAGAAATTACTGAATAGTATGCCATTGTTTGAATGTACAGCAGTTTTTGAAACCTGATCCTCTGAACAAATGACTTCTGAGTTCCAGCCACCTTGGTCTTTCCCTTCTTCCAAGGGCCAGCTCTTTCCAGAGTGAGGTTTTGGACACACTGTTCCCTCTGCCCAGTCTTCCTTTTCCCTTCTCCTGGCCTGGCTACTCTCCTCTCACACAGTCTCCTTGTGTCAGGGATGTGCACACCACTCCCATCCCACCAGTGCCCAGTGCCCAGTGCCCAGCACAGTGCCTGGCACAAAGTGAACATGCAGTTTGTTGAATGGGCACAGAAGTGGCAGGGGGCTCAAGATGGCATGTTTCATCTCGGAGCTCAACTAACTGTGCTGAAGGAAAACAGCCACGTGATTATTTTACTTCCTCATATTTTCCTCCTGAGGAAACAGGCTCAGAGATGGAGAGTGGCTTGCCCACAGCCAGGAAGAGACAGAGCTGGACTGTGAACCCAGGTCTGCCTGGCTGCCACGCCTGCCTGTAATGGTGGTGGGGGTGATGTAAGTGCCTGAGAGAAGGCTCTGGTGGGGGGTTGGCTGTCCTGGAGCAGAGAGAGGGAGTGGGGCCTAATGCTCCCAGAATCCAAGCCCAGTGGAAGTGGCCCATGCTGCTCTCAACTCAATACAACACATCCACTTGGGGCCACGGAGTGGTGGCCATGAGGGGAGGTGAGCTGCCTGTCACTGGAAGCGTGCAAGCTGTGGCAGAACGGCCACTTGGAAGCGGGTGCTTTAGAGAGAATGTGTGCACTGGAAAGGGCCTCAGGGGTCTGGGTGGGTGGTGGGATCCCCAAGTTCTTTCTAGGGTGGGAGGCTCTGAGCCTCTGATACCAAGGGGCTGTTCTTGGGCTGGTCTCTTGACTAGGACAGAGCAGTGAAGGAATTTTGTACTCTGCAAAGCCATGTGCAACATGGAGAGATAACTAGGAAGTTGAGGAGGGACTGGACACATTCACAGCAAAGAGCCATCTTCAGTGTGGGCCCTCCAGGTAGCTCTGAAGCTGTACACTGTGTGTGTGTGTGTGTGTGTGTGTGTGTGTGTGTTGTGTGATGTCTCCATATTGCTGATGAAGTAGGACTCAGAGAGGAATGGCTTGGTCAATGTGATGCAGCTAGGGACAAGTGAGGACTTGATTTTAACTCCATCAATTTCTGAACACATAGCAGGTGCACATAGCAAAGACAGGAAGTAAGATTTTTGTTACAAATTTTAAAAGCCACACACCGAAGACAGTGATTACAAAGCAAGGCTGATATGCATCTGAATCACTTTCTCATGCATGGCTCTCTATTACTACTTGCCTGACTACTTGATTAACTTTTACTAATTGAGCTGGATTCTACTATTATTCCCATTCTACAGATGAAAACATTGAGGCTCAGAGAGATGAGCTGCCTTGTCCAAAGCCGCTAGTTGGTAGGTAATGGGGAGGGGATTAGGACCCAGGTAATTGTATAATTACCCATGTTATCTAAATCACATCCTGGTCTCTTAGCCCCACTTTCTGGCTGGCCACTTGCCACTTCCTGCAGTGACCCTGGGCCTGGGCCTGAGCTTCTTAGATGCGATCTGGCAGGCAGACAGATGCCCTTTAGATCGGGGGCACATCTGTCCACACCTGGCTCATCCAGATGCTGTCCAAAGGTCTGTGCAGGCCAGGGCACACCCTCTGGGGATCAGAGCAATGACTCAGAGCTGATGGCCCCAGTAGTCAGCAGTGGGGGAGGAGAGGAGAGCAGGGAGTGGACAGAGTGACAGGCTGACTCCCTCGCTCTGGGGCAGAGCCGGAGCCTGGAGTGGAGTCACCTGTCTGTCCTGCTACCAGTTTAGGTCACCAGCCATCCACCCACTCCAAACACTAATACATAATTTCCTGGACTTTACTCTGGGTTGGGCAGTGTCTGGGATTTTAAATGTGTGACTTCATTTCATCCTCACCACCAACTTTTGAGTTAGATTTCATACATTACCCACAATTTACAGATTGTGGAAACAGGCTTACCGAGATTCTAGAACTTGTCCCACCACCACTGAATGCAGGCCCTGATCCCTGAGCCCGATTTCTGAACAACTGCCTCGTAATAGTCATATCTAGTGTCATCCACCTCTGCAGCATCTTCTCTTTGGAGACATAGAAGACACCTCTCAGGCAACAGAGCTCAGAATTGTACTATAGCTCCCAGATCCTGATGTGTTTTCACCCCCCCCCCCACACATATTTAATGTCTGGACTTAATGGATCCCATTTCTCTTTTACTCTGCCAGTTGAAAAGCTTGGAATTCAATTCATGGCCCACCTCTGACAATTACCCCAAAACTTAAGGGCAAATATTTAAATATTGTGAGAATTCTATTCAGGCCTAGGTTCTCCTCATTTTTTTTTACTTGTTTTGCTTTCATCCAGGTCTCTTCACATTTTGAAGCTTGTAGCGTTTTATTTTTATTTTTAAAATTTTTATTGATTTCAGAAAGGAAGGGAGAGGGAGAGATAGACACTTCAGTGATGAGAGAGAATCATTGATCAGCCACCCCCTGCACACCCCACGCTGGGGATTGAGCCCGCAACCTGGGAATATGCCCCGACCAGGTTCACAGGTTGATGCTCAACCACGGAGCCACGCCAGCTGGGAAAACTTGTAGAATTTTATAAAATTTGTTTTTGTTGTGTAAAATGTACACAACATAAAATTTACTATCCTACCCATTTCAAGTGTACAGGTAGGTGATATTAAGTACTTTCACACTGTTTTGCAACCATCACCACCATCCATCTTCAGAACTCATCTCATCTTGCAAAACTAAGGCTGTGCCCATGAGCCATTAACTCCCCATTGCCTCCCCTCCACTCCCGGCAACCACCATTTCTGGCTATAAATCTGACTATTCTAGATACCTCTTAGAGAGAGACCCACAGTCCTTTTTGGTGTCTGGCTTATTTCACTTAGTGTAATGCCCTCAGGTTTAGCCATGCTGCAGTATGTGTCAGAATTTCCTGCCTCTTTAAGATTGAATACTATTCTATTTTTTGTATATACCACATTGTGTTAATGCATCATCTGTTGATGAACACGTGGGTCGCTTCCACATTTTAGCTGTTATGAGTTAATCCTGCTGTGAACATAGATGTACATGCCTGTATGTTTTGATAATCTGTTTTAAATTTGGAGAACAAAGATTGTTTATTTGATTAAACTAAACTAAAATAAGCTGCATAGGAACAATCTCAAAGTCCAAAGAGACACCAACTTTGTTTTAAGGCTGTGGTAGCTGATACAGCATCTCTTTGCTACCTTCCCCAGCCTTCTCTGTGGACCACAGAGATCAAAGACAACTAACTACCTGATATGTATCTACTGAATGTGAGGCAGGCATGGCTCCTGCCCACAAGGCGAGGGTCGCTCAGGATTATGGCAAGAATCTGCAAAGGCTACAGATTCAGTGTCCTGGTGGGTTCCCCGCTACATGCCAGGCCCCCCACCTGGGATGGTATCTCCATTTTCTGGTTTTATCCTCTTAAGCATCCTGTGATGTAAGTAATATTCTTTCCTCTAAGTTGCAGATGTGGATATGTGATATCAGGCGACAGGGAGAGGTAGATGCAGGCCCCAAGGACAGTCAGATCCTCTGAGGGCCTCAGCAACAATACCCATGCTCAGGGTTGGCCTCATCCCTCTGCGGAAACCTCATGTCTGATGATTACACTGTTTTACTGGTTCCCTCTCCTGAGCTCACCTTCTCTGACCTTCTCCACAGGTCTGTCCCTGAGGCCTCTTGTGTTGGGGAGGGGACCAAGTTCATGGATGTTGCCCTGGATGTCTTACTCCCGCCTGCCCCAGGGCGGGGCCTGGCTCCCAGGTGATCTGGGCTCGGGCTCTGCCAGGCCCTCTCTCCTGGGGCCTGGATCTCATCCACTCCCAGGAGTCTCCTATCCCAGGAGGTGTGGTCTCTGGCAGGGTTAATGATTGCTCAGGGGAGGCGGAGATAGTGCCAAAGTCTGTGAGCTGCACACTGAGAGCCCCAGAAGGTGCCCACCTGCGCCTGCCGGTGTCTGTCAGCCGCTTCCGCAGCCCCTTCTGGGGCACAGGTAGGTACCACGTAGCTTCGCTGAAGCAGGGCATGGGTGTCGGGACCCAGTGGGGTCACTGGGACCAAGGTGAGCTTTGGAGGTTCCATCACAGCTGGGTGGGAGCGCTGGGTGCAAGGAGAGAGCAGGGGCGCTGGGTTGGGCAACTCTGGAGTGAGTCCCAGTCTGGCCGCCAGGCCTCCGTTTCCCCTGCAGGGTGGGACTAACAATACCTCTTCCGTCCGTCCATCCTTCCCTAACAAGGCCCTGGGTCATTTGGAGCCACTGAGGATTTTTTACAGGATGGGTGCGGGGCAGGTCCCCCCTGAAAAGGAGTTAAGCTGCCTGGGCTCTTTACACAGGAAGCTCCAGGGGGCGAGGTCACAGTGGCTGAGTCTGGAGCCCCAGAGCTTGAGGAGAAAGAGCTGGGCTCTGATGATCTTTTGGGGTTCAAGTCCTAGCTCCACCCTCACTGCGGCGGGCTCCAGAACTCTTCTGGGCCGCAGTTTCCTCATCTGTAGAATGGGGATGGTGATAATGCGGGAGGAAGGTGCAGAGCCGGGCCTGTGGTCAGTGACTGGCTCCATACTGCCTCTGCTGGCAGAGGAAGTGTCTGGCGAGGACCAGGGGCTGGCTAGGCCCCAGCTCTGCCTCACTCCCAGGCCCTGACACACGTCTTCGCCCTGGTGTTCCAGGTGGAGACTCGGCTAAGACCCGGGCCAGGCCTGGGTCTCTGCCCTGAGGCAGGGTCTGTTGGGTTGGGCACCAGGCACAAAGCAGGGGCTCAAGGCACACTGGGAGCTGACAGATGGAAACAGGTGTGACCACTGTGTGGACTCTATGGTTCATATCCGCCTGTCCCTTCTTAGCAGGGAAACAGGCCCAGGGAAATCGGGGAAGGGCTCCCCTGGGGTGGTGCAGTAAGCGAAACCCTGGAATCGGAACCCAAGACCCTTTGACTTCGTATCTGTCTGCCAGTGAAACAGCCTGAGGGATGGGCACTGGAGGGGTCCCTGGTCTAACGCTCTGCGCTTTCTCTGGGCATCACTCTCTGAGCTTTGCTGGGCCTCAGTTCGCTGGACCTTGGAATGGGCATTCCCAGAGCGAGGCAACAACGGTGGGAAGTAATGAGGAAGTGGAAGGAAAGTGTGTGGTGCGCTGGAGTTGCCAGTGGCGGTGAAGGCTGGGCCAGCTGCTGCAGCCCTGCAAGTGAGGAGGCCCGCCTCCCTCTCTGGCCTTCCTGAGGGCCCTGGGGTGGGGGCCGGTGGTCCCCTTTCCCTGTGCCTCCACATTCTAGGAAGTCTAGGAGCCGTGGCTGTTGAGAGCTGTGGTGATGCTTCCTCCCACGGAGGCTGAGGAGCAGAAGTGGGTGTGTCCAGCCAAGCCAGGCCCCGAACGTCTTATGGGTGGGATCCAGGAGACACCCTAATTCACCTCAGTGTCCTTTCTGGTCCTTCTCCAAGCACTTTTTGAGAGGAGGGAAAGAAGGTGGGGAGGAAGCTGTAATTTCTAGAATGTGGATAGTCCCATTTTCCAGAAGGCCAACGGAAAGGCAGAGGAGGAAACAAGAGCTGCTGGGTGTGGCTAGGCAGTGACTGGGGGCTGCCCAGCACAGCGAGGCCTGAGAATGCACTGGCCTGGACACTGTCAAGGGCAACTCCATTGTCAACATAAGAAATGTCCAAACCTGTAGAGAGTTTTTATGAGTTTATTTGCGCTAAACTGGCTACAATTGCCAGGAAGCAAAATCTCAACAGATTGAGAAAATGCTTCAGAAAATGGCAGTTTTACCACTTATTTTAGACATCAGAATAGAAGGGGAAGACATAAGGGGATTACTAATAGATGAAATCCACTGTGATAGATTAGGGAGGTGGGGAAAAGCAACACAGGAAACCGCTGAGATTGGAGAAAGCGTAAAATGGAGAGATATTACTTATTTTACATTGGTGGGCACAGGATGGTTAACAATGACCATTTACACACATAGAGGTGGCACGAGATGGTTAACAATGACCATTTACGCACATAGAGGTGTCACGAGATGGTTAACAATGACCATTTGCGCACATAGAGGTGGCATGAGATGGTCTGCGGAAGAGCTAGGTAATGATGAGGGTTCTGTGGTCTTGTGCTCTGGTGGGTGACTGAGCCCTGAGGGGTCTGGGAAAGGGGAGTTCTCTGACATTCCAAAAATTATATTATTGTAGTTGCAAAGAGACAATAGACAGGCTCAGTTAAGGTAAAGACTGACCTTTGTCAAGGAAGGTACCCACCTAGGACATGACTACCCTCCAAGACTCGCTTTTAGTTAGGAAGTTTTAATTTCAGACCATCCTACGTGGTCATTATAGGTCTCTGAGTGAACAAGGCCCATGCAGGCCTCTCCTGAGCTTCTCAGGTTTCGTGTGTGGCCCCTTTTCCATCCACATCATTCACTTCTTGTCCATTTGCACCTGCTCTGTCCACTGCTCCTGCTGGTGTACCAGGATCTTAGGGGCCAGAGGAGAATCGCCAATGCCTGAGCTTGGCACCATGCCTGCCCTGCCCTTAGAGGCTAGAAAGACTCTGCATGTGTCAGAAGGCAGGGAAGGTGTCCCGGACAGAGGGACATGTATGCAAATGCCTGGAGGAAGAACAACACAGGGTGTGGCCGAGAACAGGAGCATGCAGTGCCACGGGCCAGAATGGCTTGTGTGGGAAGAGAGGTCCAGGACCTGCGAGGACCTTGCCTGCCAGGACGAAAGGCAGGAATCGGTCCCGCGGCTGGTGGGAGCCAGGGTGGAGGGTTGAGCCTGAGGGTGGTTGTGCCCCTGGGGTGTGGACACTCACTGGTGGGGCAGGTTCATGCTGTGCCTTCCCCAGCTCACACAGACGCTGCAGTTTTCTCAGATGACTACATCCAGAGTGTAATGCTCTGAACCGTAGAACTTTGGCCTCATTATGGTCAAATGAGCCTGTGTTTATTTATAAAAGTCTCTCTCAGGCCAGAACCGGTTTGGCTCAGTGGATAGAGTGTCGGACTGCAGACTGAAGGGTCCTGGGTTCGATTCTGGTCAAGGGCATGTACCTTGGTTGCGGGCGCATTCCCAGTAGGGGGTGTGCAGGAGGCAGCTGATCGATGTTTTTCTCTCTCATCGATGTTTCTAACTCGCTGTCCCTCTCCTTCTCCCTTCCTCTCTGTAAAAAAATCAATAAAATATATTTAAAAATAAATAAATAAATAAAAGTCTCTCTCAGAAAGGGGACGCATGTGAAACCCAGGGCCGGCCTGGGCAGTGCAGGAAGGAAGAGCAAGAAAGAACACTGGACTGGGAGTCAGAGGGCTGGCGTCCCAGCTGGCGTGGGGGCTTTGCTGACTGAGGCTGCTCTCCCTGACCTCCTCCTGAGGGTCTCCGCAGGCCAGCGGGGAGGTCTGGTCGAGGAGGAAGAGAAAAATGGAAACTTCGAAAGAGCAGCCTAGACTTCCTGCTTTGGGTTCTGATCCTATTGCTGACAGGGCCATGAGCCTTCCCCTCTGGGTCACGCTATGCTGAGAACTCAGTGGTATGGGACAAAGTGCCGTCTGCAGCATGTGGCCCTCGGAGCTGGATCCCAGGGCAGGAGTCTCCGGTCTTCCCGTCTGCACTGCGACGACCTTTGTCATGCTGAACCCGCGGCTGCACATTGTAACTAGTTGTCCTGTGGCTCCTGGCTCGCCTGTAAGTGAGGGGACAAAAGAGGACACAAGAGGTGGGAGGTTAGGTCCACGACCACACCACAAGGGGATGCCAGGACAGGCTGCAGCCAGCCAGCGTGAAAGTGCCCTGGATCCGGCTTGCACATTGGACGCCAGCACCTACCACCATCACCAATGCCCAACTCCATCGCATCTCCACCGTCAGCCACCAGCACCATCCTCTCCACCCCACGACCGGCACCACCAGCCCCACCTGCCTCTCTGCCCTTGTCATCACACACATTCCAAGGTATCCTCCTGACCTCGTCACCCCCACCAGCACCACTTCCATCCCCACCCCAAACTGAACTGCTGTCCACGTCCCCAGCCCTGCCTCCAGGAGAGCTCGAGGTCAGCTCAGTCACTGTACTTGACCCGACACTCTCACACCAGCAGCGACCACGGCATGGTCTCAGCATGGATTGTGGCTCGGCATCCGTGATTCTGAGGACAGAGGATCTACTGATTCCTCCTGAGAAGCTGGGTCCAGCATTTTCCAACCTGGCTGAGTGTAGCCTACTGTCTAGCATGTGGGCTGTCCGCAGCTATCCTCTCTGGGGACCCTGGCAAGCTAGCAGCTAAAATAAATAAATTATATATTTATTGATTTTAGAGAGGAACGGAGAGATAGATAGAAATATCAGTGATGAGGGAGAATCATTGATCAGTTGTGTCTCTTGCAAGCCCCTCCAACCGAGGATCAAGCCTGAAACTTGGGCATGTGCCCTGACCTGGAATTGTGCCCTGACCTAGAATTGAACCCTGACCTCCTGGTTCATAGGTAGACAACCACTGAGCCACGCAAGGTGGGCAGGCCAGCAGTTTTTACAGCCACTGCCCAAGGGGCACTGGTTAGAGGCTCACTGCAGAAATACAGTCCTTGGCTTCATCCACACACAGCCCACCCTGTTCCTGAGCCCTACAGCCAGTCTCAGAGCACCAGCGTGGGGATAGGCACAGAGGAGAGACCAGAGCAGTTTCCGTGGGGACTGTACTGGCTATAGCGGTGCTAAAGGGAAGATGACCCTGCAGGAAGCAGAAGGAAGGGATTTGCATTTGCTGAGCACCTACTGTGTGTCAGGCAGTGAGCAGGCCCTCCTCCCTCAGAACGTGCTGTGTTTTAGTGGGTATGTAGCTGTGTCCCCTCTCACTCCTTTCTCCCTCCCCCATTACCTATTAGAGTCGTCCTTCCCATCTTACAGATGGAGAAACGGGACAGAGAAGGGCAGGCAACGAGCATGAGCACTTCCAGCAGGGAGAATGGTGCAGTGGTTGAGGGAATGGATTCTGTGTCCAAAGGACGTGTGTTCAGAGCATGGTCTTGTCATTGATTCTCTGTGGGGCCTCAGGCAAGCCCCTATTCTCTCGGCCTTGATTTCTTACAGCCACCTCATAGCTGTAAGAATAGTGAGATGGTGCTGCTAACGTGCTTAGATCAGTGCCTGCTACACAGTGGGCTCTGAACTCTGAGGTCAAGTTCAAGGTCAATCTCAGGCTGGGGCTCTGGACCAGCTCAGCTATCCTGCTCACCCCTTTGGTTCTCTCTGACTCCCCCTTAACCTGGAACTCATGGGAAATGGGCGGAGAGTGATGTGACCTGGGGGAGAACCGCTGAATGGGGATGATGGGTGCACCTGGGTCAGAGCCACACCGATGGGGATCTGCTTAAGGAGGAAGGCCTGGGTTCAGTGCACCTTCCATGATGCCTCTTCCTCTAGGTCCCTCCAGACGTGATGGCGTGGCCAGGGCTGTCCTGCCTACTGCTTCCTGCCCTTGTCGTGTCTGGTGGGTGCCTCCCCTCCTCTACCAGAACATCACTAACCTGGGGACCCTCGGCAGAGCCCTCCAGCAAGGAG
Source organism: Lasiurus cinereus (assembly GCA_011751065.1). Lineage (NCBI taxonomy): Eukaryota > Metazoa > Chordata > Mammalia > Chiroptera > Vespertilionidae > Lasiurus > Lasiurus cinereus. Next base: position 9,731,835 of record JAAGEH010000293.1, read on the forward strand.
AAGATCCCTCATCAGTAAACACCCAGCTTCTATGAGCAGCCCTCTGGTCGGCTGCCCTGGGGAAGTTTGGGGAGGAATCCAGACTCAGGCGGGTGAACTGGACTGAAGACTGGCCAGGGGGAATGGTGTGGGGCCAGAGAAGGGTTCAGGCTTTGCAGGTGTGCTCAGCTATTCCAGTGCTCTGTGTCCCTACAGTGACAGCCAATGTGGCTCCTATGTTCCTGTCCAACATGACGTCAGTGCCCCTGCCAGAGGACCTGCCTGTGGGTGAGTAACAATCTCCTGTGTCTAGTTCTGGCCAAGTCTTTACCCCCAAGAGGATCCCAGGGGCTCCCAGGGGGGCCTGCTTCTCATACTGCAGCTCCGAGACCTGTCACAGGCAAAGGTGATCTGAAGAGAGTTGGTTCCAGAAGTCTGTTTTAGCCGCTTTAGCATTTGGGTCAAGAGCCCTCACAGAGCATCAGATAATCCAGACTCACCCAAGAATGGTCCTCCTGTTTTCCACCTCTTTTCATCTTTCCGGTTTCCCCAGTGGCCAATCTCCCTCCTTCTCTCTGGCCAACTCCAGCCTTTACTAGAGGTTTGGGGAGAAGGAGGAGATGATAGCACTCGGCAGGAAGCCAGTACTCACTGTCATCAAGGGAATGTCCACTCTGGGTCAGTTCCCTGACCCCTGCCTGCCTCCTCCCCTCTCACCTCCAGATGCCTGTAAACTTTCCCTCTGCAGCCTCCAGGGAAGCTAGTAACTTTATTGTTCAGAACAATACACTTCCCTCCTTTTCAGCCAGACTAAATGAGGGACTTTTGCTCTATTTTTTTTCTTCCTTTTTCTTTTTTTTAATATATATTTTATTGCCTTTTTTTATAGAGAGGAAGGGAGAGGGATAGAGAGTTAGAAACATTGATGAGAGAGAGACATCCATCAGCACCTCCTGCACACCCCCTACTGGGGATGTGCCCACAACCAAGATACATGCCCTTGACCCGAATCCAACCTGGGACCCTTCAGTCCGAAGGCCGATGCTCTATCCACTGAGCCAAACCGGTTTCAGCCTTTCTTTTTCTTAAAAAAAAATTTTTTTTATTGATTTCAGAGAGGAAGAGGGAGAGAGAGAGATCAATGATGAGAGAGAACCGTTGATTGGCTGCCTCCTGCACTCCCCACCCTGGGGATGGAGCCTGCAACTCAGGCATGTGCCAGGAATTGAACTGGGACCTCCTGGTTCATAGGACCATGCTCAACCACTGAACTACACCAGCTGGGTGGGTTTTTGCTCTTTTATAACCATACTAGAGGCCTGGTGCACAGGAGCTGGTGTATCCCTCAGCCCACCCTGCACTCTCTCTAATCTGGGACCCCTTGAGGGATGTCCAACTGCCTTTTTAGGCCCCTAACCACTTCTCTGTCAGCCTGATTGATGCCTAACTGCTCCCCTGCCAGTCTGTTTGCCCCTAATTGTCCTCCCCTGCAGGCCTGATCACACCTAACTGCCCTTCCCTACTGGCCTGGTCACCCCTAACTGCCTTCCACTGCAGGCCTTGTTCCCCCAACTGCCCTTCTCTGCAGGCCCAGTCACCCCCAATTTTCCTCCTTTGCCAACCTGGTCACCCCTAACTGCCCTCCCCTGCAGGCTTGATCACCCCCAACTGCCCTCTCCTGCTGGCCATCTTGTGGCCATCTTGTGTGTTGGAGTGATGGTCAATTTGCATATTACTCTTTTATTAAATAGGATAGAGACCTGCTGCACAGGTGGGGGGCCAGCTGGTTTTTCCTGAAGCATGTCCCAGATCAGGGTGGGGGTTCCCTTTGGGGTGTGGGGCAGCCTGGGTGAGGGGCTTGTGGTGGTTTGCAGGCCAGCCACACCCCCCAGTGACCCAAGCGAGGTCCTGGTATCTGGGATTTATTTATCTTCTATAATGAAACTTTGTAGCCTTGAGCAGAGCCAAGCCTACTGCTTTCTCTAGCTCTGTGGCTGCTGCCATTTTTGTTGGAATTTATTTATCTTCTATAATTGAAACTTTGTAGCCTTGAGTGGAGGCCTGGGCCTGCAAGGAGGTGTGGAAAGCTTGGCTTACTCCATTGCTGGGAAAACCCAAGCCTCCTGTTCACTCAGTGGCTGCAGCCATCTTCATTGGGTTAATTTGCATACTCACTTCTGATTGGCTGATGGGCATGGCTTGAGGGTGTACTGGAGTGATGGTTAATTTCCATATTACTCTTTAATTAGATAGGATGGCTACTCTAAACCAAAGAACAATTTCCTCCTTCCTGAGATGAAGTCTATAGCTCTCTTACAGTGTGAAAACATTTCCAATCAGAGTGTAAAAAATCTGTTATTTACGCTTTTTATTTTGAAGTATAGCCTTTCCCTCACTATCCAAAAGTAGTGTTCCTATGAAATCTTTCCTAAGCCAAAATAGTATCAAGTGAAGAAGCAATTATCATTAGTTTATATGGAAATGTTTTTGAGCATTCCCAGGCCAAAAATTCAATGTGCGTACAATATTTTTATTTCATCGTCATGATCAAAACACTTAATTACGTCCAGTTTTATACTAAGCATAACACCCTTACGAACTCTCTTAGGCTCTCTGACACCTTAGGACACGTCTTGCTGATAATGCACAAAATAAACCGAGATAGAGCACAGATGCTCACAGACACGGTTCGGAGTTCTGGGGCCTGTTGCAGGGAAGGAGCTCGGCCGGCCGGCCTCTTGCGCACTGCCCCTTTGAAGGATGTGGCAAAACAAACGCTGAATGCTATTTCCGCTTTTCACCCTTTCCAACCAAAGTGGAAACCCTCCTCGGATTTCTTTCGTAAAACCAAAGTGGCAAAAGGCAAACTTTGGAAAAGTGGGGATACCTGTATAATATATATTCAGAAAAGCACACCGGATTTGTAGGTTACCGCTCGGGGATCAGGACTCAGGATGTTGCCAACAACCCAACCCCCTCTTCTGCCCCTCCTAGTCACTCGCTGTCCTTCCTCCCTACATAAGACCTGTGTTCCTTACACTAACACAATGCAACAGTTTAGTGTTGTCAGGCAGACTTTTTAAAAAATCTAGAATTATGGTGTTTTAAATATCAACTTGAGTTTAGCGACAAACTTATATAATTCTTAATATATGAAGATATATTCTGTGTTTTATTTTTATAGTTCTTATTGATTTATTTCTTATACTTAATTTTTTTTTCCGGGCAGACATTTTAAAAAGCATTTTCTCCCTGATACATCTTTCTAAGCCCATGGACAAATGTATACAGATAAGGACTTACACCCACCCACCACCCTCCTTAGGTATAAGGGCTGCATCTGCTTGCATTTTGACATTTCTTTTTTTTTAAAATATATATTTTTATTGATTTCAGAGAGGAAGGGAGAGAGAGAGAGAGAGAGAGAGAGAGAGAGAGAGAGAGAGAAACATCAATGATGAGAGAGAATCACTGATTGGTTGTCTCCTGCATGCCCCAGGCTGGGGATGGAGTCCACAACCTGGCATGTGCCCTTGACCAGAATTGAACCCGGGACCCTTCAGTCCACAGGCCGACACTCTATCCACTGAGCCAAACCAGCTGGGGCAGTATCACCATCTTTTTAGCAGAACATGGCCAGCCGGTCTTCTGGAGAGGGAGCTTGATGGGGAGGGACTGTGACCAAGTTCAAGGATCTGTGGAAGGAGCTGAGACTGTTCGATAAAAGAAAAGCTGACTCGGGCGCTGCCAGGCCTGTCCTAAAGGGCTGCCGTGGATAAGAGGAGGTGGGCTGGTTCTCTGAGACACTCAGGGCGCTGGGCCCCACAGCTGCATGCGACTCTTGTGGCATTTTTGCCTTTGTGGGCCCCTTTCTCCGGAAAAATCTATTAAAATGATATTTTATGAATGTATTAGTATGAAGACAAATATCATGCAGACTGGGCCCATGGGTGGGAGCTCTAGGGAAATACATTTTGAGAAAAGGGAGAAAGCCCTTGCTAATGAACAACTACCTAATAGCGGCTGAGGGTGTCTGAGGAGAGTGAAGCTTTGGGGCGAAGTGGGGGGTTGAGCGAAGGTTGGATGTGATAGAGGAACCTGGGGGAGCAAGTGTGGGCTTGATGAATCTGTAAAATCTTGCTTTCAGGCTACAGAGAAGATGACCTTGGGATTTTTAAGCCCCCCCAATACTCCCAGCCCCTGTTCAGCCTAGCGATGTGCTCTCTAGGGATGCAGTGAAAGAGCCAGGGCTCCTGGGAAGCCAGCAGTGGCCCCTCCCTTGAGCAGAGTGTTCCGGCAGATTCTGGGCAAGCTCTCAGGGTGAAGGGAAAACTTAGAAGGGGCCCAGGCACCTCCAGAGGGTCTTCATTAGCACCCCCACCCCATGATGCATCCAGCTGCTGCAGCTCGATACCTTACCTCCAACCGTCTTTGGTCTTCCCTCAAGGAATCCCAGGAGGGCAGGTCCTGGGGCCGGGCCAGGGAAAGGAGATACCTGGGTATCAGCCCACTCTACGGAGTGCAGTGCAGTTGGGCTCATTCCCCCAAAGGAGAACAGGAGGTTGTGGTCAAAAGGCCTCTGAGCCCGGCTGGTGTGGCTCCGTTGGTTGAGTGTCATCCAATGCACCAGGAAATTGCCAGGTTTGATCCCCGACAGGGCACATGCTGAGGTTTCAGGCTTAGTAGGGACGTGCAGGAGGCAGCTGATTCATGTTACTCTTTCATCCATGTTTCTCTCCCTCTCTCCCTCTCTCTGAAATCAATACAAACATATTTTAAAAAGACCTCTCACTGGGTGCTGAGTAACAATCACCAAACCTGGAGCCTTGAGGGCTGGGGAGGTCCCAGATTACTGGGCACAGAGAAGTCAGAACCCCCAGCCCCTCCTTTTGGGCAGCTTGGCCAGGCCAATCGTGAAAGAGGTGGCTGTGTACTCTGGACATTCCCTGCCTGTCGCCAGGTGCTGAGGCCTTCTGGTTGGCAGCCGAGGACCTGGACGGGGACCCTCTGACCTATGGGATTAGTGGCCCCAACTCCTACTTCTTTACTGTCACCCCAACCACCGGGGAAGTGAAGCTGGCCAGCCCTCTGGACTACGAGGTAAAGGGCAGTGGTCTGGGAGGCCCGTGAGGGGGCAGGGAGACAAGGAGGCCCGGGGAGCCAGTGTCCCGGGGCTGGTGCCCTGGCTGAGCTCTCACCCCGAGTCGGGCTTACCTCGGGCCCCTTCTCTCTTCCCGCTGCAGACACTCTTCTGGTTCACAATTATCATCTCCGTGAGCGACGGTCACAACAGCCCAGTGAGTCGGCGGCGTGGGGTGTGGAGGGGTGGGAGGTCCAGGGGTCAGAGAGCAGGGGCTGGGGCACACTCCTGACTGTGCCTCCTGCCTCAAATCAGCAGAGAGAGCCGCAGTGAACAAAAAAGAAGCAAATCTTTATTTTTATCAAAATGATACTTGCCCACTTTTTGTTTTACAATTTTACAAAGATCTCAATATTTATTATTAATTTATTTAATTATATAAAACATTGCTTATATTACAAATGGAGCTAATTATATTACTAATTAATATGCATATTAATATAAAGCAAATGCCAAGTATCTCCCTACCCAACTCCTCTGAGATAATCACTTTCAATTTCTTTGGCTAAGTGTGGTGGTATCAATGCTCATATTTCTAAGTATTACTGTGTCTTGTGTCTTTGAAAGTTGAGGGTTTTGTTTTTTAAAACATATCCCCCATTTTAAAAAAACAATTTCAATGACTTGGGTATTTATGAACACATTCTCTTTGTAAACACATTTCAAAAGCTGCAGATAAAGTCGGGTCCCCTCAGGCAACTCTCCCAGCCCACCCCCACCTGAAGTGTCTATCGCCACTGTGTTCTTTCATACCCCCCTAAGTGTTTATGTTTGTATGTTCCTCCACAGAAGAAAGGTTGTAGTTTTTAAAAATATATATTTTTATTGGTTTCAGAGAGGTAGGGAGAAGGAGAGAGAGAGAGAGAGAGAGAAACACCAATGAGGAGAGAGAATCACTGATTGGCTGCTTCCTGCACAGCTCCCAGTGGGGATCGAGCCCACAACCCAGGCATGTGCCCTGACCCAGAATCGAACTGTGTCCTTCCGGTTCATAGGTCGACACTCAACCACTGAGCCACGCAGCTGGGCAAAAGGTTGTAGTTTTTTGTGCATTTTCTGAAGCCCGTGTGGGACCCTACTGTCCATATTGTCTTGCACTGCCCTGTCCACTCAGCTATCAGCTTTGGAGTTCATTCCATGTCTGTGCTCCAGTCCTTTGTCTCTTTACTGTTTCTGTGCCAGCCTGGGGACCACACATGGTGCTTTAGCTGCTCTGTTCTGGTGGACATTTAGGTTGCCCACAGTCTGACATGATGGCAAACAAAGCTAAAATGAACATTCTTGTAATGGTACAGGTACATTTTAGATGTTTAAAAAGTGACCTCATGATGTTGTCTGTAGTCTATATTCAAATGGTTCTGTAAACATGGAGAAAGAAACCAAACAGCGGGCGAGCCTGAATGAAGGGCTCTTTGCACTATACTTGCAACTTTGTAGTATACTTGCAACTTTTCTGGTACTTGAAATTGTACCAAATAAAAGGTTACCCCAAACATTGCCAAATTGTCTACCTGAGAAACTGTCAATTGCTCTCTTGCCCAGATGCTCCTCACTTTGCTTTCTCAGGAGCCCCCATTTTCCAGGCTTACCTGGGCTTTCTCCTCACAGGTGCGGAAGGACTTTCAGGTGATTGTGGAGGATAGAAATGACAACGCACCTGTTTTCCAGAACACCAGTTTTTCCACAGACATCAGCGAGGTAACATCTGTCTTAATAGTGTGTGTGTTGGGAGGAGAGGACAGGTATCCTAGAAGCTCTTTTCCAAGTGGGAAGGATCAGAGACAGCCAACAGGGATCCAGGATTGGGAAGAGCACCTGCTAGAAGGCGTGGTTGCAGGAACCAAATCCAGGGGATGCAACCCCATGAACAATAGGTACAGCAACATTTGGCAGTCATTCAGACTGGATTGGAACTCCTTCAACTCTAAAAAGAAATAAAGGAGTTGACTTCTTTTGTGTATCTGAAAAATGTAGAGGTATACCTAGATTCAGGCAGGCCTGGATCCAGGTTATTCAAACCATGCCATCAAGAAGAGATTTCTCTCCACCTCTCAGCTCTGCTTCTCTGTTGCCTCCATTTGGGATAGGGGCCAGTTCTCCCTTGGGGTGATAAAAGCGTCCCCAGCCACTCCAGGCTTGCATCCCACATCCCACGGCTTTGCAACTTCAACACAGACTGTCTCTTTCTTAGTGATCCCAACCCAAACCCTATGGTTGCCTCTCATTGGCCCATTTTAGGTCATGTGGGTACGGAATGCTCTGATTGGCTAGATCTGCATCATAGGTTTTCCACTCTAGTAAGGAGAGGCAGCCTCCCTTGAACTGTATAGGTGGGAAGAGATTCCCCAGGGGTCCCTGAGCAGCAAACAATACCATTACCATGTGGCTTTGAAGATCCATGAGGTTAGATCTCCATGAAACACCAGACATGAGGCTGGTGAGGTCCAGACAGGCTCCGATGGAGCATGTGCTAGTCCCAGGCACTGTCCTAGGTGCTGAAGATATCTGGTGAACAAGACGGCCCTGGTTGCCCACCCTTAGTAGCTCACATTCTAGTCAAGGGCACAGACACTAATCAAGGAAACATTAAATAAGCAGGATTTCAGATGGTGTGAAGCTGCATGGAGCTCATAAAACAGGACAGAATGAGATAAGATGACTGGGGGAGGAGGAATGTTTTAGGTTGAGCACTCACAGAGGCTTCTCTGAATAAGTGATACCTGAGCAGAGACCTACAAGGCAAGAAGAAGCTGGCTATAGAATGCTCCAGAAAAAAAAGATGTTCCAGGCAGCAGAACAGTAGATGCAAGGGCTCTGAGGTGGGGATGAGCATGGAGTGTTCTAGGTATAGCCAGGAAGCCAGTGTGGATGGAGGGTGGAGAGTAAGGGAGAGGGGAGGTCAGAGAAGTGGGCAGTGGTCCGATCATGGAAGGCCATGGAGGCAGCATGGACCTTATATTCTTTTTATTTTAACCTTATATTCTGAGTGGAATGAGGAACCATTGTCTTTTTAGCACAAGAAGGATGTAGTCTGATTTTCAAGAATCTGGCCACCATGTGGAAATAGTGAGGGTGTGGACAAGAATTGCAGGGCCAGGTTTCAGGCAACGAAGACCTCCTAGAACAGCTGTTCTCAACCTGTGGGTCGCGATCCCTTTGGGGTCAAACAACCCTTTCACAGGGGTCGCCTAAGACCATCAGTAAATGCAGATATTTACATCACGATGCAAAACAGTAGCAAAAATTCATGGTTGGGGGTCACCACCACATGAGGAACTGTATGCAAGGGTCGTAGCCTTAGGAAGGTTGAGAACCACTGACCTAGAAGAACCTTTTGGCTCTGCAGAGTGCTGCCTGGAACCTACTACAACTGTAGGCTACAGAGAGCTCACAGGAATGTCTATCAGGGGAGTGACACATCCTGGGTTCTGGAGTCATCACTGCCAATCAGAGGCCAGCTCAAGTGGTGGGAAGGCTGCATGGGGAGAGGAGTGGAGGGGGGACTTGTTCCCTGCTCCTCTAGCTGCCCCAGAGGCCCAAGTTGGGAAGGAAAAGGGAACATTTGTAAAATATTGGGTTTCAGGCCCTGGAAGGTGCGTCATCATCTCAGTGGGACAATTGGGGACACTGAAGGTCCGTGTGTGTGTGTGTGTGATGCACTCAGGCATGAAGGGGATGGATTGGAGCTCTTAGGTGATGCTTCTCTTGTTTCAGACCCTACCAGTGGGCTCTCTGGTGTTCTCCGTGCTGGCCACGGACAAAGACACAGGGTCTGCGGGTGTTGTGGAATACTTCATAAAGGAGGTGAGTGTGGGCCCCACCACCCTCACGACCATCAGGGGCAGCATCTCCCACACAGCCGGCAGGGACCTTGAGGGCTGGGTGAGCATGGTGGCTGTGCAGTAGTCCAACCCCAGTCCTTAAGCCTCTGGTGGCCCCTCAGAACCTCACTTGGCCCAGAAGCATAAGTAGGGTACCTGCTGTAGACACAACCCTTCTTCGCATCCTCTCGCCCTGGACCCTGAGTCCGTGTCACACCAGCTGGTAGAAGAAATCAAGGCTCAGAGAGGTACAGGGTCTTGTCCAAGATCACACAGACCATAGGAGTGTGACCCTGGTTCTCATGAAGACAGATTTGCTGGCTGTAGCTCTTCTCTATGAGCACCCACTACCTACCTGGCACCTACTTTAGCTTGCTTGACCCTCCTTTCAACCTACAGACGCATATATCTGAGCCCACTTGCCAGAGGAAACCCAGGCTCAGAAACCGAGGCTCAGAGAGGTTAGGTGACCTGGTGAGGGTTGCAGGGCTGGTCAATGGCAGATTTGGGATTCAAGAGCAGGTATCAGGGACAGGGCCCTCAGGGAGTGTGGCCTGACTGTGCTCTGCCTCAGGTCATCCCGAGCACGGAAGATAGCAAGTACCTCTTCAGAATCCTGTCCAATGGCTCCATCATTCTCAATGGCAGCCTCAGCTACAACAACAAAAGTGCTTTCTACCAGCTGAAGCTGATGGCCTGTGTGAGTGGGGGTGCAGGCACAGCTGGGGGCTGGGGCACTGGGACTGCTGCCCCTGCTCATGGAGGCCCGTCTCCCCGCAGGACTCAGGCGGCATATATCAGAACAGCTTCGTTATCCAGTGTTCCTCACCCGTCTTCCTGTCCATCTCTGTGATCGACCAGCCGGATCTGGACCCCCAGTTTACCAGGGAGTTTTACTCAGCCTCCGTGGCTGAGGATGCACCCCAGGTGTGCTGGGGACCTGGGGTGGGGTCTAGGTGGAGATGGGAGATGGAGAAAGGGTCTGGGCCACTGACCATGCCTCCTTGCAGGGAACTTCAGTGCTGAAGGTGGAGGCTGTGGACAGAGACAAAGGCGTCAATGACCGGGTGACCTACATCATCTCCAGTGAGAACAAGGGTGGCTCCAGGCTGGGGATGGGGTCAGAGAAGGGGTAGAGGCTCATCAAAGCCACTGAAAGCAGCTGTTTCTGCTGCCTCTTGCCAGATTCCACAAGGCCTGGCTGGTTTGACATTGGGTCAGATGGGGTGATTAGGGTCAGCGGTTCCCTGGACCGTGAGCAGCTGTTAGAGGAGGATGAGGAGGTGCAGGTACAGGTCACGGTGAGTAAGAGGTCCATCACACCTTTCCCATCCCCTCTCTAACCTCTGACCTTTTATCTCAGTGCTGGTTCTCAGACCTTTGACCTCTGGCCTCTGCTCTGCTCTCAGGCCACAGAGGAGCACCTCAACATCTATGGGCAGAAGGCCGAAGTGAGCATATGGGTCACCCTGAGAGTGACAGATGTCAATGACCACAAGCCTGAGTTTTTCAACTGCAGTCTCCCAACCTGCACCTTCACCCCCAAAGAAGCCCAAGTCAACTTCATTGGCTCTGTGGACGAGCACTCCGCCACCCGCATCCCCATCAATGACCTCACCATGGTGGTTTATGATCCAGATAAGGCATGTGCACCCAGATGAAGGATGGCATGGGCAGGGGGAATGATGGTAGATGGCTGGGTGAGGGAGGTGCAGAGTAACCTGTAAAGTGAGGTACCATGATGCATGGTGGGGGATGGGTGATAGGTGACGTGGTGCCAATCATGAGTGGTGGTGAAAATCAGAGTTGCTGGGTGATATTCGGAAATGTTGAGGGATATTGTGGGTAGTCTGGTGCTCAGGGTGATGCTAGGTATTGGAGAACAGAAAAGTAGTTGAATGGAGATTAGTACTGGATGCTGGGTAATACAGCTTTTGGTGGTGTTGAGGGGATGGTGATGGGGGTTGAAGCTGAGAAGTGTTGGGATGGTACTGGATATTGGGATTGGGGAATGTGAGCACAGGCTGGTCTGAGTGAATATTAAGATGCAAGGTATACTTAAATGGAGGATGATATTGAGGGTGGGTGACTTGATTGGTACGAGTGGTGAATACTATGGATAGTGTTTGGTTGTATTTGGTGACATTGAGTTGGTACAAAATGTGGAGTGGAAGGTGAAATGGGAGGTGGTAATTGGTTGGGTGTGTTGAGTTGGTGGTTGGTGTTTAGCGGAGTGGAGGGGGTGTAAGTAATGGGGTAATGCTGGGTATTGGTGTTGGTGTTGGTGTTGGTATGAGTGGTGGAGGGTGGTGATGGTGGCTGGTAGGGAAAGCTCATTGCCATGCTTCATGGGAGTGGGGTGTGTGTGTGTGTCGGGCTCCATCTCTACAGCTCAGATCTGGGGCCCACTGAGCCTAGAGAAGTCTTCTAATGGGCCTACATTTGCAGGGACTAGTGACCAGCCCGATCTTCCAGGGCCCTCATGCCTCAGTTTTTTGAGAGCCTCCCTCTCTTAGGGCCTCAAGGGGCAGGGTTTCCTAAGGCAGGAACCTAAGGCCAGAGACTTGTGGAAAGCTGTGTGTGTTGCAGCAGGTGAGGTCCTTACTATACAGCCCACCTCTACAGGGTAGCAATGGCACTTTCCTGCTGTCCCTGGGGGGCCCTGATGCCACAGCCTTCAGTGTCTCCCCCGAGAAGGCAGCAGGCTCAGCCGACGTGCAGGTGCTGGTGAGGGACCCATCACTGGTGGACTACGAGAAGCAGACGGTGATGCTGGTGCAGGTGAGAGGCAGTCTGGGGCACTGGGAAGCTCAGGCCATGGGACACTCTGGTCCCAAGGCTGCTGCCTCCTTCCCTCTCCTCAGGTTGTGGCTGTTGACTCGGTCAGTAGGAACTCCTCCGTCGCCTCGGTGACCATCCACCTGAGAGACATTAATGACCATAGGCCTACATTCCCTGAGAGCCACTACAACCTCAGTATCTTTGAGCACAGTCCGGTGGGCTCTGTGGTAACCGACAGAATTCATGTGAGTGATGATGGGGACAGGGCTGGGCCAGGCTGGGGGACATGAAGGGCAGACTGGGGACTGTGGCCTTACCCAAGTCTCCATATCATTTGATGCCTTTGGGTCTCAGCAAGTGTGCGTGCATGTGTGAGTATGTAAGGGGGTGTTGTGTGGGGTTGTCTAGTGTGAATCTGTGTCAGGGGTGCTCCCTTTGTGTCAGGAAGCAGGAAGCCTGGTCTCCATCAAGTGTGGAGTTGGCAGTGTGCTGTTATCTGTCCCTCTGTCTTACAGGCCTTTGACCCAGACACGGGTGAGGGGGGCCGCATCACCTACAGCCTGCTTTCAGGGAATGGGTAAGGTCTCTGGGTGGGCATGGGGTGTCCAGGGTAGCCAGATCAAACATAAGACACCCTCTCCAGCCGGGTTGGATCAGTGGATAGAGCATCGGCCTATGGACGGAAGGGTCCCGGGTTCAATTCTGGGCAGGGGCATGTACCTCAGTTGCAGGCTCCATTCCTGTGCAGGAGGCAACCAATTGAGGTGTCTTTCTCACGTTGATGTCTCTGTCTCTCCTTCTCCACTTTCTCTAAAAAAAAATCAATGGAAAAATATCCTTGGGTGAGGATTAATAAAAAAAAATAAAAATAAACAACAACAACAACAACAACAACAACAAAAACCAAAAACAAGACATTCCGTTGCATTGAATTTCAGATAAACAATGAATAATTTTTTTTTAGTATAAAGTGGTGGCAAATGTTCCATGATGTTGCAAATGTGATAAAATATTTTTCACTGCTTAGTTGAACTTCAAACTTAAGTGGGCACCCTATCTTTTTATTTGCTCAATCTGGCCACCTGGCCCAGGGCAGGTATCTTTGAGGTGGATCCAGTCTCAGGGGTGGTGACAGTGAAAAACAGCAAGCTGCTGGACCGGGAGAAGCAGACGGTATACTACCTCACACTGCAGGCCACCGATGGCGGGAACCTGTCATCCTCTACCACGCTGGAGATCCACCTGCTGGACATCAATGACAACAAGCCAGTGGTCACCGGCTCCTACAACATCTTTGTCCAGGAGGAGAAGGGCAATGTCTCCATAACCATCCAGGTACAAGCCAGCCTGGACCTGGAGGGTGGGACAGGGGGAAGGGCATCAAGCCTGGCTCTGTAGTCCTGCTGGCCCTGGGTTGGCATCTGGGCTTTGCTGTGTGGTTAAGAGGAAGTCACTCAGCCTCTCTGGGCCTCTGATTCCTCTTTAGAGCATGAGGGCAATCATCCTACTTATTCCCAAGGTCACTGGGGAATAATGAGATAATAAATGGAAAGTACTCGGCACAAAGCCTAGCACAGAGCAAGTCCTCAAAAACACATTGCTCTTTTTAATTCAGGCCCCTGCCTTATTCCAAAAAAGAATTTGAGGTGGCTCAGGTTAAAAAATAAGGTAAAAGAATGAAAGAAATAAAGTGAGAGAGAAAATAGGATAGTGTTAGTAAAGGGCACTAAGGTAGATCTAGAACCAAGAGCCACACAATTGCTAGGAGTGGCCTGAAATTTCAGTTTTGAGCTTCCTAAGGACCAAAGGAAAAAAAAGAAATGAATATTGAAACAAGAGGTCACAAGTCACAGTTCAATTCTTGGTCAGGGCACATGCCCAGGTTGTGGGCTCAATCCTCAGTTGTGGGGTGTGCAGGAGGCAGCTGATCAATGATTCTCTCTCATTATTGATGTTTCTGTGTCTGTCTCAATGTCCCTTACTCTCTGAAGTCAATTATATATATACTAGAAGCCCGTGGCTCTTAATTCATGCAAGAGTAGGCCTTCCTTCCCCCAGCTGCCAGCACTGGCACCCAGGACCTGGGCTTCCCTCTGGCTGCCAGCAGGTACCTGGGACCCAGAACAGGATTCCTTTGTGGCCCCAGCTTCTTCTGGTCTAATTAGGGTATTATTTTACACACACACACACACACACACACACACACACACACACACTAAAGGCCTGGTGCATGAAATTTGTGCATGGTGTGTGTGTGTGTGTGTGTGTGTGTGTGTGTGTGTCCCTCAGCCTAGCCTGCACCCTCTCCAATCTGGGCCCTCTCGAGAGATGTCCGACTGCCCTCTCACACTCCAGGACTACTGGCTCCCAATTGCTCCCCTGCCTGCCTTCCTGATTGCCCCTAACCATTTCTGCCTGCCAGCCTGATCACCCCTTAACCACTCCCATGCCAGCCTGATTGATGCCTAACTGCTCCCCTGCAGCCCTGTTCACCCCTAACTGCCCTCCCCTGCAGGCCTGAGTGCCCCCCAACAGCCTTTCCCTGCAGGACTGGTCGCCCCCAACTTCCCTCCTCTGCCAGCCTACTCACCCCTAACTGCCCTCCCCTGCAGGTTTGATTACCCCTAACTGTTCTCCCTTGAAGGCCTGATCCCTTTCAAATGCCCTCCCTTGCTGGCCATCTTGTGGTGGCCATCTTGTGTCCACATGGGGGCAGTCATCTTGTGTGTTGGAGTGATGGTCAATCTGCATATTACTCTTTTATGAGAGAGGATAGAGGCCTGTTGCATCGGTGGGGGCTGGCTGGTTTGCCCTGAAGGGTGTACTGGATCAGGGTGGGGGTTCCCTTGGGGCATGGGGCGACCTGGGCATGGGGCCTGTGGTGGTTTGCAGGCTGACCATGCCCCCTACTGACCCAAGCAGAGGCCCTGGTGTCTGGGATTTATTTATCTTCTATATTTGAAACTTTGTAGCCTGGAGTGGAGCCAACCCTCCTGCTCACTCCATGGCCACAGCCATTTTTGTTGGGATTTATTTATCTTTTATAATTTAAACTTTGTAGCCTTCAGTGGAGGCCAAGGCAGGCCAGGGTGTGCGGAAAGTTTGGCTTCCTCCTTTGCTGAGGAAACCCAAGCCTCCCACTCTCTCTGTGGCCGCAGCCTTCTTGGTTGGGATATTTTGCATACTCACTCCTGATTGGCTGGTGGGTGTAGCTTGCGGGTATAACAGAAGTACTGTCAATTTGCATATTACTATTTTATTAGATAGGATGAAATGAGATCAATGACTGGGTTGACTGAATTTATGAGATAAAAACCCACTATTATCTCTAAAGAAACACCTAAGTATTTCTCCTGAGTCATCTGAAAGGGGGCCTGTGAGAAGTGAGTAGTCAGGTCATCAGAATAACACACACGTGGCTGTGGAGCCCTCCCATCTTTCTGGGGCTGAGTGGTTTCCAGAGCATGTTCCCATCCCTGATCTTTTGACTGACTTGTGAAGCAGATGCTCTAATGGTCCCCATTTCAGAGAAGCAAACTGAGGCTCCAGGAGGTTAAGTGACTTTTTCTGGAGTTGCATAACCAGTAAAAGCAGTGCTGGGCTGGAGGTCAGTATCCTAGGCCTTTCTTCTCTGCTCCCCAATGCTTCTCACCCTGGTCTTAGAGCATCTTGGTTAGGAGCATGTCAGATCTGCCTCTGTAACCATGGTGCCCAGTGTGAGCCCTGAGAAGCACTTGGTAGAGAAGCTGGCCTGAGTTCAGAGTGCTGAGGGATGAACAGATGGGGCCAGGCTTTTGGAAAAACCATCTCTGGCGTTTAATAAACAAGATTCCAACCGAACTAAAATGGAAGAGCTGAAGATGGAGGCTAGGGAAGGAGGAAGGGAAAAGAATTGGTTCCAAGGCAGAGTATCCCAGCTCTGTATTCAAAACCACATGTGTTGAGCATCTATTACTATGCACCAGGCCCTTTGCTGGACCCCAGGTTTTCTGAGGTGAATGTATCATAACCATGTCCCCAGATGACTCTCAGTTAGAGGAGGGCACTGGATAGTAGCACCTAGGTGTCACTTTGGCTATATTGAAGGTAGCACAAGGAACATGGAGGCCCAGGGGATGCACCAAGCTGGCCTGGAATCAGGCAGAGAAGGTGTAAAGGGCATTCAGGGTGAGGGGACAGCATGTGCAAAGGCACAGTGGCAGGAAAGAACCTGTTGTATTGTCTGTGCTGGATCACCCTAAAGGCCATGTGTTAAGACCCTGGCAGGACAGGTATACACAGTCATCATGAGAAAATCAGAATCTTGTTGACGCCACACTTACCCTATGCTTGTTTAAACTTTGAATGTCTATAACATACTTCCCCCATGACTCTGTCCCCACTAGAACATTAGCTCCATAAGAGAACTGTTGTGATCCTGGCTCCATTGCTTGTGCCTAGAACAGAGCCGACATATTGTAGGTACACAGTAGACACTTGTGAAATGAATGACAGACTCAGAAGCTCTTGCAAGCTCTTGATCTGAACCTCTTAGATGGATGACGTCCGTTTTGTCTTTTAGTTGCAGTTTTGAAATTGTTGTGTGAGGCAGCAGTGTAGGTGTTTACCTATGCCGCCATCTTGGATTCTCTCCTGAACCTCTTAGATGGGAAACCGAGGCAGGGAGATTGGCTTCAGACTCAATGACTGCCCTCACGGGCCAGTGCTGGAGGGGAGGCTGGCCTGCAGAGGTGTGACTGAGGGGCGTGGTAGCACCTGAGGGCTGATGCCCGACCCTGCTTATCTGTACAGGCCCACGATGAGGACCAGCCAGGCACCAACAACAGCCGCCTGTACTTCAGCCTGCTACCCAGTCCCTACAGCCACAACTTCTCGGTGGACCCTGACACAGGGCTTCTGAGAAACCTGGGGCCCCTGGACAGAGAGGCCATCGACCCCGCCCTGGAGGGCCGAATTGTGCTGACTGTGCGTGTGGCTGACTGGGGCGTGCCTGTCCTCAGCACTGAGGTCAACGTCACCATCACTGTAGAGGTAAGGCCTGGCTCAGCCAGGGTCAGGGGTCAGGATGGGCCCTCTATTGGGGGGCTTTCAAACAGATGACCAGTTCCCCACCTCCGCCCAGCTCGAGTTACATTCTGCCCTTTGTGGCATGGTGGGTAAGAGAGTTCTGCAGGCAGGCTGATGGGTTAGAATCCTGGCTACCTGGCTGTGTGGCTTTAGGCAATTACTCAACCTCTCTGTGTCCTAAAGTTTCTCATCTGTAAAATGGGGATGGAAATAACATAAAGTGAGTTAACAAATGGAAAGTGCCTGACCCATAGAAGTGAATACTAGCTCTAACTTTCATTCACAAATCCACCTGACCCCTCCTCTCTCCCACCACTGTTCAAGGGCAAAGATAAGGGGTGGAAATCAGCATTTATAATGTCTACTGCACACCTGGCCCTGCAAGGTAGCGATGGTTATTACCATTTTATTGATCAAGAAACTGAGGCACAGAGATATTGAGTAGCTTGGTCAGGGCCTCAGAAGGGGGTTATGAAGCCAGTCTGTCTAGTACTCAGTAGGTACCAGCCCACACGTCACCTTCCTCCAGAAAAGCACTGTAACAAATGCACACCTCTACCAAGCCCAGGGTGTGTGGATGGAGCCCCCAGGGTATGAGTGCACAGCCTGTACCACCTGGCAGGGCAGCCTGTGTCCCTCAGGTTGGGAAGTGCCACTTTCCTACAAGGATCTGAGTGACACCTCAGGGAGAATGGAGAAACAAAAGCTGAATTAAGACTTGTCAACTGTCCTTGGGGGCCACAAAGAAGGGAGAAAGCTGCATTGTATTCAGTGAGTGAGGGGGTCTTTTCACAGCCTGAGCTGGTCCTCACCATGGCCTGCACGCAGGGACTGCCACTGACCCCACGTTGCAGATGGAGACCTTGAGGCCCGGAGAGTCCAAGTCACACGTGAGGCAGAGGTGGAGCTGGATTTAACTCACAGCTGTGCTCGTACCCACCCCTTCGAGTTAGAGCTAGAAAGGCCTGGAGAAGGCAGCTGGCCATGTGCATTGAGCCAGTAATGACGTTTATGGGAATTCACCGTCAGAAAAGACATCTGCCAGTGTGGCTGAACTGTTGAGCATCAACCCAGGAATCAGGAGGTCTCTGGTTCAATTCCTGGTCAGGATGCATGCCCAGGTGGTGGGCTGGATCCCAGTCTGGTGTAGGTGTAGGGGTAGGGGTGTGGCCAATCGATGATGTTCCTCTCTCATCGATGTTTCCATCCCTCTTCCTTCCTCCTCTAAAAATCAATGAAAACATATTAAAAAAAGAAAAGACATTGAGTTGGGGGTGGGGGTGGGCTTTGTTTGTAAAGATGTCCTTTCTACTGTTATTTAGAAAAAAACGAAAGCAAAAGCGGGTATCTGTGGGCTGCCTAGGGGAGGCTGGAAACATGAAGGGCGCCCCGAGCACCGCCGTGTCAGGGGCAAACATGGCAGGCGGTGCTGGCTGTATGCTCTGACAGTAGTGGTAGCGCTGTGTGTGAGGTGGCCAGGGCTGGAGAGGGAAGGCCAGGACAGCAAACGGTAAGCAAATGAGGCAGGACAGGTCTCAGTCCTGGCGAGTGCCTGAGCACAGATGCGTGTCGTGGGGTTGGCTGAGGGCAGGAGAGACGGGAGGAAAGGGGGTGAGGGGAAACTCTGGCTGCAGGGCCTTTGTGGAAACACAGTGGTATTGGTGCCAGCACGATACATCTGAGAAATGATGGTCAAGCTAGGCAAGACAGGACACACATGAGGACTGGGAAGCACCCCTGCAGAAGACGGGCAGCTCTGAGCTGTGGGCAGAGAAGCAGAGAGGAGGCGGGGCTCCCTGAAAGGGTTTAACTAACTTCAGAGGTCCCACCACAGGCCTCAGAGCCCCAGGTGTGAGACCTGGGCTAGTCCCACCCTCCCAAGGCTGTTTCCATCTGCGAAGTGGGCAGTGCTGTCTCTGGGGGACCGCAGAGTCTGTGCTCTGGGGGGGAGGCTGAGCCCTGGGGGCTCCCGAGGTCCAGGACTCAGAGCTGCCCTTGCCTGCAGGACATCAATGATAACTTGCCCGTCTTCAACCAGTCCAACTACACCTTCCCGGTGAAGGAGAGGGACCCAGGTAGGTCTTCTCTGGGCCAGGCTGGGCTCGGGGGGCTAGACCCAGGGTGGCATATGACCCCTCCCAGGCTGGGCCGGAAGCGCCCGCCCCAGGGAGGTGAGAGCGGGGCGCCTCCAGTGACCAGGCAGGGGTTCCTGGGAATTCCGCCCCTCGTCCACAGGAGTGCTGGTGGGGGTCGTGCTGGCCTGGGATGCAGACCAGACGGAAGCCAACAACCGCATCAGCTTCAGCCTGTCAGGGAGCGGGGCCAACAACTTCATCCTCCGAGGCGCCGTGCTGGGCCCGGGGCGGGCGGAGGGCCGCCTCTGGCTGCCCCCGGACGTGAGCCTGGACTACGAGACGCTGGCCTCCTACAACCTGACAGTGAGCGCCGAGAACCCCGACCCGCAGGGGGCGGCGGCCACGGCGGGAGTCTTCGTGCGCGTGGAGGACGTGAACGATGAGCCGCCCACCCTGAGCCCGGCCTCGCTCCGGGGCATCCGCGTGGCCGAGAACGGCTCGCGGCACGGCCAGGTGGCCCAGGTGGTGGCCTCGGATGTGGATACCGACGCGCAGCTGGAGGTGCAGCTGGTGAACGTCCTGTGCACCAAGGCCGGGGCGGACGTGGGCAGCCTGTGCCGCGGCTGGTTCTCCGTGCTGGCCAACGGCTCGGTGCTCGTCAACCAGAGCGAGGCCATCGACTATGAGACCTGCGACCTGGTCACGCTGGTGGTGCGGGCCTGGGACCTGGCCACGGACCCCCGCTTCCAGGCCTACAGTGACAACGGTGAGGCCGTCTGGCACTTGCTGCGCAGGGGCCGTGGGAAAGAGCCCGGGGCTGGAACCTGCAAGGTCTGGCTTCCCATCCTGGCTCTGGCTCTTACCAGCTGTGTCCCCAGGAAAGCCGGGGCGCCTTCCCAAGCCTTATTTCCCTGTCTGTCAGGGGGAGTCGGGTAGCAGGTTGGCTGTGCAGGTCAATTGAGAACATGCATGTAAAGCGTTTAACACCGTGCTTGGCACATAGATAGCACGTAAGGATGTCATTTAAAAAATTTTTTTTTATATTTTATTGATTTTTTTACAGAGAGGAAGGGAGAGGGATAGAGAGCCAGAAACATTGATGAGAGAGAGACATTGATCAGCTGCCTCCTGCACGCCCCCCACTGGGGATGTGCCCGCAACCAAGATACATGCCCCCGAAGGGAATCGAACCTGGGACCTTTCAGTCCGCAGGCTGACGCTCTAGCCACTGAGCCAAACCGGTCTCGGCCATAAGGATATCATTTTGTGGGGTGGTGTGAGGAGAGAGCACACTGCAGAGTCAGACGTGTACTTGTGCCCCACCTTTTACCTAAGTAGCAAAATAACCATATTAATCGCTAGCATAAACCCAGTCCTTACTTCAGCCCAGGGCTATGCCGATTACCTGGTAAGCATTTCTTCCTTTCATTCCCACACAATCCATGAGCTAGGTGACCTCTCTATAATTTTATAAATGAGGAAACTGAGGCACAGAGTGGGAGGTTCAATAGCCCAGCTTACACAGCCGGTAAGTGGCAGTATAATGTTGTGGTTGGGTGACATATACCTGGGTTGGGCTCAATCCTGGTCCACTGCTCTGGCTGTGTGACCTTAGATAAGTTGCTTACCCTCTCTGAGGTCTGGGAAGGGTACTCCCTCCCACAAAGGCCAGAGGAGATCGACTGGGCATCCCAGGTCAGGAGGAGGAGAGGGGACTGGGTGATGCGTGGGAGAGAGGCTGCTGGGAGCATGGCTGAGGCTGAGGCTTTTTGGGGGAGGCCTTTTCCTAGCGACCAGAGCCAGCCAACCTTGTTTCCTAGGAAGCCTCCCCATCACCATCGAGGACATAAATGACAATGCACCTTATTTTCTGCCCGAGAATCAGACTTTCGGTAAGCAGCAACCTGCTCCCTCCCCACTGCCAAGACTCCCTTTGGGCAACTTTCATAGACCCTCCTGAGGCCCCAGGTGGGCTCTTAGAAAGGGAGGAAGCCTCCAATCTTGCCTCTCCCCCAAGGTTCCAACAGGAGGGGAGACCTGAGTGTTTACCGCAGCTCTGCCCCCACTCCTGTCTGACTCGGGACCAGGCCCACCCTCCCTGGGTCTGAGTTTCCCTCTTTGCACAATGGGAGATGGGTGACCCGCTCACTAACGGCTCAGGGGTAGTTGTAATGGGAGTCTCTGATGGTAGAGAGGGGTGAGGGCAGGTTTGGAGGGGATGGGCCAAGCTAGTGGTCAGCTCTAGGCCAGGTGCGAATGGCTCTGGCCCTACTGACCCCTTCCTATCCACACTTGCAGTGATCGTCCCAGAAGTTGTGATCCCCAACCAGCAGGTGGCGACTGTCCGGGTAAGTCCTTGGCTCTGCCTTTGGCAGTCACTTTAGCCCAGGAGGCAGGGCCTTCAGGCCTTTGAGTTGCCCCCCAAATGTTTTAATACTGGAAAGGAAATTTATTGACTTCAACACATAAAAAGAAAACGCCAGGGTGGAAATGAACACCTGCCTAATTGATATAATTAAACTTCATTCATTGTTAAATTTAGTATTCATAAAAATTTCATGACCGTAAAAACCACTTGCAGGCTAGATTTGTCTCACTACACCAGGATTCTCGAGTATTAGAGAGAAATCACCTGTACATTAAACAAGTTCCTTATAGTTAAATCATTTCCAGAGCAGCATCATAGAAGACTCAATTCTTTTTTTTTTAATAATATATTTTATTGATTTTTTAAAGAGAGGAAGGGAGAGGGATAGAGGGTTAGAAACATCGATGAGAGAGAGAGAGAGACATTGATCAGCCGCCTCCTGCACGCCCCCTACTGGGGATGTGCCCGCAACCAAGATACATGCCCTTGACGGGAATCGAACCTGGGACCTCTCAGTCCGCAGACTGACGCTCTATCCACTGAGCCAAACCGGTTTCGGCAAGACTCAATTCTTTATGGTGTTGGATGCGGGTGTATTTAATAGAGGGTGGTGGCTATGCCAAGTGGTGAGACCCCTTGTCTCCCAGTCTGGCTTCTTGCTAACCTGGGCAGTTGCCACACCTTGCTGGAACTCAGCTTCCCTCTAGACAAGAAGCTGGCAGTTCCTGGCAGTGACCTCTAACCCAGAAGTGGTGGTGTCTGGGTGCTGCTCTCTGTGCTGTGGAAAGGGTGTAGGTGCAAGAGATGAATGGCCTGGCCTGCCTCATTAGAGCTGAGGTTTGGGTAGGACAAGATGTCTCTTGGAGCCTCAGTTTCTTTCAAAGTCAGTTTTCCAAGCTTCAGCCAATTGTCTTCCAATGTCATGTGTCTGGCCATGGCTTGAACAATTTTCTTTAAATCGACTTTAAAAAAAAAAAATTTAAACACCAGCTTTGTCCTTATCACGAACAGTGACACAATGGGCTCATGCTTCTGTGTGTTGGTTCTCTTTTTCTCTAAAAAGCATTAGAATGAATAAAAATGTTGGTGCCCTCTCTCCCAGTCATTTTATGGTTCATTCGGGGAATTTGTACTCACATCAGTAAGCACTGAAATGAAGGCTCCAAGGGAAGGAGCCTGGCACACAGTAGGTGCTCAGGAAATCTGAGAGTGTGTGTTGAAAATGGGTGGGTGGGCCAGGGTGGGATTTCTACATAAAAGGGACTTTGGGCTGGTAACCTGTTGGGTTGAGGGGCCAGAGGCAGAGACTTGCCAGAACTTGAGTTTGTTTAAAGCATTTGCTCAGTTGGGGTGGCCTGTGGAAGGCTGATAGATTACGCAGACCAGCCTTCCAGGCCACCCTAGCCTCTGACTTCTGCTGAGGTGAGGGGACCCCGGCCTGACCCACAGATGTTGTCCACTCTCGATCCCAGGCCAGAGACGACGACTCAGGGAGCAATGGGGCCATCTTGTTTTCCATCCTCCAAGTGGATTTCATCACCAAGGACGGGGCCAAGATCCCTTTCCAGGGCTTCTTCCGGGTCTCCACCTCTTCAGAGGCTGATGTGTTCATTGGCCACATTGAGTAACTATGGGCATCCCCTGGATGGGGTGGGGGGAGCCCCAAGGGGACCTCAAAGCAGTGAATTCCCCATCCTTGGAAGGGTAGAAGTAGGTTCCAGAGGACTCCAGCTCGAGTTCCAAGGCTGAGTTGTTCCCTCTCACATTCCGTAGGCTGGTGACTAGCCTTGATGCCACTCTCCAAGGCACCTACCAAATGATAGTCCAGGCCAAGGACACACCTTCAGTGGGTCCTGCCCTGGAAGCCAACCTCATCCTGAATGTGAGCTTTGGGCCCTGCCTCCAGCCCTGGTGTCCTCTGCCAGCCCCTGGGTCCCTTGTGCCTCATCTTCTCACCATGTCCCCCTCCCTAGCTCTTCACTGTGGATCAGAGTTACCGTGTGACGTTGCAGTTCTCCACGAGCAAGGAGGAGGTGGGCGCCAACACGAACAAGATTAAGGAGTAGGTCTGGGGAGCCTGGAAGGGGGTGTGGGGAAGAACATAGCCTGTGAGCCTGGTCCCTGATAAGACCTGGATAGAAAGCCTGTCAGCCCCGTCTCAGACTCATATCTTGTCCTTGTCTTTGACCCTGTACCTGTACCGCCTTTCTGCATGTCCCCAAACACCTATGGTTGGCTGGGCAGGGAAAAACCTCCACAGGGCTGTCGTGTACAGTTGCTAAGGCTGTGCACTCCACTTGCTAAGATGTTAACCCAGTCCCAGAGGAAGAGCTTCCTTCTCTATTCACAGAGGTGCTACTTTCTTAGCCAATGGAGCTGTCCAGGGGAAGCGCCCCTTCCTAATTCTCATAATCCCTAACTTCACTGGCAGAGCCTGGCCACAGGCCTGGTTTCAGGCCCCTACCCCAGGCCTCTGTGACACCTGCCCCTTTGCAGTGCTCTGGCCCAGGCGACCAGGACTACTGTCTACATTGTGAACATTAAGGACATAGAGTCCACAGCGCGGTGAGTGCCCGCAGGCCCTGTGGTTGGTGAGAAAGAGAAGCAGCAGGAGGGGCTGCTGGGTGGTTCTAGGAGGCTGACCCTAGAAAGGGAGAAAGGCCTCCAACCCCTGCCCATTCCAGGGACCGAGGCCGTTCCTACCTCGATGCCTACTTTGTCTTCTCCAATGGGTCGGCCCTGACACTTGATGCGCTGAGTGTGTGAGTGGGACTGCCCAGGGGGGTGGGGCAGGAGGGTGACCAGGAAGCCTGGGGGATGCCGATGTCCCTCGGGCCTGAGCGGGGCTCTGTGGACAGGATGATCCGGGAAGACCAGGATGCATTGACACAGCTGCTGCAGCTGGGGCTGGTGGTGCTGGTGAGTGAGCACAGGAAGAAAGCAGGGGGGCAGTGGGGTGGGTATGTCTGTGGACCCCAGAGCCTCCCTCACACTCTTTCTCCAGGGCTCCCAGGGTAATATGAAGTCAGATGTGTCGAAGGTGCTCAGTAGCGTCATCATAGGATTGGGAGTGGCTTTGCTGCTGGTCCTTGTGATCATGACCGTGGCCCTCATGTGTGTCCGAAAGAGGTACTGTTCTCATCATCCTGTGCCTCCGCCCCCACCTCGGCCCCCAACCCCCAAGCCATAAGGAAGAGAGGGTAAATAGAGGTTGGGTTTTGGTGTCAGGTATATCTGTATTCCATCCCCATTGACCTGTTGTGACATCTTGGGTCATCTCCCCTCCTCAAGCCTCAGTTTCCTCATCTGCATAATGGGCATGAGACTAGATTCCTCAAAGCCCTCAAGGAAGCAATGTGCATCTCACATCCAGCAATATGTCTGGCACCTAAAATGCATTTAATAAATGCTATTTCTTTTTCCTTTTCCAATCATTTGCAGTCAACAGTCATACCTGGGTTTGAATCTAGGCCTTGACACTAGTCAACTGTGTGGCCTTTGGCAAATCCTTTTCCTTCCTTGACAGTTACTTGTACCTGGAAATAAAGGGAATGCTCTTCCTTGCCAAGGTTGTTGTGAAGTCACACTCCCAGAGTGTCACTGGACACACAGGAGGTGTGCAGGGAAAGTAGTGACCCCTTTCCTGGTTCCCACAGCTACCGCCGAAAGCTTCGTGCTATAAAGGCTGCCAAGGAGGCCCGAAAAACGGCAGCAGGAGTGATGCCCTCAACCTCTGCCATCCCTGGGACTAACATGTACACTGCTGATCGGTGAGTGGGACTCAAAGGGTGGGTAAGAGGCCCCATGGGGCGGCTGAGGCTCACAGCCGCTTGACTAGGCCTTTTCTCCAGGGCTAACCCCATGCTGAACCTCTCCACCAAGGACCTGGGCTTTGAGTCCCAATCCTCCTCCAGCGACCTGGACCATGTCAGGTGAGCAGTGTCACTCCTAACCATGCTGGTTGGTGGAGATAGTGATGGTCAGGTGGTGGTGGTGATGGTGGTGATGATGGGTGGTGGTGGTGGTGGTGGCTGTAGTGATGATGGTGGTGGTGATAGTGGTAGAGGTAGTGATAGTGATGGTGGTGATGATGGTGATGCTGTGGTGATAGTGGCTGTGATGGTGTGGTGATCGTGTGATGGTGATGGTGGGAGTGATGGTGTGATGGTGATGGTGTGGTGATGGTGTGATGATGTGGTGATGGTGTGATGGTGATGGTGGGAGTGATGGTGTGATGGTGATGGTGTGGTGATGGTGTGATGGTGATGGTGTGGTAATGGTGTGATGGTGATAGTGTGGTGATGGTGTGATGGTGATGGTGGGAGTGATGGTGTGGTGATGGTGTGATGGTGATG
>JAAGEH010000293.1:9757520-9833874 GCA_011751065.1 Lasiurus cinereus
GTGATGGTGTGATGGTGTGGTGATGGTGTGATGGTGATGGTGTGGTGATGGTGTGATGGTAATAGGAGTGATGGTGTGGTGATGGTGTGATGGTGTGATGGTGATGGTGGGAGTGATGGTGGGTGATGGTGTGATGGTGTGATGGTGGCTGTGATGGTGGTGGTGGTGATGATGGTGTGGTAGAGAAGAAGGTAGAGGCAATGGTGGTTTTGACCACAGACAGGGAGAACTGGGCCTGCCCATTATCTGAATTCCATCGTCTCCTCTATAGCCTCAACTCCCTGGATGACAACTCTGTGGACCTGGAAAAGAGCAAACAGGAAATCAAGGCAAGATGGGGGCTCAATTGTTGCCTGGGGATTCTGACCTGGGGTCTGCTCTGAAGGGGTGGGGCTCAGGACAGAGCAGAAGTATCTGCTTCTGACTTAGCATTTCTGCTCCTGGCCCTGAGACACCTGATGGCTTTGGAATGGGGTCCAAGCCTTGCTCCTCTACTGTTCACGGTGACCCTGGGTGGGTGACTTCTGCCTCTGGTTTTGTTTTCTCACCTGCAAATGGGGAATCAGAACACCAACCAAGTAGGGCTGTTGTGAGGATGAAATGAGTTGGTATAAAACCCACCTGGCACAAAGTAAGTGCTAAAATATCTGCTTCCCTGCCTTTATATCCCTTATAGAAGAGCTGGCAGAGTGGGGGAGATGTGGAGGTGAATATAACTTAGCAAAGGAGAAAAGGTAGGCTCAAATGAACAATAGTACCATCATTTGTTCAGTAAGTTAGCTGGTTCTATTGGCTCAAGAGTTCACACAGCCTGGCTGCCGCTTAGAATCACATCGGGAGCTCTTTAAAAATACAGGCCCACAGCCCAGGGACTCTGATCCGAGGGCTGAGGTGGGCCTGGCATGAACGTGTGGTGAAAGCCTTGGGGTTCTCATGTGCAGGCAGGACTGAGAAGCAGGAGAGGGGCGTATGATGGGTCCTCTCCCTGCAGGGGTGGGCACCAGAACCAGAAGGAAGTGCCATCTCTCCTTCCCATTTTGAAAGCCACTGCTGGAGAAGCAGCTCTAAGGCCCACTGAACTTTAATAGTCTGAGGTTCTGTGTATGGGGGATGGTTAGGTATCCATGGCCCTGGGTCCTACCCTCAGCTATGTCCTGCTCTCTGGGGCTTCCCACCATTCCTTCCTTCAGTACTTAATTTCTCTTGAGAATGCCTTACATGGAAGGACTTGGCCAATCAAAACCTCTCATGGGCATTAAAATACCAGACTGATGCACAGAGATCTGGCTGTAATATGGAGGCCTCCAAACAGGATCCCAAGGATGGCAGTCATAGGTGGCAATCCAGCCACCAGGCAGTAGTAGAGGTCTCTGGGTAAACAGCTCATCTCTGGTTGAAGATGGGCTAGAAAACTCCAACGGACATATTCAGGGGTAACTGAGGCAGAAGAAAATAGTCTTGCCAGCCAGAGCTGGTGGCCAGACAGGCAGAGGCCAAAGCTGCTCCCCAGAGGGAAATGCAGTCAGGGACCCCAGCAATGGGGCTGCACCTGTGGGCTGGGGAAGATAGAGAACTCTGAAGAGTCTGGAGAAGGAAGGGGCCAGGCCATGGAGAGCCTTCAAAGCCAGGAGAGAGCCAAGACTGTCCTGGGATGGCAGGGGGCATTATATTTCCAGAAGCTGCCTGAGGTCCCAGCCCCTCTCCTGTAACAGTAGGCAGGCCGGGAGGCCCTGGGGCCTTCTCAGGAACTGGCTGACCCTCTTCTCCCTTGGCTGAGTGGGGAACACAGTGGTGGTGGTGGTGGAGCTTTTTCCTCAGATCCCTGGTGTCCTGACTCACTCAAGACCTCTGTGTTTGGGTGGGAGGTATCAGAATCCTGAGGGATCATCCAATCCTACCGTTTCAAACAACCAAGGCCAGGGAGGGATGCTGCCTTGCCCAAGGTCAGAACGCTTGCAAGTCAAGTACAGACTAGAACCCAGGTCTTGTCTCCAAGGCAAATAGCATCTTCCTGGGCTGCACTGTGCCAACAGCTCCTGAGGCGGGTTAGTGACGAGGGCTCTAGGGAGCACAGGGAGAATGTTTAGCCTGACCTGGGGCTGCTCAGATGTTCCACTGTTTACCAGGGACCAGCCCCAGCCTGAAAAAGCCCTTGTGGTCCCCCAGGGACGGTGCTGGGCTCTGCCCTGTGGTGCTCTGTTGTGCGGTAGTGGAGCCAGGGGGCTGCCTGGTCTACTGAAAGGTTCAGTTCTGAAGTGTGTCTGTTTGGCTGTGTGTGTGCAGCATGTCGCAAGGGGTATGGGGGGAAGGCAGAGAGAAGTGTGGGTGTGCACCACAATGAGTGAGACCCTGGCTGCAGAAGGAGATGTCAGATTGCACCAGAGGCCGTGTTGTGCTGTGGACAAACTTTAGAGCCAGCAAGGCCATGGCCCAAACCCTGCGCTGCCCCTCCCTGGCCATGGGTGCCCTCTCAGCTTCCGTTTCCACCTCTGTAAAATGAGGCACAATTCCTCCCTCATGGGATTCCTGTGGGTAGTCCAGGTAATGGATAGACTGCGCCATTCACGCAGCCTGCCAGCACGGTGCCTGCCGTGGGGTGCAGGTGGCAGGAACTTTGCTGGACTGGCTCCTTGGCACAGATCCAGGGCCTGGCATTAATCAGGACTGGGCAGAACACCAAAGTGCTGCTGTGTCTGTGGATGGGGCAAAGGCCAGAGCAGTTCCCCCATCAAGTGAGGTCCAGCCCTTCACCTGGGTCCATCTGTACGTCCAGTGGCATGGCCACCTCTGGACACGGCCAGAGAACTAAGGCCCCAAGAGGAGCAGGATGGGGGCTCTGGCCAAGAAGCCATCTGTTTGTGTGGGCTAGACGGCCTCCCCACTTCCTGAGAGCCTGGAGACATTACTCCATCTTGTCCCAGCCCTTCACACCTCTCCTCTCTCCCCCTGCAGAAGGAGCCCCCAGAGAGTCCGACGGAGCCGGACACAGAGCCCCTGAGCGCAGTGCTATCAGGAAGGACGGCGGGCACAGGTGGACAGCAGCAGGGGTTGTCCTTCACCAATGCTGGCCTGGACACCACAGACCTGTGATGGGGCCCCCCCTCTGGTCTATCTTGGAAGAGATTCTGTTTCCCCCAAACGATACCTACTGTCCCTGCATATACTAATATACTAGTATTGTGCTGCTCTGCTCCCTCTGCTTGTAGCCAATCGCAATTGATGAGAGTTGGGGGAACATTTTATTACCAATGTATACTGTGACAGTTTGTAGCCAAAAAACCACGGCTGGAGGGGTGGGACTAGGTATTCTGAGGGGTCTTCAGAGATTTGTGGGGCTCACAGCACAGGGCGTACAAGAGGCTGGAGAGGGAAGCCTTTAAAGGACAACTGTCGTTGTAGAATGAGCTCTCCGTTCTGCCCCAGACCCCAGACCAGCTGCCACTCGGTCTGTCTGTGGCCCAAGATCTGTAACCTTGATCTGTCTGAGACCCTCTGACCTTTCTGAGACTCTCCTTTCAATGGCAGTGCGAGGGCACTCCTGCAGCTGCCTCCCCTCTCTGGGGATTGTAAAGAGTGTCCTGTGTGTGGGGGCCGGGGGTGCGGGGGTGGGGGGGTGGGGAGGGACATAGGGCTGGGAGTTGGGTCAGGTGAGGGGAGGCAGGAATTGGGGATGACTACCAGCATGCAAGAGATGCCCGGGCCATGGGGAAAGCCCATGGGAAGGAGACGATTTCACACACGTCCAGGGCCTCACATTCAGAGCCTTGCACACTCTGGGGTCTCGCACACCAATCCTTGCACACTTGGAGCTTATGCACACAGTCTCTTCCATTCTGGGGACCTGGCTGACACCGGCGGCCCACCAGCCCTCAGGGCTGGGGTACTGGGCAGGTCCCTGAGGTTGCCCAGTGTGACCTGGAGGGATGGAGCCGAGAGCTGTGAGGGGACTGTAGGGAGTCAGGGCTGGGCTGGTGGGCTCATGACCAGGAGGGAGCTGGGTGGAGAGGGTTCATTTGTGTGGGAGGGGAGGGGGCTGAAAAAAGAGGATGAGAAGGCCCTAGAGGCTGCCCATACCTTGGAGGCCTGTGGCGTGCCCAGGGATCCCTTTCAGGGACCTGGGGTCAAGAAGGGAGCCTGAGAAGGTTGGAAACCGGGGCGTACAAAAGGGGAGCTGATCACTCGGCCGTGGGTCCGGCTCGTGAGCAGCACCGAGGCCGGCGCACGCTCTGCAACAGCGCGCGGAAGAGGCCTGGCGGGCGCTTGGCGGCACCACCCTCGGGGGGCGCAGCGCGCACCGAACCGGCGCGGCCAGGGCCCAGGCGGGCGGCTGGGGGCAGTGCGGGTGCCCCTTGGCGGCCGTGCTCCTCGATCTGTCGCTCCAGATGTTTCTGGATGGCCATGCCCAGCACCTCCACCTCCATGGAGGCGCCGTACACCTCCCACGTCATGCCCTTCTCGTCCCAGCTCACGTCGCGCACGGGCTCGGCCGCCTCCGGGGGCGCCATGGCGGCAGCCAGCGCCGAGCCAGGCCGCACCAGCACCTCGGGGAAGGCGGGCGGCGCGGTGGACGGTACGGCGGCCTGCGGCGTCATAGGTCCAGTGGCCACAGAGCGCATTTCGGCGGCCCCCAGCGACACCTGCAGGCCCGCGTCCCGGCGCGAGGGCGGCCTGGGCGCGGGGCTGGGCGCGCGCGGCGCCGCCTGGAAGCTGAAGGCCGGGCCGCTCGCGCCATCCTGCGGAGACATGGGGCTCACAGCCACCGACACGCAGGCTTGCGCGCCCGCCTGCGTGCCCGCGTCCTCGCGCGGTGGCGGGGCACCTGCATCCCACGACGGCGCCTTGGTGAAGTTGTCACGAGTCCGCCGCCCTGGCGGGGGTGCATCAGCCTCCCGGGCCCCAGCGGCCATGGGGTCTTTCTGGCCCAGGCTGCAGGCCTCCGTGCTGGCCGCTGGCGCTGGTTGCACAGGGCCCCCGCCGCTCCCGGCAACCGCAACCGAGGGAGAAGTGGCTGAGCCGCAGGCTTTATCTTCTGGTTTCCTGGTTCCGGAGGGGGCCTCCGCCGGCTCCAGAGTCAGAGGGGGCACATTCCCCAAGGATGGGGCCTCTGCTTTTCCCGGGGGTGGCACAGAGTCGGCCTTCCCCAGGGCCATCGGCTCCACCTTCCCAGAGGCAACAGGGCCTGCTTTTCCCGAGGAGCCAGGATCCTCCCTCTCCAAGGCCACTGGCTTCTCCTTCTGCAGAGACGCAGCCTCCACTTTTCCTGATGAAGTGGGACCCTCATGCTCAGCAGGCTTTGTGTCTGCGTTCCCCAAGGCCCCGGGGCCCATCTTTGTGGAGTTCACAGGACTCCCCTTCTTTGGAGGCAGAGCACCCCCCTTTCCCTCTGGGACAGTATCGGCTTTTCCCGAGGGTGCCAGGACTGTTTTTCCTAGAGTGGTGGGTGCCACCTTTCCCACAGACACAGAGTCCACTTCTCCCAGGGGCACAGTGTCTGCTTTCCTCCTGCTCACGGGGTCCACCCTGCCCAAGGCGGGGTCCGCCTTCCCTGAGATGGTGGGACCCACCTTTCCAGAGGCCACAGGGCTTGCTTTCTCTGAGGACAGTGGCGCTGCTTTCCCCTCAGTCACTGCCCCGGTTTTTACAGAAGACGAAGGTCCCGCTGTTCCCAAGAACTTGGGGTCCCCTGGAACCGAGGGCACAGGGTCTATCTTTCCTAAAGATTCAGGATTCGCTTTCCCAGGAGATGATGTTTTTATATTTCCCACAGAAATAAGGGGGTCCACTTTTCTGGAAGACACCGAGTCCTCCTTTTCTGAGGTTACAGTTTCTGTCTTTCCCATCGAGGTCAGTTCAGCCTGCCCAGGAGACAAGGGCTCTGGCTTTTCTGAGGACACAGGATCCACCTTCCCCCAAGAATCGGGACCCACCTTGCTCAGTGACCCAGCATCTGCCTGCCCAGCAGATCCGGTTGTTGTCATTCTCACGGACATGGGCTCTCCCTTCCCTGAGGAGGCGGGCTCCATCCTGCCTGGGAACTGAGGGTCCTCTTTGGTAGAGGACACAATTTCTGCATTTCCCAGGGATACAGGACCTGTCATCTCCAAGAGTCGCCCCCTTCCTGTCGACCCCGGAGCCACTGTTCCATGGGACATAGGCTCCATTTTGACCGGTGACTGTGGAGTCATCATTGTCAAGGACCCAGGATCTGTCTTTCCTGCAGATGCAGAAGAGGCGTATTCCAAGGACCTGGGGTCTGCCTTCCCTGTGGGCCCAGGATCTCTCCTTTCCAAGGACACAAGATGTGCCTTGCCCACAGATGCAGAACCCACCTCTTCTGAGGACACCAGAAGCTTCTGTCCTGAACCCCTGGGCTCCTCCTGTCTTGGGCACGCAGGGCCCACTTTGGCCGAGGATACAGGATCCTCCTCTCTTGGGGTCCCAGGATCCATCCTTCCAGACGCCACAGGATCCCCCTTTTCCAAGACGGCAGGCTCTGTCTTTCCTGTGAACATGGGATCTGCTTTTCTCAAGGACCCAGCATCTTCCTTTTCTATGCAAGTGGGATCTGTCTGTTTTGAAGACTTGGAGTCCAATTTCTCTAAGAGCATAGGCTTTCTGCACTCCAAAGATGAAGGATCAGTGTTCGCTGAGGACACATGCTCCGGCTTCCCAGAGAAGGTGACTTCTTGTGAAGTTCCTGGGATAGAGGCTCCATGTGCTCCCGCTGTCTCTTTGGTGGCTGCCTCTTGGGGAGGGATGCAGGTCAGGGATGGGCAGGGCAAACTCCTGCTAGGATCCTCAGAGCAAGAGGCCCCTTCCCCAGTTCCACTGGGGTGGCTGTGTCTAGAGTCCATGCCTGGGCTTTGGGCAGGGGTGTGCCTGGGGGGTTCAGGGCTGGCCTTTGGTGGGGAGGAGCAGTAATCCCTCATGGCCAGGCTCCCAGTCCCCAGGCTCCCATCCTGTGGGCAGCAGAGGGCTGTGGGCTGGGGTGGTCGAGGGCTGGGGTCCTTTCGAAGCCACTGGTTCTTCAGCACTGTCCACCTGCCCTCAGGACCATGCTTCAGGCCCAGGCTGCTGTCCGGTTCTGAAACACAGAGAGAGTAGACTCAGGCTCAGGGGAGACCCAGCGGAGAAGAGCCTCTATCTGGGCCTCCTCTCTCTCACCCTCCTCCTAGCGGCCAGGCCTCCTCACCAGATTCTCTGCCCCGGTCTGGGCTCAAAACACTAACCCATCCACATGACTGCCCTGCTTCACGGCCCCCAGCGACCGGATTTCCTAACATGGCATTCAAGGCCCTCCACAATTTGGAAAGTCTAACTTTCCACTTCCGTTACCATTGCCCTTCCTTGTCAGCCCACCCCATGCTGCCTGGAAATTATGCTTTTGTCCTCTAGCCCCCGGGTCACAAGCTCTGGGGCTAGGTGGTAATTTAAGTGAGGGAAGCAAGCTAAGTATGAAACAGTAGGGAGGGGTGAAGACTGTAGCAAACCGGAGAGTGTGTGCCCTGTCTAAGGGGAGAGCCACTACTTCACCAGCCAAGTATTGTTCTGGAGAAATGCATCCTGGTAGTACCAGTGAGAAGTGGGAAATCCGGCACTTTAATGTAAAATGTCCTAATTAATTCAAGATAAAAGGAAAACACAAACTACGACACTCTGGGGGCTAAATAAAATATGTCTGTAGGCTACCGGCTATGTCTGTGTAGGCCCTGGGGAGCTGTGAATAGCTGATAGTCTAAGAAGGGATAGAGTCCAACATGTGTGTTTTCAAAGATTGCTCTGGAATGGTGTGGAGGCTGGGCTGGAGGAGAGGGGCTGGCCAAAGCTTACGAGGAGGCTGGTCATTCATTCATTCAATCTCATTTATCCAGTGCTTCATTCATTCACCCAGCCCCTCTGCAGCAGACTCTGAGCAGCTGCAAGGGTCTAGAGGAGAGGTTCACGAAAGGTCCTGAGGAATGGGAGTCAGCAGGATTGAGAGCTCCAAGGGAAGACTGACAGGAACCAGCTGGCTGTAGGGGGTGCTGGTGGGGGTGGACCGCAGGATGCTGGCTGGGGGTGGGTGGGTTGCCAGGCAATGATGCTGGGCAGAAGATGTGGGGAAAGGAGGAGTTTCGTTTTGGACAAGCCAAGTGTGTGGTACCTGGGGGACAGCCAGGGAGAGGATCTGGCAGGCGGCTGGGTCTGCGAGCAGCTCTGTTCCATTACACACTGAGCAGCTAAAGCGAGCCTGAAACCCGCTCTTCCTGCCTCATCTCCAAAGCCACCTTGCTACTTCTCAGGCCCAAATCCCCAGAGTCACCCTTAACTTTCTGTCACAGCCCACGTCCCATCCATCAGCAAAACATAATGGATCTGTCTTCGAAGTATATCCAGAATCTGGCCACCACCTGGAGCTTAACCCATACTATCTCCCACCTGGATCATTCCTGCTTTTTTCTTCATCCCAAACAGCTCATTCTCAACACAACAGCCAGAGGGATCGTAATAGGACTCAAGGCAGATCATGCCCCTCCTGTGCTCAGAACTATGCAAGTGTCTCCTCAATCTTATGCGAAGTTAAAATAACTTTCTTATAATGACCCGTGAGATCCTGCATTTTTCTGCGCCCAGTTCATCTCCCTCGATTACGCTGCTTTGGCCATTCTGGCTGCCTGGGTGATCCTCGAACACCCCTGCCCCAGGACCTTTGCACTGGCAGTCCTCTCTGCCTGGAATGCTTTTCTGCCCAATATCTGCATGGTCTGCTCCCTGTATAAAACAGCCCTCCTTGACACTGGCTGGAGCTCTGCATCTCCCTTGTCCTGCTCAGATTTTCTTCACAGTACCTGTCACCATCTGATATATTACATTGGTTAACTGCTAATGATTTGGCTTTACCATTAGAATGTCAGCTCTATGACGGGGGTGTGGTGGTGTGCAGGGGAGGGAGGAGGATTGTTGTGTGTACTGATGTATTATCCTGAGTCAAGAAAATGACTAGCAAGTAGTAACCTAGTAGCTCCCAATAAATATTTGTTGAATGAATGACTGAGTGATCTTTTAAGATGCTGGTCCAACCATGTGATTCCATGCAATTTACTTCCCCTGGCTCTTGCTGGGGAGGTAAATTGACTGTAATCTTTTTGGAAGGACATTTATCAATTTCAGTGCACATAGCATTTGGGCCAGCACGCCCTCCTCCAGGGACGGCCTTGAAGACAGACTGATGGTATACAGAGGTGCAGGAGGACATGGCTGGTGATGAGAAGAAAACCAAGAAGTGTGTTCAGAAAGTGCAACCACTGGGACCCCTCCTAGCTACCAGAATGTGTGGAGTGAAGAGGAAAGATGCCCAGAATAAAGTAAGTGAAAACAGCCAGGGAACAGCATGGCCAGTGGGATCCCATGCAGGTAGCCAAGGTCAGTGGTCTGCAAACTCGTTAGTCACCAGAGTGGCAAACTGCAGCTCGAGAGCCACAGTTTGCCGACCACTGGCCAAGGTAAAGGACAGACTCATCATTATGGTTTAGTTATGAAAAGAATGTTTCCAGAAGGAAACTCATGTAGTAGTGATTGTCTCTGGGAAGTGAGACCAGGGACTTGGAAATGGAAGAGATTTTTTGGTCTGCCCCTCTATAAAGTTTGAATTTGAATTATGACTTTTTAATTTTTATTTCAGTGATGAAGAGAGAGAGAAACATCAATGATGACAGAGAACCATTGAGGCTGATGATAGAGGTTGCCTCCTGCATGCCCCACACTGGGGATTGAGCCCGCAATCTGGGCACGTGCCCTGACCAGAAATCGAACCGTGACTTCCTGGTTCATAGATTGACACTCAACCACTGAACCACACTGGCCGGGTGAGTTATGACTTTAAAAATATTAAAAGAGGAAAGAGAACTCTTTAATGACTCTACTACCTTTAGGGTCAAATCCAACTCCATAATGTGCTTTCAAGACCCTGCAGACATACTGACCTGCTGGGCTGTATCATTCATTGTGCACTTCCTCCCCCAAAGCATATACATGCACGCATACACATGCACACACCCATTTTCACTAGCACACACATCCATTTCACTCAACCCCCATATTCACACACACACATGTACATACACGCATATTCACTCACACATATATATGCATACCACCTCTCTGGGTTCCTCTGTGGTTCACATCTCTCCCATCGTGGCCTCTACCTTCCTGTCTGGCTCTCATTCAACCTTCAGGTCTCAGTTTAAATGCCTCCTCCTCCCCTGGGAGCCTTCTTTGTCCACCAGCTCTGTCAGGGTTCCCACAGCCTCCAGTTTTCCCCTAACCAGACTCATGTCACTCTGCACTTACACCTCTGGGTCTTTGCCTAGAGTTAGGTCCCTGGATGGGGACATAGTTCCTACTGTTCACCACTGGGTCCACAGGCTTTTGGGACTTAAAGTGGTGGTGGGGTCATCATCAAAATGGGGATAGAGGGGGAGGGGTAGTCTTACAGATAATGGTGGGCACTGGGTCTTGGGAAGATGACCTGGGTGCCTGTGGGAATTCTAGGGGAACGTACAGGAGCAGCTGTAAGACAGGATTTTGTTGTTGTTGTTGTTAATCCTCACCACAGGATACTTTTTCCATTGATTTTTTTTGAGAGAGAGTGGGAGGAAAGGGAAGATGGAGGGAGGAAGGGAGGGAGAGAGAGAGAGAGAGAGAGAGAGAGAGAGAGAGAGAGAGAGAGAGAGAGAGAGATATCAATGTAAGAGACATTCATGGATTGCCTCCGGCACAAGGCCCAACCAGGACTGAGGATAAAAACTGCAACCCCGGGTACGTGCCCTTGATCAGGAACTGAACTCGCAACCCTTCAATGCACAGGTCCACACTAACTATTGAGAAACACTGGCCAGGGCTATGAGATAGGTTTGAAGCATCAGAGATGTCTGGCTGAAAGTCTTTGGATCTGGTTTTTAGCAGCTTGAAAAAAGAATGAATTGGAAGGTCACTGGCCCACAAGGGTCAGATTTGAGTGGTATGGACTGTGTCCATCTTCATTTTTTGGCTCTAGATGATGAAATGGACACAGAGAAGTGTTTTTCTCCCATAAGAAAAACAGCAGAGTTTCAAGTGGAAGTGGTGGAGACTGGTGGATGAGAGAGCAATGGCCCCTTCTAGCACTAAGTTATACTAGCTGATTAGGAATTCATTTATTCTTATTTTTTTTAGAGAGTGGGGGGAAGAAGAAGAAGGAAGAAGAGAAAAGAAAAGAGAGGAGAAGAAAAGAGAAAGAAGAGAAGAGAAACATTGATGTGAGAGAGATACATCAATCAGTTGCCTCCCCTACATGCTCTGACTGGGGAGTGAACCACAACCTAAGTATGTCCCTGACTGAGAATCGAACTTGCGGCCTTCTAGTGCACAGGACGATGCTCTAATCAACACCACTGGCCAGGGCAGGAATTCATTTATTAATTCACGTATGTGTTGTTTTTGGTACTAGGGATAGAGCAGTGAATAAGAAATGCATGGTCCCTGCCTTCCAGGTGTGGAAAGACAAGCAATCCACAAGTAAGCAAATAAATCATGCAATTTAAAAAATAATAGATGCTGTGAAGACAAAGGAGTGAGCAGCTGGTTTAACACATGCTGGAGGAAGGCCCCTCTGAGGAGGTGACAGCTGAGGCAGCCATGAAAAGGCCTGAGTGGCTGCAGTGGAATTGGAAGGGGGAGAGGGAAGAGGCAGGTGGAAGCCCAGCATGCAGGCCCTGGGGAAGAAGTGTGGGCTTATCCTAAGGTGACTGGGAACTCATGGAGTGTCTTAAGCAGGGAAGTAAAGGTGGCTCTTGCATGGCCAGCTCTCATTTTTTGAACCAAGTCACCAACTTGGATTTTTCTATATTTAAATGTTGGTTAATGTAAAAAATACTACACAGGCCAGAGAACTCACTTTTGTGGGCCAGTGTTGACCCCTAGGTCACTTGCTTGAGACCTCTGATCTATCTGGTCCTTTGGGCTAGAGAAAAGGATGTAAGAAGCCAGGTCGACTGGGTAGATGGCCAGGAGAGAGGGCCCAAGTTCTATGCTGTGTTCTTACTTTCCAGAGGAGGAAACGGAGGTCCTGAGGGCTGGGTCTGCCTGCCATGCCTCCTCTCAGAACCTCAGCTTCCTCTTCTGGAAAATGGGAATTCAATAGCTGCCTGGCAGGTGTGGGGGTGAGGGGCTGGGATGGAGCTGGAAGGAGAGGTGCTCTGAGTCCCCACTACCCCTTATTTCACCATGGGTAGCCCAGCCATGAGTCCCCTCACACTAGTCCCTCCAACAAGCTCCCTCCCCTGGGAGAGGCCTAGCAGAAAGACTGGACTGCTCCCCATTTACCAGCCCTGTGACCTTAGGTAAGTCCCTTCTTCTCACTGGGGACCCTGGCAAACCCAGCCCCAGCTCCCACAGTGCTGTTGTGAGAATTAACAAAGAGGAGAGGTGTGCACAGCTCTGTACTTTGGGGCCGGCTGTGTCTGTGGAAGGCCTGTTTTTATCTACTCAGCCTGTCAGCGCCCAGCTGTGCTCCCAGGAGGTGGCAGGGGAGGGAGGGCCTGCAGCAGAGGCACAAACTGGCAAACCCAGTCCTCAGCTACGCTTGTTTGACCCAGAGTGCTAAAAAAAATTTTTTTTAAAGGAATTAACTTCTAAAAGTTAAATGATTTCATGTGAAAACCATGATTCTAGATCCTCTTGGAAAACTAACAATTGGCCATCTGAGCGTGCTTTCTGCATGGTAATCGTCAGCAGGAGCCAAGCAGTGACTGCCTTATTAGATGGAGGTGTATTCTCTAATTAGCCATAATCACCAGCCCTCCCTATGGTGTCCTGCACACTAAGGCTGATGTTAGCCGCCAGGGGTCACTGAATTTGTACCATCCTTTTTCTCACAGCCAGCCTCTCATGTATGTTCTCCACCTAGCCTGTAGCCACCTGAGTTTTGACCCTTGACTAGAGAGAAAGGTGGGAAGTGACCTCCCACACAAGGCCCCGTGTTTATGTGCAGACCCCAGGTGCCATGCAGGTGTTGTGTTTCTCAGAGGAGGAAACTGAGGTCCTGAGAGGTAGGCAGGGCCCATCTGGTAACATGCCCCTTCTGAAAGGCCCATCTGAAAGAGGCCGGTCTCAGTTCCCAACTCAAGGTTCTGTGACTTGGGATCAGTTTTGGGACAGGGACACAGAGGCTGGCCATGGTCAGAAAGGTGTGGGGTCAAGCCTGAGCAGAGACTTGCTCCATGACTTTCCCAGTCTGTGAAATGGGGGAGGGGGTGCAGGTTATATTTAAAGAGCTGGCCCAGCCCAGGGTTGAAGATCAGCCAAGATACCATTCCCAGAGGCTCTGCTGCTCACAGTTCTGCTGGGCCCTTCCTAGCTTCTGAAAAAGCTTTGATATCATCCAGCCACTTCTGCAAGAGGCAGTTCAAGCCTGGGGCACCACCTTCTCACCACCCCCACCCTCCCTCTGGAACCCAGATCCATCACTCTTCCCTGTGTGCTCAGCCCTGGGCCCAGCACTCTCAGGCTCCCTTTAGCATCTGGACTCTACAAACATCTCCTGAGGGGAGCACTATTACCCCATTCTACAGATGAGGACACAGGTCAGAGGGAGAAAAGACTTGACACCAAAAGCACACAGATGGGGTGGGGGACTGTGGTTCAAAGCCTGTTGTTTCTAAAACCCAAAACCTGGGTTCTTCCTACTGGTATCAGCTAAGATCTTGGACACTGACCCTTGATTCTTAAAACCGCTTTCTGCTTTTTTTTTGGATTAGGCCAAGGGTCTTCCCCATCCCCTGGTCCTAACAGGTAAAGTACCAGGAAACATTAGGAGAGGAAGCAAGAGTGTTCCCCCCCTCAAAAAAAAGAGTGTCCTCATGCATACCCCATCTACAGGAACCACAAACCCCATGAGCAGATGACCCCTTAGGTGTGTGGGCCAGTTCACCCGGTGTGCAGAGGGAGTGTAGAATGCACTAGCCTAGGCCAGCCTGGGAGCCGGATTTGGCTCTTGCATTCTGCTCAAGAAGAGCTTGGTGTACAATCTGCATATGCATAAAATAGCCTGTTTGTTTGTGTCACATGGGAGCCACTTGGACCCTGTGGGTGTGCACATGTGTGGCTACATGGCCTCAGAGACTCATGGGAGAGCTGGCCTGGAGGTGTGCCCTGCTCCTGGGCAGAGCAGCCCCTATAAATGCCCATTCTGGCTCAGAGACCTGGCCAGCCCATTCCTTTCTCTCTAGGATTTCTTCCCAGGGCTGCCAGCCACCAGCGAACACTTCCTCCCATAGTAACGGGACCTATAAAGGCTTGTGGGCTTTGACAGGCATGAGTGTGGCCTGTGTGTCTGGCAATCCTGGTCTGCTGCCCCTCACCCTCTCATACCCTCGTCTCCTAGTACCCTCACGGCAGCAAAGCTCCCTGCCTGGACTGGAGGTAAGAAAGAGCTTAACAAGGGTGATGGCCAAACCTTCTTCCAGAAATGGCCCCCCCAATCATCAATCCATCCATCCACCCATCCCCAAGAGGGCAAGAATGTGCACACTGGGGCTAAATGTGGGGGAAGGTGGGTATTAAGCTAAGAGACAGAAAATGTGTGAAAGGGAAAGTGCACACAAGTGTGACGGCCTACTCCAGGGTCTGGGGTACATGAGGGACACCCTGATGAGCAGGTGTGAACAGGCACACGCAGGCCAGAGCAGGGCGGCTGTGCGTGTGTCAGGACCAGGGAGGATTGTTGAATTGGGAATGCTGTGATCACGATGGCTGGTGTGAGTGCGTAGCTATGCCTGGGTGTGTACGCCAGGCTCCCACTGGGTGTACTGGGTGGGTGCACAGGGGGCCAAGTCCATGGGTCCGATGGAATGACCAAGGCCCACAGTGTGCGTGTGTGGCCCTATGGCCTCATGCGTTGTGTGGCAGGGTGTGATGGGACCCCAGAGTGTGTGCCACACTAAGTGTGCAACAGTGAGTGTGCTCAGTGTCTCACGAACAGCAGAGCCACTCGAGCACTGAGCTGGCTCCAGGAGAGAAATGAATCAACGCAGGCAGACCCCTCCCCGCGATAAGCGGGAAGCGCCCCCCTCCTCCCCGCACCGCCCCCCTCCCCCCCACCACACGGCCATGCGGAACAAAGGGGCTGCGGGCTGCGAGTCCAGGCGCGGGGCCAGGGTTCTCTGCACATGCGGACCGGCCGGCGGGGCCCCTCGGGGACTCGGCCCGGACAGCGGGACCCGCCCCCACCCCGCCCCGCCTCGGCCAGGAGCCTAGGAATGGGCACCTGCCGCCCCCGGCCGCGCGCGCACACGGCCCCGGGCTCAGGCCGGACACACGCCGCGCACGCGGCCGAAGCCCAGCACCCAGGGCTTTCGAAGACGCTGGACAGCGCCTCCGGGTCTGGCCGGAGAGAAGAGGGGGCTCTAGGCTGCCCGCCCGGAGGGGCAGCAGGTGCGGGCGCGGCGCTTACCCCGCTGTGCCGCCGCTCCGCGTCCTCGGCGCGCTGCGCTCCGGCTCCCGCGGCCGCCGCCCCGCTGAGCGGCCTGGCTGCCTGAGGCCGGGCTGGCGGGCGGACCCTCGGACTCGGCACCGCTGTCCCCCGCGCCAGATCCGCGCTCCCGCCCCGCGCCCCGCCCCGCCCCGGGCATGCGCGCTGGCCGACTCGGTCTCCGATCCGGGAGGGGCGGTGCCGGCAGGGAAGCCGGGGAGAAGGAGGGAGGAGGGAGGGACGCCCCTCACCCCGGCCCCTGGGCTTCGGGGTTCCCCGCCCTATCGATGGGGTTCCCATGGCACCGACCAGGAGGCTCCGCGGTGGAGGGGCTGCCCGGCCGCCGCGCGCCTTCGGAGGGCGGGGCGCGCTGTCTCAGACCTCACTCCGCCCAGCCCCGAGACACACTCCCCACGTCTCACCGAGAGGGAAATCGGGGTTCAGAGAGGG
The DNA here is from genome assembly GCA_011751065.1 of Lasiurus cinereus. Lineage (NCBI taxonomy): Eukaryota > Metazoa > Chordata > Mammalia > Chiroptera > Vespertilionidae > Lasiurus > Lasiurus cinereus. The sequence continues at coordinate 9,773,458 of JAAGEH010000293.1, forward strand.
GAAGCCCCTCCCTGGATGGGGACCCAGGTCGCTGAGATCGCCAAGCTCTCAACGCGGGGGAATTTCCCGCCTCCGCCTTGGCCGCACTTCCGGCCTTCCCCTCCCCGCCCCCTTCCTTTGTCTCGCCGCTGCCCACGCCCGCGCGAGTGGAGCGGACACCGGTGGTGGTGGTGGTGGTGGTGGTGAGGTTTGGGGGGAGCGCCTCGGATTCCCCCGCCGCCCGCCTCCCGGCCAGGTGACCGCCCACCCTCTAGTCCGCGCAAGTCCACTTCGTCTCCCCCTGGGTGGGCACCCACTTCACCTCTCCGAGCCTCAATTTCCCGATCTATAAAGCGGGACTCATATTAATCCCTTCACAGTGGTCTTGGAAGGAGGAAGGAGCCTGAAGCAGATGTTCAGGGGCTCCCTGTAAAATATGCATTCATTGCCTAGGGCACCCGGACTTGGGGCCCACCCCGCCTCGACATTTCTCAGCAGAGAAGTAGTCCCCTCCCCTTTGACTTTCCAGAGGAGAAAAAATAATTCCGTCATTGCCCAGAGGGGATGAAACTCTCTCTCTTGTACTGTGAAACCACCTACTGAAAATGGCAACCGTTAACGTTTAATGTAACGCTTATTTAGGGGCAGACACCATGTTAAGTTTTGTTTACAGGTTTCATCTAATTTCAATTTCCAAGCACTAAGAAGAGTGTTAATATTAATGTGTTATTGCCCCCGTTTTTCAGATAAGCATGTTGAGAGATACTGATAAATCACTAGTTTCTGCTCACACAGCTAGTTAACCTATTTTTTTTATTCCTGTCACTTACCTGGTGAACCTTAAGTCTCCGTGATCTTAAAAAAAAAAAGAAAAATCTAGATGACAAATGAAGAAAATCTATCGGGCCAGTGTCTTTAGCCAGCACCCGAGGGAAGCTGAAAACCGCAGAATGCCCGGTCAATTTTCAGCACCACGGACAACTCCCCGACCGGGCCAGCTTTCTAACGTTCAGGCCCTGAAAACTGCTCATTCGCAGACCACAATGGCACTTTGCTTCACAGTTTACAAACCCTATTCTACATTCGTCATTTCTCTTTATTCCCCACCACAGTCCTTCCAGGTAAACATTATTGGCCCAGTGATACAGATGAAGACATGGAGGCTGGGGGAGGTTCATAAAACATGAAAAGTGGCAGGACCAACCTATGATCTAAGCCCCACTGGGGCGGGGCGAATCTGAACCCCACCAGGTTGTGAGTGAGGAGGTCGTGGTGGTTGTTTAGGTGAGAAATGATGCTCTCTGAAGCATGGCAGCGTTTGTTGGGATGGAGAGAAGCTTTGATGATGGGCTGGATGTGGGTGTGAGAAGACAGAGGATTTTGCTGCCTCTCTAAGGTTCTGCCTTGGGGAGCCGAGGGTATGGAGGACAGATACCTGATGAGCCCTGGGGAAAGTAGGGGCTTGTGGGAGGGTGGTGCTTTCACATAGGAGTACAAAACGGAGCCTCGGAGTGGCCAGGGCAGACAGATCAGGAAGCTGGCAAGGAAAGTCATAAGGACGTGTTGGTATCTGAGGTGAGATGTTGACCAAAGGGGGTGAGTGAAGACCCCAGATCCACCCTGAGGAGCTCCACCATTAAAGGACCAGCTGGGAAAAGAGGCGAGAGGGAGGGAGGGAGAGAGGGAGGGAGAGAGAGAGAGAGAGAGAGAGAGAGAGAGAGAGAGAGAGAGAGAGAAACAATTGTCTCAGAAACCAGAAGAAACCCAGGAGGGTATGATGTCTCTGAAGCCAAGGAGAGAGAATGTTCTAGAAGGACAGGGCTAACTGTATCAGGAAGGCAGGATATGGCCTGAGAGATGTCCTCTGGACTTGAAAAGAAGGTAATAGAAATTTGATGAAAGCATAGTCAGTGGAATAGTGGGGGTGGAAGCCAGACAGCGGGTAGTGGTGGTGGTTAATGAGTAAATAGGAGTAAGGCACCAGGGCGACAAGGATATGACTCTTTCAACAAGTTTGGGTTTGGAGGGAGAAAGGAGATATCATGGTTTCTATATGGGGCTAGGAGGAGATTGGAGGCATTTAAATCATGATGGGAGGGAAGCAATAGAGACAGAAAGGGGAGATGCCAGGAAGGGAGAGCATGATGTCTGGGCCCTAATGCTTAGGGTGGAAGGGAAAGATGGGGTCCAGTGCTTTGGGGCAGCTTACAGACCTGAATCGAAGAGAGAGAAAATGTGGCTTATTTGGGAGGTGCAGGGACACCAGCAGGGGAGTGAGAAAGTGACCCAGGAGAGGAAGGTATCCAATAAGGGGCAGTTATTAAGCCAGCTACCCCAGTGGGGGAGTGAAGCTTAATCCCACAGCAAGTCTTGGGAAATGGGATAAAGGCACATCTCAGAATTCCCCCAGCCAAGGGTGAGGGAGCTGGTATATTTATATCCGAGTGCCTTGTAGACACCGGGGCTGAGTGTTAATTCCCAGGTGCTTCTGGCTCACAGTGCATGGGGCAAAGTGGGTTCCACAGCCAGAGGGCAGCTCTTTGACAAAGACTCAAAGAGTCCGGCTGCTGGGAGTCTTGCTGGCAGGCACAGGAATGGAAAAGTCATCTGAGAGGATGCGGTCAGAGCTCTGACATGGGCACAGTCAGGGCCTCTTTCCATCTGTGCCCTTTGCCACACTCCAAACACTCTTGTTCCATGGGGACTTGTTGATAAAAACGTTTAAAATGGAAAGTTTCCAGACAACAGAACCAAACCCTAAGGTCTTTCCAGTTAGTAGCTGTGTGGCCTTGCTTAAGGTCTTCTGAGCCTCAACTTCATCATACGTACGAGCTCTCACAGCTCTAAGGAGAATGTAGGGAGAAAAAAAACCCACAAAAAACAAACAAACAAAAAAACCAAAACCCAAACAACAAATAAAAATCCCACACCAAGCACCAAGCATAGTGTAGCACTCATGAGGGACACCAGGGTAATGGTGAGCCCAACACTGTGCCCCTTTTCTGACCACAGCACCTCTATTTTCCATGGTGAACCACTCCAGTCCAAGTGATAGGGTGGGACTTACCCCACTGCCAGCTTTAGGGGGGCAGTGACCCAGACATGGCCACTTGCTGGGCAGTGACTAGTTCTGGGGAATGGGGTTAGAGTACAGCACCAAGGCCAGGGCAACTGGCTCTCACACTTTCCTGGAGCTTTGGGGGTTGCTAAACCTGTGGTGTGTCCCCTGAGGCTGAGTGGTCATCTTTGTTCCCACATAGAGCCAGTTGGCCTGAGCCCAGGTTTTGGCTCATCCTGGGGTTCAGGCTCATTCTGTGATAACCAACATGGTCACCCACGCCCGTGTGGGCGAGTGTGTGTGCATGTGTGTGTGTATCTCGATGGCCTGCCGCTGGGAAGCCATACACATTCGTACGCACCAAAAGATAAACAAGTGCCTGCAGCTCCTTGGCCGGCGCCCAGGCTGGGGGTGGAAAAAACAATCCCGGTGACTTTCTGAAAAGCAAGCATGTGTGGCAACAGGCTCCATGGAGACAAGCAGACTGTACCAGAGCAGAGACAGCGGCCACCCCCAGTGCCACCCCTGCACACACACACACACACACACACACACACACACACACACACACATCGCATGCTTATTGATGTTCATATCCATTTTATCAAACACAGTCCCCCTTTCATATTCAGGCGCACCCACCCTTGGGGTCTAGCCAGTTACCCCCATTCCAGCTTTGCTTCAGGCCAAAGGCTTTTGAGAAGGTCTGAGCGTTCCAATGCAACAGCATTCACAGTTCCTGACACGTTTGCTTGAACACTGGTCCAGGTCTAGGCCAATTTCAGCAAATCACAGCCTCTATGAAAGGTATAGTGGTGGTGGTGTGTGTGTGTAGATGGGATCATATGGTAGACAGTGAACCCAACTTTCTGGAAAGTGCTTGTTTGCTTGAGAATTGTACACACAATGCACATTCACTGGCTTCTTCAAGAAATATTCACCCAGACCTCCCACCCGCTGATGTTTGTCAGACACACCACTGAACACAGACACTCAGATATGTACCTGTCCTGTGCAGGCAATGTGTAACCCAGTAGATGATGATAATGATGGTGATGTACCACTTACTGCCTGCCTAATTGTTTTACAGTCATCATCTCATTACATTTACTTCTTAAGAAAAATCATCTGAGAGTGATAGTATTATTATTTCCATTTCATAGGCGAGGAAACACAAGTTCAGACAGGTTAAGTAACTTACCAGGTTCACAGAGCTGGAAAGCAATAAAGCTGGGAGCCAAACTTCAGTCCATACTATTAGCTCTTCTTCATTTACTCAAAAGAGTGTTTGCAACACCCTATGCATGTGCAGGCATACGCACATACGCGCGCACACACACGAAACCCTGCCTTCTCAGTCAGCCCAGATAACTGGTGTCCATGGGATCACTCTCCACACTCTGACCTCTCCCTATGCACCAGCCCCTCACAGCTGCTCTGATAGTCAGGAAAGCCCCTGGCCTGAGCACATGTGAGCACAGCCTGCTGCCCACACAGGCCTCCTCCCTTCCTCTCCACATCCCCACCCCCACCGCTGCAGGCCCTGGCACAGCTGGGGTGGCCCCAGCATTTGGTTTGGTGACTCAGGCTGAATCATGGCCCAGCTGCTCCTTGGCAGCCCTCTCCCCCATTCTGCCCAGAGAGCCAGTTTCAAAGATACAAGTGGGACTTCTGGGTGGGAGACAGGGAGTGAGGCAGTAGGGGATGGTGATGCTTGAAAGCCGGGGGAGTCAGGCATGAGGGCCTCTGTGCCCTCCCCCCCAACCCCCAGTGGTCTGTGGGTGCTCTCAGGCAGTCCCCACCCAGGACCCTTCTTCTTCCAGGGAAAGGAGTTCTCTGCCTGGACACAGGCCAGGCTCCCTTGGTTAGCCCAGGCCCATTTTGGCTCCCCTGCCCTACCTCTTGGCCCTAATAGTAATCGTAGCAATAGTAACTATTTGAATTAGTCACACGTTACAGCACTCTGTTTCTCAAAGCACTTTCTCATCCGTGTCTCCTACGAGTCCTCTGGGGTGGAAATCAGCATTCTTTCAGGCTGAGGAAGCCGAGGCTCAGAGAGGTTATGTGAAATGTCCAAGGTCACAAAGCTGGCGAAGCCAGAAAGCAAGCTCAGGCTCCCTGGTCCCATCTGTGGAAGGTGAGCATCAGGACCAGGAGCTGCAGTTGGGCATGGTGGGGGCACATGGGCTGGCATGGTTGGGGTGTTGCAGGGACATGTTGGGACCATGGTGTGGGGCCCAGCAGAGTGTAAGGTGGGTGTATGGCAGGGTTGGTGGCTTGGTGTGTGACAAATCTTGACATTTTTTTCTTTACCCTTTCGAAAATAATGGATTCTGGGATTATTTGTGCTCTTAAACTTCTTTTCAGTGTTTCAGGCCAATATCCCAAGGAAGCCATAGAATTTCTCCGGAGAAGATATGAGCTATGAGACCTTTACTTCCTGGAGCCTCATTTGAAAAAAATGGGTCCAGGCCTACCACAAGGTAGGCTATTGAGAGGCATCAGTGACTGGCGAGTATATTGCCCTTTAGAAGTCATGAAGGGTTTCACAAATCACAAAGGCTGCTGTTTTATCTTTTAAGAAACACATGTGGGTGCTGGGCGGAGGCTGGTGTGGGCTTCTGGGAGCCTGAGAGCAATGCTGGGAGGGGGAGTGGGTGACAGTTCTTCCTTCCCCCTGCCTTGGCTGGCCTGGCCTTCCCCCATCCTCAGCCCAGAACCAGTTTCTAGGCAACAGGATGGATGCAGGGATGGTTCTGGAGGGGAGAGAGCTATAAATAGGGAAGGGAGACAACAAAAATAAAATTCCAGGGGGGTGGGGTGGGGGTGGGAAGCTCGGAGGGAATCTGGGAACGGTGGGGACACAGGGACAGCCCCCAGCCCTTCATCAGGGGGAGAAGGCAGTTTCCAGGGTAGCCAGCCAGCAAAGGCCCACAGAGTGCTGACACAGGTGGGGAGGGGTCACTGTGTGCACACTGAGCAGGATGGGGGTGACGAGGATCAACCATTTCTTGTTGGAGGACTAGGGAAAGCTCAGAGGAGGGAAGGATTTTACCAGGCTGAGTTGAAGGCAGCGGTGGAAGAAAGAGCACCGGCAAAGAAGGGAGGTGTGGATCAGGTGAGGTGGGGCTGGATCCCAGATATCAGCAGGCCCAGCCCGGCTCAGCCCAGCTGACCACATGCCCATGTCCTTGCAGACACAGAGACCTGGGCTCCTCCTCTGCTGCGAGACTGTCTCCGGACCTTCCAGGCCAGCTCTTCTCATGCAGGTTTCAGCCTCACCCTCACCTCCTGGAGGCCTGAGCTGACCACTATGTTTAATGTTGCTCACCAGTCCCTCCCAGTCACATCACTCTGTTTTATGTTCTTCATAAAACTCAAAATTACCTTGATCCATTCATTTGTTGATCCATGGAACATGAGTTCTGTCGGGGCAGTGACCTGCAGGGCTGTTCCTGCAGCCCCTCGCTTCTCAGAACAGAGTATGTGTGCAACACATACTGTTGGATGACTGAACACACACAATACACGTGGGCAATATCCATGTACACACATCAACGGATACTCCCTTCATGTATGTGAGTGTGCACACACAGCTCAACACCTCCCCCCTCCCCACACACAACCTCACTTGCAGTCTGCACGAAATTGCACAAGCATCTCTTATTTCCACTCTGCTGCCCCCCACGTTTCCTTTATTGATGATTTTGTGTGTTTACCTCCCCCAAGAGGAGGGAAAATTGGGCTTTGGGATCAGGTTTGTGGACTTTGTCACTTCCTACCAATGTTTCCCAGGGCAGGTAACTGCCTCTCTGGCCTCCATTCTCTCATCTGTAAACTGGGCCTAATAACAAGGAATCATTGAGCACAATTTCAAGTGAAATTAATGGAGACAGATGTCAGATGCCGGAGACATACTGGGCACTTGGTGAATAGCTCCATCCCTGTCACCAGGGAGGGGCCCAGGAGTTGTGTGTTCTTACATGGGCATCCACAGTCAGGGCTGCCAGCTGACACAGGGCTGGCATCTTCCGCCGATGCTCCTGTGCCTGTGCCTGGAATACCATTTAAAAGTGACCCTGGCAGAAGACAACCTTGGTCTCTGAGTAGAAACCAAGCTCAGAAAACCAGGTGCGCGGCTTGGCAACGGAGAAGGAAGAATAAATAGCCCACCCCCACCCCAAGCCAGATGGCAAACCTTGTTCTGGCATCTAAAACCGAGGATCCGGTGCTGGTATCTGGAGAGGAGGTGGCAAAGTCAAATTCTTCAGCAGTCAGCTCGTGAAAATGAGTGAATAGGGAGAGAAAAAGGGCTGTTGCCAACTGAAATCACATAAAATAAATTAAACCTTGTGCTAGCAAATTAAGCATCTTTACATGCCACATTCAAATCGAGGGCCAGGAATTTGCAATCCCCGAGTACTGTGGGTTGTAAATAGTGTCCTAATTCGGTCGAAAGGGACTGGAGATCCTGACACCTGCACCGGCAGGCAGAGAAGCCACGCCCACCAGTTTGTTCGCACTACACCCACAGCTGCCAGCCGCCTCCGACTTCCGGAAGTCTTAAAGGCTCGGTACACGACGGGCCAAGGTGACCCCGGTGGGCGGATCTCCCGCAAGGCTCCAGGAGTTCCCGAGCCTGGCACCATCCCAGCCCCTCCCCTCCCCCCCTCCCCCGGGGAAAGAGGCAGCGCTAACACTTGGGGTTGGCTGAATTGGTCAAGCTCCTTCCAACCCAGGGGCTGGAGTCCGAAAGGAGGTCCGAACAGGCAGAGAAGGGGGTGAGCTCTTACGCAGGCGAAGTTAGGGGTCCGGCGGCAAGGAAAAGCGGGGTTCCGCCTGGGCTAGGACCCGGCTTCCGTGGGAAGGAAATAAAGGAGTTTAGCCGCAAAGAGAGCAGCGCATCGATGGGGGCGGGGCCTCGGCGCGGGGGCGGTGTCGGGAGCTCCTGAGCCAATGAGAGCGGCTCCTTCGTCCTGACGGAGGCGGGGCCTCTGCGCAGCCCTGTGATGTCTCCGCCCCGTCTTCCCTTCCCCAGGCGGTGTTGGGGTCCCTCTCAAGTCGATATTGGTCTGTTCGAGGGGGCTGGCCGGCTTCTAGATTTCTGCAGACCCCCGCCCACGTCGGCCCAGGCCGCCAACCTCCGGGCGCCTTTCCGGGAGGGGGGAAGCCCGAGCTGTGACTCCTGCGACAGCTGCCCATCGCCCGTCCCCTGGGATGGGTCTGCCTGCTTTGGGCAGGTGTGTGCACGAGTGCGCGCGCGCAGGTGTGTGTGTGTGTGTGCGTGCGTGCGTGTGTGTGTGTGTGTGTGTAAACGCCCTGGGGAGGAGAGAGGGCTGTCTGCGCAGAACATCGTCTTCCAGTGCCCGCGCTGCAGGTTTCCGAGGTCGCCGCGGCGCGCGTGCACCTGTGAGTGTGCACGTGTCCGCACGGGAGCGCCTGCCCGGGAGCGCCCACTCCGGCTGGCTTGTGCTGCTCGTGGGGCGAGGTGTGAACCCGTCCACCCTGCGCTGGGGCGGAGGGAGCTCCTCTCCTCCCTCCACAGGCTGCAGGCGCTGGACCGCCCGGCAGGTGGCTCCAGAGGCTGCCTCCCCGCCTCCCAGCCATCTGCGGGTCCCTGCCCGGGAGAACCCCTCTCCCCCGATCATCCCACGGGAGGGTGGGAGATGCAGAAGCTGAGGCCCGAGGTCGTCAGTCTCATACCTGGGCCGAGGTGGCCGGGCCCCAAAGAAGGGAGGGAGGCAGGTTGAGACTTGGAAGTCCGTCGGCCTCCCCCATCTGGCGCCCCAGCCCTGCCCGTGTGGCGCCGGCTACAGACAGATTGACTTTATTCATGGACACGTAGCGGGCGGCTGGGCCGCGCGCCCAGAACACGCTCACACAGGGGTTGGGGGACTCTCCATGCCACAATCACGACACACGACGCCCGCGCTTGGACCGGACAGGCTGGGGGAGGGGTATGGCACAGCCTGACTCCTGGTTTTGGTTAAAAAAAAAAAAAGGTTTTGGGGTCGATGTGGGAGTGGAATGGGGGATTCTGGAGGGGTCGCTCGGAGAGCCTCTGTTGGGGTAGGGGAGGGTGCCGTCGCTTTCGGATCTTGGTTTAAAAAACACATAGAACATGCTACATCCGCGCAGACACTGGACGGGATGGGGCGGGCAGGGCAACACAGGTGGGGTGGCGAGGCTCCCCTTGTCGCTTGTGGGCCAGGCCCTGTCCAGGCCCCAGGGTTGGTTGCGGGCGGGTAGGACAGACAGATGGACAGATACTAACACAGGCTCCCAGGGAGCGCCTTGGAGTGTAGGAAGATCTCGTATTTGGGGGGAAGGGGTTGAAGGATAGCCCTGGCTCTGGGAGGTGAGGCAGGGACCAGGAAGGAATTGTGCTGCTGGTGGGGGGCCCTCCTGGCCCCTTAGGCCTCTGGCTCATACTCCTGATACTCCTCCTGCATCAGAGGGATTGGGGTGAAGTGGAGAAGAGCAAAAGAGGAAGGGGTTGGAAACCAAGTGGCCAGGCTCTGGGCCTGAGACATCTCCCTGTTAAGGAAGAACAGTGCATCCCCCCCAACCCCCATCATCTCCCCACCCTCCACCCCAGACAAGGAACTTGGGTGTTGGAAACAGCCTGTTCAGTCCTGGGCAAGGTTCCCTGGGGGCCCAATGGTACACCCCCATTGTCCTCCCTTCATGCTGACACCTCTGGGGATCTGGGTTCCAGAAAATGGGGACCCGAAGCTCTCTGGCCCAACCCTACCCTGCCAGGGACCTCCCACCCCAGCTGGGGATGGCAGCTATCCTCCGGGGTGCCCAAAGCCCCACCCCGCCCTGCTACCCCTCACCTGGGGCGAGTCCTCATAGCTCTCTCCTTCTGGCTCCATCAGGGGCTCTATTAGTTGCTCCTCAGCAGCTTCCTGGGCCACTTCCTCAGGCTGCAGGCAGAGAAGGCACAGGGCCTGTGAGGGCAGCCAGGGATGCCCCCCCCCCAAATTCCTACCCTGGGAAGCTCTTGGCTGATTAGGGGAAGGTGAGGCTTTGTTGGCAGTGCAACAAGAATTTCTAATTAAATTGCTTATTTGGAAGTGAGATGAATGCCTGAGAAGCGAAATCTCCATACCCTTTCTCTCCAGCACCTGGCAGACTCCTGCACTTCCACCACTTTTACTGAATGGGATGGGAAGATAGACAGCATATACAGCCACCTATTTATCCCTACTCCCTTGCGTCAGGTTCTGTGTGCGGCACTGGGACCCCAGAGATAACCCTGGAGGCTCCTCTGGCTGGAGAGAGATGGAGGCTCACAGATGGACTGGGTAGGGGCTCTGAGCCATTCCCCTGCCACCTTCCATCCCTCCCTCCCCCGAGGCCCTGTGTGGCCTGGTTTCTTCAGCTGTTGCTATTTTAAGATAAGCTGGAAGCAACAGCTCAGTGGTGTTGCTTGGATGTGTGAGCTAAGACTCTAGTCCCTTCCCCCTGCACCTGCTCCCCAGCCTAGTGCAGACCAGTAGGCACGCAAATGAGGGGCTGCCAGACACATGGCCAGCCACTTGCAGGTGGGCACAGTATGTGCACAAACACGGGATGGAGCTGGCTGCACACATAATAATCTGGGGTCCAATGTACGGCTGCACAAGGCCGCATGGGCTGGCACACACCTGGACCCCTGGGGAACGTGGAGGGAGGAGGGCATACCACTTCCCCCACTCCCACAAGTACCACTGTCCCTCCCTTCTGGGTGGAGATAGGACTCTTGGGATCCTGAAGGGCTGACATTGAGACAGACTACTGTGCACTGTAGTTGCACCAATTCCATCCAATCAGCTTCAGCTCCTTCTAATTACCTGTCTAGGTGAGCCCCATGGGCAAACGAGTTGACAGCTCTTGACCTGACTCATTTCCCTCAGTTTCCAGATAGATATACCAAAGCCCAGGAGGTAGAGAAATGTTAGTTTAGTCACCCAGCTAGAATCAGAATCCAGGAAAGAAACATGGTCTTAAAAATTCCAACTTGAGTCCTGGCCAGAATAGCTCAGTTGGGTGGAGTGTTGTCCTGAACACCAAATGGTGGAGGGTTCGATTACCAGTCAGGGCACATACCCAGGGTTCAATCACTGGTCAGCACATCCAGGAGGCAACTGACTGATATTTATCTCTCACATCAATGTTTCTCTCTTTCTCTCTTCCTGTCTCTGAAATAAATTTTTAAAAATTCCAGCTCAAGCACATTCCTTGGAAACAATTCAGAAGTCCAATAAAAGTAGAAAGATGTGTGCCTGTGGCTTCATCATACATGGATTCTGTACCATAAACATGGAGACCAATAGTACATAGCACAGCTTCCTGCTGAGTGGAAGAAGCCAGGTACAGAAGAGCGTCTACTCTAGGATAACATTTATAAGAAGTTAAAAAACACCCAGCTAATTTATGATGCTAGAAGGCAGGAAGCATGGATAGGGAGGCAGGGCCAGGCTGAAGGTGGGAGAGAGTAAGGCGCTGAAGGTGCAAGTATTGAGAAAGCACCCATTCTCAGCACCATGGAAACGAGACCCCAGAATGAGTACACCCCTTAAATTATGTTCCCCAGACACCTCCCTCATCTCACCCTAGTCCTGGCCCTGGTGGTAAGGACTGGAAGTGGGTAGAAGGTGGGCCTCCTGAAGGGCTGGTGTTCTGAGTCTTGATCTGGGTGCTGCTAACATGAGGGTGTTTCCCAGCCTGGCCACCCACTAGCTGTCTGGCCTCAGGGATGTCACTTCACTGCTGATCTCAGCAGCCTCAGGTGTGAAATAAGATGGCGTTTCTACTTTGTAGGAGTACAGGAGGCTTCCATGATACCATATGTGAGCAGGCTGGGATGGAGAGACACTCAGAAACATGCACGCTGGGCTCACACCAGTTTCTCTGTGCTGGGGGACCTGCGGGCTGTGGCTTGGATTGTAAATCTATGATCTTGAGCTTCCTTGAGAGAGGAGGCTTGAGGTGCTGGTAGGAGCTGGGTGGCCAGAGAAAGTTGGTTCTGTGCAAATGCCTCTCACAATCAGCCCAGACTTGCCTCTCTCTTGCACCCCAGCCCCCCGCAGAGGACGTAGCGTCAATTAGCATCAAGTGACTCCAATGATGGCAGGCAGACAGGCAGGCATGGGGTCATGAGAAAGCCAATTCACTTCTTTTGAGCCTCAGTTCCTGCATCTATAACACTTCTAGAGCAGTGCCTGCCCATATAATAGGTCAATGAATGGGAGCAATCACTGGAAATGCAATAATAAGAAATGCATGGGCAGGACTTAAAGCAGAACTTCTGAATCAAGTCCCAGACTTCTGCTGGGGAAGAAACCAATTGTGCAAGATGTCTGCAGTGCAGAATGGGATGGGATCTCCCACAGCCTACAGATACACTCACGTGGAATGCACATAGACTTCCCAAACCAGATGCGGAGGAAGGAGCCCCCACCCCACAGAGGTAGAGTCTGCACTTGTAGGTGGGCAGACTTGTAACATCCCTCAGGGGGATGAATGTCTGTGCAAACATCCCACAGGGGGATGAATGTCTGTGCAAACATATAGGCACTTCCATGCACACCTGTGCTCACAGAGCCCCTGGGGGCAGACACGGAGCACTTACATGGTCGTGGGGCCAGTGTTTCTTACTGAGCATCACTGTATGCAAGCCTGTCTCTTCACCAGGGCTTCTCACCAAGGGGTCTCTGAACCTGCAGCATCAGTATCACCTGGGTTCTTGTTAGAAATGCAAATCACCAGGCCTCACCTCAAGCCTACTGAGTCAGAAATTCTAGGGTTGGGGCCAACAGTCGGTATTTTAACTTGGCCTTCTGGTGATTCTCGGGCATGCTTATGTGTTGAGGACTTCTGATCTATATTATCTCTAATTTATATAAGAGCCCTATCATGTTCCTCTCCCATCTTACAGTCAAAGACTCAGGCTCAGAGACATGATGAGACCTGCCCATGGTCACCCAATCAGGAAGTAGTGGAGTTGGGATTCAGATCCACCTCTGAGGTTCCAGAGCTCACAATGCTTATTCTGCAGAATGTCCTGATGCAGGCACCTGTTTTATGCACACACAGATAGCTACCACCACCACCACCCTGGGGGGACATGCCTACACATACGTGTGACACACAACTCCCCCTTCCCACTCCCCACTTGGACCTCACCTGCTTGTGCCTGTCTCAGGGCCTTTGCATGAACTGTTCCTACTGCCTGAAATACATTCCCGTGGCTTGCCTCATCCCTTGGGTGTCAGCTCCAACATCCCCTCCTCAAAAAAGCCCTCTTAGCTAAAGCAGCCCCCACATCCCTTGACTATCTATCCTATCATCCTGTTGTCTCGTCTTCATAGCATTTATCCCTGTCTGAAATAATCTTGCTTATTGGTTGGCTTTTTTCTGTCTTCTCTCACTGCAATGTCAGCTCCATGAATGCAGGTAACTGTTCATTGCAGTAATCCCCAGAACAATTCTTCTCTGGTATAAATATTTATTGAATGAAAAGTAATGAATGGCCCTAACCAGTTTCGCTCAGTGGATAGAGCGTTGGCCTGCGGACTCAAGGGTCCCAGGTTCAATTCCGGTCAAGGGGATGTACCTTGGTTTCGGGCACATACCCAGTAGGGAGTGTGCAGAGGGTAGCTGATCAATGTTTCTAACTCTCTATCCCTCTCCCTTCCTCTCTGTAAAAAATCAATAAAATATACTGTATATATATTTTAAAAGTAATGAATGAACAATCAATGACACTCGCAGAAGTGTCCAGAAGTGGTCCAGGTCACCCTTGCAAGTAGGATACAAGTGCCCAGGCAGATCTGTGTCATGGTCACAGGGAGCACCACATCTATACACGCCTAGACTCTCTAACAGGGTCCTGCAGAAGTGAGGAAGGTGCTGGCTGGGGTGGCAGGGAGCCTGGGGGCAGGTTTATGGGCATGTGTGTACATTTGTAGTCATTCATATGTGTGGTGGGAAGACTGCTTACCTTCAGATCAGTGGGGAATTCCTCCTTCTTCACCAGGCCTGTTGCTGCCGCGATGTTCCCAGCCCCAGAGAACATAGCTCCTCCCAGATGTGACGCCTGCTCCTTGGTTTTCTCAGCCACTAGAGCAGGGAGAGGGTTAGGGAGGGGGTTTGGGGGCCAAGGTGAAGGAGACATAGGTGCCCACTCCCCTGTAGTGACCCAGGACCTGTCTTTCCCGTGGAACACCCCCTCAACCTTAGGGGTGCCCTTTTCTACCACCCTTATCCCCACCCTCTGGAATCAGGCAGCTCTCAGGCTGGGGGAGGGAAAGGGGCGGTGCCAGGGCTGGGCTGGTACCTGAGGTGACTCCTTGTACCACCCCTTCTCTGGTCTTGCTTCCTGCAGGAAGATAAAGGGGCACATTTAAGGGCTCTGAGCTGAGGGGTCAGAGACTCTGGCAAGCACAATGTTTACACAATGGGCAGAGGGACCTAGTTGGCAGCAGGCATCCTGGCCCCATCACTGCCTCCTTGGGCTCAAAATCCTACAAGTCGCCCCTCATCACTGCACTGAGCCCCTCATACCTACTTCCTCAGGACTTCAGTTCTCCCGCTGTCTGTTCCTCACTACCCTTACCTGATGCGATACCTGCACCCTTTAGGGGCTGTTGTTTGGGCACCAGCACTGCACAAAGCACCAGTTCACTTAGTTCTCTGCCCGGTGGAGCAGGTGGGGGATGGCGGGGGGGGGGGGGACAGGCTATGTGTTTGGAAAGGTGCCCCTGGTGCATGACTGCCCACATCCTATCTATGGGTACTGCCATATGGCCTCCACCCACTCCATTTCTCCTAAAGACTCTTTACACCTAACAAGGGTACAAAGTGTTCCTTCTGGCCGGAGTGGTGTCTTGAGTGCCTGATGGATCTATGGGTGATGTGCAGATTGTGACTGACACCTATGGCATGGCTGGGTCTTCCCAGGAGGGCAGCAACTTGGTCACAGCAGAATGTGGGGTTGCTAGGAAAGGCAAAGGGGTCTGATCTGAGGTGAGGGGAGTCCTCTAGAAAGAGAGGAATCTCCTATCCTGAGGATTTGGCAACTCAGACAATAGCTGGTAGACCCAGAAATGAGTGTGTGGGCAGGTTGATACCCCTGGGAGGAGGTGGGGGGCAAGTCTGGGAAGACAGGATTCTCACATCTAAAGCCAGCAATACCCAGGGACAGGGGGCAGCTGCACGTGTACCCATTTCTTCCTCCCAGAAACATTTTTTGGCACCCGCTCTGCCAGGCCCCAGGCCAATCACTCACTGTCGGATGGGGTAAGAGAAGAGCAGATTTGGTGCTCAGGACCTCAAGCAATGGGGAGAGAGAGGACTTCCAGCCTCCAGGGAGTATGTGATGGGGAGAGGGCATTGTCTTGCCCTTGACAGATGGGGAGCAGGTGGATATGCAGAAGGGAGACTGGAGAGGGTACTCTAAGCACAGGGAACCATGCAGGCAGGGCACAGGGAGGTGTGCATTTGGGGCCTGCAGGAAGCCCATAGAGGTGGACTGTGTGCCTGCAGAGATGGGGATGGGGATGGTGAGAAACAAAGCTGGGAACATAGACGGAGGCAGGACCATGTCAGGCTACAGGGAGCTGAGGCTTAACAGCCTAGGAACTGGGAGCCATTGGTGGCTCCTGTGCAGGGGGAGGAGGCAGAAGGGGGGCCAGAATGGGTACCAGTAGGTGTGGGCTCCAGCCTTTTCCCCGACGCTATCACCTCTGCCCTAGCAACCCCTGTTTGGTGGCTACACTCCCTTCCAGGGCACATTCCTGGGATTTGTTCTGTCCGCAGACTGAAATCAGATCATGTCAGTCCCTATCTTCCAATGTCTCCTGACAAGTATAATGCATTGCCCTGGTCTACCAGGGCCGCTCATGAGCCAGCTCTTGCCCACCAATCATGTTCTTTGCTCTGTAGCCTCCACCAACCCCCGTCTGGCTCCTTATTCTCAGGACTCAGCTCCAATGTCCCCCTCCCAAAGTGGCCCCCACCCCAGCCCCTGGTACAATCCCACGACTGTGTCACCATCAGGAGAGAAGGCGCCTTTGACTCTCTTGTCCACTGTGACATCTCCAGGAGCCATGAAGTGGCTGGCACACAGGAGGTAGTCAGTAAGTATCTTCCAAAGGACCACCAAGCCAAAAGCAGCCCTCTTCAGCCTGCACAGGAGACAATTCTACCCACTGCACGCCAGAAAGGCCTGAATCCCAGACAGGGTCCAGCGAGTGCCAGTTCCTGGGCCTTGCCTCCCTTTATGCACATGCTGCTGCAGGCTCCCCCTTCTTTCGCATTTAGGGTGAGAGATTTAACCACTTGGCCTTTGTCCTGATGCCAGCTGGCAGCTGCAGGGAGGGGGACCGGAGGAGAGATGGCCATGGTGGAACTACAGGCACGGGGAGGCAGGGAGGCTCGGAGAGCAACTCAGGTGGCAGTATGTGGGGAGGCTGGCTGGAGGGAGTCCCAAAAAATACAGGAGGCAGGGCAGCAGGGAGGGGGGGGGCGCTTGGAGTCCGGAAAGCTTGGCTTAAACTCCAGCTTCCGATTTTCTCGGCTTGTGTGACCTTGAGCAAGACAGTGAGCCCTCCGGGGAGGCCAGCCCTGGCCTGAGGAATGGGCAGGGGGAATTAAATGAGGAAAGAGGCGCCTTGGCATGGCCCACGGTCCTTGGCAGAGAGAAAGGGCTCAACACCAGCTACCCATGAATGCGAAGAAGAAGAAGAAAAAAGGAAGACTACCTGCTCTGGTCACTCCCCGGTCTCCGGCCTTTCAGCCGAATCCCACCCTCACCGGCCCTGACTCCCCCGCCCCCTCCCGTCGGCTGTGTCCCCAGTGACCCTGCGGACCCCGCTCCATCTGCTGACTCACACTCTCCGGCCCAGACCCGCACCCCTGTAAGTGCCCGGCCGCTCCCGGGGCCCCGGGCCCCCGCCCCTCGCCCTCGCCCTCGCCCTCGCCCACCGACGTAGAGGACGCCCTCCTTGGTCTTCTCCGCCGCCTCCGTGACCCCCTGCTTGGTTTTCTCCGCGGCGGCCACGACGCCCTCCTTGGCCATGGACAGGCCCTTCATGAACACGTCCATCCTGGCGGCCTAGGGGGGGGGGCGAACACACGGCACGGGGCGCTGGCCCTGCACCCGCCCCCCCCCCCCGCCCCCGCCGCGGGGGGCCGGGGGGGGGGGGGCGGGGGGGATTACCCGCCCTCCAGGGACCCGGGTGCGCTTCCTGCTCGGAACCCCCTCCCGCCGTCCCCAGGCCCCCCCCGCCCCGCCCCGCGCGAGGCCACAGGGCAGTCCCCGCGTCCTTGAAACCCCGAGACGCGGGAGGGGTCACCGCCTCGGTTCGCCGGGAGGAAACCCGCAAGCCGCAGCCCCGCGGAGCCGGAGCGCCCAGCTGTGCACACACATGCCGCACGGCCGTGCACGCGCCCAGAAACACTCCATGGACACGCTCGTGTGCACACACAGGACACCCAGGCACTCCGACACGCGCGGGCACACGGGCGCGGACGCACGTCTGCACGGCACCCGGGCAGCTGCAGACACACACATGCCCCGGGGTGCACAGGGGCCGGCGCCCCGTCTCCGTGTCCCGGCGCCTCCCCGCTTCCATCCAGCCCCTCTTCTTCCCAGTCCCCTTCCCGTCCCGCCGGCTCCCCTCTCCAGGCCAGTCCCGGCCGGGGTCCGCTCCCAGAGCGCCGCCGCCTCACCTGGATGCGGGGCCGAGCTGGGAATGGGGCGGCTGCGGCGGGAAGACGCAGGGGCGCGGGCAGGCCGGGCTGGGGTGGGCTCGGGGCCGGTGGGGGGGTCGGGCCGCGGCCGGGCGCGAAGGTCGGTCCGCAGCAGGCGGGGCGCGGGCCTGAGCCGGGCGCAGCGGTGCGCGGGCCTGGGGTGCGCCGCCTGCCGCCGCTCGCGCCGAGAGCCCCACTTGCGCGCGCTCCGGCTCGGGCTCCGGCTCCTCCGCTGCGGCAGCTCTGAGCTCAGCGCGCCGCCCCCTCGCCTGACTGACAAGGGGGCGGGGAGGGTGACATCTCCAGCGAGCCCGCTGGCCTCCCGGGCCGCGCCGGGCCGGGGCCGGGCTGCGGGGGACCTCGGGGCGTCACACGCGCGTCCGGTCCCCGGAGCCCGGTCTCCGGAGGAGACCAGGCAGCGTGCGAGAAGGAGGGGAGAAGTAGAACCCCCGGGGAGCGCAGGTGGCTTGGAATCCTGGCTGTGCTTTTAAAAAATTAACCGCGGGGCCCCGGGCTACTCAGCTCTCCTTTCTGAATGTTTCCTCGTCGGCAAAATACGGATGGTTTATTCAAAGGACGTTTACGCAGGCGCCAGGCTGGAGACCGTAGGATAGGAAAGCAAGGTCCCTGCACTCAGGAGCTTATAACGGAGT
This sequence comes from Lasiurus cinereus, assembly GCA_011751065.1. Lineage (NCBI taxonomy): Eukaryota > Metazoa > Chordata > Mammalia > Chiroptera > Vespertilionidae > Lasiurus > Lasiurus cinereus. The sequence goes on from JAAGEH010000293.1 coordinate 9,791,890, forward strand.
GTGTGTGTGTGTGTGTGTGTGTGTGTGTGTGTGTGTGTGTGGAGATGGGGCACAGCACAGACAATTTAACATTTTTTTCCACAATGTTATTTCAGCTTGTGAGAAGTGCGATGAAGATAATAAAATGGTGATGCAGCGGAGGGACCAGAGGAGGGATACTTGAGACAGGGTGGCCAGGGCAGACCTCTGTGAGCAGGTGAATGGACGCACAAAGGCACCAAGGCCAAGATGGGTGAAGGCAGGATCCAGAGAGAGGGGACTGCCGGTGCCAAGGTCCCGAGGCAGGACTCTGCTTCAGAAGAGATAAAAGACAGGGCGGCTGAAGAGCCAGGAGGAAGGGAGAGGAGAGGGTCTTGAGGGATGGTTATGGTGGGGATGGTCAAAACGGTCACAGAATTCCAGCCCTCACAGGCATCTTCAGTGCCATGACAGAATTATGCCCAAGAGGCTGGGATCCCAGAGGAAGGGACACTGCCAGCTTAGGGCAGTCATGGAAAGCTGTTCAGACAGAGGAGGCGACATCTAGGCTGGGCCTCATGGGTGAGGTAAGATTTCAGAAAAGGGAGGAAGAGAGTGTTAGTGCATACAGCCTGGGCAGAGGCGCTATGGCTAGAAACACAGGATATGTAAGTGACAGGTGCTGAGGGGGCAGCTAGCAGCCAGTGTGTTCAGGGCCTGCGGTGGGGGGTGGGGTGGGGAGGTGGGGTGTGCACAGACTGCTGGTAGAGCTGCAAGTTGGCGCCTGCTTTTTGGAAGGCAATTTGGCAATGTTTACCAAAGACAGAAATGCATGCTCCTTTTGAGCCAACAATCCCCCCTTCCAGGAATGTGTCCCTTGGATCCCTACTTGCACAAGCACACAAAGACATCTGTGCAAGGATAGTCACTGCAGCGTGGTTTCTTGTAGCAAAAAAACTGAAAAGAATCTATATGTGTATCTGTCGAGACCTGGCTAGGTAATTGTGATTATATCCACTTGGTGAAATGCTATGTTACCTAGAAAGGATTAGCCATGTGAACTGACACAGGAGCCAAACTGTAAGGTGTGGGACAAGCCAATTTTGATATATAGAAAATTATATCACATACTGTATTCATTACAAAGATACCTTACATACACATATATACAGCCGTACTTATATCTGAATATACAAAGAACATACCTGCAAGGACTTTTAAAAAATACGTTTTTATTGATTTCAGAGAGGAAGGGAGAGGAAGATAGTAACATCAATGATGGGAATCATGGATCAGTTGCCTCCTGCACACCCCACACTGGGGATCAAGCCTGTGCCCAGACCAAAAATCAAACAGTGACCTCCTAGTTCATAGATCGATGTTCAACCACTGAGCCATGCTGGCCAGGCTGCAAGGACTTTTAATAAAACCATTGACAGTCGTGTCCCTTTCTCTTTCTGAGAGGATTCAGAGAGAGAGCGAGCGAGAAGCTTTTATATTTCATCACCTTTGATTATTTTACCTTGAGTAGTATTTTACTTGTACAATTTTAAGAGCTGGCACAGGGGATACCTATCATTATCATTGGCCTCTCAGCATTAAAATTGCCCCCTTTCTGTGTTTGGGGGAGCCTCACTTTATGAGGCAGAGCCCACCTCCTCCTTTAGGCACTCCCAATGCTTTCCCAGCCTTACTTGCAGCCAGGACCTGCATATGACCTCAGCCCCAGACACCCCACCCCAGACTCTGAATCTGAAGCTAATGCCAGAGCAATGGGAAGTGAGGGAGTCTGGCCTGTGAGGACAGGTGGGGGCAGCTCCTGCCAGGGACTACCTGCAGCAGTGACACTGCTTCTGGGAGCACTCAGCATGACAGCCCAAGCTGCCCTGACTGTGCCCAGCCAGCTCATCAGGGAGTTTTCCTGGGCCTGTGTGGCAGTGTGGGTTGGGGCATCATTCCAGGCTGTGTGGTCTCAGGGAGAATTCTCTGGCCTTCCCAGAGAGTTTCTGAGCTGCCCAGAATAGCTTAATAAACTTATCTGCTTAAATTAGCCAGAAGTGATTTCTGTGATTCACGACTAAAAACCCTTGAATGTCTGAGTATGTGATGAGGAAGGACCCAGCAGGAGAGAAAAGAGGAGGAAGAGAGGAAGAAGACCAGATAGATGAAAGGTGTCTGTGCTACTGGAACTGGGAGTTACTGCAGAATTTTAAGCACAAGAGAGACCTACATGAGATTTGCATGTTATAGAGCCAAATTTGGGTGGGTTGGAGGGGACATGGCTAGAAGCAGCAAGATCAGGGAGGAGGAAGAGGCAGAACCCACAGAAAGGATGACAAAGCCAGTGTGTGTGTGTGTGTGTGTGTGTGTGTGTGTGTGTGTGTAATTTGGGTATCATTCAGGAGGAAATTTATTAGATTCTGGGGAAGAGGGAGAGGGACCAGTCTAGAAAGATTCCCAGCTTCTGGCTTGGGCATAAGGGTGATTAATGCTGCTGCAAAATGAAACAGACACTGAGGGCGCTGAGCAGTATTGGGGGGAGTGATGAGCTTGTTTGGGGCATGCCAAATGTGCGGTGCCTCGTAATCAAACTAGAGGAGGTGTCCAGCACACAGCAGGCTACCTGAGCCTGGAGCTCAGGCATTCACTTCAGGATGGCTTCAGGTATAGATCTGGGCCATCTATTTCCTGGTGTACAAGGAAATTTTAACACACGGCTATCCCAAAAGGGGAGTACCTTGAACTGTAGTTTGCTGATACCTATGGTGTAAATTCTCCCACCATGATTAATTTCAAGCTTTCAATGTGGTGTCACTGAACAGAGAATTGGGAAGAGATATACCGTATTTTCACCATGAGATAAAATAGATTTAAATATGATCTTAAGAGCATAGATAATAGTAAAATAATTAGAAATTTGTTTTTCTTATGCTATTATATTTGTTTTATATGCTTATATTTGTTTTCAACATAATTTATATAATTAAAAGTTCATATTATTTAATTTTTAATAATGGATTTTAAAGAATAGATTATTTGTTTTAGATAGAGAGGAAGAGAGAGGAACAGAGGGAAACATCAATGTGAGAATGAAGATTGGCTGCCTCCTACACACCCTCCACCAATGTGCCCTTAACTGGGAATCCTACAACCTTTTGATGTACAGGATGATGCTCAACCACCGAAGCCAGGGCATGGCTTTTATAAATGGAAAATAAAATTCCTGAAACTTTAATATTTGTTCTCACAAGCTGGTCCAAATTAGCCTAGTACAACATTGGATTTCTGCTTTCTATTTCCCTGAATAGGTGATTTAAGCTATTTATCCTCTAGTTGGGGAGGAGAAGTGTAACCATTTACCCTTAAGTGTCCTTGGCTACAGAAGATAGGATTTTTTGATTTACTAAATGGCTGTAAACTGCTCAACCATTTAACTATCTATCTCAGTTTCCCTATTCCAGGGTCCTGGCTTACTGGCGTGTCTCAGAGATTTCCACCCCTGAAATTTTTTAGGAGTGATGAGGGAGGATGATTTGTCTCCAGTAACAGCTTCCTGCAGACAAGGGCTGTGACATCTGCCTATAGATGGTATGGAAGTGTCTTCATGCATGATCTAAGGGGGACAAGGGAACAGGATCTGAGACTGGAACAGAGAGGCTATTAGCTGATTTTTCTGAAGTAGGCATAGGCTGAATCCATGAAGCATTATCATCTTGATATGGAATTATATCCTAGAGGTGACAAACTTGACAAGAAAGTGAAAAAGCATGGCCTGAAAATGAGAAGGAGAATTATAGTTATTTAAGGTCTGAGGAGAGATAAGAACCAGGTGATAGAGGGAGGGACTGACTTTACAGTGTTGCTGGACAGGCTTCCCTGGATGAAAGTGTGGTACCTGCCTGAAGCCCTTCTGTTTACTATTTTTAATTTAAATTAGATAAAGGAAACACCTTAAGATCTTTTTCCTGACAGAAGTTTATTTATTTTTCATCTGAACCTCTTGGGCAGGATAGGGAAAGCAGTTTCAAGGTGGCAGAACTCTGTTTCCTGCAGACCCACCCTTTTAAATAATACAAGTTTATATAAAGTGAAGTTGGTAGGTTGCTTCATATTTCATTGACTCAGTTATTTAGTTCTGGGGAAAAAAAAACACCCAGTTCAGTTAAATTGCTAATCGCATTTCAGGAGGCAGTGATGCAGATAGCCTCCCAAAGTGAGACCTGCATTGTGTAAACAAGCAATCAGGTATTCCATAGGGGTATGCCGTGAAGACAGAAGAGAAGAAACAAAGGTTAATGATCAGAGTCAATTATAAACTAGTTTTTCAGCTTCTAAGGCTGTCTGTTGAGAAGATTTTTAGATGTAAGGCTCAAAGTTTCTTTTCCTGGAATGAAAGCAAACTGTTACAGGCTGATAGATCCTCCTTATCTGCAGTTTGAACACCATCAGGTGCTCAAGTAAATTTTGTGTGGTTTACCCTGCATCAGTAGTTCTTAATAATTCCAAGTCAAAAGATGGGAGAAAAACGAAACATTAGTTTGGAGAGTTGCAGCCAAATATTTAAGAAAACTAGAAAAAAATCAGGATCCAATTCAGTTTGTAGGTGAAAAGTAAAACTTTAACTAGAATCTAATATCCAAAACTTTAACTAGAATTTAATATTTCCTTCCCCTGGCTTCAATAGATTCTATTAAAACATAGTACCCTCCCTTCCCCCTGCCCTGCCTCCACTAAAATCACCCTCTTAAAAAAAAATCAAAGATAGTCAACTCAAGATTATTTACTGCATTAAGTCCAGTTTCAATTTGGCCTGATTATTTGCATAAACACAACAAGAATAATAATTGATCATATAAGCTTTTAAAAATCTGCTTTAGTAGTGTATCATAAGGAATCTCCAGATTGAGCTTTAGTCTTTAAGCCAATTCTCCAAGGGGATTTTTACCAGCTTCAAAGTCAATCTTAATTTCTTAAAGTTTTCTGGTGACATCCAGAATCTAGGCATGTATCTCTCCATCATGACATTTCAATCAAAGTCTTGGTTGATAAAACTACAATTGGAAACTGGCTTTGTGTGTCCTATTATAAAGAGGCCAGATTCTTATTGGATTCATGCAAACAAACATATTGCTAAGAAAATAATAATATTCATTAAGAGTTGCCAACTTCTGGAGGGATTAGGTAGGGAGAAAAATATAAATTTTCAATATTGCTTATAAGGGTACACTTTACCAAATTGATAGAGGGGGAAAAACAGGTTTCCTGGCTTCCTTCCAGTGCTCCCTCTGTTCAAAATTCATTCCTCCCAGTGGATTATGTCATTCTCCTCCTAAGGATTATGTCATCATCCTTGAATGTGGTCCTGGGATCCAAATACCATGGACATGAGGCTGTGCCAGTTTGGGGCCCAGGTTTTAAGAAACTAGTAGCTTCTGCTTCCCATCTCTTGGGACTCTTCCTCTGGGAACCTGGCCAATGGGAGGAAAGGATAGGGAGGTCACTAGAGCTCTCCTCGCAGACACCCTTAGCTGAGGTTCCAGCGGACAGCCAGCATTAACAGCTCCACTGGGAGTGAGTAGATGATTCCAGCCCCAGCCTGCAAGCCACTCCAACTGATAATGCTTTAGAATAGAGATGAACTGTCCCTACTGAGGGCTACCCACACTGCAGATCCGTAAGTGAAAGAAATGATTGTTGTTATAAGCCACTAAGTTTGGGTGGTTTATTGTGCAGTGACAGGTGGCTGGGACACCATGCCTCACCTGTCCAGAGCTTGTCCATCACTAAACACCTGTAGAGTCTGCCTTTTACATACCTCTGAAATCCATGTTCTCTCCATCTCCCTCCCACTGGGAAAACTGTGTGAGCATCCTCATAAATCTCCCCCCACCCTTGCTGCTGAGAGTGGCTTTGTGTTTCTACAGAGACCTTGTTGGGAAGCCCCTTCGATTACCTGCCCAGCCCATCGGTCTCAACCTAAGCACTCAGTGGTGCTCTCCACTTTCCTGGGATCAACACGTACCATCCCTTCCTCCTTGGGTTTCACTACACTGTTCTTTCTTCTCACCTTCCAGGACCCATGTTTCCTTTGCCCCAGAGCCTTTGGCATGCTGCTCCACCCCTGAGATGCCCTCCTCCACGACCTAGTTAACTCTCATTAATACTTTAGCTCAAACATCACCTCTCCAGTGAGCTAGTGGTTCTCGAAATGTGGTCTGTTGAACAAGCCCCGCAGGTGATTCTGGCCCACGTACTTGAGAATTGCTCTACAGCCCCAGATCAGGTGGTGGACTTTATTTTTTCCACCTGCAATTCCTTTCCTTCAGAGGTCTGCATCTGTGGTTACAAAGGTGATCACAAAGGTGATCTTGGGGAGATTATCTGATGTCTGGCTCCCTGGCAGACCAGAGAACAGGGCCACTCAGTTTTTACACTCACCACCTCCTAGCACATAACCCCATGCCTGTCACACACATGAGGGGATGGAGGCTGAATAAATACAGTGGTACCTCTAGATATGAGTTTAATTCGTTCTGTAACCTTGAGGCATGGGAAACTATGAGACGCTCGAGTCTCGGTAAACTGGTGGGTCGTATGCAGCCGGCCGGCCGATCCGAGCGATTACTCCTATCTCAAATGTTGCTTGTATTTCAAAGCAAAAATCGCTCGCTCGACGGCTCGTATCTCAAAAATTTCGTATGTTAGGGTAGAGCCTGTCAGTCTTGGTGTAGGGGAGGGGAAGGGACTGGTCCCCTTAGAGATCTGGGCCCCTAAAAGTGGGCAGGGGGCGGGAGAGAAACCTTAAGAAACTTGAGGAGGCATCAGCTCCTGCAGAAAAGGGTGCTGTTGAGAAGGCTGGGAAAGGGCATTCAGAGCCAGAGCTTCCCCTCTCCCCTCCAATCCCCCTTTCCCTTTCTAGTTTCTACCCCCGACTCCCAACAGGGTAGTTCTCAGGTGATTTCTATTGTCCTCTGAGCCAGGCCTTCTTCTATGGGCCTTTTATGTTTTATATAATTTAATACAATAAGCTTCTGAGTTGTGTATCATTAACCTTCCCGTTTTACAGATGGTGAAATGGACTCAAGGAGGTTCAGTAACTTGGCTGAGGTCAGGGTAGGGAGGACTTGAACCCCGATTGTGTGGCATTACCCCTTGTCATCCATGCCCAGGTGGGCGATACTGGAATAGGCCAGGAGAGTGGTGGGCTGGTGGGGCCACATGCAACCTCCTTTGTTCCGCCAAAGGGCAGCCTCAGCTGCAGCAGATTGTGGATCTGTGAGGTGGAGGCCTTAGTGTTGCCAGACCTTCCCACATTTTCAAGAGAAAGCAAACATGTGGATTTTTAATACAATCTCCCTGTTTCTGAATGATTATATTTAACATAAACTCAGATGCTTCCTGAGACCAGATGAATGCTTGCATCCAGTGGCATTGGTGGCCACTCGAGGAGGTGAATGGCAGCAGAGAGAAACTAGGGGGTGCCTCAATGCATGTATCAGGTCTCTGATCTGGCCTCGCCCCAGCTGTGTCAGTCACTACTTCTGCCATCTCTGGGACAGGCTGCTTTAAACCCTACCCTCGGTGGGATTCGGTGTTACTAAGGGCAGCCCCCTAATATTGACCCTTACCTTTCTGTCTCAGCCCCATGATGTGGGAGGGGTGGAGCCTGCCTAGTCACACCTGTCCCGCAGCCCCCAGCCTGCAGGCAGAAAATGCTTGCTCAAGGCTGTTGATAAGAAGGAATAGTGGAAGCCCTCCTCCCTCTGAGCAGCCCCATGCTGGCTCCACCCCTTCCCGGCCCGGAGCACTCTGGGGCAGGGCGCTGATGGGTTAAAAGGTGGCAGCTGGGGGTCTCTCTTGGATGTTCTGTCGAGGAGCCCAAACTGCTTTAGCATGGCTACCAGCAGCCTTGTAAGCCCCCCTGCCTGCCTCTCCTGCAGCCTGGGTCGCCAGGGGCGGAATTCACAGCCCACCCTGACTCCTTTCTCTGTCAGGTCAGAGAGGCTGAGGGTGAAGTCCTACCTGAGGAGAAGGAGGAAAAGAAGCAAGGGGAAGGGGAGGCAGCAGCAGCAGCAGCGGTGGGAGCATCCATGAGAGAGGAGGCTCCAAACTCTCCCTCAACTCTGCTGTCCCTGAGGGGGAAGGCCCACAGTGCGGGCCCAGTGGAGGCCAAGCAGGAGTTGCACCTTCTGCAGAACAGGTAGGGCAGGCTCCTGCTCTGTGGCCTTGGACAACCCCTTCCTCACTCAGCCCCGGTCCCTCGAGGGCAAGGCCAGAGCTGGCCTAACACTTGGGCCCTGTGTTGCTTCCAGCCTTAACCGCACTGGGATTCTGGAGTTAGTGCCTACTGCCTCTACTTCTCCTCTGGTCCTCTGCCCCACCAGGGGAACTGACTCTAGTCACCTTGGGGGGGAGGGTCTGTACCCCAAATATTGTCCCCCATCTGTCCTTGAAAGGGTGAGACTTCTCTGCCGGCCAGGTGCTGCTGGAATGGGCACAAGGGCTCTCTGCTTCCAGGTGGGCCCTGTGGTTCTTCAAGAACGACCGCAGCCGGGCCTGGCAGGATAACCTGCAACTGGTCACCAAGTTTGACACAGTGGAGGACTTCTGGGCGTGAGTGTCTGTCTGCCCTTTATGGAAGAAGCTGGGGCCAGGGGACTCTGAGCTCAGGATCCTTCCCAGACCCCAGCCTCTGGGGGCTGCTTTCCATACCGCTTTCCCAGTCCTCACTGGGGCCTGACGGCTGGGGCTTCGTGGATTCTTCAGGGGATACAGACCCGGGGAAACCTTCCTGGGGCTTAGAGAGAAAGCCTGCAAAGTAAGAGAAAGCAAGGAACTGACCTTGACTCGACTGCTTCATGATTTGTGACCCTGGGCGAGTTCCCTCCCCTCTCTGAGCTTGTCTCAACCACCAAGTGAGGCCGAGACTGCTTCAGAGTGTCTATGGAGAACCAAGTGAGGGGACTGGGAAGGAGCAGTTATCAGCCCAGGGTTGGGGGAGGAGGCTGGGCTCCAGCCGGAGGGGTACTAGAAACAAACCCAGCCCTGGGCGTGGGTTTTGAAGGTTAGGGGAAGTAAGGGTGGAATTCCAGGCAGGAGTGCCAGTGTGAGCAAAGACTTGGAGGCTGGAAGGGTGGTGGAAAGCAGTGTGGGGTCTGGTAAGAAGTTGAGGGGCTGAGGTCAGTTGGAACCAGACCCTTAAGAAGCCTGGACTTTCAGCCTGGGGTCGGGGACTCTCTCTAGGATTTACAGTCACATCCAGCTGGCCAGTAAGCTCTCTTCAGGCTGTGACTATGCCCTGTTCAAGGTGAGTTCCGCTTCCCTGCCCCACCCCCCTCCCCGGCACAGAGGGGCTGATTCTTCTCAGTGCGACTCCCTCACAGGGGGTGTGGGAGTGGAGTCTGAGGACAGCCTCCCTCAGAGCCAGGAGCAGGAAATGCTGTAGAGGAGCTTGGACAAAGTGTCAGACCTGTGCCGCCGCGCCTTGGACCATTGGAGAGGCTGGAAAGTGGGGGTACAAAGGAGGAGCTGGGTTTCTGGCCTGGTTCTTTAACTAGGAATAGGCCTCAGAATTAGTCCTGGGCACTGTCATCAAGGTCCAGGCTAATCCCTGGAGCTACCAAACCCAGCAGATGTAGGTGGTGGAACCCTGGCATCAGTGTTTCAAGATTTCCCCGGGTGACTTTGTGCCCAGCGGAGCTTGGGATGTCTGGCATGGCCCACCCTGGAGTTGCCCCAGAGGCTTTGTGAATTACCCCCATTTGAACTCCTGTCTTCAGGAGCTCTGCTCGGTAAAGGAGACAAGCACACACACGTGAAAGGCTATGAAAGATGACACATGTTAGGGCCCTCGAGCCTGGGGGAGCTCGGAGGAGGCTCTGGGGGTTGAATGGCTGGTGGTGGCACTTGCCTGAGCAGAGGGGGTGGAGGCAGGACAGAACCCAGCCTGTGGAGACCCCCTGCAGGGCCGGAGCAGGACCGGGGGAGCTGGCTGGGCCCCCACTTCCCTTTGAACGAAGGGAGGCAGTTGATTTGCCATCTGGCTCCCAGGATGGCATCGAGCCCATGTGGGAAGACGCCAGGAATAAGCGGGGTGGCCGCTGGCTCGTCAGCCTTGCCAAACAGCAGCGCCACACTGAGCTGGACCGCTTGTGGTTGGAGACAGTGAGTGGAGGGGCTGGTAGGGAGGGTCCCCCAAGGGAGGGGGCAGGGCTGGAAGGGTATCTGTGGCAGCAGTGGTCTCAAGGATGGCAGGTGCAGTCCCGGTGCCACAGCTGGAGGGTCTCATCCCCTCCCCTTCGGCCCTAGCTGCTGTGTCTCATTGGGGAGAGCTTTGAAGAGTACGCCCAGGAGGTGTGTGGGGCGGTCATCAACATCCGAGCCAAGGGGGACAAGATCGCGGTGTGGACACGGGAGGCAGAGAACCAGACGGGCGTGCTCTACATTGGGTGAGGGTGCTGGCATGAGGTGGGGGCTGGGCCTCTTCCAGGGGAGAAAGTGACATTGGCGGGGGGCAGGGGGGTCTTGGCCTACAAGGGCGACCTCTGGAACTCTCCCCGCCTTTTACCCCTTCTGCCTTACCCACTTGTGTTAAGGGTTTGGGAACCTAGATGTCAAACTATTTCTAGCAGAACTCCTCTTCCTTTGCGTTAGTCTTATTTTGGGTTCCCATATGACTAAAACACCCAAAATGGGAGTGTCTGTGGCTGGAACCAGGGTAGGAGCTCTGGGCAGAGGACCAGCTCATCTCCAGGACTGCTGCTGTGACTGCCTGTCTCATTTCCTCTCCCACTCACCCCCCATCCCCATCCCAGGCGGGTCTACAAAGAGCGCTTGGGACTCTCGACAAAGACCATCATTGGGTACCAGGCCCATGCAGACACAGCTACTAAGAGTAACATCCTGGCCAAGAACAAGTTTGTGGTGTGAGAGAGGGCCTGGGTGCCTCTCTCCATTCAGCCACCCCCGAGCCTCTCACTACGGCATGTATGTGTGTCCCGGCAGGACTAGGGGCGAAGACAGGGCTGGTTCTCACCTGTTTGGGAGTTAATATGGACATGCTTTAACATGAGTTGGGACCCAGACCTGGGGGCTGCTCTGTGGGTGGTGGGGTGGAGGGCAGGCTGAGGACCCAGGGCAGTGGAAAGGAGGCGGGAATCCCTGGGTTTCCTTGTGTCGCCCAGAGGTGGGGGGGGGGTGAGTTACGGGGGAGGGGAAGGCCCAGTGGAAGGTGGGAAGAGGACAGGAACAGTCTATGACGCAGTACTGACTCTCTGCCTACCTGGAAAGGGGGCTAGCTAGGCCTCAGGGCCAAACCCTTCTGTTCTAGGGGAGGAGGAGGCTCAAGCCTATTGTCGCTGGGAGAGCTAGCATTCTCGGGACTCTCCTGCTGGGGATCGCTGTGCTGGAAAACCTTCGTGGGTTTTCTCTCATCAGATTTGTAGGCTGGGAGCCCACCCTGGCCCTCTTTCATTCTTTGGAGTAGGGCTGTGCTCTCCACTCCAGAGGCTGGAGGTTTAGAGGCAGAACCCCGTCATCTCACAGAGGGAGCTGAGGAGGGAGACAGCCTGGGTGTTTCTCCACCTTTCCTGTGGTCGGGGATGGTTTGGGCCTCCCTGGCTCAGGGCGGAGCTTAAGTGAAGGGAGGGGGGGTGGAGGAGGCCCCGCCCAGAAGTGGAGGAGGCCCCGCCCAGAAGAGGAGGAGGCTTGTAGGTCAGACCTCACCACGGTTCTGCTACTCCAGGTGGATGAACTTGATGGAGCTCAAGCTCCTTTCTGTTCCTGTTCTAAATAAATATTCCCTTTTTGAGCAAAATTGGAGTGATTTTTTTTTTAAAAGGAGGGCTCTAACATTATGACTCAGTCCCTCCCAAACCTCGATCCTGCTCCAGTCCTCCCTGGAAGGCGCTGGAGGGAGACTAACCAAGGAGCCCAATCAGGCCCACGCTGGGATGGGGAAGAGGGAAAAGACTGGGGTTCCAAGCACCACAAGGGTTTGAGCCAGGGGGTGCAGTGTCTGCCCCCAGAAAAACTGAAGGGGCAGTGACCAACCGACTCCGCCTTCACAGGACCTGGGCGTGGTCCAGCCGCGTGCGAGCCAGGGGAGGCAGGGCGGAGTTTCTGGAGAGCGGACCGAGTGTCAGGTTGGACTCCCGGTCCTAAAACGTCGGGCACGGGCGTCAGGAACTCCAGGCGGATCTCCACGGCCATCTGCCCACCAGCGCAGTAGTGACTTCCCTCCAAGATGAGCTCCCCCAGCAAGGCCGGGGCTTGGGGGGCGCGGGTACTGACCCTGCGGGGAGGGGGTGACTGTGGGTCCCTCATGCCCGCCGTTTGTGCTGCCATCATCGGACATCTCAGGAGGGGACTCAAGTTCGCCGGGCGCTCTCCGCGGCTGGGGGCGTGAGCAGCCAAGCCCGGGGGCGAGGAGAGGGAGAGGGGAGGGGGAGGTGTTGGAGGCGGGGCCAGGCTGAGGCGGGGCTCGGAGAGGACCCGGGCGGGGCGGAGCCAGCAGGACAGGGGCGGAGCCAGCAGGGGGTGGAGCCAGCAGGGGGTGGAGCCAGCAGGGGGCGGAGCCAGGCAGGGCGGCGGGGCTGAGGGTACCCGGCGCTCTCCCCAGCAGGGCGGTCCCGGCGCCGGGGGCGGTCCCTGCGGGGCGGGCGGGCGGGGCCCGACGGGCGCTCGGTGCGGCCTCGGCCATGAAGCCCCAGCCGCCGGGCTAGGCCCGGGGCGGCTCCAGCCAGGGCTGCCCGCGGAGGGCTGGGCCCGTCCCCGGCTCTGGCGGGTTGGCGGGCCGGCGGCGGCGCTCACCATGCCCGGCAAGCACCAGCACTTCCAGGAACCCGGGGTCGGCTGCTGCGGGAAATACTTCCTGTTTGGCTTCAACATTGTCTTCTGGGTGAGCGCCGGGTGGGTGTCGGGCCCTGCGCTGGGGGGGACGGGCGGAGGCTCGGTCTTCTGCTGAGGGGAGACGGCTCCCTGCCCCGGCGCTGAGGACGGTCTGCCCCGCCTCGCTGCCCGCCCACCGCCGCGAGCCGCGGGGGGAACCGCGGGGAAGCCCAGATCGCAGGGGGCGGGTCCCAGCCGCGGTGGGGACGGGAGCCTTCCAGGCTGGCGGGGAAGGGGCCGTGTTTCCTTGAAGACCCCGGGGACAGCGTGGTCCGAGGGGCCCTCCCTCCTGCCCAGCTCACTTCGATACCCTGGGGGGTGGGGTGCACGCCGAGCCCCAGCTCTGATGGAGGGAAGCGTCTTCCGAGCAGGGAAGGGCAGGGTCTCTCTTCTGCCCCCTTGTCCCCCCCCGCCGCTCTCCCTCCCCCCACCCCCTCCCCTGCACCTGGCCTGGTACCTCGCCTTCAGCTCCGGCAGAGTGGGCTGGGCCAGAGCCTCCACCCCTGCCCTTTAACTGGGAGGTTTTCCGAGGAAGGACCAATAGTCAGAGTCCTGGGGAGGATCTTCTTATGGAGCGGCTGGGAGCTGGCCTTGGGGAACAGAATTCTACATTCCAGAGCTGACCAGACCGAGGCTCCAGGGTGGGGCTGCCCCCGGCCCTGGGAAGGGAGCTGCTGGTGCCCCTCCCAGGGTGACATCGGTGCCCCTGGGCCCTGCCAAGTCATCTTCCCCGTCTCCCCCATCTCCTCTCCCCCAGGCCGCCTGCTGCCTCTGCAGTCTCTGCTTCTGCTGCCTTGGTCAAAATGCCAGGCCCATTCAGTTTTGTTCAGCAGGTCTCAGTGGCACTGCCCTCTACCCACATGCATCCATGCAGTCACCCGCACGTGGGTGTCCTTTGGCCCCAGCAGTGTCAGCTCTCGGAGGGTGTGGGCTGTGGGCAGACTTCCCTGGAGGCCTCGCTGTGAGACTGTGGGCAAGTCACTTCTCTAGGGCCTCTGCCTCCCTGCTTGGGAGGGGGTGATAATGAAGCCTGCCCCCAGGGTTAGGCATGTCAAATGAATTATAGTTTACTGTATGCTTATTATCATCTCCATTTTACATGTAAGGCAACAGGCACAGAGAGGTTAAGTCATTTAACCTAGAGATACACAGCCAGTAGGTGCAGAGCCCACCCAGGGGACTGCCTAGTGGGCAGTGACTGGAAGAGGTGAGGCAGAGCTTTGAGCAGAGGGAGCCCTCAAATGCCAAGTGGGGGGGGGACAGATCAGAGAAACCCATGCTTGTTCAGTGTCCTGGGTTTGGAGCAGAGTTTGAGTTTTATGTGAGGGCAGTGTGGAGCTGGGAGGGCTTCAGTGCTGGTGATGGGTTTGTTTGTCTGTCTGGCTTTGGGGAGGATGAGTGAGGGACAGAAGTTGGAGGAGGGGATTCTAGGGAGGAGGGCTGGGGTAAAGTTGGGGTGGCCATGGGAGGGTGAAGGGATAACTCCAGGGAAGTGATAAGGCTGGATCCACAGGATCAGGTCACTTGGGGGAGGGGTAAAGGAAGGTTTCAGGTTTGGGTCATAGAGGCCTAGGGGACGTGCCACTGAAACAGGTCCAGAGATTTTTTTGTTTTGTTTTAAGGGAAAGCAAATCCTGGTGTTACCCTGCTCATAATCCTCCCGTGGTTTCTCACAGAAAGCAGTCCAGATTCCTTCCCAGGGCCTTCAGCCCCTCTGCAGTCTGGCCCCGCTCCCTTCAGCTTGTCCCTCGCACAGCCCAACTGACCTAACCTCAGATCCTTTGCCAGGCCCTCCCCCTGGGATTCTGTTCTGCTCTCCGTTCCTTTTATCGTTTAAACCTCAGCGAAAATGTCACCACTTTCCCTAACTAAAGCTCGCCCCCACCACCCCTGGTCACTGCCCACCGTGTCGTCCTGTTTGATTTTCTTTAAAGGGCCTGCTTAACGAAAATTACCTTGTTCACTCACCGTGGGTTTCCTCACTGGAGTCTGAACTCCACGGGGGCTGAGAGCTGTCTGTCCTATCCAAAGAGGTGTTCCCAGCACCTGGGACAGAACCTGGGACGTGGAAATATTTGCAGTACGTGTCTGGAGCTGGGGAGAGGCTTGGGTCGCACAGTCCCAGGGATGGCAGTGTCATGAAGGGGTGGGAAAGGAGCGTGAAGAGGAAGAAGCAGAAGGCTAAGGTTGGAACTGATGGGGGGTGGGTTGGTGAAGCAGAGGTGCTGGGAGGGAGGTTGAGCAGGGGCAGATGGAAGAATGGCATGGAGTTAACACGGGGGCGGGGTGTGGTTCAGGAAGGAGAAAGTAGTGGTGGTAGTTTGTCTACAGGCTGAGGGCGGCGGGGGGTCAGGTGGGATGAGGCAGGAGAAGTGATGTTTGGTTTCACATCCCAGATCCATTGTCAGGGAGGGAAAAAAAGACATTTCTAAAGAAAGAGTACAACAGTGGGAGGAACCTGGGGTCAGAGAGGGGGAAGGCATTCAAAGTGGAGTTGACCAGCGAGGTGCTGAGGAGAAGGAGCTTGGAGAGAAAGCAGGAATGGGGGTGGTGGAGAGGAGGTAAGGGTGGGCCCATGGCCCTGGGCTGGGGCTGGAGGTGATGGATGGGCAGGTATCTGCTCAGGTCTCTTCCCAGTAAGGAATTGAGGCAGGATGGCTGGTGGCGTTGAGAAGGCCCAGGCAGAGCTGTGGCCACCCGTTTTCCAGGATACAGCCGCCGGCCTGGGCTGTGGCCCCTCAGCGGGGTCCTGCTCTGCATCAGGATTCCTGGTCGTGCAGGTGCTTTGGTTTTGAGCTCTGAGAACAGAACCTGGCAGAAAAGGGCCTCTGGCAGACAGAAGTTGACATGGTGCGAAGGTGGTGGGCTGGTGGTCACGGAGTTGCAAGGCAGACAGAGCGCTGGACTTGGGAGGGGCAGAGGCCAAGAGCCCTGAAGCCCAGCGTGGGCGGGGGCAGGAGCAGAGGCCCGGGCACTGCTGCTGATCGAGGCCCCCTGCTCCAGCTCTGAGTTCCCGGAAGGGGTCCGGCTGTCCTTTCTAAGGCCGGGCGTGTTTGAGCTTCCAGGCTGTGTGCCGTGGGGAAGAAGCACTAAGATGTGATCTTGGGACGAAGTCAAGGACCCTGGATCCCACCTAGAGCCCTTTGCCCTCTTCCTTTCTCACTCCCCGGAGACCCTGAGTGCTGGGGGAAGAGGCCCTGTTTGGGGGAGCAGGATGCTGGTGCTCAGCTCTCAGCTCTCCGCTTCTGCTCTTGCAGGTGCTGGGAGCCCTGTTCCTGGCCATTGGCCTCTGGGCCTGGGGTGAGAAGGTGAGGCGGCGGGGTAGGGCGTGGGGCTGCTGCAGGTCAAAATGATGGGGGGACCAGTATCCTGACGTGTCTCCGCTCCCCCGCCCCAGGGCGTCCTCTCCAACATCTCGGCGCTGACAGACCTGGGAGGCCTTGACCCTGTGTGGCTGTTTGTAGTGGTTGGAGGCATCATGTCGGTGCTGGGTTTTGCTGGCTGCATCGGGGCCCTCCGGGAGAACACCTTCCTGCTCAAGTTTGTGAGTGCCCTCCACCTAGATCCCCTGGGGACCCCAACTTTCTCCCACCCACTTCTTACATACATTTTTGTGCTTAATAACGGGTAGTTTTATGATGTTATGACAATAAAGATCAGATTCGTATTATCTGTCTCTATATAGGATCCTTTCTGTTGTAAATGACTGAAACCTAGTGGTATTTATTGGCTCACTAAGAGAAGCCCGGGGGTGTGCTGGCGGCTGGCACATTGGGGTCCAGGGACCACCACAGTGTCACTTGGCCTGGCCTCTGTTTCTGGGCTCTGTCCCTCTCGGTTAGCTCCACTCCTCATGGGGTTGAAGGATGCCCAGGATTGGTGGGTACTGGTCTTGCTGCCCTCACCGCCCTCCTAGGAACTCCTACTGGAGGCGGAGGCTCTTCTCAACCACTCTGTCAAGTCCTTTAATTGCATCTCCTTGATTCTGATGGGCTGTGTCTGGGGAGGTAGCCTGTGGCCTCGGGGAGGTAGCGCTCTGATTGGTGAGCTGTTGGCACATGCGCAGTCCTCTATCTGGAAAAAGGATGGCTGCAGCCGAGCCACAGAAACTGAAGGTTTGTATGAAGGGTGGTTTCTCCAAAACAAAACAAAACAAAACAAAACAAAACAGGTGATTACGGGAGGAAGCGGAACATAGTAGAAGGTGGGGACTCTGGGCTGCATCTCGGACCCCCGCCATCTGTATGTGCCCACCCCCAGTTTTCAGTGTTCCTTGGCCTCATCTTCTTCCTGGAGCTCGCAACAGGGATCCTGGTCTTCGTCTTCAAGGACTGGATACGAGACCAGCTCAACCTCTTCATCAACAACAACGTCAAGGCCTATCGGGACGACATTGACCTCCAGAACCTCATTGACTTTGCTCAGGAATATGTGAGTCCAGCGTCCAGCACTGGCCCGCCACCTGCACGAGGCACCTGCTGGTCAGATGAGTGGGAGCAAGTTCCCTTTGTGCTGGGACCATCCCCTCACCCACCCCAGGCCAGGCAGGCCCCAGGCAGAGATCCAGGAGTTAGTTCTCCTTTCTGAGAGGAAGCCAGCCCTTGGTGATCCTTGTGCATCCCTACGTGCCTGGTCCTGCAGGGAGACAGGGTTGGAGAATAGAAGCCAGAGGCTCTACACTGGCAGCTCCTAGGCTAGGCTTATACCACGCTTAAAGTAGGAATAAAAATATAGGTTCCCCTTCTAGGGAACCCTGGGCCCACAGTACCGGCTGGGGCTACATCGTTGCCACCCCTTTCTGATAGAGGGACTCTCTGTTTGCGACTGTCGCTGACACCCTGTGTTTTATTATGCCTGTCCGTTCTCTTCTCTCATTTCTATTACTTGTTTGGCCTCTGAACATATTAGAGTTTGAGACTCTATTCAGGAGCCTTGCCCTCCAGCTTGCATGCCTACCCCGGTGAAGAAGGAGTGAGTGAACAGTTCACGAAATCCTAGACACCTCACACCTACAAGTTCTCACCCACTCACAGTGATACCCAGCCGCACCCACTTACACGGTCATACCTGTGTGGGGCTGTCCACATAGTCTGCTCTGGGACGCAGAGAGGCGCCAGAGCTGGTGTCTGCTTGGAGACACTCTCAGTCCAGGGCGAGGCAGACAGGTAGCCAGGCGGTTAGGATGGGATTTGTCTGTTCATTCAGTGTGGAATTATCATGCCCTGGACACGATGTGTGCCAGGCCCTGGTCTGGGTGCTGGGGATCTGGGGTGAAAAAAGTGGGGACCTGTCCTTGGGGATGGCAGTCCCGGTGGAGAGATGGAGGAGGCATAAGCAAAGCAAAAAAACGTGTGTGTGTGTGTGTGTGTGTGTGTGTGTATAGAATTATAAATTGTGGTAAGGGTTGAAATGGGGATGGGTGGAGAGGGGAAGGCCTCTGGGGGGTGACCTTGGAGGAAGGAGGGATCAGGATGTGACAAGGGGGGTGAGTGTTCCCCACAGGAGCAGCAGGTGCTGGGCAGGAGGAGAGGAGGCAGGTGGAGGCAGGCTGTGCCCACACTTGCCACCCACTCTCCCAGGGGCGAAGCAGCCCACAGTGTCCTGGGCAGGGGAGAAGGGGACGTGGTGCTGGCGGCAGCATTTACAAAGTGCAACAGGAGGGTGATGGGTGTGGCAGGATTGCCCTCCTCTCCTTGTAGAAGGAAAGTCTCTGGGCGAGTATGGGGAGACCTGGCACAGGTATATTTAGTGGAGCCTCTCCCCACAGGGCTTAGCCCAGCACCCATTTTCGGGGTGTCTTGCAGGAAGTCTCAGTTCTTGGGCCAACATCCTTGCCCATCCATTCCTGCTTTGTTTTGTTTTCTTAAATCCTCACTCATCTGAGGACGGAGAAAGGGAGGGAGAGAGAGAGAGATCTATTGGTTGCTTTCCATATATGCCCTGACTGGGGATTGAACTGAAACGCAGGTATGTGCCCTGAACAGGAAGTGGACCGGCAACCTTTCCGTGTATACCATGATGCTCAACCTGTGGAGCCACTCCAGCCATGCTCCCTTCTTTTTCAGCCTCTCTAGGGTTAGGGGTTCAGGCTCCCACTATTCCCTGCTCCCACCAGCGTGAGCAGGAGCCTAGAGCTGCTCTGATGACCCTGGGCCCTGGCCTGTCTGTGGGGAGGGCGGTGGGGAGGTGCCCTCCTGCCTGGCTGCCTCTACTCTCCTTCCCAGCCTCGCCCTGCCTCTCTCCAGCCCCCAACCAGGGTGGATCTGGCTTACCTGGGTCTTTCCCCCTCTGTTCCCTCCTTCTAGTGGTCTTGCTGTGGAGCCCGAGGGCCCAACGACTGGAACCTCAATATCTATTTCAACTGCACTGACTTGAACCCGAGCCGGGAGCGCTGCGGGGTGCCCTTCTCCTGCTGCGTTAGGGACCCCGCGGTGAGTGGGCCCTGATGAGGGGGCGGGTGGTGGGCATTGCTGGGTGCAGGCCCAGCCTGGGAAAACCCACACAGGGCTAGCTCGGCCCTGCCCTGGGCACTGTGGGTTGGGGGAGGAGGTCATTTCATGTGGGCGACCCCTGCCAGGCTGGGGAGTTGATGTCCGTAGGCAGCACTGAGCCTGCTGGAGTGGGGCTGTGCCTCTTCAGCAAAACCTGTCTCAGATGATAGTGAGGTGGCAGTTGCCGGCCCCGTGGCCCGGCCTGCCCCACTGAGCTCCAGGCACCCTGTGCTTCCAGTTAATGCAGCCCCGGCTGTCTGGGGACCGGGGCTGCTTACTCCCTCAGTCATGGGTGTGACAGGCCCCTCCTTCCCCTGCCAGGTTGCACCAGCCACCATACGCCTGGGCCACCATACGCCTGGGCCACCATACTGAGGTGGCAGGGATGGGGGTTCTGATCCCTTTAAGGCTATCTTCAGAGCAGAAACTTCTCACAGGGACATCTCTGTTCACCTGGGCTACGGAGGGCCAGGATTCTCCCCATTCTTGTAAAACACGAGCAGGCAGGATGCCTAAGCAGGAAAGAGCCCAAGCTAGCAGGTGCAGCTGGGCGTCCTGGCATTGGGCAGAGGTACACGGGCCTCAGTGAGCCTCTGGATGCAGCCGAAGCCACATCCATCTGCTTCCTTTGGAAGCAAGAACCATTGCAGTGCTGGGTGCCAGGGGCCCTGGGTGCCCCCTCCCAGGGGGCTCATTGGCCTGTTTTTCTCCTTAGGAAGATGTTCTCAACACCCAGTGTGGCTACGATGTCCGGCTCAAACTGGTGAGACGGGCTGGGACCGGGCTGGGGGCACTGGGATGGGAAGGGGCACCCTTAAGCTCCGGTGAAGGGCCTCAGGGATCTGTGGGGAGGGGTGCTGAGTCCTAAGAACCATCCAGGCCTTGGTGCTGCCAAACAGGGGAGCAGTAGACCTGTGGGCATGGGCATAGGCGCATTTGCTCATTCCAATCTGAGCGCCCACTGGTGCCGAGTTTTGCCCTGGACACGGGACGGACGCTCCTAAGCCAGATGGAGTCCGTCTCTCAGGGAGCTCCCGCTGCAGGGGAGGGGGAGCCGGGAAGCTCACTGATCCGGAAATGTGAACGGAAATGTGACAATTCCAGCTGAGAGCTTGGATGACAATACAATAAGGTGATTGGAACGGGGCTGGGCAGTCAGAAGAGGGGGTGTCTGTGCTGAGACCCCAATGATGAGAGGAGCCAGCCACGCCAAGGCCTGTGGCAGAGCTCCAGGCAGCAGGCGCCGAGGCCTGAGGCCCTGGGCGGGGGTGGGGTGGAGGGGGTGGTGAGATGAGGCCCGTGGGGGCGGGGACTGAGCCCACACCTGTGTGCCCGCAGGAGCTGGAGCAACAGGGCTCCATCCACACGAAAGGCTGCGTGGGCCAGTTTGAGAAGTGGCTGCAGGACAACCTGATCATCGTGGCCGGGGTCTTCGTGGGCATCGCCCTCCTGCAGGTACTATGGAGGCTTCTCAGACTGCCCTCCCTCCTTTACCGCAGCCCCCCACACTCCACCTCATCGACAGCCTGACCCTCACCCACTCTCCCTCTGAACAGATCTTTGGCATCTGCCTGGCCCAGAACCTCGTGAGTGACATCCAGGCAGTGAAGGCCAACTGGTGAGGCTGCCACGGTGGCCACGGCTACCCGCCTGGCCTACCCAGGGACCTGCCACGGTGCCACGACGGGCACAGCTGCAGCAGGCGTTTCCGCTTGGACCTGAGCTCCTCCGGGGGCTCGTGTGTGGGTGTGCCGCGTGCCCACCGAGAACCGCATGACTGCCTGTTCTGGACTCGTGTGCATGGAGGGTGTGTGTGTCCGTGTGGGTGTGCACAGGGAGCCGCTGCCTCTGTGTTGTTGCATGGCAGGCTCCCCGGGGGACGAGGAAGGGCGCAGGCTGGGACACACCTCTCTGCATGGTGGTGTGGGGTGGGCGCCGGGGCCTGCTGTCGCCCGAGATACGGCCCCACGCAGCTCGAGCTCTCTTCTCTATGGGCTGTGACCTTGACCCT
This sequence comes from Lasiurus cinereus, assembly GCA_011751065.1. Classification (NCBI taxonomy): domain Eukaryota; kingdom Metazoa; phylum Chordata; class Mammalia; order Chiroptera; family Vespertilionidae; genus Lasiurus; species Lasiurus cinereus. Next base: position 9,813,238 of record JAAGEH010000293.1, read on the forward strand.
TCCGGGATCCTACTTCAGCCTCGATGTCTCAGACTCTACAGTGGGTCCAAGAATTTTCTCTCCCTTGCTTGCCTCTCAGGATCAAACATGATGATGGCTGCAAACTACTTAAATAAACAAAACCTTGAAAACCAGTGGCTCACCCCCTAGCCCCCCACCCCACTCCCCAATCTGGGTCTGTCAGCCGCAGAGCCCTGGCCCAGACCCACCCTGCCCTGTTTTCTTCGGCGTGGGTCATGCACACACTTGAGCTGAACTTTAAAACTTGGTACATTTCACAGAGAAGTATATTTCACAGAGCCCGGGCTTCTCGGGAAGAAGGCCATCTGGCTGCAGCAGCTCTTTAGTGGCAACACTCCTCCTTCTCTGAAGCCCTGCCTGACCCGTTCTGCTCACTTGGCTCTGCCCTGCGGACTCTGTGGGCGGGGAGTTGCCTGCCCCACCCCTGTAGGGGTCTTCCCTGCCAGTACTGCTGTGGCCTAGCCTGGAGGGAAGCACAGGGATGTATGAAGAATGGAGGCTGGACTCTGCCTTGAAGAGGCCAGGGAACGGGGGCTGACCCGGCGGGGGACTGATATGGGTGCCAGTGGGCCCAGGAAGGCTGTGCAGGGGTGGATGGAGATCAGGAAGGTGTGGGGCAGGAAGTAGCTGGAAGCCCAGAGCTGGGGGTGGGGAGCCTGGTTGGGGGACTCCTGGCCACACTGTCGGGAATAAAGTTCGAAGTCTTCCTGCTGGCCAGTAGAGCTGTCTTATGGCCACCAGAGGGCGCACCAGTACAGCATTCTCTGCATCTGGCTTTCCTCTGCCAACCTCACCAAGTGCAGTCAAGTGCCTGGTGAGTCCACCCTGCTTCCTAGTGCTCTGAGGGTTCAGAGAACTGGAAAAAGCTCAAAAGGAGCAAACCGGCAACGTCTGGCTGTTCTCGGTTCTGCCTCTCATCACCTCATGAAGGGAGGTGTGTGGAGGGACTGCCATAGCCTCCCTGGGCTGCCTGTTCTTTGTGGCTAGTTCCTGACCTCACACTCCGCTGTCCTGCGGGCCGGGAGGTCATATTAGAGGCGAATGAAATTAGGCTTTGGATAGTGAGGCCCTTGCCGTGCTACGTTGACTTTCCTATCCTGACTGAAGATGGGACACAGAGAGACATCGCTTTGTGGCAAGATAAATACATACAGGGGTGGGCAAAAGTAGGTTTACAGCTGTGAGTGCGAAAGCTTATTTTTATATGATTTATTAATTGTATTATTTTCCTTAAGAACAACTGTAGACCTACTTCTGCCCACATCCGTATTTGTCCAATCAAGTTGATAATGGCAACTGGCCTGAGAGACAATATAGGGTGTGGTGGGGCCTACGGCAAAGCACATCCCATCTCAAGTTGATGGCTGTCATGCAGTTGCAGCTAATTGCTATCAAGTGAGAAAAGCAGGTGTTAGTAATCTGGAGAAGCCAGAAGTCTGGATTTTTATGAAACATATTTTGGTTTTTAAGTTCTTGGCAACTAATGAGAAAAAAAAAATAACCTGTGAGCCAAACAGAAGGTGTGGGACCAGCTTTGGCCCCTGAGTCCGGCCATTCAGGGGTGCTGGGAGTCGCTGCCAAGGGAGCAGGGGTGGGCATGCACCCGGCATCACGTCCTGGGGTCCCTGATAGGCACCGATTGCAGGTGGTTGATGGACGCTTCAATAAATTCAGCTCAGAGACTTGCACATTTGTCTGTGTCCTCTGATTGCAAACGCTTTCACTCTCATTCCCCTCCCGAACCTCACGACCCCTGTGTGAGGTGGAGATGCTCTTCCTGAGGAAACACCTGCTCAGAGAGGGGAGGGAGCTACCCAGCACACAGCAGGGGGAGGCACCGGAGTTCTGCCCCAGACCCGGCCTGCCTATCTGACATCGCAGGACGAAGCCTGCACCCTCGGCGCCCACCCACAATGGGCAGGACATGTCATTCCCCAAGCATGAGTCCAACTCCCACTAAGTGCTGGGGATGGAGGAGAGAGAGGACCAGGGTCCTGGCCCTTGGGCTGATTCTTGTGGGGGAGATACAGAAACAAATAGGCAAGGGAGCATGCATGTCAATATGTGCATAGCCCTGGCTGGTTTGGCTCAGGCTGGATCGAGCATCAGCCTACAGACTAAAGGATCTAGGTTCAACTCTGTCAAGGGCACATGCCCAGGTTGTGGGCTGGATTCCCAAGAGGGGGCGTGCAGGAGGCAGCTCATCATTGATGTTTCTTTTTTTTTTTTGTATATATTTTAAAAATATATTTTATTGATTTTTTTACAGAGAGGAAGAGGGATAGAGAGTTAGAAACATCGATGAGAGAGAAACATCGATCAGCTGCCTCCTGCACGCCCCCTACTGGGGATGTGCCTGCAACCAAGGTACATGCCCTTGACCGGAATTGAACCCAGGACCTTTCAGTCCGCAGCCCAACGCTCTATCCACTGAGCCAAATCGGTTTGGGCTCATCATTGATGTTTCTAGCTCTCCCTCCCTCTCCCTTCTCTCTGAAAGTAATAAAAATACATTAAAAATATATGCATGAAAAAGTAAGAGAGGTGGGCTAGATTGTGACAGCTGGGGTGTCTGGAGAAGAGGCCCCTTTGAAGGGGGGAGGGTAGGAGGGGAGGGTGCCATCTTTGAGAAGCTACAGAACAGTGTCCCAGATTTCAGTACCAGCTGCTCTAGAGGCCCTGAAGCCCGAGTGGGCTCAGCACCAGAAAGCCTGGGGTGCTGCAGAGGTGAGAGGGGGTGGGGGGCAGAGGGCACAGGCAGAGGGAGATGGTGGAAACAGGCTATCTGTGGACCTAGGACTGGTGAGATGGAATAAGAATGACTGGTAGCAGTGAGCATGACCCTGGCTGGGGACCCAGAGTTCTCCAAAACTCAATTCTGTCACAGGACACGCACCCACTCACCCACTCATTCACTCAACCACCTGTCCCCTCAGGTAGGCTCCAGCTGGAGCTGAGGTCACTGAGGCAGGTCGCACTCGCCCTTGCTTTCCCCGGCTCACAGTCTCCTGGCAGAGGCAGCCGAGCAGCCGCTAGTGGTGCCCTGTGCACGTAGTGCCGAGCACATGATCCCTGCTCGGTGGTGTATCATGCCGGTTAGAGACAAGTTCCTGCCCCCACAGTGGGACTTCCTGGTACGGAGGAGTGCTAACTCAGACGGGACTTTCCAGATGTGGAAAACAAGGGAGTGTGTGAGGCTGCCCTTGGCCCATCCCTCTAGGCAGGTCCCTGGGCCATGGGGGCCAAGGTGACTTCCTTTGTCAGGGAGGGTGCACACTGGAGGAGACAGGTGGCCATCGTCTGGCAGTCTGGGGGTGCCCTAGAACCCCGGAGCCTGCCTGGCCTGGCCGGAGGAGGGGCTTCCGGCTGGGTGGGAAGGCATCTGTGTCACTGGCTGCCTCAGAGGGAGGGCCAGAGGGGAACCAGAAGGAGCAGAGCGAGCTCGGGCTGGCGGCTGGCGAGCCTTGGATCTGTCGTTGGCCTAGGGCAGTGGTCGGCACGCTCATTAGTCCGCAGAGCCAAACGTCAACAGTACCACGATCGAAATTTCTTCTGAGAGCCAAATGTTTTTACACTTAAAACTTCTTCCAACACCACTTCTTCAAAATAGACTCGCCCAGGCCGTGGTATTTTGTGGAAGAGCCGTACTCAAGGGGCCAAAGAGCCGCATGTGGCTCGCAAGCCGTGGTTTGATTTGCCGACCACTGGCCTAGGGAGGCCCGGCCGGGGTCCCCTCCCAGAGGAAAGCCAGTGAGGCTGAGGCAGCGCATGCCATAGGGGAGCCACCAGAGGACACAAAAGCCCAGCCCACACAGCTCTGGGACCCCAGAGCAGGCAGGATGCGAGGGCAGAGGTCAGTCACCGAGGGGAGCCTCTGTGACTAAGGCCATACCACCTTTTCAGAGTCCTGGTGGCCCACCCTGTTGCCAAATCCAGGCCTTGCCCCCCTCTGCACTGTCCACTCCAGGGACAAACAGCACTGCCCCCTCCCCCCGCCTCTCCCAGGGCTCAGGAAGACGGGAACCCACCTCGGGCCCCCACAGGTGGTGGTGTCTGCCAGATAGAGCGGGGGCTCACTTTTCCTAGGAGGCTGAAGCAACATGCTCCACCGCCTACACTTCCCTTCACTCCTTCAGCCAGACTCACTGAGCACCTACTGTGTGCCAGACACTGCTGTAGGCACTGGGGATCCATAGGGAATAAAAGAAGGCCCATCTCATGGTGCTCACCATCCAGACTGGGGTCAGCAGCCTTTGTCCACCAAGGACAAAGAGTAAATATTCTAGGCTTTCGGGCCACTCAGCTCTGCCTTTACAGCAGAAAGCCACTCTCAAGACAAATGGGCGTGGGTGGCAGGGTTCCAATAAAATCCTCTGGACACTAAAATTAGAATGCCATGTCATTTCCAAGTGTAATTTCCAAAATATACCTCTTGATTTCCAACAGTTAAAACCCCAAATCGCCCTGACCAGTGTGCTCGCTCAGTGGTTAGAGCACTGGCCAGGGCATACAAGGGTCACAGGTTCAATCCCTGGCCCTGGTCGGGGATCGTGTGAGAGGCAGCCGATGGGTGTGTCTCTCTGACGTTGATGTTTCTCTCTCCCCAATTCCCTTCCTCCCACTCTCTCTAAAAATCAATGGGGAAAAAAAAATCCTTGGGTGAGGATTAACCACATCAACAAAAAACAAAAATAAAAACCAAAACCAAAACCAAACAGAAAACCATCCTTAGCCCTTGAGCCACATAAAAACAGGCAGTGGGCGGGATTCACCTCTCAGTCTCCCAACCTGGGAAGGGAGACACCACCAGTGAATCTTTTTCTTTTCTTTTCTTTTTCCAGAGTTTAGTAAGCTTCTTCTAATGGCAAAGATCTGCAGATGCTTTTAGCTGGTGAACTTTATCACTTATAAGATATTCTTTTCTTTATTGATTAAGGTATTACATATGTGTCCTTATCTCCCCATTGCCACCAGTGAATCTTGTAATGAGTCTTCCGGCCCAGAGAGAGGGAGAGAGTGTGAGCGCCATGGAGATAGCAGAGTGAATATGGCCGGCAATGTGGGGGCGGGGCAGGCCCTGGTAGTAACTGGGGCTTTTTAAACTATTTTAATGGCACTGGTGAAATAGGAACCCCAACCCACATTAAAAATGGAAGAGATGCAGGTCCCCTTACCACCCCATTTCGTCCTCCTCCCTTGTCTTCCCGGGTGTCATCATAGCTGTCGGACCTTTTCCATTTTTGTATGCACATCATGTACCCGCGGAGGACGGACGTTCCGTGCCGTTCTGTGTGTGTTCTGCGCGGCAGGTGACTCCCCATCTCGCCGAGACGTGCGTTCCTGCCCCCTCGTCACGTCTGTGCTGAAGCTGCTCGTGGGGTGACTGTGGGCGTTTCTCTGCTCCTTCTCCTCCTCCTCCTCACCTGTGGGTGGTGGACAGCCAAGCCGCTCCTGCTTTGGGCTCTTTTCACCCCAGGCCCTGGTTAGAGGCGAAGCCCAGCCCTCCCTCCTGGGGTTCTGGGGAGCAGCCATTGCTTTGTCAAGCAGAAGGAGAGCCTAGAGGGGGGCTGGCCTCCAGTTGGGGCAAATGCCGAGGGGGCCCCTTCCTGGGTCCGGGGGCCTCACTTTGCTCCTCAGCCCTGGCATCAGTGTGATGCTCATGCCCACCAGAGGCCCGGAACTCAGCCCATCAGAAGTGTAAAATCCACACAATTCGCCCCTCGGCATGCCAAGGCTGTTGCCACGGTGATGCCTCCTGGTCCAGGCAGTCCCATAGGCAGATGGGGACTCGAGCCCCTGCAGAGAGAGGGGCGTCCGCTGTGGCCCGAGGGTCTAGCCCCTGACTGAAATCTCCTCAGACACCCGGAGGCCTGGACACCCCTGAACACCTGAGTCCTGCTTGTAGGGATGACCATGTCTGGGAAATAGCTCTCATCTCCAGCTGCCCTACCTGCCCCACATGCCCCAATCTGTGGGAGTCTCTGGGAATTGTGATTAGAGAGAAAGAGAGAGTGAGAGAGAGAGAGAGAGAGAGAGAGGTGCTGGCAGGGAGGCCACGTGAGATCCCGTCCGGCTTCCCTGTCGGCTGACATTTACCTGTACGTCTGTGTGCCAGGCCACACGGGGCACTGGGAGGTTAGCAGCGGCTCTGCTGGGGTTCCTGTCCTCAGGGGGTTCATGGTCCAGGGGGAGATGCTGGCAGGTGAGTCTTTACAAGTGAGGGGTTTGTGTGAACGGGTGGTGCAGGCACGTGGTTACAAACTGCAAACTACACGGGAGCCACATACAAATCCCCTGCAGCCCTGTCTCCCCAGGCGGCGCTGTCCTGCGGCCCCCCAGAGATGCCCGTGCGCTCCAAGCAGCGCTCCTCCAGAAACAGCGAGCCCTCCGCACGGCCCCTGCCCGCTCCTCTGTCTGCATCTCTCACCGACCAGCACTTCTGGGAGATAATTGCGTATCAGTATGTACAGATGCACCCAATTCTTTTCAACTAGAGCAAACCGGCAATAACAGCAAGAACTCATACTTACTAGGTGCGGGGTGCTCCTCTGAGCACATTATTTGTACACTGATCTATCTACTCACCCAAATGGCTGGGCGGCGGGCGCTCGGCTCACCTCACTGGGCAGGAGAGGGGGCCTGGGAGGCGGCCGGTGGGATCGATGCTCCCAGCCCCGGATGTGCAGGGTGTTTGCAGGCGGTGGACACCCTTGTACTTTTATCTTTGGAGGATAAATACTTGGAGTGGACGGCCAGGCTAAAGGGCACCTGCATTTTAAATGTCCATAGCCATTACCAAATTGCCCTTAGAAGAGGTCAAGTCCACTTACTGAGGTGCACCTGCCAATCTGAGAGAAGGAGATACTGCCCCCCCTTTTCCTTGGCGTTGCTCCTCGCTCGGAGAGAGGTTGGGCATCTTTCCATGCACCTCAGTGCCACATGGTGTAATCAGAACCACGCAGAGTGAGGGCCACTGGGGCCAGGCGCCACGGCGCTGGGCCGTTTTTCTGTCTGGCTGAGAGCGGAGTGAAGACATCAGACCCTTGCGGTGTGGGGTCGACCCAGGGAGGGCATTCTTGGCAGAGGGGAGAGCAAAGGCTCAGAGGGGTGGGAGGCGGTGGGTGGGGTCTAGGCCCGAAAATGCTCGTCTTCAGTGTTACCCCTGCTCCCTGAGTCCTGAGTCCATCAGGCTGTTTCCTCTGCTTCCAGGCACAGCCTGAGTTAAACCTGTGTTCCTGGTGGGTCTCTGCTCCCTAGGGGGGCATCTCCCAGGGTCCCCAAAGGGGGCCTGCCCCTCAAGCCTTTAGAGAGCTATCCCCTCTCCCCCAACACACCTCTTCGCCCCTCTGCCTCCCCTGCCCTCCCACCCATTCCTGCCAGCAGCCAGGCAAGCGTACATCCTCATTAGCACGGTTCAGTGGCCAGCACCGGTAATTGATCTCTCGTTCGCCCACTGTGGACAGCAGCTAATGGGGACGGATGTGGCGGGAGGTGCCACCGCCAAAGGATGCTCCTGCAGAGGCCTGCACGGGGCAGGGAAGTGGGTGGGAGGCGGTGATGCACCTTGCAGGCCTCTGCCCCCCAGCTGCCATCGGCTCCCGCCCTGGGCCCTGGGACAGGACAGGTTTGCAGGTGGGCAGAGGGCCTCTGGAATTCAGCTATCCATTGCGGGAGCGGCAGGGGCCGGTCTAGGAGGTGTTCAAGGATGGCACCCCAGGAGTGTTGGGGCCCCCAGGTAAGTAAGGCAGGCAGTGTCCCCAATTCGTCACAGGTCGGGGAGCAAGGCAACCATTCCAAAGCTGCACCAAGCAGCCACAGGGCTGGTCAGAACCCAGGATTCCGGCGTAGAGTCAGTCAACAAGCCCTGGAGTGCTTGCTGTGTGCTAGGCGCTGGGTAGCTAGCTGTAAGGCAACCAAGACAGTGAAGACCTTCTTCATGGGTGCAGAGAGCTGGTCAGTGACTAGGAAAGTAAACATTGAAGATGTACGATAAGGAGACATGCTCAGGACAAAACAAACAGGGCTATGTGCGAGGAGGCGCCTGGATGGAGGGGGTGCTTCAGGAGGAAACCTGGGAGGCTGCTCTGAGGAGGCACCATGTGAGCTGAGACGTGAACAGCGAGGAAGAAAAGCGTTTCAGGAAAAGGGAACAGGCAGTACCAAGGCGCTGAGGCGGGAATGAGCTTGGGCGTTTGAGGAACAAGAAGGGGCCAGTGTGGCTGGATGGTGGCCCAGAAGGAGGAGGTGAGCTAAGAACTCAGTGGCAGGGAGGCAAGGAGGGTCATGTTTAGGCCAGAAGCCAAGGTCAGGGGCGTCCCGGTGGACAGGACACCATGGTGGTGTCGGCCATCTGCAAAGACAGGGAGTGAGGTCCTGTCTGGATCAGCTGGGCTGGAGGACCCCAGAGGAGACAGGCGGGAAGACCCCTGCTCGCCGTGCCTGCAGATTTCGGAGGGGGGTCCCAGGGGTGTCTGAGCCAGCCTCCGCCTGACTGAGAGGAGACACAGAGGGCTTCTGGGCTGTCCTGGGAGAAAGCATGAGCCCCGGCTGCAGGCGTGACACAGTGACAGACGTGACACCCAGCTCAGGTGGTCTCCCAGCGGCTCATATCTGTGCGTGAGTGTCACAGGGAGCAGGCTGGGTCAGCCTGTAGGCAAGGAGGCACGCTCTAGAACGCATACAGGGTTTGAAACATTAAACCCACCTGTGTTTTTATGGACAATTTAAGCAATTTTGAGGGTAATCTCAGCTCTTCTCTCGATTTTTGCCATAAGCGTGGACTCCCTGTCAAATGCCCAAGTTATCACTCCTGCAGGGTGGAGGCATGGCCTGGACCCACAGGGGCAGGTGTTTGCAAGTCAGGAGAGGGGCTCTCACGTGAAAGAACTACATCAGACTCCCCCTCCCCTGCCCCCGTTCTCTGAGGTCAGGTTCATGCCCCATATCCTTGCTTAGTTTGTCCCCCCGTGCACAATGCCAACCCCCTCACTGATACTGGTCAGTTGTTTAAGAGCCTACATAAATGTTCCTTAATTCCCTCGCTGACCCTAGTCCTCCTTGCCCCCTCCTCCTAGGCTCCTGCATCCCCTCTACTACAGCATAGCTTTTGGATTATAGATCACAGTAAAATATGGTGCATTTTTTGAAAGAGCATGTGATAAATTTCAACAACTTAACGATTTTTTAAAAAAAATCACAATTTCTGCTCTAGCCAGTTTGGCTCAGTGGATAGTGTCGGCCTGCGGACTCGATCCCTGGCCCTGGTTGGGGTGTGTGGGAGGCAACCAATAGATGTGTTTTTCTCACATCGATGTCTCTCTTTCTCTGTCTTTCCCCCTTCCTCTCACTCTTGCTAAAAAATCAATGCAAGGCAAGAGGAGAAACAGTCCAGAGATGGAAGACGCCTAGCCACGCGAGCAGTTAGCAGCTGTGCATTGCTATAGGATGCCTAGGACCAAACCAGAGAGGGTTGGACCGGCATTGCCACCATTTGTCCACTATCCAGATACCATTGATGACATGTACCACAGAGGGTCGGTTTGACATTGAAACTGTTTGACATTGAAATTGGGACTCAAATCATTTTTTTTTCTCTTGTGAGTTTATTTCTAGCCTACAGGGGCAAGATGTTTTTAAAGACAAGAATCAGGGGGTGGGGGGAAGCAGATGCAGAGGCAAAGAAGCAATGAACAGACTGTCGTGCTACAGTGGGAAGGCAGGGGAGGTTTCGGGGGAGGGGCCTGTAGGAGATCAACCGAAGGACTCGTATGCATGGGTGTGTAGGCATAGCCAGTGGATACAGGGCAATGGGGAGGGGCTAGGGGAGGAGAGACGGATGAGGACATGTACTAGGAGGTGGGGAGGGCAATAGGATAAATAAATAAATAACCAAATAAATAAATTAATTAATTAAAAAAATAAAAATAATAAATCAATGGAAAATATCCTCTGATGAGGATTAACATGACAACAACAACAAAAATCACAATTTCTTAACAATGAGAAATAAAAGGGAATGTCTTTAACCTGATTAACAACATAGAACAAACATTACACTGAAGGATCAAACAGTAGCAGGAGCAGGACAAGGATGCTGAGGGTCAGCGCTGCCATTCACATTATATGTGCGCCCACAGGATGGTAAACATGAAGGATAAAGGTGAGAAAGAAAGAGATGGGGAAGAGACTGTCCCTTTCTCTTTTCCCAATTAAGCGGATGCTTCACAAATGATGATTAAATTGAAGGACAATTCAGTGTGTCCTCAAATTCTTGAAGGGGGTGGGGAACAGAACAGACCCCCTAAAAGCCAAAGTCTGAGAAAATCCAGTGCTTTCAAGAGATGTCATGATCATGGTCCTGCCAAAACGATCGAAGCACAGCGTTTCCCTAAGGCCAGAACGGAATGAGCACGCTCTTGGGATGCCAGGGAAAGACTCAGTTTTCCAGATAACTGGTGTTGATCTGGAAACAGGGATAAGGTGTGAGGTCAGCGGCATCTCAGGGGCAGGAGGAGCAGGCAGCCGCTGGATTCTGTGCCAGGAGCAGAAAGAGTCTGGGCAGCATCTCTCACCTGCGGGAGCTGCAGGAGGAAGAGGCCTGGGCCCCGGGAAATCTTTCTACTCTCCCCCCCCTGGGACACCTGGAGTCAGAATATCCTGCTGCTCTCCGTAGGGTTCTAGAGTATTGAGTTTAATTCCCATTTCTCATCTATGGCCTTTGAGGTTCGGGTTCTTGATGTGTCTATGACATGCCCAGGAAAAGTAGCTCTGGCTCAAGGCAACTGTGTCTGCCTGGGCCCCCCACCTCTTCCTCCAACTTCTGGGAATGGTACCTGGGTTTACTTTTGGGGAGAAACCCCTCCCCCATCCCATGTTCCTCAAGGGGAGTGGAAACAGGACCGAGGCCTGAGTAGTGAGCATGTCCATCCCCTTGGCCGCGGGAACTGGGCAAAGGGTGGCTGCTGCTGAGTCTTTGCTGAAACAGAAAAGCCCCGTCTCCTGGGAGACCTTCCTGCCCCCAGTCCCAGAGTGGAGGTGACACGAAGAAATCGGGTCAGGAGAGGGGACCAGCCTTAGCCTGGTGACCACACTTGAGCCCTTGATCTAGTCATGTCACCCCATCCTCTTCTTGTCTAATCTTGTTCAAGTTGGGTTTCTTTTATCCACAACCAAAAGAGTTCTGATTGACACAATGGGAATGAGTATGTCTGGGTGGGAGAAGCTGAAGATCCGGGACGGGGCCAGGGCTGGGGAGCAAACAGCTTCGAATGAAGCCCACGTAGGCCTGCTTGCCTCTTCCTTTGTCCTTGATGACCCTCCCAAGGGGGTTGCCCAAGACCCCAAGAAGAAAGCCAGATGATCAGACATCACACTAAGTCCTTTTGTAATGTCTAGTTCATTGAGGTATAATTTACCAACAATAAACTGTACTCATTTTAAGTGTACATTTCAGTAAGTCTTACAAGTTTATTCCCCTGTATAACCCCCTCTGCAATCAAGTTAGGGAACAATTCCCTCACCCAGAAGATAGCTTGGGCTCCTTCCTCATCAACTCCTGCCCCTCTCCCTCCCCGCCCCCACCTGCGATGCTTTCTGTCGCTGCGAGTTAGACTTTTTTCTCTAGAGTTTCATATATAGTCATTCACAGATTCCACCTTGGCAAACTTACTTACTTGCTAAAATTTACTGTAACCCCCAAGTCAATACTCATGGTGCCTTAGTGGTCATTGGTGGACACGTGCAGAGCAGTGAGAAACTCAGATGCCTGATGTACACGCTTCCAGCAGAGATGGGACGAGGCCGCGCTTCGCCTTCCTGGTCAGTGCTCACACCACACATGTGTCCTTTCTACAGTCTGGTCAGTGCCACGGCTTTCACATTTTTGAGGAGTTTCTTTTTTTGTGTGTGTGTTGTGGTTTTGCTGTTTCAATTGGCCCTCAAGTGTGGCGTGGAAGTGCTATCCAGTGTTTCTTAGAACGAGAAGGCGTGCTGTGCCTCAGGGAGGTCAGAGGAGTGTTTGATGAGCTTCGTTCAGGCACGACTTGCAGTGCTGCTGGCCCCGAGTTCAAAGTTCATGACTCAACAGTGCGTGCTGAACAGCGTGTCTTTAAACAGAAACACACACACACACACACACACACACACACACACAGCACAGTGCCGTGCCGACCACGCTGTGACCAGGAGCTCTCGGGATCCCACCGTCTTCCTCAGGAGCAAGGGCTCACTCACTGCTCACAGCTTCAGCGTCTGCAGCAGCCACCGCCACAGGCAGTGAGAAGCCCCGTGTGGGAGCCACACACTCGGCCCCTAAGGCCGGCTCTGCCCCGTGGCTTCAGGCTTTTGAGATTCACCCTCGTCGGTGGGTGTATCATGTGGGCACACCCGTGCCTTCCCTCATTCCAGCGAGTGCTGTCCAGTGTTTGGCAAATGCGAATAGAGCTGCTATGAACTTTCGCTTACGAGTCTTTAAGTGGGCATATGTTTTTACTTCCTTCCAAGTATTTCATATGAGCAAACACGGAGGTTAAAGCCTCGCCATTGCCAGGCGAAGCAGCGTTCTTTTCTATAAGGAGAAGGGGCTCAGGGCGGTGTGGCCTGCCCGGAGTCTCACTCTCCCGGCTCCTGCCTGTGTGCTGCCTCTTCCCTGGCGGGTCCCAGCCGGCCCGGCCCAGTGCTGGGGTGGGAAGGACCTGGGTGGTGGGAAGGACGTGGGCGCCATCATTGGCTCCCTGGGCCTTGGGCTCCCAGCTGCATGTTGTGCGTTACAGTCCTCTCCAAGGAGCCCTGGGGTCTCCAAACCTGTGAGCTAACCCTGCTGCAGGCCTGAGCAGGGGACCAGGCCCAAGGAGGCTGAGCTGAGCTGGAGCCAGGAGCGAGCGAGCCAGGCTTGGCTCGTTAGCTATGGGGCTCCGCTGCCCGCATCCACTCTCCGTGCTGGAGGTAACAACTTCTTCTCTTCCGGCTCCTCCTCCTCCATCAGCGGCAGCCTCCTGGAACTGTCTACCGAGGCCTTATTCAGGAGACTCGTCCTGTGGACTGTCCTTGGCCTGCGGAAACCGGGACGGGGAGATCCTGGGGTTTAGGAGCAGCCGGAGCAGAGGAAGGAAGGGCCCAGGCTTAGGGAGACTCAGATGTGGGTCCTGACTTGTCGCTCGCCCTCTGGGCTCACCTTCCTGGTCTGTGAAATGGGCACCTTTAGTCCCGTTTCATTCACTGGACCTGGGATCCGCCTTTCGCAGGTGCCCTTCCTGGGTGGGGAGGCGGCGGAGGAGCCAGCTCAATGGGCCTGCCTGTGGGAGAGGGTCAGACAGTGAGATGTGACAGTTGGGCAAGATGACAGAGCAAGTCCCACTGCCTTGGCGGCCAAGGGGAGGGGGGCGGGGCATGGTCCAGACCGTGATCGGTCCTGTGCCAGAACGGCCGTTGGCGGCCGGAAGCCAGGGGTATTTATTGGGCGGAAAGGGCAGAAATCAGGACCCCACTGGGGCTGTGAGGAGACCTCAGAGCAAAGTCTCTTCAGCGGGTGGTCGTCAGGGGGGAAAATTCTGCCGACGAGTCAAAGCCACCGAGAGGAGCCTGCCCGGTGTCACCCATCAGGGCCCCGCCAGCCCAGGGTCTCACGGTGGACAGCCCTCAGGGTGAGGCCTGGTGCTGTGCCCTCAAAAAAAAGGGGGGGGAAAGCTGGGGGGAAAAGGCCAAGGTGTTCCCAGTAGCCAGCCAGGGACTCACAGAAGGCCCCGCAGATCTACAGGAACCCGAACTGTGAGCACAGAAGCCTCAGAATGGGGGTGGCCTCCCCTGCACCCCGCACCCAGGAGTGGCTGCCCTTGGGAAGGGCTCCCCGCCTGCTCTTTCGCTGACGCAGCATGGGAACCCAGGCGGGGCTCCGCGGACGTGCGGTGCATGCAAGCGCGAAGGATGAGACTCCGCAGCGCTGAGGCTCTGCTGCGGCTGCCAGGTCCTCCTGCGAGGCTCCTGCCGCCCCCTGCTCCCCACCTCCCCCCTCGCCCACTGGGATTCACCGTCAGGTAGTGGAGATGGGCGTGCCCTGCTCCAGAGGCAGCGCAAGACGCGGGTTGCAGCCCTATCCAACCCTATCGCTGAGGCATGTGGCCAGTGCCATGGGGAGGCCCAGGAAGGGGGTCCCCCCAGACAGGAGGTGGGGCTTTCGGCTGAGGAGGGATGCCAGGCTGTGGCAGAGGGGGAGGGCACTCAGGGGGAGGGCTGGCCTTTGATCCGGGGACACTGCCTCTTCCCCCGGGCCTTGCAGGGAGCTGGGTGCTGGTAGGCAGGCACAGAACAGTCTGGTGGGTCAGCTGGGGTGGGGGTGGCCAGGCAGGGACCGGAGGAAAGGGGTGGGAGTAGAGGGGGAACCCTGGGAGCGGGGAGAGGTGAGGAGATGGGGGCTGCAGGCCCCTGCCGGCTGCGGAGGACACCCCAAGGTTACCTTGGCCTGTGGCTCTGGGCGGACGCGGCTGCCAGCGATGACAACAGCGAACCAGCAGCCTCTCTGAGTTTTATTATCATTCAAATGAGGACGTGGAGAGGTATTTCATTTGATTGGTAGAATAATAGGAGCCATTTATCTACCTTCTCTCAACCTTTCATATCTGTTTCACTATTTTATGGGATCACATACATCATAGTAAAGGCAAAAATGTGTAGTTTTTTTTTTTTTATTCTTCTCCTGACTTGGGGATGGGGGTGCAGCAGGGGTGGGAAGGAGGCACTCGGAGGGGCTGGCAGGCGCCGAAGGAAATGAAATCGAAAAAGACTGTTATTGGTGACAGTCACATCGGAGGGAAGAAGGAACTCCCCAGCGAGGCCTGGATGAGGAGTTTTAAATGGAAGATCTAACAGCTCCGGCTCTGGGGCCTGCGGAGAGAGGGCTGAGCGAAGGCCGGAGGGGCGGGGAGACAGGCGGGAGTGGGGGGAGGGAGGCAGGGAGCCAGGCCGGCACAGGGAGTGGGGTGAGGGTTCGGGAGGGGGTATGTGGCCCAGCTGTTGGAATTCTTTGCCTTTCTTCGTTATGATAAATTACACGTCACACAAGGATCTGTTCTCCTTTGGAAAAAATTAGGACATTCCAGGTGATGCCCCTGTGGCCACAAGCCCCAATGCCCCCCTTCTTCCCCTTCCCCAGGGGTCACTGCCATTACCTTTTTTCTTCTTGATTTCACAAATATATAAATAGACCTTATGAGAGGCAATCTTGTAAAAAAATTCTCAGCCTTGGATATGTATTTTTATTTTTATTGATTTTAGAGAGAGAGGAAGAGAGAGAAAATCGATTGGTTGCTTTCCCTGGGTCCCCCAACTGTGGCTTGTGCCCTGACCAGGAATGGAACCCAAACCTTTTGGTGTACAGGATGGTGCTCCAACCTACAGAGCCACACAGCCAGGGCAAAAGAGGCGTCGGCAAACTCATTAGTCAGCAGAGCCAAATATCAACAGCACAACGATTGAAATTTCTTCTGAGAGCCAAATTTTTTAAACTTAAACTTCTCCTAACGTCACTTCTTCAAAATAGACTTGCCCAGGCCATGGTATTTTGTGGAAGAGCCACACTCAAGGGGCCAAAGAGCCGCATGTGACTCATGAGCTGCAGTTTGCCAACCACTGCCCTAGCTGGTTTGGCTCAGTGGTTAGAGTGTCAGCCTGTGGACTGAAGGGTCCTGCGTTCAATTCTGGTCAAGGGCACATGCTGGAGTTGTGGGCTCAATCCCCAGTAGAGGGTGTGCAAGAGGCAGCCA
This sequence comes from Lasiurus cinereus, assembly GCA_011751065.1. Lineage (NCBI taxonomy): Eukaryota > Metazoa > Chordata > Mammalia > Chiroptera > Vespertilionidae > Lasiurus > Lasiurus cinereus. Next base: position 9,829,014 of record JAAGEH010000293.1, read on the forward strand.
ATCAATGATTCTCTCTCATCATTGATGTTTCTCTCTCTCTCTCTCTCTCTCTCTTCCTGCCTTCCTTTCTGAAATCAATAAAAATGTATTTTACAAAAAGAGGCCTTCTTTAGTGGATTTCTGTTTTCTTTCTTAAACAGTATCATCCGGCTCCGTGCTTTTTGCACCCAATGTTTTCACACTCGGTGTGCGCAGATCTGCATGGGTCTCCATCCTTCAGGGAACTGCCCAGCGGGTCTCCCTCCCAGCACAAGCCCCTGTGTTAGCCACCTACGCCCCTGAGGAGCAATCAGGTGGCTTCTGGCTTTTCACAATCAGAAGCCATGCTGCAAGGATCCCTAGCCTTGCCCTGGGCACCAGGGCCAGATTCCTGGGGGCAGGTGAGCCACGAACTTCTGGCGTGGAGGGGGGGGGGTGCATTTTCAGCTGGGACTTGACAAAGGCATAAACACCGGAACCTGGGAGGTTCGGCCTGCGGCAGCCCCGTGCCTCGCTCACCCACTGCTGGCCTGTGCTCTCCAGGCTGAGTCCTCTCGGCTTCTGTGCGGCAGGCCTAGCCGTTCATCTGGCCTCTGCTGCGAGTTCCCCCAGGCGTTCGGATGCCTGGATGGGCCGCCCCAGAGGGAGGGAGCCTTCTCTGCAGCCAACGCCCAGCGCCCAGGTGTGGCTCAGCCAGGGTCCTCAGGAATGGTTTGTCTCCCAGGGTGTGGCTTCACCCCCGCCAGCCGCCAGCCGGGGCAGGGGATCCTGAGTTCGTCCGGTGTGGCTGGTGCTGCCTGCACGCCCTCCCTACCTGTCACACTCCCATGGCCCCAGCGGGCCTGGGGGGTGCAGCCCAGCAGAGAAGCAGAGAGAAAGAAAAGGTGTTACAACGTCGCTTTTTAGTTTCCAAAGGCTCAGGTCCCTTCACACACAGCAAATCTGGGACACTCCCTGCCTCGTAGGGTTTTTTGCCCTCATCACAGAGAGATGAGGTTAAAACTCCTGGGAAAGAGGTGTATTGGGGGGGGGGGGTGGGGAAAGCAGTGTGCTGGGGGATGTGGGGGCGGGGGGGACAGATCCCAGGGGCGGGGGCCTAGGGAGGATTATCCCTCAAGGGAGTAGGGGATCTGATAGAGGGGATAGCTGGCTGAGTGAGGCTCCCAGGTACCCTGAGCCCTGATGAGGTGTGTGACAGCAGCCAGGAGGTGAGAGTGGCTTGAAGCGAGGGCCCTAGACAGCCAGGTGAGCTTCCGGCCCCAGCGCAGGGGGAGCAGTCGGGTTCCCAGGAGGGCGTGGGGGGGCGGGGGGAAGGGAGTGTGACCTCGAGGGGCCTTCTGGTTGTGACGAGGGAAGCACACCACCAAACCGTCTTGGCCCTTCTAAGCAGGACCAGATGGGGACACAGACACCTCGCTGGCTGCCAGCGTGGAAGGGAGATGCCAGCCAAGAACCAGACATCCCCGAGCATGTCTTGGGGGTGCCCGCGGGGTTGACAAGGACCTGTGACCCCCCTGCCACCATGTTCTGGCACCACCAATACTTGCTAGAATCCAGGGACAAGGAGATGGGGGAGGGGGACCCCGAACCAACGGAGTTGAGCCTAATTGCTGAGCTAACCAAGACTCATTTTCTGCTGCTGGATTTTAAATACCGAGGAGGAATTGTGCACCTGGAACCGGTGTGCTTTTATTAACCGGTGTCACCCCAGGACATTCAAGAGGAAGGGGAGAGAGGAAAGAGAGGGGAGTACTGGCAGCGGGAAGATTCAGGTATGGTTTGGGCACCTGGGGGTGGTGTCTGACTAATCGTACTCACAACCCATGGCTTAATTCTGGACAGTGACTGGGACTCCTCTGGGGCCACGAAGGCAGCATGGCAGGCTCCCCTCCCCCCTCCTCCCCACCACCCTGGGGGGCCTGCAGATGAATGCTGGCGAGACAGGCTCTCCCCACTCTCTCTCCCCAGCACCCATCCATCTGGCTGCAAGCCGGTGCTGGGGGGAAAGGGGCTCAGTGAGAGGTGAGCAGAGGGATCTGTTTGGTGAGTGACACCGACAGGAGCCAACCAGGAGGAGGGAGGCAGGAGGGGCAAAGGAGCCGGCTGACCAGACAGTCAGGGGGGCGGCCTGGAGGAGGAGGCTGTGGGGCCGAGGGAGGCGAGGACTCAGCAGACTTGGCAGCTTGGGGACCTGGGCAAGTCCCTCAGCCCTCTGAGCCTTTAGGTCCTCGCCCAGAAGGGGGGCACATCTCACTGGGAACTTGCATTTCTGATCCGCGTGGGGCTGGCCCGGCCTCTGGCTTCAGAGGGGGTGGGTGGGTGACCCAGGCCTGGCCCAGAGGCTCCTTCTGGCAGCTTGGCGGGCTTTCCCCGGCGGGTGGGAGTTGGGTGTGGAGCTCTGTGGAGCGGGGTCTGTCTGAGGACTTACCCCAGAGGAAAGCAGAGCTGAGCTGGAAGGAATGGGTCTCTCCCAGTGGCTCCGGCTGCCATCACAGAACACCGCAGGCTGGGTGGCTCCTACAACAGACGGTTATTTACTTGTTTGTTGAACGTTTTTTGTTACAGAAATAAACCCAGTGGTACAGGCCGGTGATGTTTCAGATCGTGGCGCTTCCCCAGATCTGACTGCCCTCAGTCTCCTGGCGGCAGGCTGTGGGGAGGGCGGAGGTGGTGTGGGTCCCCACCTCTCTGACAGGGCTTCTTACAGCTGCTCCTGGGCCTGCTGGGTGGGTCTCTGTGGCCCTGCTGCTCCCCAGGCCTCACCCCCAAAGGCCTCACCTCCAAGGTGAGGGAGGCACAGTCCTGCTGCCTGGGACCCCAAATTGCTCTCTCCCGCCCTACTCCAGGGCTAGCTTTTCCCTCTCCCTCCCCACGCCAGGGCCCTTCCTAGTGGGGAGAGAGAGAGGGGGGTGGGCTTGGGGGAGTCTTCCCCTTTTGCTTTGACCAGACACTGCCCGGATTTGTTGCCATAGGCCAGTGGTCGGCAAACCTCGGCTCGAGAGCCACGTGCGGCTCTTTGGCTCCTTGAGTGTGGCTCTTCCACAAAATACCACGGTCTGGGTGAGTTTATTTTGAAGAAGTGGCGTTAGAAGAAGTTTAAGTTTAAAAAATTTGGCTCTCCAAAGAAATTTCAATCGTCGTACTGTTGGTATTTGGCTCTGTTGACTAAGGAGTTTGCCCACCACAGCCTCAGGCCACTCTGGACTCCGAGGGTCCTCAGAGAAGCGGGGAGAGGAACAACAGGGAGAGCAGGAGGCCATGGCCCCTGAGTCTCACATGACTGGGTAATCGCTGAAGCGGTCCTTGTGCTCACGCACAGAGCGTCTAGACCTCTGCCTTTCCAGCTCCCCTGCACTCCAGGACCACAGGAGTCTGGGTCCCCAGGGTTTCACCCGAAACTGGGGCTTAGTGGAGTCAGAAGTGGCACAGTTGGGAGGGTCTGTCTCCCGCCCACTCGAGAAAGCCAGCGGCACAATCAGCAATCCGTCCTCCGCGTGGTGCCGTGCGCGCCACCAGGCCTCTGATCTTCTGCAACTCCCCTAAATTTCCGTGCACTTCTCCCTTTTCACAGTCCAAGCTCCCCCCGTATGAGTCTCGGCTGGATCTGGGGTTTAGTGTCGTAAGATAAGGGGTTCAATGCCTTTGGGAGTCTCCGTTTCCCTCCCGCCAGAGAAAGCCAGCCAGGTACTCCGGCACCCGCTCTCTCAGCGCGCGTCTCCGTACCTCAGCTTTTTGCAGCTCCTCTGGGTCTCCGCGAGCCCCTCTCTTTCCCTCTAGTTGTAGAACTTCCACTCAGCCAGCTTTCGTGTGGTTCTGGATGATGTCCGTTCTGTCTTTTAGTTGTAGTTTTGAAATTGTTGTGCGAGGCAGCAGTATAGGTGTTTACCTATGCCGCCATCTTGGATTCTCCCACTCACCGTGTTTTAAGGAAGGAAGGAAAAGTATGAAGTGACTGTGTTTGTTTTGCCTAAGCAAAGTCCATTTATAAAGTGCAGCACTTGTTTAAGAAGGAGAAACAGTTATTGACAAAATATAAGAAAATAAATTAAAGCATCAGTCTTTTAAAAGGACCTTGTCCAATCATTTGATATTTTCCCCCTTCTTCCCTCAAAGGCCAGAATGACATAATCAATCTTGTTGTTCTTTAGTCTGTATCGTTAACAGCTTTTTCTTAATAGAGGAAAAAAGAGGAAAAGAAGAAGAAAGGCAAAAAGGAAGGAAGGAGAGAAGGAAGGAAGGAAGGAAGGGAGGAAGGAAGGGAGGGAAGGAGGAAGGAAAGAAAGGAGGGAGGAAAGAAGGAAGGGAGGGAGAAAGGAAGGGAGGGAGGGAGGGAGGGAGGAAATCAATGGAAGGAGTGAGATGTCGCCTGCAGCACCATCACCTCTTGCCCCACCACGGGTCTCACTCTGTTCTCTGTTTCCCTGCCCCAGCCCTTCTTCCTGTTGGCAGCCCAGCCACCCTGCCCCAGCCTAGCCCTCCACATGGCACCAGTGTGCTTGGTCAGCTCCTGCCAATTCTAGGACCCACAGGTTTCTGGCCCTGGTCAGGATTCATAGGGTAGGCAACCAATCAATGTTTCTCTGTCACATTGATGTTTTCTCCCCCCTTCCTCTCTCCTCTCTCTTTTCCTCTATCTCTAAAATCAATAAAAAATATACTTTAGTCTGGCCAGTGTGGCTCAGGGGTTGAGCATTGACCTATGAACCAGGAGGTCATCGTTTGATTCTTGGTCAAGGCACATGCCAGGGTTATGGGCAGGAGGCAGCTAATCAGTGATTCTCATAATTGATGGTTTCCTTTCCCTCCTCCTCCTCTCTCTCTCTCCCTCTCCCCCTCTCCTTTCCTCTCTGAAATCAATATATATCGATATATATATATATAT
>JAAGEH010000293.1:9833974-9899235 GCA_011751065.1 Lasiurus cinereus
TATATATATATATATATATATATATATATATATATATATTTATTAGAAGCCTGATGCACGAAGATTTGTGTAAGAATGGATCTGCCTTCCCCTGGTTGCCAGCATGGCCTTCGCTCCAGCTGGAGCCGCCTTTCCACCTTCCTATGCTGCCCAGAGGCCCAGAGCAGCTGGGGCAGTAGAGGACAAACCTGCAAGGATGCAAGCATGCTGCCCTGGCCACTCAGTGCCTGTGTATGCAAATTAACCCTCCATCTTTGGGGTTGTGTGTTAATTTGCATACTCACTCCTGATTGGCTGGTTGGCATCATGAAGGTACAGTCAATTTGCATCTTTCTCTTTTATTAGTGTGTGTGTGTGTGTGTGTGTGTGTGTGTGTGTGTATATATATATATTATTTTTTTTTCCAAATAAGTAAATAAAATGTCTTGGGAAGAAAAAGGAACACCAGATCGGTGGTGAGTTTAATATTTTTTCCCAGTATTCCCTGGGCTGAGTTCAGTGCAGCCTGAAACTCTGAAGTGGGTGCTGCCATCTATGCAGAGAGCTATAGGAAAAGCCCTCTCATTCTGACTTGAGGACCAAGAAAAGGGTTGCCCATTGCTTCAAGTCTCCTATTTGTCTTTTCTTTCCCCTCTTTTCCATTCTCTTGCACCCCAGCTCCAAAGCAATCATGCATTGGCAGCAGCAGGAGCATCATGGGCAGCAGGAGCCTGCAACTCTGAAGGAGGGGACCTTCCTCTCCAGTGGGAGGAGCCATGGTCCACGAGGGTGGGCAAGCCCCTTTCTCGGCTGCTGGGGCTCACACAAGCACAGGAGGAACACAGCGGGGAGAAGGAAATAAACCTCCAGCTTTCTGGCCTGAGACCTGGAAAAGGGAACCTCAGGGGGCTGGAAAGTCCAGGAAAGATCACAGGGGAAGGAGGGAAAGCACCCCTTAAAGTTGTTTGTGAAATCCTGAGCTCATCCCAAACTGTACAAGGTTTGACCTTGAATAGTGTACAAAACCTGAGAACTGGAAGGAAAAGGCCATTGTCCAGATCCCAGATTGGCCATGAACTGAGGCATTAATGGGACAGATTCAAACAGCGCTTCAAAAACTCTGAAAATGAACTGACATTTGAACCACAGCCTACAGGAGGTTGGTGGGAACCCAACTGGGTCAATTGCCTGCTGAAAGAAAAATAGCAAAATTGCACTAGACAGAAAGAACCAGAAAAATCTTAACTCACTTGGGAAAAGACAGTCAACAATGCCAATGCTGAGATGACTTTGCTGAGATAGCGAAGATTTTACACCAGTTATTATAAAAGTGGCCCAATAGAAAAAAGGCAAATGCTCTTAAAATGAATAGAAAGATTGAAAGTCTTAGCACAGAAATAGAAGATATCAAGAAGAACTAAATGAAAATTTAGAAGTAAAAAATACAATAACTGAAATAATAAACACTGGTTGGGCTCAAGAGCAGAATGGAGATGTTAGAAGAAATAGGCAGTGAATTTGAAGATAGATAAACAGAAATTATCTAATCTGGTAACAGAGAAGAAAAAGATTAGAAAAACAAATGAACAAAGTCTCAGGGAATTGTGGGATAATTGCAAAAGGCCTTGGAGTTGTGGAAATAGAAGAAAAAGAGTGTGGTCCAGAAAAACATAAGAAATAATGGTAAAGTTTCCCAGATTTGGTGAAAAACAGGAACATACAGATTTAAGAAGCTCAGTAAATTCAAAACAGGATAAATACAAATAAATCTATGCCTAGACACACCATAATTAAAAAAAAATATTTTTTATTGATTTCAAAGAAGAAGAGAGAGGCAGAGAGAGAGATAAAAATATCAGTGATGAGAGAGAATCATTGACTGGCTGCCTCCTGCAAGTCCCACACAGGGGATTGAACCTGCAACCTAGGCATGTGCCCTGCCCGACTGGGAATCAAATAGTGACTTCCTGTTTCATAGATAGACGCTCAACCACTGAGCCACGCTGGCCGACAACACATCATAATTAAACGTCTGAAAACTAAAGACAAAGAAAAACATCTTAAAGGCAACCAGAGAAAAATAGCATATTACTTATAGGGGAACAATGCTTCAAATGTCTGTGGGTTTCTCATCAGAAACCACAAAGGCCAGAAGGAAGTGAAACATTTTAAAATGCTAAAAAAAAAAAAAGAACTCCCAATCGCAACTGAGAATGTTTTTGTTTGTTTAACCCTCACCTGAAGATATTTTTTTCATTGAGTTTTAGAGAGAGGGGAATGGAGGGAGGAGAGAGAGAGAGAGCGAGAGGGAGAGAGAGAAACAGCAATGTGAATGAGACACATTGATTAGTTGCCTCCCATGCACCCTGACCTTGTAGGTGCCCTTGATCAGGATTTAATCCCGAGACCTTTCAATGCGCAGGCCAAGGTGACAACTCAGAATTTTTAAGAGGAATACCCTTTAGGAATGAAGGTAAAATAAAGACATTCTCAGATGGCTGGTGTGGCTCCATTGGTTGGGCATTGTCCCATGCACCAAAAGATTGCTGGTTTGATTCACCATCAGGGTACAAACCTGGGTAGTGGGCTCGATCCCTGGTAGAAGGCATGCAGGAGGCAGCTGATCGATGTTACACTCTCACATAATGTTTCTTCTCTTTCTCCCTTTCTCTCTCTCTAAAAATCAACTTAAAAAACAACTACTGGGCAGCCCTAATCAGTTTGGCTCAGTGGACAGAGCGTCGACCTAGGGACTGAAGGGTCCCACGTTTGATGCCAACCTAAGGGTATATGCCTGGGTTGCAGGCTCCATCCCCACTGGAGGCATGCAGGAGGCAGTGGATCAATGATCCTCTCTCATCATTGATGTTTCTATGAGAGGTTGGCCAGCAGGGGAGGGACCAAGGCAGGGTTCCAGGGCATGTCCAGCCCCCTCTTGTTCAGTCCCGGATCAGCCAGACCCCAGCAGCAAGCTAACCTACCGGTTAAAGCGTCTGCCGCATGGTGGTCAGTGTACATCATAGCGAGCAGTTGAGCGGCCTTAGCATATCATTAGCATATTATGCTTTGATTGGTAGATCAGCCTAATGGGGATGTGACTGCAACCAAGGTACATATCCTTGATTGGAATAGAACCTGGGACCCTTCAGTTCGCAGGCTGATGTCCTATCCACTGAGCCAAACCATTGGTGCAATTGAATACAATTTTGCAATAAAAAGGAACAAACTACATTTGACTCTTGAAGAGCATGAGGGTTAGGGGTGCCAACCCTCCATGCAGTCCAAAATCTGCATAATGTAGTTGTCCTTCGATATCTGCAAGGGGTCATCATGAATGCTCAAGTCCTCTGTATAAAATGCTGCAGAACAATGCATACGGTCAGCCTTCCACCTCTGCAGACACCCAACTTCAGACTGAAAACTATGCAGGAATTTATTGAAAAACAAACAAACACAAAAACCACATATAAGTGGGCCCATGCAGTTCAAGTCCATTGTTGTTCAAGGGTCAGCTGTATTGATGCATGCAACAACTTGAATGAATTTCAGAGGCATTGCACTGAATGAAAGAAGCAGTTTTAAGAGGTGATTCCAGTTGTGTGACATTCTCAAAAAGAACAAAACTCTAAAAAGAACAAAATAAAAACAAGAAAAACAAAAAACATCAAACCAAAGTCTTGGTGATAGAGAATGGGTCAGTGGTTGTCAGGGGCTCAGGGTGTGGGAAGTGTGTGACTATCAAGGAACGACACTCAGGAGTTTCATGGGGGTGACAGAGCACTTCCGTATCCAGATTGTGATGGTTGCACAAATCTACATGTGTTAAAATTCATAAGCTGCCAGAACCGGTTTGGCTCCGTGGATAGAGCGTCCGCCTGGCGGACTGAAAGGTCCCAGGTTCGATTCTGGTCAAGGGCATATACCTTGGTTGCAGGCACATCCCCAGTAGGAGGTGTGCAGGAGGCAGTTGATGGATGTTTCTCTCTCATCGATGTTTCTAACTCTCTATCCCACTCCTTTCCTCTGTAAAATAATCAATAGTGTGTGTGTGTGTGTGTGTGTGTGTGTGTGTATATATATATATATATATATATATATGAAAATCCTCAAAGAAACTATAAAAAAATTGTTAAGCTAATCACATACATGCAAAAATAATTTTGTTGTGTTTTTAAAATAAGTGAAGCAAAAATGCTGTGAGGAGAAAATTCCTGGAGTTCATTTCTGCTGAGTCTCCAGTAAGTGATTCAGTGCATCCAAATCAGGTGAGGTTTATGTTCTTTAGGTTCCTACAAACAAAACCACCTACCACGAGGACATTTCACCGTAATCATTACCTTTTCAGAGAGACCTTCGCCGCCCCGCCCCCCTCACTAAGTGATGCCCCTGTCTTCGTTTCCCACGGTTGCTGTGACAAACGAGCACACATTAGAGGTTTGGAACTACCCACTTTCCTTACTTACAGTTCTCGAGGTTGGAAGTCTCACCTGGGCCAAGGCAGGACTGACTGGGAGACCCCTGCAGGAGAGCCGTGTCCTTGCCTCTTCCAGTTTCCGGAGGCTGCCCTCATTCCTCCCGCCCCGCAGTCCCTTCCTCCCTCTTTAAAGCCAGCCAGGCCGGGCTCAGTCGCTCTTGTGCTGCCATATCCCCGCTTCCTTCTCTACTTCTAAGAAGCCTGGTTAGGACCCCGCAGAAACGCCAGGATAATCTCCCCAGCTCAAGGCCAGCCGACTAGCCACCTTCAGTGACATCAGCTACCTGGAATGAGGTCAAACTTCCCCAGTGAAGGCTACAGTCCTCTAAGAACCGCCCTCACTTCATACACCAGCTGCCAGGTCAGGTGTCCCAGGCCATCCTCACTTCTGACCAGCTGGCTCCCAAGTCAGGGGGGCGTGTCTCGCTCCTCCTGAGGTTCCATAGTTTGTTAGAATGACTCATAGAACTGAGGAAAGCAGTTAAGATTACAAAAGGATACAAACGGGACCCAGACCCTGGGAGAGATGCAAAGGACAAGGGAGAGGAGGAGGGCCCATGGAGTGAGGACGCAAGACCCGCCCAGCACGGGAATGTGTGAGAGTACATCGAGTATTGACAGCCAGGGACGCTTCATCGGGTTTCCTCGTGCAGGCGTGATTGATTGGATTGATCGCATGGCTGTCCATGTGCTTGACTTCAATGCACAGCGCCTCTCTCCTCCCAGAGGTCAGAGCTCCAACTCTCTGATCACATGGCTGCTCTTTCTGGCAGGACTAACCCACACCCTGCACCCTGCACCCCGAACCCTCAGTCACTTCATTAACATAAACTCTCCGGTGTCATCTAAGAGGCCACCATGAATCACAACGACACTCCTACCACATGAGAAATTCCAAGGGCCTAGAGGTCACCTCCCAAGAAACAGAGGCAGGAGCCAACCATCCCTTCCTTACACACCACCTTCAGCCCATCTGTAACCTGCGTGCCCCTTTGGCACACATCCCAACTTATTCACTGGTTCTGAACATCTGTGGGCAGGGGTGAGGGTGGAGGGGTGGGGGGTGGCATTATTCTGCATACCACAGCCTCCCCGCTGCTCTGTTAACACATTGCCTTGTTTTGCTTTCATCAGCTACCCCTCCATAAAATGCTCTCATTTGTTTTGTTTATTGCATGTCTCCCTCTCTGCTAAGAGGCCTAGTCCAGAAGGGGAAGAGTTAGTTGAGCTGGTCTTCGAAGGATGAGCAGAGTAGTGCAGGGGTAGCAGAGGCTCTGGTCAGAGAGCAGCATGTGCAAAGGGACAGAGGAGGGAAGAGCAGCGGGGTAGGGAGCCCGGAGTGGGTGGCTGGGCTGGAGCGGTGGGTGTGCTGTGGGAAGGAGGGAGATGTCGGCAGACAGAAAGGGCAGCTGCAGCACAACTGCGTGTGCTGGCTGAGGACCAGATGGCCCTTTCTGGTATCTGCTCTGGTGCCTTTGCTCTCCTCCTCAGATACCAGGAGGGAAGCACCTGGGGTGGCAAAGAAGGCAGGAACGCTGGGATCAGACAGACACAGGCTCAAGTCCTAGGTCTGCTGTTTAGAGTTGTGGCCGTGAGCAGGTCTTGTTACCCCTCGGTGTCAGTCACTGAGTCAGGCTCACTCAACACTCCTGTCCAACCCCCCTCTCCTGTGCCGTCCTCTGTCTTGGAGCACAGAATGTTCAGCTTCCCAGTATCTCTTGCAGCAAATGACACAGATCCGGCTCAGGAGCTGGAATGGGAATCCTAGTGAGGGGTGTCCTGGAAGTGGAAAAGGCCCCAGAAAAAGGAAAACACACTCAGCTGAGGAATAATTTTGCCTTATCCTCTTCGTCCTGTGTTGAATGCCAGCTTCCGTTCGGAGCAGCCGCCGCCCCTTGGTGAGGAAGAGGGGCAGGTGAAGAGTCACGGCCTAAGAAAACCGTGCAGAAGACAGGAGGTTCCTCAGCTTGTGAGGACATCCCTGAGCAATCGGACCTCTAGTTATTAGTTGGATTTTCCATTATTTGTGGTCTAACGGTCTTTATTTTTTAAGTATGTTTTTTATTGATTTTGAGAGAGAGAAAGGGAGAGAAAAATTGATGTGAGAGAGAAATATTGATTGGTTACCTACCATGTGCACCCTAACCGGGGATCGAACCTGCAACCTGGGTATGTGCCCTGACGGGGAATCAAACCTGCAACCTTTTGGTGTATGGGACAAGGCTCAACCAACTGAGCTACCTTGGCTAGGGCAAACTCCATCTTAATTGATATACATCTAAACCTCCGTTTCCTCTACTGTTAACTGGCGTCAATAATATTTATCAATATTCATTACCCTCATGCTGTGTGCCAAGAACTCCTCCAGTGCTGGTGGCAAAGCAGTGAAAAAAAGAGACAAGTTCCCATTCTTTTTGCATTTGCAATTTGGTGGGGAAGACAATGACCCTATAAACAAGAATACGGGGTGGGGCAAGTTAGGTTTACAGTTGTGACTATTTGGGACAGAGTTTATTCTTGTGTTAGTATTTATTGATTGTTGTATTTTTTCCCATATGAACAACTGTAAACCTGCTTTTGCCCCACCCTGTGTATCTGAGAGTGGAAAGTGCTATGAAGAAAACGCGACGTATAGAGAGACGGGTGTGAACGTGACATGGGGTTTCCTTGATGGACCCTGTGAGGAAGGGACCATGGAGCTGAAGCCTGAATGGGAAGGTCATGAATGACAGGGAAGAGCAGGGGCAAAGACCTTGAGGCAGGCCAGGCTTGGCAAGTGGGCAGAGCAGGAAGATGGCAGTGAGTGAGGAGGAGAAAGGATGGAGGGGATTCCAGAGCGGTGGGCGAGGGTCAGATGATGCGTGTCTTGGTGAGAGGATTTATTCTAAATGCCAAAGGGAAGCCACTGTAGAGCTTTCACAAGTGTGAAGCCACGAGCTGAGTGCACCATAGGTGCTTCATAAGGTCTATAGCCTGGGGTAGATGGAGTTGCTGTCCCTTCTCAAGCTCGACCACCCCCTTCTCCTGTCTGCGTGCCTCCTGCCCCAGCTTCTAAGCTGGACGTCTTGGTATGCCTTCTGAGTTTCCTGGCCCTGCATTGTCCTCCCCTGGGGCCATTTGCTCCCTCCAGAGCAGGCATAATTGCCGCTTTCCACAATGACATAAAAATCTAAGAGGCACAATCAATGCAGCGCATACACACATCATCGTCTTTCATTGCAAACGATAAAAGCGCAAACAGTAGGGGTGGCAGCAGCTCTGGCGGCTGCAGTGGGGGCAGGGTGGGCTGCCACCGCCGCCCTCCTTGTCCCTCCCCTTCTGGGGCACCGGATCCACTTAGGGGGTGGCACCCTGCATTAAAACCCATTGGATAAATGGTTTTCTCTCTCTTTTCCTTCCAGATGCAGCAATTCCATCTCTTTAACCCATCTTCAGAAATCCAATTTGTCTTCCCTTTCACTATTTTAAATGCTTTTTTTCTTGCTTCCCTGCATCTTCTACATCTCTCAAAATACAGAGCCCAGAGTGCCTTCCAGGAGGCAGAAAAACCTGCCTGAGTCTCCTGTGTCACAAGCCCATCAATTGACCTTGATGTGGGAGACCAGCCCTGGACAGCCAGCTTCTTCCCCCAGGTCCAGCCTGCCACCCTCAGCTGATGTTGGAATGTGCACAGAATCCAATACATCCCCAGCTCCCCCAGACTCCCAGCAACCAGTTACTTAATGAACGCCATCCAGTTCTGATTCAGCTTTACCACACTCTCATTTGCAAAAGCCAATCTGCTTTATGATTCTAACCTCTGGCTAAAACTGCTCCCAATTTCACGTCCTCCATAAACTTGATGAATGATTAGCTTGCATCTCTGCAGTCATTTGTTTATTTATTCAACCAGCATTTAGTGAGTGCCTACTGGATACCAAGGTAAAGAAGACGCAGGTCCTGTCCTTGAAGGGCCCCTATGATGGAGGTGGAACTGGCATGGATACGGTGTGATCCGTGGTGTTCAGCCAGGGAGGGGAGGGGTCCTGAGAGCAGGCGTCCTTGCAGTAGGTGGGGGAGAGGGGAGGGGCAGTGTACCAGTAAGCTGGCTGGGGGGAATTCTGCCACTTGGAGGAGAAATGGTGCTCCATTTATTTTATTTTATTAAATATATTTTTATTGATTTCAGAGAGGAAGGGAGAGGGAGAGACAGAAACATCACTGAGGAGAATCACTGATTGGTTGCCTCCTGCACGCCCCCTATTGGGGATCGAGTCCGCAATCTGGGCATATACCCTTGACCAGAATGGGACCTGGGACCGTTCAGTCCACAGGCCAACGCTCTATCCACTGAGCCAAACCAGCTAGGGCAAAATGGTGTTCTATTTAGATCAGAATATACACAGGCAAGTAGTTCTGGATGGCGATGGGGGAAGAAATGCACTGACATCCAGAAACATGAGGGCCATGAGCTCCAGGCCGGGATCCAGCTAGAATCAGGACGCCTCTTTGTCTCTTGGCTCAGCCCAGGCCTGCTTCCTTCCCGGCTCTACGTGGCAGCAGAATGGCTGCCAGCAGCCCTGGGGTTCACACCCTCCCAGGTCCAAATCCAGGAACAGAGACTGCTTTTTTCTTACCAGACTCAGCAAAACTGGAGGCTCCTTGACTCCTGGGTCACATGCTCATTCCTGACCAATGGGGTGATTGACCAGGCCTGAGAACCTGGGGGCCCTGGACCTTGCGGGGAGTCAGCTGCATTGGAAGCCCATGGGCTGAAAGAGAGATGGGGATTCCCAGAGGTGAATTGAGTGCTGTTAGAGCTGAAAAAGGTGAACAGGGTGCCGGCTGCCGGAACCCAGACGGCCTCTCTGCCCTGTGAGCTGTGGCCTCTGTCCTTCCCAGTGGTGGAAGGTCCTTTCTGCAGGGTGGGTCCTGGGAACCGCTCACCAGCCTATGAGGATGAGGACTGCTTCCAAGGCCTTCTCCCACCACATTCATCTTGCGGTTTGCAGGCCAGCTGAGAAGGTACTTATTTTCTGCTTTCCCAGACGCCGGAATTTTAAGCCAGCCGGCAAGTAATTCTAGCCTGTTTTCTCCCAACTGCCCTCCCCTGCAGGCCTGGTCACCCCCAACTACCCTCCTCTGCAGACCTGGTCACCCCCAACTGCCCTCCCCTGCAGACCTGGTCATTCCAACTGCCCTCCCCTGCAGACCTGGTCACTCCTAACTGCCCTCTCCTGCACATCATCTTGTGGTGGCCATCTTGTGTTCACATGGGGTGGCCATCTTGTGTGTTGGAGTGATGGTCAATTTGCATATTACCTCTTCATTATTTAGGATAAAAGAAGTGCACATCCTCCCTTTAAGGACACTCCCCGGGACTGCAAATTACGCTTGTGTTTACAGTGTTGTGGTCACAATTTAGTCAAGTGGGCAAAATGGCCACAAGGCAGCTGGGAATAGATCTTTATTCCAGGCAGCTGTGGGTCTGCTAAAGATCAGAGGAAGGGAGGAATGGGTAACTAGCAGCATGTGGCTTGGACTCCCTAAAGTTGTTCATAGCCATGATTTCTCCAATTTCCCTGGGAGGGGGGAACTGCATTTCCCATGTTACAGATGAGGAAGTTGAGGCAGAGAGAGACAGAAAGATTTGTCCAGCACACCCTGTGTTCTCTCTTTCTTTTGCTGACTTCCTTGCCCCTGCCCTGCATCTGAGACATAGTGCTCACTCAATCTCCCTGGGTTCTTCTCATGGAGTAGGGTCTTTTCTGTCTCCTCCGTGGGTTAGGGCCTCCAGCCTGGGCCCCCTGGGTCTGCAGTGCCTGGTCCTCAGCAGGGGCAGCAGCGTGGCCCAAGCCCACAGGCCTGTGTCCATATAAGGCTCACTAGCTCCCCTCACTGTGCCCATTTGTTAGTGATGCTGGCTCAGGCTCTAGCAAATGCAGGGCCTGTCACGCGGCTCCTGAACACTGTGCATATCTTTCCGTTTACAAGCCCTTCTGTAAACTAGGACTACGCCAAGTCCTTCAGCTCTCTCGAGGGATTCCCGACGGGGATTGAGTGAGCACTAATGTGGGTAATGTGCTCTGAGAAACTCAGCGGAAGCCGCTGCACTCTGCCAGAGCAGCCCCTCAGTGCCACTAAATGATAATTGCTCTGGGCCCTGGGACAGGGGTTCCAGGCCCCACAAGGGAGCTGTTCACATCAGCCATCCAGTCTGGAGTGGGGTGGAGGTGGGGATGGGGTGGTGCTGGGGTCCAGGCTGATCCCTGCTCACTTGGGGGCAGACAGAACCGAGGGCAGGGCTGAGAGGCTCCTGGTGATGCCCAACCACAGAGGGAAAAGTGTCCCCTGGCAGGGGGCAGGCAGGGACAGTTGGTAACCAGGGGCAACAAGGATTCAGGCCTTGCCATTAGGTTTAGAGGGCACCTCCAATGGATAAGGGACTGAGGAATGGCACACCTACTCAGGCCAGAGTCTGGTCCTAGGCAGAGAGAGGAAAGAGGCAGGTTTGCAAATGGGAGATTCACCTACAGAGGACACGAGGGAGCTCCAGGCACTAGTATCTCCCACCTGGGTGACTGGCATCAGAAGTGGTCTCTCTACCACTTTTGTATCTCCTCCTCTGTCCTCCTCTCCCCCTCCCACCCAGTAGGCCGAAAAAGGTTGCTATCAGGCTAAGTTCCTCTCCCCGACTTTTTTTTTTTTTTTTTACCACACTGCAATAGATTCCCATTGCTTGTTGTTGTTGTTAATCTTCATCTGAGGATATTTTTCCCATTGATTTTAAGGGAGAGTGGGAGGGAGGGAGGAGGAGAGAGAGAACACTGTTTGGGAGGTGGTGGGGAGCAGGGGAGTGTGGGCCACTAGAGCATACCCCTGAATCCTGGCAGCTAGTCTGGCTGGCATGTCTCAGCATTCTCCCACTCAGGGGGCGAGGGAAGAGGGATAAGGAGGACTTATCCACCACCTCCCATCAGTTATTGGTTGAGGGCTGTTCTTGGGGACTATATTTCCTGTCACTCTGGCCGTAATAACACCGGAAGAGCAGCACGCCAGATTTCAGAAAAAGGCCTCAGGAAAGCATCAAAATGGGCAGAGAATGAGGCCGGGGCATCAGGCACAACTCAAATCTGTCACCTGCATGGGGGTCGGACCAGGGTCTGCTTCTGCTGGGTGATGAGGCTCAGCCCTTGCTTTCCTGCCTTTGGCCGAAGGCAGCAAGTCCAGCAACTCATAAGGGGGAAGGATCTTATCTCACATTGTGGGAGGGGTGGGTGGCTCCAGACCTGGCAGGCAGAGGTCCAGGGAGGTCACCAGGGACCTGGGCCCTTGCCCTGTTTCGACGTTGCCCTGGTTGATGTCAGTCGACAGCCTCAGCCCAGCATCCCTCAGGGTCACATTGTAGCTGCTGATGCTCCAGGACTCACATCCAGGTGCCATAATGCCAGACACAGCCGAGAGCATCTCTGCCTGTGATGATTCTTTCATCGGATCAAGAACCTTGGACCACCCTTCGTGTATCATTGGCTTTACCTGCACAGAACTCCCACTCCCCTTCTCCCTAAACAAGACAACCTGAACAATAGCAGGTGAGAAGGAGGAGGACCTCGGCAGATGACCAACAGTGTCTGCCTGGTCTGCTTGCCGAGCACACGCTCCCTTCCTGGACGGAGGAGGGCGGGCGAGGAGCCAGAGCAGCAGCCTGAGAGAGATGTGCTGGGCTCCAGCAGGCTCTGAGCAGGGGAAGGAGGCAGGGAGTAGGCGGGAAAGGAGTGCCTGAGCCTTTGATCTGCAGAGACCCGGTGCCCCGCCAGATGGTTTCCTGGCCTCTCAGGTTTCGGCTCTCCCAGCATCCTCTGAGGCACGCCTGGGGCAGGAAGAGTTTGGAGAAGCTGGTGGGGACCTCTGCTCCCCTTCAGGGGGGCTTGTGTTTTTCTTTCGCAGCTAATTACTTAGGATGGATGGTTGTGACTTAGATGGAAGCCCCCTCCTCCTCTTCTCTCTCTCCCCTTCCTTCAGTTGGGACTGAACAGGTGGTGGAGGGAGCAGAGGGCTCCTGCGTGCTGCTTGCAGGGCCATTCATCACAGGGAGTATTTCTACCCACACGACCCAGGGCCAGAACCCAGGCAGAACAGGTGGTGCCTGGGAGCCAGGGGGTGGTCCTGGGGATGAACTCCTGGCACTGTCTTCACGAGGGGGCCTGGCCTTGTGACAGAGGAGAGGTCTGGGGCTTGCCGGGTGGAGGATGAGAGGCAGGGGATTCATGCACCGAAGGAAACAGAATGAGGGAATGTCATGTAGGAGGCATCCCAACTTTTCCTGTGTTTGTAAGATTTGGAGAATAAGCAGATTAACCCAGATTAAGAAGATTGGCTATTGGTGTTTCACTGGGGGTAGGGGTGAGGGAGGGAGAAAAGCCCGGATTTGTAGCATTGGCTGATTGTGGTGGTGTAAATACTCTCGCTAAGGCTGATTTTAAACTACCAATTATGTAACCGTCAGCTCCCATATCTGGAATATTTAACCACGGGTTCCTAGGAGCTGGCAGGAGCCGGCCCCAGTGTACGGAGCTGTTCACATTCTTATCTGTCGGTTCATCAGAAGTCTATTTCCAGATCCATGTTCCAGGGACACCAGGCATACGTGTGCCTGCCTCCATGAGCACAGAGATAGGATCGGGCACAGGATCATCTCAGAGGGATGGTGTCAGTGACAGCAGCTTACCGGCTGGTGCGTGGGGGAGGCGGGGTGTATGTCATTCCTCGGGTGTCTGCACTGTGAGTCTAAGGAGATTTGAATCCACTTCTGCTCTACCTGGGCAGCTCCTGGTGCCCTCGGCAGCTGCTCAGCTCCTCCCTGCCCACTGTGAGCGGAGGACGGTTGATCTGCTTGAACTATTCCAGCTCTGTCCTTCTGCAGTTCTCCACCCTGCACCTCACACTCCCCTTTTATTCCTTGCCTCCTCTCTCCCGGCCACCTAGGCCCTCGGCCTGGGCAGCCCCTCCCTGGGCATTGCCAAGGCCCCAGGCATCCATGGAGACCAGCTCTGTCTTATCTCTGGGGGTCAGTGTAACTGTGAGAGTCCAGGCCCGGCACTGGGCTTCCAAAGAGCCTGCATGTGCACTGTCCGGGAACTGATGGCTCATGGCCTCCTTTTCTCCAGCACAAACCTTCCCATAATCCAGAAGCAGACAAGCTTGGTCTAGTGCTCAGGGTGGCATTTTACTGGGTCTCTGCCTACCTGGGCATGGGAACTCAAACTCCTGCCCTCTCCAAACCCTGATGTTTAATTAAGAAAACCTGGAGGTCCTTGGTGAGCCTTAAAAGGCTCTGCAGATATTTTTAAACATGGGAGTCTAGTTTATCCTGTGCCTGGGGTTGATCGAGTCACTTCCCAAGTCCCCACCAAGGGGAGTTCCTGGTGGCCTGGCTTCTTGTCATCTCTGTGTAGCGTGAGCAAAACGGGGGTGACACGTCCACAGGCTGCGCATCAAGGCGCCGGCATGTTTTCCGTTACCGCTTCTTGCACCTGGATCTTTAACTCCTCCGTGTCTCTTGGTGAGCTGGGGCTGTCGCGGGGAGCTGTTAATAATAGATACCACGGACTGCCTAGTAACCAATGGCTGGAGACAGTAATTGGCATTTAAATTCAGGCATTTTCTTCACGGTCACCTCTGGAGATCTGGGTTCGAATATGAAATTGGGGTCACCAGTAAGGGTTTGCCTGAGTCCTTCTTCCTGAGCCTCCACGGGTGTCTGCCTCTGTCATGTGGGTTGTGACGGGCCCGGGACAAGTGTGTCCTGGGGGGGCACTGTCTGTTCAGGCTGTGGAGCTGCTGGAGGGCAGACCACGGATTTGTGAGGACTGGAGGGGACCTGCCGGGCACTGGGAGGAGCTGGGCAGGGAAGGGAGCAGGGACTGAGCAAGGAAGGGGTGCTGAGCGGCTTGAGGTGGGCAGGGAGCGGGCTTCAGGGGGAGGGCTGCGTGGGGCCAGCGCCGTCTCTCTCTCCCTTTCACAAGTACTAATTTTCTTGATTTTTCTTCAAGTCCCAGCGGCCGGTGATTGCTAGAGTGTTAGGAATAAATGACTTAATGGACTTGCCTTTTTCTCTTTTTCTCCTTCACAAAACAAGATTTAGAAATGACAACAATAGCCAGGAAAGTTTCCTTTCTTCCCAGAGGCTAAGGGTTGGGGACAATGCTTTGGGTTCCAGGAGACCAAGCTCATCCCTATGTATGGTTGAGTGTGTGGAGGTTCGGAACACATCACACAATCCCTTTCCCAACACCCCTCCCCCTTCCCCATCTTTCCCACCTTGGGTGGGGAGAGTGGGCAGAAGCAGGCGGCTCCTTCTGAGACCAACCTCATTTATCTAGTCCTGCCCCCCCTCCCCAGCCCACTCTGGCACTCAGCATTGCTCAAACATAGCCACACACATTGAAAAATGACCTACATTTTCCTCTCCATGCAAAAGCATTTTTGATGTATTAGCAGCAGCTCTCTAGACTCCCAGGGCTTTGGGATCAGAGACTAGAGGCCACATCAAGAAAGTGAACAGGTCTGGAAGAGGAGGGTGATTTTTGGGGTGCTGAGATTTCTGGGGTAGCTGCAGTGAAGTGCCAGGGGAACTGGCTGTCTCTGAAAGTTCTAAGCAGAGCTGACCTAATCCCATGATGCTCTTGGACCCGGTGTCTCAGACTTGTTCAGTGGTGTAGGGGGGTGATAGGAACCTCTATTCTCTTCTGTTCCCTTCCAAGAGCATCTCTATCACTTAGGAATCTTTTGTTGCAAATGATGGAGGACAAAACTCAAATGGGCTTAAACAAAAAATGAGAATGTATATGCTCCTGTAAGTAGAAAGTCAACTGGTAGATCAGGTTTCAGTTAATGCTTGATCTAGCTGAATCACGTCACCTCGGGGATCTGATTTCTTTCCTCTCTGCACCTTTTTGACATTCTGGATGTGTGGGGTAAAGGCAGCAGCAGTACCAGAGAGGAAGTTGGGGGACGCTTCCAGAAAAGCCTCCTTTGTTTTCTGTAATTTAGAAGGGTGTTTGTCAGGATGTCTCCTGCCTTTTCTTGACAGGGTAGCTGGAGAAACATATTTTGGGAAGAGAAGATGCCAGAACACGGCCTAAAATAACCGTGAGTCTCCCGCTCAGCCCACCTGAGTCCCCAGAGCTGCCGCTTGCCCCCTGGTGATGCAGGAAGGCAGAGCCGGGGGAGGGTGTCCTCACACAAGCCCGGGGAACCTCTGGTCTGGGCTGGTCTTGGCTCTGGCAGAGCTGTTCGGCTCTAAGCCATGCGCGCAGTTGTCACATCCCGAGAAAACAGCATTTAAATACAAATTTTATAATTTAATATCCATTTGAAATGCCTTTAAGAGAATCCAGTTAGAGGGTAATGAAGAGAGGAAGCTGCACAATGGTTAGTATTGACTCTAATTTATCTGATTTCATTCTCTGCGTGCATTGCCACAGCCACCTTCACCGTGTGACAGATTAGGGAGCATGGTCACCCTCGCTCACCACCCCTATGAATTTGAGTGGAGAGGAGGGTTATCCCACGGATCTGATGAGGACAGCTGGGCTCAGAGAAGATGAGGGTGAGCAGGGTGGGTGCTGTCCTCCTCCAGCGGTGGTCCCACAATGCCTTGGAGCCCAGCCTGGGGACATGTGTTGCTGTGGGGTTGTCGAGCATCCTTGGTGGCCATCCGGGGCCCCGGGCACGGTGGGATTTTGGAGAAAGGGGTTGTTGCCTATCTTTAAGCTTTGGGGTTGGCCAGGGTGGTGCAGGTGCCAGCAGTCCCTCCTGGATTCCAGGGTGGCCTGACTGGAGGGCCTTCTGTGGCTCAGCAGGCCTCCACTGATGTAGGAGAATGAACGTGGACTCTGGGTAGGCATGCGAATACAAACTCTACCACTTGGGGGAATGCCTTTGCTCCTGCAATCCCTAGCTTCCCAGTCTGCTATAACAAAATGCACACTTAACAGCAGCCATTCAACAAATAGGAGTTACTGCACTTGTCTTTATAATTCTGAGAGAGTAGCATGATTAAGAGCTTGAATTCTGGATTTGGGGTTTCTATATTAAAATTTTGAAACCACCTCTTACTGGGTGGGAATTTCCCAAAGTTCCATGTAATCTCTCTGAACCTTACTTTCTTCATCTGTGAAATGGGGATTATGAGGGCAACTCCCTCTGGGCCATGTGAAGATTCAGTCCACTAATTTAGGGGTTTGAAGACTTCATATAAGCCCCCAGTCTGACCTACACACAGTAGGTGCTCCATGCATTCGTACCGTCATACCTCATCCACGACTGCTGTGATTGCTGCCCGGCATCATTGGGCACTAAAATGACTTGTGTGACCTTGGCCTCTTTCAGCTCTGCACCATCTCTCATGGACTCAGGCCAGTGCTCTGGCCATTCGGAAGGGAGCCGGTCAGGGACAGCTGAAGCTGGATGTGAAGGGACACAGAAAGGAATTGCAAGATAGAGCTGAGGACAGGTAAGGGTGACCCCAAAGTCCTTCCCTGCGCACGGCCGAGGGCCCCACAGCTGCTGGTCAATACTTCATCGACTCCCACGATCGCTTCATATCTCCACATCTCGAACTTTAAGTTGTTTTTTCTCTGCACAGCAAGGTGTTCCTATGGCAACCTCCTGGCAAGACAAAACAGCCATTCCTCTCAGAATGGACAGCCTTCTTCCCCATCTCTTGGAGAAGCCACCGCAGTGGTGCCCCACGGAGCCCTCAGCACCATGGACAGAGGACCGCTGTCCGCGGGTGGTTCTTTTCTCACTTGCCTACTTCCAGGGCTGAGTTGCGGAGGGTGCAGCTGGACGGCAGTTTATCCTCTTTAATGCATCTTTCCTGAGAGCCTGCGTAGTCCAGCAACACACCAGCACCGGCCAGAGACCCAGCGATGGAGAAGGCAGGCAGAACCTGACCTCAAGGACTGGAACTCTAGTTAGCTTTTACTCAAGAAAAGGAACAAGGTGGCTTCAGCCAGTGCTGAGCACTAGGAAGGGAATGTGGCCATGCAGCAGAGGGAGGCTGGGGTGAGGAGGCGGTGTGGAAGAGGCCCCTCTGGAGATGCCATCTGTGCTGAACCCTGAATGCAGAGAGGAACCTAGCCCCGGGTGGCAGTGCATCCACGTGGCAGGGACAGTGAGTGCAAAGGCAGGAGTCAGCTTGAGTGTTTGAAGAGCAGGCAGAGTGTGGTGGGCAAGGCAGGCAGTGGGCTGCTTTAAGGAAGGGTTTGTGAGCTGGGTTCAGAAGCTGAGGTTTTAGTTAAACTGTAATGGAAACCCACCTGGGTGGCTTAAGCAGGTTAAGGCATGGCTTGGGCACAAGTTTTTAGAAGATGTTTTTGGATGGCTTTGGGAGAGGTTGGGCCCTTTACCTTTAAGGGTCCTCCTGCCTGGGGAACCGCACAGTGACTGAGTGAACTGCGTGTTTGGCTGTAACATGTAACTAGAGACCCTGGAGCTAGTGTTCCTCGCACCCTTGGAGGCCTTGGGTTGTCTTCTCAGGAATGTGGGACTCTTCCCACCAAATGTCTCCACCCTTCCTGCCACCTCCCTCTCCGTGACTTGGATATTTCTATATGCTGACAGCAAAGCCACCACCCCCAGGTCCAGTCAATCATATTCTACCCTACCCACAGAGCCATTGAGATTTATCCCTGATGAATGGGCAGCCTCGGACCCATGAATCCTTCAGCCAGCCCCGGCCTGGGCGCTCAATCTCTCATAACTCTGTGTTAAGGATGCAGAGTGACACCTGAGACAGCCAGATAAAGGATAAAGTAAGACACCTAGTTAGTGGGATTGATAGCTGTCCTTGTCCAGACTGGGCTGGGGGTAGGGCAGAGAGGACCCTAGAGGCTACAAGGCACAAAAAGGGAGGCCTGTGGGAGGTGGGTGGCAGGAAATGAGTCCCATTGGAGGCAGAGAGGACTCTTGTTACACACCACAGAAAACGAATCAAACTGGTTTCAGCCCCAAAGTGTACCCTGAATGGAAACCAGCCCACGGCAGCTGCTGCTTTCTGGACAGGACCATGAAGGCATTCAGAAGGAATAGGGGGATTAGGGGGGTTGGAAAGAGTGTCTGTACCCTGCAGGCCAGTCTGGTGCTCAGACCCTTTAGACTCATTGTAAGTGGCCACAGCCAACACAAGCACAAAGCCTGTGACATGTCAATGTGCAGCGTGACATCATTACAGACTGATGCCAGCCTCAGGTTTAGCAGCCTCAAAAACCTGGAGCCGACCCTCAGACCCTCAGAGAGCCTAGCCAGCCTCAAATAGTCCAATCTCATCCCTAAGGGCCTGGCCCAGTCCTGAACGGCAGAGGCTAGCTTCACAGACCCCAACCTAGTCCCCAAGGGTGGAGCCTACCTCCCAAGAGCCAATCCTAGTCCCAAAGAGCCAAGCTGAGCTCAAAGAGCCAAAGCTAGAATTAAAAGGGCTCACCCTAGTTCAGAAGAGTTGTGCCTAGCCCCAAAGAGCTGAACTTAGTCCGGACAGATGAGCCCAGTCCCAAAGGGTGGAGCCAAACTCGGGAGAGCAGAGTTCCCTGCCCGTGGCCCCACTTCCACCATCACAAATTGCTTTTCCTAGCTTTAACTTCAGAAATTACTACTTTCCTCACCTCACACTCATTTCTCTATTCTTATGACTTTCTCCTCCCTCCTTTCTGCCATCCTAGACCTGAGGAGAGAAATGATCAGTCAATTCATCTCACTTAGGATCAAACCTGAGTTAAACACCCAAGAGGCGGGGCCTGAGTTAAGAGCCAATCCCTGCCCTTTGCCCAGGTAAGAGGTGGAAGGTGAAACCCAGAGCACTTACACCACACCAGGCGAGGCCAGGGGAAGGTGGGAGGACAGTGGCACACGGGGAACAGAATACTAATGTCTTTCAAAGGCCTTTGGAGCTCCTGCTAGCTGCCTCCATGTCACCTCCGTACCATGAGCCCGAGCTCACTGACCCCCATGGCTCTGCTATCCCTCTGACAGGCCCTCTTCCTGGTACCCCAGGCTCATCACTTTGGGTCATTCAAGTCTCAGCTTACACACCCCTCGTCACTTCACAGTCACAGGAGGGC
This sequence comes from Lasiurus cinereus, assembly GCA_011751065.1. NCBI lineage: Eukaryota > Metazoa > Chordata > Mammalia > Chiroptera > Vespertilionidae > Lasiurus > Lasiurus cinereus. The sequence goes on from JAAGEH010000293.1 coordinate 9,853,529, forward strand.
TTGCTGATCCCTGATCACTGGGCACCCCCAAAAGTCCCTGGTCTGGCAGGTCTGGGAATTGCATTCCTAACAGGTCTGGGTGGGTGTGAAGCTGCTGGTTCATATGGCCTTTGACAGTATGAGGCCCTCCAGTTAAAGTCCCCAATAAGCCCTAAGAGCCAAGCCTAGTTCCTAACAGCCAAATCTTAGCCCCAAAGCAATACCTGTCCTTCCCGCAGGACCAACGGAGCCCTCTTCAGTGCGTGTGAGGTATTTGCACAGCCACCTGTCCTTTGAGAGTCAGCAGAATGGCCCCAGCAGTCCAGTCCCTCATCCCACTGGTTTGCCCAGTGGTCAGCTTAAAGCCCCACAGCGATTCTCATTGATCCATCCCTGACCAATCACTGAGGTGTGATGGGGCTGGCACCGATGAATGCCCAGGCCTGGGTCCCTGTGCCCCTGCAGGGACTGATGGGAAGCCCCACTGCTGTTTCCAGAAGAGGAGGCCTAGAAGCTGAGCAGGCAAGGCAGCATCCTGCAGTAGCCCTGCAGTGACTTCGCCGACTCTGCGTTGCTTGGCATTGTCGCTTTCTAGATACACGCCCGCCCCCCCTCCCCGTGTGCAGATGTTTCCTTCTGTGGTTAGCAGGTGCTTAATACCCTGCAGAACAGGGCATGGCTTGAAATTTGATGTCACCTCCTCTGGCATGTATCCCCATTGCTATGAGGAGGCCCTGGTTTCCTTGTTAGAGGCACTGGTCTTTGCACTTAGTCATCCCTCTGCCTAAAGCACTCTTCCTGCAAGTCTCTCAGATCTTCTCATTTCCTGAGAGGCCACCCTTAAGTAGTCCCCACCACGAACATCACCATGTGTTCATTAATAGGAACTCACCATGTTCCTAGGACTTGACTTGCTTATCATGATGTCATCCCTTTAGCATGGTAAGATCCAGGGCAGGAGACACTTTGTTCATCTTGTTCCTGGATGTGGGCCTCTCGGGCCCGGAACGGTCTCCAGTGCAGAGCAGGTGCTCAGAAAATGCTCTGACCATGGGAACAGTGAGTGAATGGCCTCACAGAGGTCACCTGCACTGCTCTGGTTTCTCAGTCCATCAAGTCCGTCTCGTGTGTGTTCCATCTTCTGTGTTGGGACCTCCACTTGGCAATCTGACTTGTTCTCAGGCCACCAGCCTTTAAGTTGAGCTGCTGGAACCCCAACCACAGCAGGAGGCTTTTTTTGTAAGCAGGTCTGACCTGCATGCTCATATACTGACTTACAGGAGAAATGCCCCAATGGGACCCCAAGAGCTCATTGTCTGTCACCAGTATGGCCTGCAAGGTGGCTTGTGATGGGTTTGGTAGTGGCTGCACAGTGTGCTGCTCTCCTATTGGCCCCTGTGGCAGGAAGGGGTGGGATGGGGGCTTGGCACCTGCATCTCCAGCATTCAGATGTCTTAATCTGTGGCTCTGGGACCCCTTAAATCTCTCTGCTGGCGCTGGAAGAACAGGAGAGTGCCTAAATCTCTCCTGAATTGCTCCTCAGCCCTGCCCACGGCTCCACTTCCACCATCACCAATTGCTTTTCTTGGGCCCTCCTAGCTTTAACTTCAGAATTACTTTTCTCACCTCACACTATTCCTCTATTCTTATGAATTTCTCCTCCTGCCCTCTCTGCCATCCTAGACCTGAGGAGGGAAATGATCAGTCAATTTGTCTCACTCAGGATGGAACCTGGAAACCCCCAAGAGGCGGGGCCTGAGTTAAGAGCCAATCCCTGCCCTTTGCCCAGGTAAGAGGTGGAAGGTGAAATCCAGAGCACTTACACCACACCAGGCCACCAGGCGAGGCCAGGGGAAGGTGGGAGGACAGTGGCACACGGGGAACAGAATACTAATGTCTTTCAAAGGCCTTTGGAGCTCCTGCTAGCTGCCTCCATGTCACCTCTGTACCATGAGCCCGAGCTCACTGACCCCTATGGCTCTGCTATCCCTCTGACAGGCCCTCTTCCTGGTACCCCAGGCTCATCACATTGGGTCATTCAAGTCTCAGCTTACACACCCTTCATCTCTTCACAGTTACAGGAGGGCTTGCTGATCCCTGATCCCTGGGCACCCCCAAAAGTCCCTGGTCCAGCATTCCTAACAGGGTTGCAGGGACGTTGAAGCTGCTGGTTCCCATGGCCTTTGACAGTGTGAGGCCCTCCAGTGAAAGTCGCCTGCTGTCCCCCACTCTGCCTTTCTCCATGACAACCCTCTGCTTAGCTTCCTTCCTTTCTTTTCTTTTCTTTTTTTTTTTCTTCCCTGTAGCACTTATCTGTGATTATCTTTGGGGTTTTGTTTGTTTGCTCGTCCATCTCAACAGCGGACTAAATAAACCTATCAAGGCAGGGGCAGGCTGTGTGTGTGTGTGTGTGTTTTTTTTTTTTTAAGCTCCTGAGTATCATAGCTTTGGGAACAGTGCCTGAACATAGTAGGAGCTCGATCAATGTGCGTCGGATAAAGAAGCAGGGAGCTTCCCCACCCACACTGCCATGTCCAGGGCTCCCTCTGTGCTTAGAAGGAAGGTCTTAGGAAGTCGGCTTGAATTCAGCACTGCTGCCGGGATAAAAATTCCTGAGTTGAATGAACGTTCCTTGCCCTTGGGCACATGCCCCACTAATGAGCCCAAGGAGGCTATTTTCAAGCAGCCAAATGTTGCTTTTTCACCCATCTGCCTATAATTGTGCTTCTGATGCTTCCTTAGACAATGCGGAGGGTGTAGGCAAACTCGTTGTTGCTGCTGCGGTTGTTATTTAATATTTATTGTACACATTGTGCAGGATGAGCCACTTCACGCCTGGTTTCTATCACTTTCCCATTCCCTGAAGATAACCTGTGAGCAGCCTGTGAAAACCCACAGAGCTGGAGCCCTCCAGCACATCCGCAGGGAGATCGAGTCGAGGTGGTTTCCAGGCCCCAGGGTGGACAGCCAGGGGCCCTAGGCCTGGGAAGGAGCAGAGGCCACGAGCACTCACAGTGTATATTCCTCACCCAAAGATATTTTTTCCCATTGATTTTTAGAGAGAGTGAAAGGAAGGGAGGGGAAAGAGGGAGAGAGAGAAACATTGATGTGAGAGAGATACCTTGACCGGTTGCCTCCTGCATGCTCTCTGACCGGGTTCATGCAGGAGGCAACTGCAGCCCAGGTAGGTGCCCTTAATCGGGAATTGAACCTGTGACCCTTCGGTGTGCAGGCCGACACTCTGATCCTTGGGCCACACCAGCCAGGGCTCAGGCTGTTATAAAAGCTCATCAAATTATAGAACGTGGAAGGATTGGACTTTAAGTAAATGACTTCTGGCTTTCACTGCTTTACAAACGCCCCTGCCCTAAAGTCTTCTTTAAAACCCAGTAGCAAACCACACATACAGACCTACAGGAGAGGCGGGACCACAAGCCCTGGGGGAGGGGAAGGGAAATGAGGGCATCTGTGTGTGCCCTGCCAGCAGGGGGTGGCAGGGGGGAATGGAGGGGTGGGAGTGAAGAATGGGAACCTGCAGCCACCTCTTCACCCCCACCCAGGAGTGAGAAGGGATGACCTGGGGTCTGGGGGAACTTCCACAGGAGACACACATGTCCTACCTAATGGGTGGCAGTTGGGTTGGTAATTAACATTCATGCTAATTTGGAGAAATGATTTAGCACCAGGAGGAGCTGGGGAAACATCTGAATAGAAGTGCAGGCAGACACCCTCCCCCCTGCTGGCCCCTACCCCACCAGGCAGCAGCTCAAAGACCTTCTACTGTTTGGGCATTTGGATCTATTGCACAGGGAGAGACCAGGATACTGGGTGCTGCCTCCTTTGGAAGGAAGGCAGGGAAGCAGCCACCAGCCCAATGTCAGAAGCTCAAGAAGGGAGGGAAAGCTCAAACACAGGTTCCCCCTGCCCCCCAACAATGAGCTTGAGGCTGGTGTGGTAGATATTTGAACCTCCAAGCCTGGATTAGAACTCTCTGGGTCATGGCCCAGCTACCTGGCTAGCTCTGGCCCCAGTGTCTTCCTGAGCCGCAGGGATTAAATAGGACAGTGAGTGGGTAAGTGCTGCATACATTTGCTCACCCATTCAACAAATATAGTACATATGAAGCACCTACTATGTGCCAAGTATCACTTTGGCCCTGAGCGGGGAGTGTCTAGTGGACATACCCACTAAGGTCCCTGCTCACATGGGGAAGAAAGAGGACAATAGATAGGTAAGCAAACACATGAACAGGATAGCACCAGGTACTGTTGTATAGAATATAAAACAGGGAGATGTGTGGAAAGTGCCTGGGGCAACAAAGTGGGGGCGACACTTAAGTTGTGACCTGAGAGATGATGAGAATCTGAGGGAAGACCATGCCAGCCAGAGAGAACAGCAAGGGCAGGGTCTCGAGGTGGGAACCAGCATAGAATGTTCTGGGGATGAAAAGAAATGACTGAAGCAGAGGGAGCAAGGGTGTGAGGAGGAATAGGGAATTCCACGTTCTGATGATAGAAACCCACGCAGGTGCTCTTTGAGAATGGAGGTGGGAGCCCTTTCCTGCCCAGAGGCCCCTTCCTTTCTTACCCCGATTTGGAAGATTTGGGAATCTTTGAGGTGCCTGCTGCCTGAGTGTGAATGGAGGACACTTTCAGACAAGAGGCCAACACCTCCACAGTATCCATGATTCCAAGGGTCCCATGCAAGAGCTCAGCTCTACCTGCAGGCGACGCAGGAATCACAGTGGGCTGAAAGATGGCAGCCTACCCTCGCAGAGTTCATCTTCTCACATAAAACAAGCCTGGGGGTTGACAGTCTAAGCCTGATAAGAGCACCTGTGGTTATCGGGGACCCAGGTTCCTTCTAATTGTCTGATGTCACTTTCTAGCATGTGGCTTCTATCCTAAGGTCACTTCATGGTGAAATATGGCTGCTGGGTCTCAATGGCCACATCAGGGTGGAAGGAGAAACAGTTTCGAGCTCACATTTCATTAAATTTCAGACCTAGCGCTGGCCACACCTAGCTGCACGGTAGGCTGGGAAATGTAGTTTTGTAAGGCTAAGCCCTTCCCTTAGGACTCTGTAGTGAGACAGAAAGGGGAATGGATGTTGGAAGGCAGTTAGCCACTTCCATCCTAGGATATTAATAGTACAGAGGACACCATGTAAATGAAGTCAAGGCATCCGCCTGCTTAAAACTCTCCTTGAGTCTTCAGTTACCTGTAGCCTGTCCACTCTGGCCACCACAGCCTTACTGGATCAGGCCCCTGTGTTTCTCCTCCTAACACCCCTCTCTCTTACTCCCTCTCTACTCACATCTTCAACATGTCAAGTTCTTTCCCACCACCGGGTCTTTGCACTTGCTGTTCCCTCTGTCTATGTCTTTCCCTCAAGATATTTGTACATCCAGTTCACCACATCTGGCAGGCCTCAGCTCAAATGTCCCCTCCTCAGAGAGGCCTGCCCCTACTTTCCCTTCCAAGGGCACCCTCAGTCCCATTAACCCATTGGTTTATTTTTTTCCAAAACACTGAGAACAATCTGCTTATCTCATATGTTTTACGCTTACACTCCACGTGAGGAGGAAAACTCACTTTTGCTCACTGCTCTGCCTACCACTTGTTCATTTACAGGTGTGTATGAAGATCAAAGATAAGCCTTAATTTTCGTTTTCTTCTGTGTGGTGGCCTATGGGATCAGATGTAAGAAGGTGCTTGCCAAGAGGCCCAGCTTCAGTGTGGCCGTTCATGTTCGGACCATACTTGGTCGCCACTTCACTCTGAGTCAGCCACACCAGCTTCCCTGTAGGAGGGCTGGCTCCTCTGACTTTCACGGTGCCTGCCTGTGCATTTGGGAGGAAGGGTGATTTTGTCTGCGGAACCCTGGGCTATGCCTGGCCACATGTGTTCAAGCTCTCTCTAATGTCTGCCTGGGACTCAACAGATCATTGGGGTCCCTTGTCTCCGTCATCCTAGGGGGATTTTCCTTTGCCCTCTCTCTGGACCAGATCTTCTGATCCCCATGTCTCACGTTATTCCCTTTCTTTTTTCTTTTCTTTTCTTTTCTTTTCTCTCCTTTCCTTTTCCTTCCTTCCTTCCTTCCTTTTAAAACTATTTTTAAAATTGATTTCAGAGAGGGAGAGAGAGAGAGAAACATTAATGATGAAGGAGAATCATGGACCAGCTGCTTCCTGCACAAACCACACTGGTAGTCAAGCCCGCAACCTGGTTCACTGGTCGATGCTCAACCACGGAGCCACGCCGGTGGCTCTTTCTTGATCTGTCTACCCTCAACCCCCAGCCCCGTTGGCACGGAGCATAGGCTCCAGGGGCTTCTTGAGAAAAAGAGGAAGACAGTTCGACTTTTTAAATCTTGTGTGCCTGCAGATGTCTCTTTCTCTCCTCTCAGTGGATAAATAGTTTACCTGGGCATAGAATCTAGTTTGGAAATAATTTCCTTTCAGAATTTTGAGAGCATCACTCCATGTCTCCTAGAGTCCTTGGAAACCTGTAGACTCTTCCCCAGGCTTCTGAAATTCTGCAGCAATGTGCTTTGGTGTGGGGCCCTATATCCATCATGATCCACAGTTTGGGTCATTTCCATTAAAAATTGTTTGTCCTTCATCCTTAAGAATTGTTCTTGAAGTGTTTCATTAGTTCTGTCCTCTTTCTCTACCTCCTATTATCCAAACACTGAATCTCTTGAATTGATCTTTCAGTGCTCTTTCCTCTGCTATTTCCATTGCTTTGTCTTTTTTTGCTCTATTTTCTGGGAAATTTCCTCACATTTCCCTTCTAATTCATCTCTTCTTTGCTTTAATTACTTCTTTCTGCTTTTAATTTCCAAGAACTCTCTTTTAATTCTCTATTCTCCAAAGGTTCCTGCTATTAGAGCTCAAAGGGGTAATCTCTTCTCTTCCTGAGGGTATTAATATTAATCCTTGGAAGTTTTCTTCACCTGCACAGTCTCTGTTTCTTACACAGTTTTTCTACTTGTCTGCTTTGCTGTCTTTATTTACTGAGAGAAGTGTCCCTCGGATGTCTGGTGATCTGTGTGGTTCACCAGATCATGGTTGAATATCAAATGGCTGGTTCGAAACTCAGATCTCGATGGACCGGTGCTAGGGGAATCCAGTGTTGGTACCTTGAGGTCTTTCATTTGGGATTGGACAGATTTCCTAGGGAAACTTTTTCAGTCTCCTGCCTGTACAAGATGTCCGGCTTGATGGCTTCTGGAGCTGAGTAGGGGAAGGGACCTCGTTGGGGGCCCCAGCATTCTGTATCTCCTCTTTTCAGAACAGTAGCTAAGCTCTTAGCTGTGCCTGGCCTCCTCCAACCGAGAATAAGCCCTGGATTTGTGGTGGGGATGGGAGAGGCATCAACCAACAGCCTGGAGAGAGGCTGGGGAGCAGGATTCTCACAGGCTGTCAAAGGTTTTGCTCTGCTGCCCCTTTAACTTTCACTCATCCCCATTTCCAGGTGTTCCTGGGGCTGCATGTTCCTGAGGCTTCCCAGGCTCTGGGCTAAGAACAGACTGGAGTCTCTTCTACAGGATCAAACAGACGACTGCTCTGTCTAGCCGGGGCCTCTCAGTCGGGTATCGCTCCTCCCTGCTTTCCAGCTCCCAGAATCATGTTGCTGCCATCTTTCTCCCTTTTATCCTTCCTATTGAGTGATATTTTTTTTTTAAAAAAATCATCTTTTTGTGGGGGTCAGAAGGGAGTGCAATGAGGTCTGGTGTTTGGTCTGCATCTTGTCTCCCCGTCGTCTCCTTAATGAGGGGAGGAGGCGGGCTTCCCATGGAGAGGAACAGTAGCGGCTCATCGGAACCCCATACTGTGTTTATGGAGATTCTTACTTCATAGGCTCACCTCCTGGTGGAGACTGAAAGTGCCAGGCCCTCCGGCCGGCCCCGTCGTCCCCAGCAACCAGGCTGAGTCTGTGCCCCAGCTCAGCCAATGAGATGCTCCTCTCCCCGGATCCTACTCAGGAACTGGTGAGCAATGAAGCAGAACTGGGGGAGAAGCTTCTGGATGGGGTGGAGGCTAGAGCTGTGCTGTGATCTAAGCAAGGTCTGGTGGCCAAATCAGGGTACTGGCCTTGGGGGTCTCACTGGTCTGGTTCTTGGCAGGATATGGACCCTGGTCAGCTCAGAACCCCGAGTGCTGCACACTGGCCAGTGGTAGACATGGAGCAGGACCCAAGGCTCTAACATGACACCTGTCCTCCCCAGGTGGCAGTCTACTCAGCTCCTTTGAAGCTGCATCTGAAGCCTCCCCAAAGGGAACCTTCCCTATCTGCAAATGTTTCACAACCTCAGTCTCTGGACTGACCCTCTTCTGACCTTCCCCGTTCTTGACCCTTGACCTCTTGTTCCTTATCCAAAGGTGAGCCCCACTCTGTGGCTGTCAGCGCTTCTGCACCCAAAGCCAGACTGTCTGGTTGCACACCTCCACCTGCTCTGGCCATGCCTGCTGCTCCTGTTTCAGCCGGGTTCACGCTCCTGATACCCATGGAGCAGTGCCCCAGCCCTTGGCTGCCAAAGTCATCTCAAACCATCAGTTGAATATTTAAAATATGCACGATTTCATACGTTTCTACCCTGTTCTTCCCACTACAAGCATGTCTCATCCCTTCCATGCAGAGCACAGGGCCAGGCACATGCAAAACGCTGAATAAAGGTTTTCCCACTTCCCTCCTTTGTCGAGGAGCTAAAGTACTTATGAACTCATGCATGGTTTACAGACACGAATATTGGCAGTGAAAATTATTTTCTCTTGTCGGAGCTTAGTTTTCTACTGGCTTCCATTGTAAAAACAAAATAACGTGAAGGAAATTTTGGAAAAAGGAGAGGGGAAATCACCCATACGTCTACCTGGCACAACTCCTAGAATTTTCATTGTGTGTGTGCTGCCTTCAAGCCCTTTTCTATGAGTGTCCACAGGTTCACAGAGCTCGAGTCCTAACATCTGTCCCCATAAATCCAGCTAAAAGACCACTTCCCAGGCGGCCCTATCAGACCCAGAGGAAGTCCTTCCCCCTTGGGTCATTGTCTTTCTGGTCCGGAGAGTTATTACTTGTTTTAGGACTCTCCAGTGATCAGAGCAGGAGTTGGGGGATGGGGATGGGAACACCAGTTCCTGAGCCAGATCCGGGTGTTTGTCACGGGCCCAGTTTTGTATTCTGTGTGGTCACTCACTGTGCATCAGAACAGATGCCTTTCCCCCTGTTGCTCTGTAGTTTTCATAATGATCGTTTTTCACAGCTCTGGAATATTTCATCAAGTGGATGTTTTATAACTTATAATATACGTACAGAGATCTAACAGCAGACTCGAGGATCGCAAGAATCAAGTCAAAGATTTGAAATACAAAGAAGCAAAAAACACTCAACCGGAAAAGCAAAAAGAAAAAAGAATCCAAAAATATGAAGATAGTTCATAACCAGTTCCTTCTGGAGAACATTTGGGTTGTTTCCAGTGTTTGTTTTTTTCCCTCCTGTCACAAACAACAACAACAACAACAAATGCTGCAACAACCGTTCTTGCACAATATAGCTTATTTCTCCTTTACAAGTAAGTTAATTCAGAGAATATCTGGGTCAAGCATGTCCCCAAGCCCATTTCAACCCCTCAACAAGTGACTCACTGGGTCTCAGCTCACAGGAGGGACACAAGTGCCCCCATAACTCCCTGCATAAGTACTTCCTATGACCACAGGATTTGTGTCCTATTCTCCCATCAGTTCCCTGGTCCCTGTACCCCCTTCTATGATTGGTTAGGCATTGAGTTGCTCTCTTTCTTTTTTAAAAAAAATAATTTTTTTATTGTTCAGAGTATTACAATTGTTTCTCTTTTTAACCTTCATAGCTCCCCTCCACCTGGTTCCCACCCTACCCTCTGCCCTTACCCCTCTGTCCTCATCCATAGGTGTACAATTTTTGTCCAGTCTCTTCCCTCATCCCCCACACCCCTTTCCCACTGAGAATTGTCAGTCCACTCCCTTTTCTATGCCCCTGATTCTATTATATTCACCAGTTTATTCGACTGTCAGATTTTTTTATTCAGTTGATTTTTAGGTTCATTTGTTGATAGATACATATTTGTTTTTATAATTTTTATCTTTACCTTTTTCTTCTTCTTCCTCTTCTTAAAGAATACCTTTCAGCATTTCATATAATACTGGTTTGGCAGTGATGAACTCCTTTAGCTTTTTCTTATCTGTGAAGTTTTGTATCTGACCTTCAATTCTGACGGATAGCTTTGCTGGGTAGAGTAATCTTGGTTGTAGGTTCTTGCTATTCATCACTTTGAATATTTCTTCCCTCTCCCATCTGGCCTGCATAGTTTCTGTTGAGAAATAAGCTGACAACCACATAGTGCTCTTTTGTAGGTAACTAACTGTTTTTCTCTTGCTGCATTTAATATTCTCTCTTTGTCTTTTGCTCTTGGTATTTTAATTATGATGTGTCTTGGTGTGGTCCTCTTTGGATTCCTTTTGTTTGGGGTTCTGTGTGTTTCCTGTACTTGTAAGTCTATTTCTTTCATCAGGTGGGGGAAGTTTTCTGTCATTATTTCTTTGAATAGGTTTTCAATATCTTGCTCTCTCTCTTCTTCTGGCACCCCAATAATTCAGATGTTGGTATGCTTGAAGTTGTTCCAAAGGCTCCTTACACTATCTTCATATTTTTGGATTCTTTTTGCTTTTTTCCGGTTGAGTGTTTCTTGCTTCTTTGTGTTTCAAATCTTTGACTTGATTCTTGTGGTCCTCTAGTCTGCTGTTGGATCTCTGTATATTATTCTTTATTTCAGTTAGTGTATGTTTAATTTCTAGTTGATCCTTTTTCATATCCTCGAGGGTCTTGATAAATTTATTGGCCTTTCTGGAAAAATCTTGAAAAACCTTATAACCATGGTTTTGAACTCTATATCCAATCATTTGCTTTCCTTCATTTCTTTCATTTGCGACCTGTTCTTGTCTTTGCATTTTGGCTGCTTCCTTGTGTTGATAGAGTGGCTATGTGTGCTAGGTGTCCTATAGGGCCCAGTGGCTCAGCTTCCCCAGTTATCTGAGGTGACTCTCTTGGTATACCTATTTATGGGCTGTGTGCACAGTCTTGTTATAGTTAAGCCTTGATTGTTGTTGGTATTACTGGGAGGAATTGACCTCCAGGCCAATTGGCTGTGAGAATCAGCTATGTCTACAATGGGAGAAATTCTGTGCTAGAGACACCCTTATAGGCAGGACTTGCTTTAGTGGGACTTTGGTGCTCACTGAGTTTGCCCTCTAAGTGTGTTCCTTATGGATCTGAGGTGTTGTAATCTGGATGGTCCCACTCTGACCCCTGGGTACATTGGCTCTTGGATCTCCAAGGAGGTGCTAATTTAGTCTCTGTCTGAGGCCACCCCACAGGAGCTATGGAGAGATCTGCAGATTCCTCTTCTTTATTTGGGTTTTGGAGGTGCCCAGATGAGACCTAGCTGTGAAGCAATGCAAGCTGCTGTGGAGCTTTAGGCCTTCTTTTGGATATTCTGGGTCTTTCTAACCTAGCTGCAATTTGTTAGGTAATTTTATATTGCAAAGGGCCAACCCATTCATATTCAAAAGCCTCTGCACACAGCTTGGGTGGGGCAGGGTCTCAGGGAATCCACAGAGAGGAGAAAACAGCAATGGCTGATCCTCAGCCCTGCCCTAAGAGGCCCCTGGGTCTCAGTGTCCTGCAAGAATCGCTGCAAGCACCTCTGAGAAAAAGCAGCCCTCGTGTTCTGGCCTGATGCCAGACAGTCCAGTTTCTCCCAGTATGAGTCTGGGTCCCCAGTCTCTTGCCCGAAACTGGAGTTCAGAGCAGTCGGGAACTTGTGTCTCCCTTTCCCACTGAGAAAGACAACTGCATACTCAGTTGCCAGCCCTTTCCACCCACGTGCCTCCGTACCTCTGCACTTTACTTCCATAACTCCTCTGATTCTCAGTGTGCTTTTCTCTTTCCTTCTAGTTGTAGAATTTCTACTCAACCAGCCTTCCTGTGGTTCTGGAGATGTCTTTTAGTTGTAGTTTTGAAGTGGTTGTGCGAGACAGCAAGTTCAGACGTTTATCTATGCCTCCATCTTGGTTACTTCGAGTTGCTCTCTTTCAGTAAATGGTTACTAAAGTGCTATTCATCTTGGACTCTCTGGAGCCTGGTATGAAATCTGGTGTGTCTGAAGTGCTTGCAGCTTAAGGTGTGTGCCTGCTTACATCTGTGCCCCTTCCTCTGGCAGCAGCTTCCTGGTTTTCCTTAGGGCAGTGGTTGGCAAACTCATTAGTCAACAGAGCCAAATATCAACAGTACAAAGATTGAAATTTCTTTTGAGAGCCAAGTTTTTAAAACTTAAACTTCTTCTAATGCCTCTTCTTCAAAATAGACTCGCCCAGGCTGTGGTATGTTGTGGAGGAGCCACACTCAAGGGGCCAAAGAACTGCATGTGGCTTGCAAGCCGCAGTTTGCTGACCACTGCTCTAGGGGGAACCACCCGTCTCCTGTGCTCGGCCCTGACTAATGCCTTTGCCTTCAAAGCCAGTTCTGTACCTGGGCTTCAGGGCTGGCTAATTAGAGCACTGTATTCCTGCTCAAGAGGATTGGCTCAGGGAAGGTCACATGACCCAGTCAGAGCCAATGAGTTGCAATATTGGGTCATCTGAGAAGCCCTTTCTTCTCATTGAACAAGGAGTGGAGAGGAGATGCAGCATTGATGATGTCATATTGTAAGATGCACTATTGACCATGAGGTAATATTGATGGTGTAGGCATCTTGCCACTATATAGGGAGACCCCCACCTGAGAATGGTGCCAGCACAAGGAGAGTAGGATTAAGAGAAGCAAAGAGAGCATTGCTTCATTTATTCTCTCTACACTTATTTGCTCAGTTGTACTCTGTGCTAGGCCTGTCCCTGGCCCTTGGGAAACAGCTGTGAACAGGACAAAGTCTCCATTCTCACCTAGCTCTTGGACATTTAGCAGGGAGAAGCAGTCTCTACAACATCCAAGCATATAAGTAAACGGGTGAATAAACAGGATACTTTCTGGAAGTGGTAAGTGCTTTGAAGGGTGAGAGCAATTGGTCTAAGGAGGGTGGTTGCTTTGGACTGGCCTCAGGGGCACCTGAGAAGTTGCTATTGGAGCAGAGATTTGAAGGTGTGAGGGATGGCATTCCAGGTGAAGCAGCCATCTACAGGCTCCACCCATGGTGGAATAGGGCTTGGTGCACAGCCCTTTTTTCTAATCTTTAAAAAATTGTGATAAAATAACCATAACATAAAATCCACCATCTTAACCATTTTGATGTGTACAGTTGAATGGATGCACAGGCATTGAAGACATTTTTTAAACCCTGGATCCAGGAGTAACTGAAACAGCCACTCTCTCCTGACTTTTCAATTATAGGAGCCAATAGTTGCTCATCTAGACCACGTTCAAGCTGGATTCTCTACCACTGGCTCCCTGAAACCTGAACAGTCATTGTTTTGAGTGATCAAATGAAACAACAGGAGCCAGAAGTCCCTATAAACATATGCTACCCTTAGCAATGCCACCGTAGCTGTGTCCTTGCAGCCTGGTCAGCACTGGGGATTATCACCCACCAGCTTTCAAGCATGGGATAAGAAATATGGGGTGAAACTGGGACCAGCCCCACCTCTCTTCCTGTGAGTTCTCGGCACTCATCCATCTCTGCTCTGAGCTGTTGTTGCATGGTGGGCTGTGACATTTCCACCTGGAGGTATCTCACTTATTGCTTTGGGGACATATTTATTTTTTTATTTAAAGAGAATTTCCTTGGCAGTCTATGTCACCAAAGGCCGCCAGGAGCTCCCAGCAATATGATTCTGTCTGAAGAACAAAGAGGCAAATTTGCAGCAGATCAAATGTAAAGGCATCATGAGAGAAGGAGAGGCTGGGAGTTACAGATGAAACAGAGCCGGGTCCAGCCCAGAGCTGTGTGTTTTGCCAAGATCTGAGAGTCCTGAATAATGGAGAACTTACACACAGCTCGAGGTGCATGATTGTTGGGGTGTGGGAGGAACTTATTGAAGATACCGCCTTGCCATGAGGAAGAAGGCATAGCACCATCCTCCGGACAGGGGCAGCAAAAGAACTGGGAAGAGAGAGGATGGAGTTGAGGGATCGCATGCCCTCAGTTACGGGGCCTCTGTGTTGCAGCTGTTGCTGCGTGGGTGTGATGGAAGCGCAGGTGTAGGGAAAATGCAATTCCAGTTTCCCAAAGTGGGGTCCCGGGAGCCCTGGGAAGTTAGGGAAAATGCAGAGGTCTTCTGTTGGCTGGTGGGCCTTTTCTACTGAACTCAAGAAGATGCCCCTGTAGCCTAGTTTGGGGGTACACACTTTGTACCTCTTCTCCTGGATATCTCCTTGTGGCTTCCTCATCCTCCACACATCCCCCTCAGCTTGCCTTTCCTTAAGGCTGAGCACCTCTTCCTACACTTCCTTTTCCTACTCTCAGGTCCCAAACCCAAGCCTCCACCCTCCACCCTCCAATTCCTCCCAGCCTCCCCTTCTATTTCCCCTATCTCAGACCCTCTTTCTGACCCTCTGCCTAGTCCTCCCTCCCTCTCCTGGAACTCCCAGGCCTCTGGGTTGGCTGCCCCTCACATGTCCATAGTCTGCCTGCCCACCGGGTCCTCCATGGGGTCACAGCTCTAAATCCTTCTCTCTGTGCAGCCTTGTCACCTCTGCCTCTCCCCCCACCACCTCTGGGTAGTACTGAGTCCATCCTTCTGTGAGTGGATTTTCATCATGCTTTCTGGTCACCCGGTACTAGAAGCTTCTTCCTGTCAAGGAAGAGCCAGCCTTCCTCTGGATAAGTTGAAATGCTGGACATTTGCTCTGCAGGCCTCACTGACTGCAAGGGCCCCCCAGCCAGCCAGGGGCACAAAGTTGCAGACCACGCAGCATCCCAGAACTTGTCTGTCCATGGGCGATGGCGGTAGCAGTCTCCTTTGGGCCCAGAGGGAGTAGGACAGGAGCCAGGGCCAGCCGGGCTGGTTGGGGTGTCAAAGCCAAGGGAAAGGGCAGTGGCGTCTTAGCGGCTTCTTCCTGAATCCTCAGCCCCTAAGCATGCTCAGGCCCCCCAGCGAGGGTCAAGGATCCAAACACCCCTTATAAGTGCCCTTTCTGCTTACATCAGCCTAAAACATTTCTACTGCTTTGAACTATTTCAGTTCTATTGTATTGGAAGACCCTGACTTGTCCATTAATTTTCTCAGTTTGTTTTCTTCCTTATTCTAGAATCATCTAGGTAGGACTAATAACTAATACCTATTTTTAAAAAGAGACATCTATGAAATTTAAAAAATGAATCGCTGTAAGATATTAAATACATGAAAAGGTCTTTCACATTGTGACTTCACAATCCAGAAGCCACAAAAGACTCAACAATAGTCATCACAATTGTAAATGCATGTATCCTTCAGCCCAACAACCCCACTTTTGAGAATTTATTCTACACCTGTCCTAATCAGCTCCTATAGCCTAGTGACCAGTGATCTTTCCGCATCAGATGGTAGAGAACTTCCTCATCTCCCGGCCCCTCCTGCTTTTTTCTTTTTTTTTTTTCACAGCGGAATATTCCGTGGTCTAGACAGGTCCTGGTTCAGAGAGCTGGCCCCCTCCTGGTGGACACCTGCGCCACCACCTTCCTCTCCTGCTGTCATAGTGCCGTGAACACCGCTGTACGCTCACGTCTCTCAGGTACAAAGTGGAGCACCTGTGCCACATGTCAAGTGGGAAAATAAGATACAGAACAGCCTATTGGACATGTTGTGATTTGTACTGAAAGAGGGAAAATAAGAATATGTCTTTATATTTGTTAGGCTCCCATAAAGATACCCTGGAAGGACAGACAGAAAACGAGGAAGGAGCATACCTGCCGCTGGTGCGAAGTGGGAGGCGTGGGGAACAGGAGGACAGGGCAGAGCCTTGTTTTGCTTTTGGAACCCTATGACTGAATTAATCGTTTGTCTTTTTAAACATCCATGAGTGCAGCGGTGACAGACAGGGGTGACCCAAATCCTGAAGGTGGCCATTGATGGCAGATTTTGGGAACGCTTCATGTTGTGGCTTTGGGTTGTCTTTTGTGGCCAGACTATTCCTTCAGCCACAGGAGTGGGCAGGGAGCTGGGGACAGCATGGGGTGGCCCCTGCAAGTGCAGCCCCTACTGGCCGTGCACAGGACTGCCTGCCGCTGGAATCCCCCACCGCGTCCTGTTTCTCCTCCACCGCGTCTGGGGGTGTTGATTAGGGGGCCTCTCTCTAAAACTGGAGACCTCAAACCTGCTTCTCTGCCAATTGAGAAGACCCCAGAGGGCCTGCGGGCTGCAGGGACTGCCCTGTGACAGGCCACGTTGGCCCGGTTCCCATACGGATAGAACCACCTGCTCCCGCCAGTGCAGCCACAGGGGAACCCAGACAGCAGCCCACACCTTTGTCCCTGGGCCTGGCACCTTGTAGAGGCTGCAGCCAGACGAGGGCCTGGGATCTGGGGAGAGAGCCAGGGTGGGCGCTGGGGGAGGGCCGTGCACCTCCTCTGTCTCCAACTGCCTTTGTTCGAGAATAAACACACGGCGGCCTCCTCCCCCACCTGAAAGCCGCTCCTGCCAGAGAGAGAAATCGTGTACAATCTCTGCTTTAGATGCACAGAAAGTCTGAAATTGCTTGGAGACCAGGCGGGAGGGAGCTGGGCGAGGCTGGGGGATCCGGGCGTGTAATTGCGGGTCATCTATCTGTTTCTGTCAGCGCATAGCGATTGCAGAAAGACTCCTCCAATGTGTTGCTTCCCATCTTCCATTACTTACTCTTTCCTCGGCAGCTGTAAAACCTTTTCCTTAAAAGTGCCCTTAAGCGTAATGAACAGCAGACTTTCAGAACTGGTAAGAAAGACACCCCCAAATGATGTACTTGGCCTTTCTCAGGGTCCCTGAGACGAATGCACAGCCACTAGGATCTGCTCTGGGTCAGTGGGGGGTTTCCAGCTGACCTGAGCGCTGCAGAGAAGACACCAGCATGAGGGGTCTCAGTCACCCCACCTCCATCCTTCTGGGTGGTGTCCCCAGAGGAGAGGTGCAAACCTCCTCCAGGTGGGCTGAGGGGTTTCCAATGCTCCCACCTGCATTCCTTTGGGTAACCCTACGATGCCCGCAGGAGGCAGGGGTAGGGGGTGATGCTGCAGCAGGTGAGATGTTGGGGTGAGCAGCCCAGCTCCTGAGGAGGGACAGGACCAGTGAGCAGCCCAGATGTGGCTAACCAAACCAGAGTTACTCTCCTTGGGGGCAGGTGGGCCCGTGGCAGGGGGAGGCGGGTGTGCCCAACCCTGGGAGGGTGTGGCTTGGAAGCGATGGAGCTCTGGTCCTGTCACTTGCTCACTGAGCAACTAGGCCACCGAGGACACCTTCTGGGGATCCCCATAGGCAGTGTGGGGGCCCCCTGAGCCTGTGGCTCAGACCCAGAACCTCTCTAGGACTTGCTCATGGCACAGTGGGAGCAGTACTGCCCTCATCATCACAGGAAGTTACTGCTCACACAGCGCATTGACATGGCTCGAGCGCTTTATGTGAGGAGGTCACTTCCTCCTCCGGCCCAGCTAGCCATGTGCCAGGCTGTGCAGTGTCCAGCTGAGCAGTGCCCAGTGTGTGGGGCTGTTTCTAAATGACAAGCATTGAAAGTCTATACAGGTTCTTATTGGAGATGCAGATGGAGACTTTCAGATTCAAATGGGTTCTGTGAGGCCATCAAGGCCACGCCCTCTTTCTCACCCCCGTCCAAGGTGATGCCCAGATAGGTGAAGGTACTCTCCTGGTGTCACACCACAGTGGAGTGACCCTGGGCAGGGACGCAGGTCTTGGGACCGGCTGCCTGACTGCCCTCGTCCTTCCTTTCTTCCCAGGCCCCAGAGTGGGGCTGGCCGGGGGCAAAGGCCCTGCCCCTGGGGTCTGGGATGTGCGGTCAGTGGGAGGAGCTTCTGCACTGTGGGGCTGTTCCCCTCCGCCCTTGACCCTGGCGGACATTCAGTCCTGGGCTCCTCCTGGGATGGAGCCCTGGGCTATGTGCATCTGTAAGCCCCTGCTCCCCTCGTGAGGATACTGGAACTGTCCAGTGGCTGCCTCTCCGCTTCAGCCCCTCAGCCCAGAAAGGCAGAATGGCATGCTCGGTGGGGTGAGCCCCAGATGTGCCAGCTGGTTCGATCCCATCCATCCCCGGAGACTGGTGGAGGATGGAGGGGGAGCTCACGCTGCCTGGCCATGGGGAGAGTCATGTCACAGTATGAGTGACCCTGTTCCTGGGACCTGTGGGAGAAGGTTCATGCACTAGTTCCAGGGGTGACAGGGTGAGGCCCTGCTGGAGCCTCTGTCGCATTAGAGCAGGGCTTACGGACTCCACGGCCACACCACGCCAGCTGAGAGGCAGGTGACAGGGCAGTCCCTGTGGCTCTGCCTGAGGGTGGTATGTGCAAGGCAGGCCCAGAGTGAGGGCCACACCAAGCTTGGAAGAGGAACTGGAAATCTGGCCTTTCAGAATAGGAACTACCCGGCTTTTTAGGCACTGTGCTGGTCACAATGGCCCTGAAGCCACCATGTCCCCATGGAGCAGGTCCGAGGTGTGGTCAGAACTCGGAGGACCCAGGCCCGGACGGGGGGCTGTGCTGTGGCTGAGGCAGGGGAGGTACACGCTTTACCCACACACCAAAGGCTCCTGTGAGGAGGCCCTGTGGCCTGGAGAGGTCAGGGGTGCGCTGAGGCCACAGGCTGCTGAGGAGGCTCATTTCCGTCCGGAGTGTCGGAGCCCTGGAGCTCCCCCTGAAACCACTGACTGACCTCCTGCATGGGCACGCCCCTGCCCCTCAGCCCCTCTCTGCCCCAGATGGAGTGGAGTCGGGGAACCCCAGACGTGGCCAGCCCACGCCAGCCCCACCCTCCTCAGTGGACCAGCTTCCGGGGCCTGTGGTCTTTTGTCTTTCCCATCATGCCTTGGGCTTCAGACCGCTTTGCCCGCCTGCCTCTCCCCTGGCCATTGCTGGGCAGGATTCCAGAGCAGAGCACACTCTCCTTGGGAGCTCAGGGGTCTGGCTGGTCTCTGATGGGCCCCGTCCCTCACCAGAGCCTCATCTCCTGGCCTGCAAACACCAGGCCAACAACCTATATATTGCAGGTCGCCCCAGGGAATAAAGAGGGCTCTGCGGGACCAGCATCTTCCGACAGGAAGGGAATGGGGTCCAGGCAGGACCACTGGCCTGGGCCTCGCGTTAACAAGCCTCAGATTCAGACCCCAGATGAGACGATGTGGAGACTCAGAGAGACACTCTGTCAGGATGGAGAAGCAAAGACATTCATCACTCATGTTAACTGTTGTCATCCTCGCCCGCTGTCTCTCCGCTCCCTCCCGAGGGCTCTCAGCAGTCCCTGTTAGCTCTGGCCTCCCGATGTCTGGCACCCACCCCTGCGCCCCTCCAGGGTGACCCCAGCGGGGAGGGGCCGGAGCACCAAGTCTCACCTTCTCCCCCCCACTCACTGCTCTGCTCCAGCCACAGCTTCCTGACAGGCACTGGCCACTTAGAGCCTCTGCCTTCACTCTCCCCTTTACCTGGGAGTTTCTCCCCACAGATCTCCACGCGCCCGACTCCCTCCCTTCCCCGGATCTCTGCTCAAATGCCACCTTATCAAGTGTCACCTTCCTGAGCCAACTGTAGAAAAGGGACGGCCCTCCTTCCCAACCTCTTGCACCCCTCACCCAGCCCTCCCTCCCTGCTCTGTTTTTCTTTATAGTCCTCACCACTGGGCATTCTACACGCTTATTCCTCTACTTCCTGAGTTGTTAGCGTAGAACTCAACAAATAGTACTTCCTTAAGACTTTCCTGCTCTCTGGGAGCCTCCAAGGATGAGTGTGGCTGAGTCCGGGGGCCTTGCCCACCGCAGGGAAAAAGAAAGACTGGGCACCGCTGTGGTGAGTGCCAAGGGCCAAGGATGTCCCCCTTTCAAGGACCAGAAGTGGAGGCTGCTGAGGAGACAGCAGGGCCCCTGGCCCCAGTGGAGCCCAGTGTTCTGTCCTGCAGAAGTCCTGGTGCAGGGAGATCCTGACTCAGAGCCAACTCTTCTGCATGACACGGGCTATGAGGGCACCTTCAGAATGGCCTGTGCAGAATAAGTAGGAGCTGCTAAGCTGACTTGAGGAAGGGAAGTGTGAGGAAGAGAGAACGTGCGAACATAAATGAGTACACGGGTAGAGTGTCAGAATGTGTGGTCTTAGGACATCTGGGGCTCTGTGTGAGAAAGGGCGCAGTTCTGCAACATTGGATGAAACAAAGAAAACGGAACATGCAGGACTTGTTAGAATCTTCCACACACCGTGCCCATTGTGGCTTTCCGGGATGGGGTATAGTGTAGCCCATGTATTTCCCAAACTGATTTGCTGACCGGACCATGCTGAGGGCCCAGAGGCCCATATAACTCACCTTGGGAATCACTGATACGAGCATAGGGGTGCATGGCAGCCAAGGCAGGGGGCTGAGCTTGGGAGGGGGGAAGGGCAGGAGGCGCAGGGATGTTGCTGTAATGAAGCGGAGGCCCATTTGTTAATTCTTTAAAAGCCCTGCAAAGAAATTTTGACTTTATCCTGTAGAAGCCGAGATTCATGAGGGGTTTGCATTTAACAGGAGTCCACATTCGTGACTCTAAGACAAGGATGTAATCGGAATGTTCTGGAGAGTTCACTGAAGAGGTTGGCCTAGCCGGGGGCCACAGGGAGCACATGCATCTGTCTACGGAGGGTAGGGCTGCGAGGGCCGGTTTTTGCACTGCACGCCTGCAGGGGGCATCGATCCCAGCGACACAGCAGGAGCTGTGCTTCCGGTGCCTACCGTGCAGTGCACACCCCGAACGCCTGTCCAGGGGGCCGCTGCCAAGTGGGAGGGCGTGGTAGAATGGTGCTCACCAACAGAGGACCAGGGACATGAGTGTGCGCCGAAGGCTGTACCTCCCAACCCCCTTGGCATGGGATGGGCCACCCTACTACCTTCGGTCAACGACAAGGGGCCAGGGGCCAGCTGCTTGTCTCATGCTGAGGCTCTGCCGCAACCACGTGCTCTCCCCCGGCCTCTTCCTCCCCGGAAGCAGCAACGACCTGGGCCGTGTGTCTCACAGGCGGCAGGGCCTCCCTCAGCCTGGGTCCCTGCGTGGCTGTGTGGAGCCGAGCCCCCGCTGCCTGCATTGGACATGTGGGGTGAGGAAGAAGTCAACACCTGGGTGGGGAGCCCTGAGAATGGGGGTGTTCGACACTGAGCAGAGCTCAGCCTGCCCTCACCTCCACAGGGGTCAGGCAGAACATTGCCCTGACTCCCGCCTGGGAAGAGAAGTCTTTTGATGTTATGTGGTGGGCACCAATTAAAAATACCATCCAACACAGTGCCGGCCACGCAAACCCCTCTGCACACCAGGCACTGGTTTGCAGCCACCATCTCTGGCTCTGCTGTAGGGCCTAAGAGACCTGCACATAGAACATGAGCGCTTTTTTTTTTTTTTTTGGTGCACTTTTCTAGGCAATCTCATATACTTGTGGGCGTATCAGGACAGAATGAGACTCTCTGGTCTATGATTAATGGAAAGAGAATGCCAGGCTACCAACACAGAGAAAGAAGGCAATACTACGGCTCTTTTAAAAGCTGCAGCATGAAGGCATCTAAATGCCCGTGACAAGCAGTTACGTGACACTGACTGAATCAGCCTTGAGCGAGGCAGGAAATGGTGATTAAGAGCTCGGCTCTGCTACTGGTGTGGCACTTTGGCCAAGTCACCTCACCTCTCGGAGCCTCTGCTTCTTTGTGGGAAGTTAGGGTTCATCGTAGAAACTGCCTCGCAGGGATGCTGAGGGGAGGAAGTGAAGTGTGTATGGTACAGCACTTGGCTCTCAGGAAGGGGGCACTAACGCCAGTTCTTGTGGTTCTTATTCTCTTTCTGTCATGCCAACCAATGGCACAGAGCTGGCTCCCCCTGGCACGGCCCCTCCCTGCCACTGCAGGAGGCTCACCAGGGAAGGAGCTGGGATTGGCCTTCCTTTGCCATCAGGAGCTCAGCACCCTGGGCCTGGCCAGCTGCACCCTGGCTGTATGTGTGGGCGGTGGCTGCTATAACAAATGATGACAAGCTTGGTGACATATCTTCCTCATCATGTTTATTGTGGTAAAGAAAACAACACAGAACCTAAAATTTACCATCTTAACCATTTTATTTTATTTTTTAAAAAAATATATTTTATTGATTTTTTTTACAGAGAGAAAGGGAATAGAGAGTTAGAAACATGGATGAGAGAGAGAGACGTCGATCAGCCGCCTCCTGCACGTCCCCTAATGGGGATGTGCCTGCAACCAAGATACATGCCCTTAACCGGAGTTGAACCTGGGACGTTTCAGTCCACAGGCTGATGCTCTATCCACTGAGCCAAACCGGTTTCGGCCCATCTTAACCATTTTAAAGTGTATCGTTTGGTGGCAAAAGATATTAACATGGCTGTGGATCAGATCTCCAGATGTTTTTCATCTGGCGACACCGAAACTATATCTTGGTAACTTTTAAAAAGCAACACAACTTTATTCTCTCACAATTAAAGCCAGAAGCCAGAAGTCCAAAGTCAGTCTCACTAGGCTAATGTCAAGGTGTGTGCAGGGCTGGCTCCTTCTGGAGTCTTAGGAAAGAATCTGTTTCCCTGCCTTTTCTGGCTCCTGGGGGCGCCTCCCCACTGTGGCCTGCACCCCTTCCTCACATCTGGCGGACCTCTGTGGCAGCTGCTCCATCTCCTGCACGTGTATCCAACCCCCCTCTGCTGCCCTCTTAGGAGCACACTGTGACTGTACAGGGTCCACCTCTCCGTGTCAGCATCCCTCACTTACTCCCAGCTGCAAAGTCTATCTTGCTATGGAAGGTCACATTTTCTCCGGTTCCAGGGATTAGGACATGGATGTCTTCGAGGGCCACTACTCAGCTACCACACTGGCCATTGCAGTGAGCTCAGGGCCTAGGTGCTTTCCCCAGAAGACCTGGAGACCAGGATGGGGAAAATGCCTCAGATGGGACTTGTAGACTTGGAGTAGGAAGCCTGGCTTTGGCCCTGACTCTCTATGAGGTCACGGCAGGCCCCTTCCTCCCACTCTCTGCTTCCTCGGGGACCATATCGACCCCAGCACCAGTCATTGAACCAACGAAGCACTGGGGATTCAGACAAAAGTTGCTTCTCTCCTGATGCCTCTGTCCTAGTTGGGAGATGGAGAATGAAGACAGATAGGTGGCAGGAGAGAGAACGGGATGTGCTAAGGAGAAGAAGGAAGCAGGGAGAGGGAGAGGTGGATCAAGCAGGTATCCTCTCTGAGCCCCCCACAAATTTCTCAGGCATCTATATTATGTGCCAGGCGCTGTTCTAGGAGGTGGCACCCTGGAGGACCTCCTGTTTTAGCAGGGGACCACCCAGGAAGTACTAGTAAATGGGTGGGATAAGTTTAGATGGCAATGAGGTGATGCCAAATCTAAATGCTGTCCTGAGTGAGAGAGTGTTGGGGCAGCTTCAGATGGGGTAGTCAGGGAGGGCCTCTAGGAGGAGGTGACCACCGAAGAAGAGTCAGTGTGTGGAGACCTGGGCGAAAAGGGCTCCAGGTTGAGGGGACAGCCAAGGTACCATGGAGGCGATGCACCTAGAATGCCCAGTGCAGTGTCTGGGTGGCAGGTGCTCAACAAACAGTGTTATTAGTGATGAAGAGTTTGATGAGGGAGGAGATGGGGTTGGGCTGGGACAGGACACCAGGCCCCATGGTCCACCTGCTGTGGCCAGGGATTCTAAGCTGTTGGTCCCAGCACTGCCTGCACCTGGTGGCCCCCTTACCCAGAATGAGGGAGGGACCCAAGCCCCATCTGGAACCACCCAGGCCTGGAGGAGCCCTGCCAGGAAGGAGCCTGCCTTGGTCCCCCCCCTCCCACATGGAGCCCCATTCCAGAATTCGGCTGGGCTCCTTAATGAGACCATCTGTCTGGCTTTCCTCACTCGGCTGGGCCTGGTGAGGCCATCCATCTCCCCTGTCCGCATCCTGGTCTATCTGTCACCCCTGCCTGGCCCAGCCACCAGGCCCGGCTCTGAGGGGGGCCATGGCAGGTTTGGCCTCTGGCTTTCATGTTTATTCTTCTCATCTGGCCACAGCTGGTCTCCGTGCTGAGTCACTCGTTCCATCTGCCCATCCTCGCTATGGGATGGCGGCTGTCTCTTCCTGGCTCTCCTGGTGCTATGTGGCAGCCCACGCGTGCAGTGTGTGCCAGGGCCTGCACACGCGTAGAGATGGGACCATGTGCAGCTCCCGTGGCAGCCTGCACCCCGAGAGTGGGCGGGGGGGGATCCATTTCAGGGCCAGCCTTCCTTGGAGGGTCCCGGCAGCCCAGAGAGTCACATGGTTCATTTGCTGAGGATGCCCTGCCCCCAAGGGCCATAGCCAGGCCCAGGCTTTGCTCTGCCGGAGCCTCTCCATGTTGCATCGGAGCATAGAAGTAAGGGAGGGTGGGTATCTCCACTCAGAACTCAAACCCTGGCAGGGAAGTTCCCAGGACTAAAGCTCTGAACTTGGTTCCATCATTTGGTCTTTCCAAGCCTGACTTTCTTCATATTTTTTGAAAAACAAACAAGTTGAGCTGAGGTAGTATAATGCCATCATGCATCCCCTGGGCCCACCACCTATTCTCCCTCTCACTAACAATAGCATCTTAAATTTCCTTATGCCCCTCCCCACCAATTCCTGTGATTTGGACAGGGATGGCATCAAGCGGGACTCCAGGAGAGGGCACATGACCAAGAATTAGCCAATCAGAGCATTGCAAGTCCCTCTTCCCCTAGGATTCCCATCAGTGATTGGGCTGGGGTCAGGTGGGCATCAAACTGGGCCAATCAGGGGCAGAACCTTTGCTGGAACTTTTCTAAAGAAAGGGGCGCTCCTTTCTCCTGGGTCTGTGAGCAAGCAGGATTTGAGGCCAGAGCGACTGGCAGCTGCCAAGCGGAGAGAGCCAGCCATTGAGGGAAACCAGCACAGTGAAGAGCAGAGCCAAAACATGGAGAATGAGAATGGGCCTAACAGGCCCCAAGATTCAGCTGGGCCTGAGCCAGCGCCCCCTCTGGACTTTCCCATGACCAATGCCAATACATCCCCTTTACAATACAGTTTGAGGTGGGTTCTTTCACGTGCAGCCAAAGAGTCTTATGTGACATACTAGAGGCCTGTTGCACGAAATTCGTGCATGGGGTGGGAGGCTGTCCCTCTGCCCAGCTTGCACCCTCTCCAATCTGGGACCCCTCAGGGGATGTCTAACTGCCAGTTTAGGCCTGATCCCGGGATTGGGCCTTAACTGGCAGTCAGGCAAACTTCTCACAATCCGGGACTGCTGGCTCCTAGCCACTTGCCTGCCTGCCTACCTGCCTGATAGCCCCTAACTGCTTCTGCCTGCCAGCCTGATCACCTGCTAACCGCTCCCCTGCTGGCCTGATTGACACCAAACTGCTCCCCTGCCAGCCCAATCACCTCCAACTGCCCTCCCCTGCTGGCCATCTTGTGACAACATGGAGGTAGCCATCTTGTGACAACTTGGGGTGGCCATTTTGTGATGACACAGGGTGTGATGGTCAATTTGCATATTACCTCTTTATTATATAGGATTCCTGAAAGGGGCTAACAGCTGCCTAATATGTGGAAGATACTCAATAACTATTTATTTTAAAATAAATACTTCGTGAGTGAAGAAAGCCATTCTCAAGAGCTCACATAAGATTCCATTTACATCCCATTCTCAACATGCAGTTAGAGAGATGGCAAACAGGTTCATGGTTGCCAGGTGCTGGGGATGCTGAGGAGGATGGAAGTGGCAGCAAAGGAGCAGCAGGAGGGACATCTTTGTGGTGATGGGACACTTCTGTATCTTGGTTGCTGTGGTGATTTCACAAAGGTGATAAAATGGCAGAACAATATGCACCATTGTATCTGTGCCAGCTTCCTGGTCTTGGTCTTGCACCAGAGTTATGCCGGATGTCACTGCAGAGGCGGGGAGC
This sequence comes from Lasiurus cinereus, assembly GCA_011751065.1. NCBI lineage: Eukaryota > Metazoa > Chordata > Mammalia > Chiroptera > Vespertilionidae > Lasiurus > Lasiurus cinereus. Next base: position 9,879,611 of record JAAGEH010000293.1, read on the forward strand.
GGAGGGAAGGAACCGAATGCCAGTACATGGAACCTCTGGGTGCTGTTTATCCTTGCAGCTTCTTTGGAAAAGTTCTTTGTAGGCTGTCACATCCAACAGCACTTGGATCCTAAAGGGCAGAGAGCATGGATGCTGGGATGAGAAGGACCTGAGTTCAAATCTCGGCATGACCATTCACAAGCTGAGTGATTGGAGGTCCCTCACATCTGTTCTCTTACCCTCAGTGTCCTCGACTGTGGAACGGGGCTTAACTCATAGTGTTGTTATGAAGAGAAAAGGGACAACCACGATCTGCCTAGCTCAGTACCTGGCATAGGGAAGGCAATAAACAACAGCATAGATGTGGAAGCCGTTTTTATACTGGCTTTCCAGGGAGGGCCAGCAATGTAGGCGTGAGACTCTGGACTCTCCAGCCAGCTCCCCGGAGCGTGAACCCTGGCGCTATGGCTTCTGGCTGGGTGACCTTGGCCAGACAGCTTGACCTCTCTGCACCCTACCTTCCCCATGTGTAAATGGAGAGAAAATAGTTCCTACTTCATAGTCCAGTTTTGAGGATTAAGAGAGATAACGCACCTGAGACCCTTAGGGAATGCCTGGCACTTGGCAAGGACGGTAAACAAGCCCCAGGTGGGGAGCCTGGCTCCCTGGGTGGGGTAAGGGTGCTTGGCCAGGCAGTGGGTCTGGGGCAACTTCACCCTGAGGAAGCCCCTTGACTTCCTTGGTACCAGCCCTCAGAGGTCCCCAGGACCTCACCCCTGGGCAAGCAGGAAATCTGACCCTGGGGCAAGGAGGGAGGCATCCCTCCGTCCTTCTCTGACCTCCTGGAGGCGGGAGCTCACAGACCTGAACTGGACTCTGCACAGAACAGACTTTGAGATACAGCTCCCAGGAGGAAGGGAAGGGTGTAGGGTTTGTGGGCAGTGAGATTATGGGGATACCGGGGCCTGGGTAGTATGGCTTGAGTGGGGATGGAGAAGTTCCTTTGTCCCTAGTCATAAATTTCCTCGATTTATTGTGACTTTAAAATGCCTAAAATTCCATCATCACCAAGCCTATCCTTTAGGTTAAATGTTGACCACTTCTATGTTCTGTTCCTCTCTTAAATCTAAGTCATTACTGTCTGAATTAATTTATGACAGGGTTTGGGGTAAGGTGAGCTAAAAGTATTCGGCGGAGGTGGGGGGCGGGGTACACGTGAACGAGGGAGAGAATAATGCTAAAGGCAAACTTTGCCTGCCCTGGCTGGTGCTTGGCGATAATCTATTTAAAGGCATCCCTTTGCTGTCCTCGTTGATGTAGATCCATTTGAACAGTTTCAGGGCTGTAGTCTTTATTTAATGCAGCTCTGAGCCTGGCTGCACAGGGGCCCCGAGCAGAGAGGAGGCTGGCTCCTGGCAAGGCTTAATAGCAAGGTGAGCGTATGGAGCTCCTGAATCGGAGCAGCAGCTGGGCCAGGCGGCCAGCCATGGGGCGGTTGGTGGCCTGGTGCTTGCTGTTGTGGGTGTCTGCAGGCGACAGTTCCCACCCTGGAGTCCGGCAGGGGCACTTTTGAGAAGGGACTGGATTTCAAAGGAGCTGGTGACTTGGTGCGATGGAAGAGACTTTATTAAGTAGTGGCCGAGAATGAGGCAGGACCCAAGCTGGCTTCAGCAAACAGGGGGATATGCTGGCTCATGTGGCAATCTCTTTTCAGATCTGGCTGGATCCAGGATCCCCTGTGAGAACATTCAGCAGCTCTAAAAACCACATGTTCCCTGGTCAACCTGGGAAAAGAGCTTATTAGGGGTCAAGCATTTCCTGCCAAAGTCCTAAGCTTCGTTCTGATTGGTCTGGCTTAGGTCACATGCCCACTCCCCAAACCAATTCCTGTGGCCAGGATGAGATAGATTGATTGTCTTAGCCAGCTACCAGGGGCCCGAGAGGAAGGGAGAGTGCCAATTCTACCCAAGCCTTTCAGAGGGCAGGGGGCCCAGAATAGGGCCGACCTGGCTGGGAACCAAGCAGATATTAGCTCTTAACTATGGCCCAGCCTGGGTTCACAGGCTTCATCCAACTTACCTTTCTCAATGGCCTCTGCAGAGATGCTCCTTCCCATTTGACAGATGAGAAGATGGAGGCTGAGGAACTCGCCCAAGGCCCCATACCCAGAGAGGGGTTCCAGCCTCCTTCTAGTTTATTCCAAGTTCCTTCCACCCTCTTCTCATCTAGCCTTTCCCCTCCCTGTAACCCCCTCCCCATTCCACAGCACTTAGACTGCTGGGTTTGGGACCTGGGAAGGATCTTAGAACTCATTGCTTCCAATCTCCTTCAATGACATGCGCACGAGCACACAGCCAGTGCGTGAGGAACAGGAACTAGAGCCAGGTCTTACGGTCACTTACTTCCCACCTGCCCTGCTGCGTGGTGGGTAACAACCTGGTGTGGCCCTGGTCTGACTGGTTTGCAGCCTGGGTTTCTTACCTCTCCTTTTGTTTTGGTCTGTTTTGAAGACATGGCATCAGAAGACGTGTAAGTGTAAAAAATTTGGCTCTCAAAAGAAATGTCAATCGTTGGACTGTTGATATTTGGCTCTGTGGACTAATGAGTTTGCCGACCACTGGCCTAGGCAGCTCCCGCCCCGTTCCCGGGGTCCTTGCAGCTGGGCGCCTTGACGAGGGGCTGTGCTCCCCTGGATCTCAATGCCCCAGCTCTTTGCATGTCTTTCTCCTCCTCTCGACCAATTTCTTTCTTTCTTATTAATTGCTTTGTACTAATTTCAGTAGAGGTAATTCTCTCTCTCTCTCTCTCTCTCTCTCTCTCTCTCTCTCTCTTTTTTACTTTATTTCCACAGTTCACATTTCCTAATTAATTTCTTAGCTCTTGGAAGTTCTCACATAAGTTGCCCTAAATGCCCTTTCCAACTATTGTGCGTGTCACCACGTCTCCGGCAGCGCGGTCACCTGGTCACGGTTGCCGCATTCGAGACTCTTGGCACATGGGTTGCACTGGGTGCTCATAGCAGCCTTTCGAGAGTGGCCTCGTTTCACAGAGAGGGGAAACTGAGTTTCTAGGGGTCCTAGGGTGAGCAGAGCTGGGATGTGAACCGACACCCCCTCCACCATCCTGAGCTCCTGGTACAGGGAGAGCTGGGAAAAGAGCTTACTACAAGCACTTCTGACCTGGCAGGTGGCCTTGGAGTGAACTCGGTGGCCATGCTGGCCCCACCCCTGGTGATTCCCAGCCCACCCCTGCATCCTGCTGGGAGAAACTGCCCAGCGGGGTGCGGGAGGTGCAATCCAGGGGAACACAGGTCTCCGCATCTGTGCACAGACAGGAAAAGGCAGCGGCTCCTCTCCCAGGGAGAGGAGGGGAAATGCAACAGCAGCTACATTTGCAGAGAAATAAAAAATGATTTCAAATTCTGTTTTCCCATCTCTCAGCACATCCCCTGGCGCTATTTTATCTAGTAAATAGGAGGCCTAGCTGTTATTCTCAATTATGATATTAATTCTCCCAGTGACCCTGGGCTACTTACCTCCCTGCTCGGAGCTGGTTTCTCTATCTATCACCACCTGCTCAAGGACAAAAAGATGTTCTCACAGGAAGGGAGCTCCTGTGTCTGGAACAGACCTGGGCCCTCCTTACCCAGCAGTGCCTGCAGGAGGGGCCACGGGTGGCAGGCGAGGGGTGGACAGCATCTTTGCTCCAGCAGCCTGCCCTCTGGCTCTCTCTTCTTTCCTAACCAGACTCCTCGCTCTTAACTACATTGTATTTGTGAGCTTTGCAGACCCTTCTGCAAAACTCCCCATCCTGTTTGATTCTGAAATTTTCTATGATCTCCCCACCCCATGGAGCTGGGGGAGAGATGCTAGCAACTTCCCAGCTGGACACCAACTTCCACCATCGTGTGGCTAGTTCCACAATATTTTCGTATTTTTCTCAGCCATCTCCCTTCCTGGGGGTGGGGGCAGAAGAGGGGGGGCAAGGTTGCTACGGTAATTGGACTCGAATTTGTTTACCTCAGCGCTCCACACTCCCCCTCCCTCACATCTCTCCCTCTGTCTCCTCCATCCCATGGCGGCTCCCTAAGCCATCTGGATCTCCGCTCCCTCTCCCCTACACGGGAGCCAGAGAGGGCCGGTTTGAGCACCGTGTGGGAGGCCATACTTCCCTGGAACACAGGCAACTGGATTTTGAAACCAGCTCCTCAGTGACAAACGAAAAATACAAATAACGAACAACAGAGACCCCAGGCTGGGGTTTGGCAAATACAAATGAAAGCAAGTCTCAGATGGAAAATTCTAACGATTGCTGCTCTTGTTCAGAACTGAAGACTAATTCTGCAATGTTGGTTGTCAGGAAAAACGGGTTTGGGTGAGGCAGGGGGGGGGCTGAGCCCCTTCTAAAGGAGCTGGAGAATCCTGTGGCCTGGGAGGCTCTGAGCACTCACCCGGGCAAAGCCTCCAGGTTGCCAGCGAAGTTACCCAGAGGAGCGTCTGTGAGGAGGACAGGAAGCCTCGGCCTTTGCAGGTGGTTCTGATGGAGAAGGAAGCTGAGCCGTAGAAAGGGGATTGCTTCCAGGTAGACATAGGTCCAGATATAGGACGGGCTGAGGCTCCCATCCAGGTCTTTCTGCTGAGCAGCCTCCGGGGGACAGAGATTTTCGTAGCTCAGGGAGGACTTCTGGTGAGATCTGCGCCAAATCCTCTCCTGAAACTCCGGTGACAGACAAAGTAATTGACAACCAAACAGGCCAGAGGCTGATCCATCAGAGCTGTGTCCAGCCATGAACGGGGGCGGGTCCAGAGGGCTCCGGAGGTCCACAAAGTCAGAGGGGCCAGGACAGAGGAACTGGGGTGCCCCCGGGAGCTGGGGCAGAAACTGCTCAGTGATCAGCCACGGGATCCCGGCAGCACGTGGCCAGGTGAAGCCTGGCGCCTCTCCGGCTGTCCCGGGACACGTCTTCCACAGCGGCTCCGTCTGTCCGCCTTGCTGCAGGCCGGGGAGGAGGCCCGGAGGAAGGTGGCCTCTCTGACCTCAGGTTCCCTCTCCGTGGGTTGGCGGCAACTCCAGCGCCAGGTGCTCCAGATCTTGGGGCACAGGTGACGACCCTGGTCCACACTCGGCCTGAGGCCTGAGGCTGTGCTCAGGGAATGCGTGCTGAACTTCTGACGTCCAGACCCGCTGTTGCGTGTCCCCGCTCCAGCCTTGTGAGAAGTGTGGCCATCGGGCGGTGAGAGGAGCTCCTGCCACCCACAGAGGAGCATCTGCACATCTGGGCAGAGCAGGGTGGTCGCAGCCACACCTGCCCTCGCTGACCCAGGCCTTTTTTCACGGGCACCACGTAGAGCACAGCATCCTTTGTGGGGGTTCCCGGCTAGGTGTGGGGGAGAGGGGAGAGCTCGACCACATGCCTTTTCTTTTCTCTATCCCCTCCACCCCACCGCCTCGCAGGGAGCTGCTCAAGAACATTGGGGTTCATCCACTGAGAGTGCAAGCTCGCCTCGGCAGCAGGGTAGGGAAGTGAAAGAGGGGGAGTGGGGTGGAGAAGGACGGTGGCTTTGGAGGGACATGGCAGTGGTGGCTCCTCTGGTCTCTGGCCAGGACACCTTCCCTCACCATCGAAGTGTGGGGCTCCCTGTAGCTTCTGTATCAGAGTCACTTAAGTGATCCTGCAGAGAGAGAACCACTGAGGCAGGGCCGCGAAACCGACCTTTCCAAGGACCATCCCGGAGATTCTCTTGCTTCGAAATGTTGGGGACCCTCTGCTGAAGACTAACATGTCACAGTTCTGAGAGCAGAACTGCCCCTTCCCCTCCTCCTCCCCTGCCCTAACCTGCCTGGGTCTGGGCCCATCTTTGCCTCTTAGGAGCCGGGCAGTCTGGCTGGGCATTTATCTCCCTGCCTCGCCTGCCTCGCCTGCCTCGCCTGTGAAATGGGAGAAGCAGAGCCCACCGGCTCTGTTCAGCTTCTTCCGAGCCCTGCTTGCACGGGGGCGGGAGGCCTCCTGTCTCCGGGCTTCCTGAGAGCAGTTCCGACAGGACCTGTGGCAGATGGAGCCTGTCCCCGACCCGGCCCATCCCCATCAGGTACCGGGTGATGGGGGCTCTGTCAGGAGCGGGAGCGGCTCTGAGCCAGACACAGCATGCGCCGCCTCCCGCCTGCAGGATCTTGGGCAAGTCCCTTCTCGGGGCTGGAACACAGCTCTCTCTGATGGGCAAGGGCCCTGCGTTCACAGGGTGAGGATAGCAATCCACTCACAAACACACCCATGACACACAATGACTGAAATAGGGACACTGTTGTGACGGCAAGAAAGAGGAGTTGGCAGAGCGCGACAGCTGGAAGGTGGGGACCGCCTCTCTGGGGACCTGAATGCCACGTGACGGGCCTGCTGTCAGTAGTGGAGCTTCCCAGGCAGAGAGAACAGCAAGCGCAAAGGCCCGGGGGCAGGAATGGGCATAGCTGCAAGGGGAGCAGAAAGATGGCTGACGTGGCAGGAGCACAGGGAGGGGTTGTGGCTATGGATGGGGTCAGAGAGGTCAGCAGTGGGCAGATCTTGCAGGGCCTGTGACTTAAGTCGCATGGTGACTTGGGGCCCCAGGTCTGCTGAGGAACTAAGATTGTCTCCTCGTCTGGGCCCTGGGATCCACTCTGAGCCCCCGTGGACATGCTCGCGTAGGTCACTGGCTTCTCTCTGCCTCTCGGCCAGGGCGTGAGAGCGAAGAGTATTCCTTCCCTCTTTGTTTCCTCAAACCTGAAATCCAGCCAGCGCTTCTGAGAGCTCTTTTTCAGGCCCTTGAATGTGGTGCCCCAGGGCCTGGACCTTCTGGGGCGCTGGCCCTGGTGGAGTTGGGTGTCTGTGAGGTGAGCGCCTGCCTGACCTCCTCAGAGGATGGACAGACAGGCCTCCTGCCCGAGGCTGCGCCAACCCTCTCTGGAGGCCTGGCTCTGAGGACAGGAGTGGGCTGCAGGGAGAAGGAGCAGCAAGGAAGGAGGCAGAGGCTTGCAGGGAGGGAGGACGACTGTTGCCATGGAAGGAGCTGCAAGGTATTCTGGGATCAGAATTCTCACTGCAGGAGACTCGTGTGTGTATGTGTATGTGTGTGTGTGTGTGTGGGGGGGGAGTGCTTAGGGGAGGTGATGGGGAAGCCAGTATCTTTCTTTTGTCCTTGGTGTTTTCCTGCATTCCCAACGATAGTGGGTGGTCCCCCCCACACCCCCGGAGCTGCCCCGTTTGCAGTTGACCCCCAGCAGTCCCCTCCCTGCCCTGCCCATCCGCCTCATGTACAGAAGGCAGCCGTGGCCCCTTTCCAGGAGGCCTGTTTACCAGCACAACAATGGCAAATTAGTGCTCTTAAAGGCATCCAGCATTTATCCTGGCAAGCAGCTCGCTGCAAAGGGGGCCTGCGATGCCTTCACCCCAGAAATTGCTGAAATGGGGTTTGCCGTGCATCTTAATCAACTTCTTTCCACCCACCACATTTAACGCATTTAATCTACTCTTGCAAATGGTTAATTTTGAAAATCCGCTTATCAGAATTGGGTCCTCAACATCCATATTTATTTACTTTTCATTTTCATAATCTTTTCCCCCCATGTGCATGACTGAATCCCATTTCCCATTGTCTGGCTGTGTCTCACAGGTGCCGGGGGCTGGGAGGGGGACAAGGGTCCGGTAAGGAGCAGATTGGAAAGGGAACAGGGCAGGGAGGAAAGGAGTGGGTTTAGGAACGCACTTCAAAGGTCAGGAAACGGGTCTCTCCCTGGTGGGGAACCATCTCTGGGAAATGACAAAAAGCGGCGACTTGAGCAGAAGCAGGTGAAGACGATGAGGGCATCTCGATGGGTTTGGGGCTCAGGAGCATGCCTGTTTACCCAGAGGCATGCAGGGATGTGCAAGCAAGGGGCTGGGACCACTGCTACTTCCCGGTGCCTCCTGGCTGCCAGGCTCTAGGCGAAGTGTCTTGTGTATGTCACCCCAGGGCTCATGTCAACTGCCCGGTGCGCAGGGCAGCGGCTCCCGGGTGAGAAAACCTGTGTTCCCTTCCACTTGGCGTCATATGGGCAAGTGTGCAAGGAATGCTTTACCCACGAAGTGTGTAATGAGCCCAGGTGTGCTGGTGCAGGACCCTGGCCTGTGAGAGATATGCTTGGGCGGGGGCGGGGGGCGTGGAGGGGAAGGAGGGGAGGGCAGGAGGTGGTTCAAAATTTGGGAAAGGGCTCATCAGGTTGCAGACTGTGCGACCAGGAGCGTGGGTTTTGCATGTGGCCTTTCTAACCAGCTGAGAGACTCTGAAGGTTGGGTAAGTCATTGAAGAGCTAGAAGGAGGGGCTAGAGCCTCTGACCCTTAAGGAATTATTCCTTCAGTGTGATTTTTGTCATTGATCGTCACCCCTCCCCGCTTATTTATGAGTTTATCTGGAACAATGGTTAGAGCAAAACCCTTATTCTATTTTATTTATTGTTATTATTATTACTTGTGGATTTTTTTTTAACCTGGATTTTATTTTACTTCATTTCCTTTGGACATCGACTGGGCACTTCACATATGCCAAGTAATGTTATGCAGAGCACCAAGAAAGAAGGATGATTCAAATATATTTCTAGCCACAGGAAGCTCACATTTAGTGAATTTTAAAAGAAAGGCTCAGAACAACAAATTATTAACATATACACACGAGATAATTTTATTCTCGCAGAGAACAGCTAAGTTATTTTGTAGCCACCTGCTCTGGCAAAGTAAGTGGAGATTTTCAGATCTAATGGAAATTTCAAAAGCGTCAGGCATGACAGCTTGGTGGTTATGATTTGGACTGAATTGCAGCTCAAGCTTCCATTTTGCCACATTCACGGTGTGACCTTGGGCAAGTCAGAGCCTCGATATTCTCCCATGTAAAATGGGGCCACAGTAATGTCGACCCAGGTGTGTTAGTGCAGTATCTGACCAGGACGGGCACCCACCAACTAAGTAGTAAACATTGATCTGTGGTTTTCCGGCATCAAAATCAGGTGTGGAAAGCACCAGGAAGCAAACTACACTGTTAGTGGTTCTCTCGGTCCTGATGCCAGGTACTGGGCGGATGGGAAGGCGGACCAGCGATTGATGGACCAACGATTGATCCACGATCAGGAACCCTCTCTCATGTCCCCGCCCCCTCCTTCTCCTCTCTTGGCTTCCTGCCCCTCTCTGGGATGAATGATGTCTGTAGCATATACCAAAGTAAGTTCCTCCAGATTGCGAGGAGCCTGTATTTTATTCCCCCACCCAACCACCTGAGAATAAAAACTTGCAGAAATTTCCTCCCGTCCCATGTGAGGAGTGTGTGGGCATGCATCTGCAGGAAGGGAAACAGTGGGAGTGTGTGTGTGTGTGTGTGTGTGTGTGTGTGTGTGTGTGTCGAGGGGGGGGAGGGGAGTAGGCATGTGTGTGCACAAGGAACACCTGTGGGCGTGGGTGTTTGTGAATGAAAGCGCTTGTGCATGTGTGTGCCCAGGGCGGGGCGGGACGTGTGGGAGGCCCGGTGACTAGAGGGAGGGCGATGCTCAGGAAAACCATTCTTCCAACATCCACTGTGCAGTGGGAGCCTCCCGCCACGGGTGGAAGTGAGCTCATGTGAAGGGGCTAATGTTCTGCACAGTGAGGCCTGCAGAGAGAAACTGCAAAGGCAGGAATGAGGGGTGTTCTGGGAGGATGGGGCATAGCCGAGGACCGAGGAGAAGCTGGTGGTGGGAGTTGAGGAAGGTAGAAGGTGGGGGTAGAGGGCTGTGTGAACACCAGGGGAGATGGCCCAGCTCAGGGGAATTCTCTGAGCAGCGTCCAGGCTGCTACCACTGTGGCTCCCCCAGACCAGGATGAGTGGACAGTGGACAGAAGCCACAGAGGGCAGGCAAGCCACCCACACGAGGCTCTGCTCTGGCACTGAGGAGGCGGCGAAGGGGAGGGTGGAGGAAGGAAGAGGATCCTCATGACAGAGCTGCACAAATACTAGGTATTTATAGTATTATCTGTTGACTTAAAGAGCTGAGTCAAGCTGCATTTAAAATATGAGATTACATATCGGAGGAGGAATCGGGTCCCTTATTAAAAGAAAACAGAAAAGCTGCAGGAGGAGGGCCTCCCAGCGGGGCTGAGCACGGGAAGGAGGCTCTGGCGGGGACAGCCTCTCCTGCATTCACACTCCCCTGGAGTCCGTTCTGTTGCTCCTGCCATGGGAGCTTCCTAAGATGTGGCTTCTTGCTCTAAAACTCTGGCTTAAGCAGAATTAACAACCTTCCTTGGCTTCATTTAGCTAGCTGAGTAGGGCTGAAATTTTTTAAAAAATGTTTTGCACGCATGCATACACACACACAACCCTGCCTCTCACTTGAGCACAAGGGCGTCTCTCCATTGGCACTATACTTACTGCCAGGCCATTTTTTGCTTGTGAGTGACAGAAAACCCAACCCAAGCGCCTTATGCAAAACAAGGAAATGCATGGGTGCTCATAGCTGAGGGCTGGAGAGTGGTCTTCAGGCACAGCGGGATTCAGGGCTTAAATGGAGTCTTTGGGACCTGGTTTCTCTCTCTCATTCTCTCTCCCTCCCTCTCTGGGATCTGTCTTCCCCTGGGCTGGCTTCGATCTCAAGCTCTTTGTGTGTGTGGGGGGGGGGGGGGCGGGCCCGCCCGGCCAAACCGGGGGAGGGGGGGCGGCGTTCAGAGGCTCTGGGAGTTCCTTTATGGTGGCAAAAGGGCTGCTGAGCCTCATGCTCCCTTCTTCCTGGAGTCACTTCAGAAGGAAGATCTGGCTGAAATTGGACCAGACACACCGTTGTAAGCCAATCACTGTGCCTGGGTATGGAGTGACCTGATTGGCTGGCATCCCAGTCACTGCCCATCCCCAAAGCCCAGCGGGGAATAGCAGAGAGGAATGAATAGCCACTGTCCAGCCAAACCTCAGGTGTCCACGATGCCACAGAGGAGGCTCTCCAGACAAGGTGGGCCCCCCTCCACAGCTGTCCTCTCTCCTCATCCTCTGCTCTGCTCTGCTCTCCTCTGCTCTGCTCTGCTCTCCTCTCCTCATCCTCCCCTTTCCTCTCCTCTCCTCATCCTCTCCTCTCCTCTCTCCTCTCCTCTCCTCTCCTCTCCTCTCCTCTCCTCTCCTCTCTTCTCTCCTCTCCTCTTCTCTCCTCTCCTTTCCTCAATCTCTCCTCTCCAGTGCAGCTGACGAGGCAGGTGGAGCCTCACTGAGAACCTAGCTTCATGCTACCACTCACGTGTGCTAAGTGGAAAGTGAAAGCAGAGCAAAGGGAAGGAAACAGGAAAGCAGCCCTGACTGTGGTGGCCATTTGACATGTTCTGTCTGCTCAGAACCCATCTTCTTTATGGATGTCACCCAGGTTTCCCCTCTGAATCTGGGTGACTCAGGCAGGGCAGAAGCAAAGGTACTAGATTTCCCCTCCCCCAACCCTGAACAGCCAAGGTGCAGGTATAGGGCCTTTGGTTCCATCAGCTGCCCTCTCCCAGGACCCTGTCTCTTGACAGGTGTCTTAGGGGACAGTGGGGAAACAGGAGGGCCCATCCCACCTCCCCAAGGCTCTGGCACTCTGATGGCTACAGCGCCATCAAGGCTTTGAATCATCTTCTAGGCTTCCTGCCTCTTCCTGCTCACCCCCCAGCCTGGCCCTGTAGCCTCCTTCTGACATTGAGAGGCCCTGATTTCCCTTTTACTTGCATTGGCCTCAGATTCCTCATGACACACGCACAATGTCCCAGTGTCTGTCGAGCCAGGGCTCCCGCCGGTCCACTCAAAACCTGGTCTCAGGGGAGGCTGCCCCAGACCTGGAAAAGAGAAACTTTCACAAGCTCCTTGCTTGGCCTCTTGCTTGCAGCTCCCAGACAGACCCGGATGGATGGCCCTCATGGCCAAGGCCAAGCCTTCCATGGGCCTTCCCCTTTCTGGAACTTCCCAGCAGTCCTCATTTCTCATCTGAGCTATCAGCTCATCCCTGGCTCACTGGTGGCAAGTAGCTCAAGGAATGAGCTCACCCATGTTGACGTTTCCATCAGTGTGTTTAGCTCCCACTCACCTACCTCTGCAGTCACCAAATTTCTTCTCCTTGCCCCGAGGTATCTTTCCTCTCCCAGCCTTCCCAGCCGAACATGAGTCACTTGCTGTAGAACATGACTTCCAGGCTGCAAAGGCTCAAAAGCCACTGGACCAAGATGAGAGGAAGATGCTGATGGACAAGGGGTTTCACAAGACGCTGGGCTGAGGCCGAGGGCAAGGGCGGTGGGAGGGGCTGAGATCCTGCCTGGAAGACATCATGTGCCTCCCTTTCACCCCAGCACCCCTTCCTAGTTTCTTCCTCCCGGAGAACAGCTAGGCCACGGCTTGGAAGCTGAGTCACCCTGAGTGGTCTTGGTCATCTCCGGTGACTATGCATGGTCAGTGGTCAGCTGGCTCCCCATCGGTGCTCTGGATAGGAGTGATGCTGGTCTGAGCCCCAGGAATCATGGCCAAGCCTTCAGCTCCAGCCCTCCTCCAGAACAGAGCAAGGGGCACAGTGAAGGGGCCACTGGCATAAAGAGGAAGATGTGACCTGCCCCAGCCATGTGGGAACGAGTTTGACATCTCCCACGGAGCCGGCATGACTGGAGGACACAATCCACCCCCCCCCTTCCTGCATCACAGGCTAAGAGCCTGCCCTGTGCACCTTGGGAGCTAGGTGGGCTCCCCTTGGGAAAACACTTCATTCTCAACTCTGGGGTCTGTACCAGAGTTACCCACCCAGAAAAGGAGGGCTGGTGCAGTCACACGTGGAACCCAGCGAATTCACATTTATGTTCCTCAGCGGCCCCTGGCCCTGTGGTGAGGCTGTGCCTGTCACTCACATGGTTCCACAGCAGGCAGTGTGAGGCCCGGTGCTGACCGGGGCGGGGGAGTTTCTGAAAAGGACAGCCCAGAGCACCGAGTCTCGCGGCCCAGCAAACCTTTCCTAGAAACTCCCGAGCCAGAGGTCTTCAAATCTGCCCTCAAGTGTCTCAAAGACTGTGCCAGAAGTTCCCCGGGATGGTTTTAAGTTATCCTTTGGACCATCTGTGTGACTCGCCACCAGGAACCCAGTGCCTGGCAGTGAGCCAGTGCCTTCTCTGCACCGGTTAGGATCCAAGACCCAACCCACTAGACACTATGCCTTTTCCTACACTGACCTGTCTTTTCACCGAAAGGAAGCACATCCTAGCTTCTCTTGAGCATATCCGAAGGGGCAGCATCAGTACTCCTGCACTTTGAAGCCACTGTTAAGTAAAATAAGGGTGACTTGAACACAACACAGGTCAGTGGTACCACGACATCCGATCTGCTAACGGCGAAGGCTACTGCGTGACTAGTGGGCGGGGAGCTGGTCTGCAGTGGAGAGACACTGGCCAAAGGGATGAGTAATCTCCTGGGTGGCACAGAGTAGGATGGGTGAGATGTCATCCTGCTACTCAGACAGAAAGCAATTTAAAACGTATGGATTGATTATTGTTTAATCCTCACCCGAGGAGTGAGGCTATTTTCCCATTGATTTTTTTCAGAGAGAGTGGAAGGGTGAGAGAGAGATAAACATCGGTGTGACAAGACACCTCAATTGGTTGCCTCCCACACACACCCTGTCCGGGGACAGGGATTGGGCTTGCAACCCAGGTACATACCCTTGACCCTCCTGTGCCCAGGTTGACACTCTAACCACTGAGAAACACCGGCCAGGGCTATTTCTAGATTTTCCATTTAATATTTTTAAATCTTGGTCAACTGGGGGTAACAAACTGTGGAAGCGACACTGTGGATAAGGGGTCTTCGTTAATATTCGCACGGAAATGAAATGTATTCCTAAAGAGACAAGAAGTGGTAAGTTAATTACTGTCCGGCACAAAGATGATACACCTGCTCCAATCTATGAGTTCACCGGTCATGTAAAAACAAAAAACAAAAAAAGAAAATCAGAATTAAATCTATTCAGCTGGCACAGTTTAAAAGATCCAATGATATATTGTGCTGGTGGCTTCTTTTATGAAACAGCTCTAAAGCGTTACCTATTTTTCACTCGGAGTTCACTTTAAGTGCGTTCCATTTTGGACTTTATAATTTATTTTATGGCTCCTGCTGTATCTTTGCTCTCTGAGTCTGGTGATGGCTCCGGGCTAAAAGCAATAACCAATCACAGGAGAAGAAAGAGAGAGGCTCTGCATCGCAAAAGCACAGCCTCTAAAAAAAACCACAGCATTTTCGGGACCTCAGGTGGTATCTGCAGCAAGTTGACTCTGTCTGGGGGGTCGGCGTAGGCCACCTCTCATCAAAGGCTGCAGACACTTCAGTACAAAATCAACCCACAGCCACAAAGCAGGGAGGGCTCTGGTTCTGTGTGGGGACCCATGGGCAGTGGCCTGATAATGAGTAACGGCTGGATAAGGCTGGGCCCACGTTTCCCAGCCAGTGCGTGGAGGCTCGGGTGTTCTGTCTGCACCCGGCAGGCGTGGCCACAGGACCAGAGAGCCGAGGCTGCGGGCTGCTCACCAAGGATCGAGAGGGTCCACAGACGCACAAAAAAAGCATTTAAAATGATGATTGTTATTTGTTTGTATGGCTTTATATCTGAAAAAAAAAATGTCCTAGCGCAGCAAACCTAGGATTTCACACACATTATTTTTAGGGTGAGGCTAAAGGTATTTAGATGAAAAACAAGTGAGTCCATTTATTGGAAGCAGGTAAGAATGCAAAACTCATGTGGGTGCCTGAAGCCCAGGAAGGGTGGCTGTGTGTTGTGTTGCTGCGGTCCGGGGTCTAAAGGCACGGACGCCACGCTCCCTGCTTCCACCTCCTGTTGCAGAGTCCAATGCTTCCGAAGCCAGGGAGCAGCGCTCGATACGTATTTACAGTGGATATGGAGGCAGGATGCTGGAAGGACTTTTTTTGGTCTCAATAACCTCCCCCCTCCCACACACACATTGTTTGGTGTACATAGAAGGGGATAACTGAGCCATAAATGACAGATCAAAAGGAAATGGAGACCATATGGTAAAGACCAGCCCTCTCACCCATTTCACAGATGAAGAAACCAAGTCCCAGAGGTAAAAGTGACTTGATGCCATGGTAAATTGGAACTGGCCTCAGAAAGCTCTTCTAAGGCAAAGACAAAAGCCCACGTCCCCAGACATGTAACAGATGTCTACAAATCAAGGAGAAGAAAGACCCAGTAGAAAAAATGGGAAAGGATTTCAAAGAAAATACAAATGACATTTAAATATCAGAAAAGATGCTTAACCTCATGCATAACAAGAGAAATGCAAATTAAAATTATATGGACACATCTGCTTCTAGCTATGATGGATTAGCTTGTATCAGACCAACCATTCTATCGGGAATAATTAGCAAAACTGGATGAAATTTTACAAAAACCACCTGTTTGAAGATACTGGAGAGCTATCAAGGCTCCAAGTCCCAGAGAGAAGGGAAGCTCCGAGAGGGGAGCCTGGTTTCTGGCAGTGTCTACCTCTCGAGGAGGATTCTGGTTGCAAAGCGGAGACTGAGAGGCTGAGAAGAACTGGGCAATCTCAAGGACTGGGGAGAGACAGCTGGAGTTCAGAGTCTCTTAAGAAATAAGATACTGTTTGTATATCCATGTTCATTGCCCAGAGGTGGAAACAACCCAAGTGTCCAGCACATGAATGAATAAACAAAATGTGGTGCCTACACGCAATAAATATTATTCATCCTTAAAAAGGAAGGAAAATTTGACACATGACACAACATGGATACACCTTGAGGACATTATGCTGAGCGAAATAAACCAGTCACAAGAAGACAAATAGTGTATGATCCCGTTTATATGAGAGACCTAGAGTGGGTAAATTCAAAGAGATAGAGAGGAGAGTGGTGGTTGCCAGGGGCTGAGGGGAGGGGGAATAGGGAGTCATTTACTGGTAGAGACTTGCAGTTTTGCAAGATGGAGAAAGTTCTGTGGATGGGTGTAGGGGATAGTTGCATATAACATGAATGGACTTAATGCCACTGAACCGTACATTTTTAAAATGGTTAAGATGAAACATTTTGTCATAGATAAATTTCACCACTGTTTTAAAAATCGAAGAACCCGGTAAATAATCTAGGCTTTCATTTCAGACCCTGAAGGACTATATACTAGGAGTAAGTGATCCAGAACTAAACTAGCCCTCTCTAGGGCAGCAGGCCCATTTCAAGTCATCTCAATTCCTGATTGGATAAATGCAACCTGAGATGGATGGTGCTCCAGGCTTAGGCAGAAGTAAAACTCTCCTAGAGGAAAATAACAACACCCAGAGTCTCAAATTATCTTTCATGTTCCTGTCTTATGTCTGATAGTCAGTGAAAAACAGAAATATGGAAAGAATGGGACAAAAGGAAAGAGAAAACACACACATTAGCAACAGATCCATGGGCATCCAGATATATGAGGTATCAGGATTGGACTTTGAAATAACTAATTAACATAATCCACAAATTAGATGACAAGGTGGAGAATTTCAATAGAACTGTTGAAATATCAAAAATAATCAAATGAATGTTCTAAAAATGATAAAAGAGGATGATAAATTTGACAAAAGATGTGCAAGATCTGCACGTTGCTGGGAGATTAAAGGAGCTATAAATAAACAGAGAAATATGTTGTGTTCATGTATCAGAAGACGCAATGTGATTAAGATGTCAATTCTCCCCAAATTGATCAATAAATTTAATACAATATTTTTGTAGAACTTGAAAAGTTGATTCTAAAATTTACATGGAGCCCTAACTGGTTTGGCTCAGTGGATAGAGTGTTGGCCTATGGTCTGAAAGGTCCCAGGTTTGATTCTGTCAAGGGCATGTACCTTGGTTGCAGGCACATCCCAGTAGGAGGTGTGCAAGAGGCAGTGGATCGATACTTCTCTCTCGTCCACATTTCTAACTCTCAATCCCTTTCCCTTCCTCTCTGTAAAAAAATAAATAAAATATATTAAAATAAAATAAAATTTACATGGAAGTACAAAGGACATAGAACAGCAAAACATTTTGAGAAAGAAGAGCAATTTGGGGAACTTACACTACCTTACTTTAAGACTCATAAAGACGGTATAGTATTAATGTAAAGATAGATATAGAAGTCAATGGTGCAAAAGATTGAGTCCAGCAGTAGACCATCTGAGTTGATTTTTGACAAAGATGCTAAGGGAATTAACGAGTAAAGGATATTATTTTCAACAAATAGTGCTGGACCACTTGGATAACCACAGGAAAAAAAAGGGAACTTCACTTAAACCTCACTCTGTAGACCAAAATTAACTTGAAATTCTTCATAGATTTAAATGGAAAAACTAAAACTATGAAACTTCTAGAAGAAAATATTGGTGGTCTTGAGATTGGTAAAAATTTCTAAAGATGTTACAAAAACATGAACTATAAAGAAAAAATCTGTAAGTTGGATTTCATCAAGATTAAAAATCTTTGCTCTTCAAACAACATTATTTTGGCATTGTCTTAAAAAGTTCAATATAGGAGACCAATCCAAGATGGCGGCATAGGTAAACACCTACACTCGCACAACAATTTCAAAACTACAACTAAAAGACAGAATGGACATCATCCAGAACCACAGGAAAGCTGGCTGAGTGTAAGTTCTACAACTAGAGGGAAAGAGAGGGGCTCACGGAAACCCAGAGGAGCTGCAAAAAAGCTGAGGTACGGAGACGCTCGCGAGGAGAGAGCGGGTGCCGGAGTACCTGGCTGGCTTTCTCTGGCGGGAGGGAAACGGAGACTCTCAAAGGCATTGAACCCCTTATCCTACGACACTAACCCCCAGATCCAGCTGAAACTCATACGGGGGGAGTTTGTACTGTGAAAAGGGAGAAGTGCACGGAAATTTAGGGGAGTCGCAGAAGATCAAAGGCCTGGTGGCGCGCACGGCACTGCGCGCAGGACAGATTGCTGATTGTGCCGCTGGCTTTCGCGAGTGGGCGGGAGACAGACCCTCCCAACTGTGCCACTTCTGACTCCACTAAACCCCTGTTTCGGACGAAACCCTGGAGACCTAGACTCGTGTGGTCCTGGTGCGCAGGGGAGCTGGAAAGGCAGCGGTTAGAGGCACTGCGGGTGCGCGAACAAGGACCGCTCCAGCCATTACCCAGTCACGTGAGACTCAGGGGCCGTGGAGGGCGGGGCCGACTGGAAGGCAAGGTGGTCCCTTAAGCCCTGAGACTCCACCCATCCCAAGCTCAACAGAGGCTTCTGTGGCTTTGCACGTCTGGTATCATAAAGCTGAATTCAACACAGAAGTTTCCCCGGCATAGTGAAAATGCCGAGACAAGGGAAGGGATTACAAACAAAAGAAATGGAGGGAAAAAAAACGACTGGATATAGAGTTCAAAACCACGCTTATAAGGTTTTTCAAGAATATGCTAGAAAAGTTGGATAAATTTAGTGAGACCCAAGAGGAGATGGAAAAGGTCCAACTAAAGATAAAAAAAGACCAACTAGAAATTAAACATACACTGACTGAAATAAAAACTATTATACAGAGTCCTAACAGCAGACTAGAGAAAGGCAAGGATCAAGTCAAAAATTTGAAATATAAAGAAGCAGAAAACATTCAACTGGAAAACCAAGAAGAGAAAAGAATCCAAAAATGTGAAGATAATGTAAGGAACCTCTGGGACAGCTTCAAGCGTACCAACATCAGAATTGTGGGGGTGCCAGAAGAAGAGAGAGAGCAAGATACTGAAAACCTATTTAAAGAAATAATGACTGAAAACCTCCCACATCTGGTAAAAGAAATAGACTTACAAGTCCAGGAAGCACACAGAACCCATATAAAAGGAATCCAAAGAGGACTACACCAAGACACATCATATTAAAATATCAAGAACAAAAGACAAAGAGAGAATATTAAAAGCAGCAAGAGAAAAACAGTTCATTACCTACAAGAGAGCACCCATATGACTGTCAGCTAATTTCTCTACAGAAATGATGCAGGCCAGATGGGAGTGGCAAGAAATATTCAAGGTGATGAACAGCAAGAACCTACAACCAAGAATACTCTATCCAGCAAAGCTATCATTCAGAATTGAAGGGCAGATAAAGAGCTTCACAGATAAGAAAAAGCTAAAGGAGTTCCTCAACTCCAAACCAGTATTATATGAAATGCTGAAAGGTACTCTTTTAGAAGAGGAAGAAGAAAAAGGTAAAAGACAAAAAATTATAAACAACAAATACATATCTATCAACAAGTGAATCTAAAAATTAAGTGAATTAAAAATTTGATCAACAGAATAAACTGGTGAATATAATAGAATCAGGAGCACAGAAAGGGAGTAGACTGATAATTCTAAGGAGGACAAAAATCATAAAGCATCAAACAGACTGTGAAATTACAGCAGAAAGATTAAAGTTAGGTGAGGTAGATAAGTGATCAATCAAAGGACTTGTATGCATGCATATAAGCATAACCAATGATCACAAACACTGGGGGGTCGGGGTATGCCTGGGAGGGAGGGGGGGCAATGGGAATATATGTATAAAAAATTAATAAAAAAAACTGTATCCCTTCCAGAATCCAGAGCTGTGATGTATCCTATGTGTATATTATGATTAAAATAATCTGTTAAACTGTA